>CM061136.1:43006969-43606969 GCA_030789695.1 Scilla litardierei | reverse complement strand
ATCTTGTGCACATCCGTGTAGATTGTGAGCGTGTAGGTGAAGCATTCCTCTTGATCAAGTCATTGGGATGTAAAAGGCCAAAACCCCTAAACACACCCAAACAAGAGAACACCAGCTAGCTTCACATTAAGCCGTCGCTTGTTCATTATTAGTCTAATAATAGTGCGTCATCATTTTATGGCGCCAATGATTAAGCTGAGATTTCGTGTTGGGTTTAATTTCAGATAACGCGGGATTTGTCACGTGAGCCTGCAGCTGCCCTGTCCCCTCTCTTAAGTCTTAACTACCCCCCAATCACAGCCCCATGCAGATGCATGTTCCTTCAAATGGGCCTCCTCCAGTTGCCACCATTTGTCTGGCTCTCGCCAAAGGCCACGATGTTGCCAAGTGGCAGGCTGCATGTGGGCTGCCACGTGATCAGCCAGCCCCATGGGGGGTGTTGGCTTGTGTCTCGCCAGCTTGATGTATCACATTAAATGTAGTCTGTGGCCAAAGACACGTGCAGTCCTCCTCTTCATACATAAATCCCCTCATCATGATTTCGTGTCCCCAAAATCCGCTCATCATGATGTGAATGTTTTGGGGAAATAATTAAACAGTGCCGGGTAGTGCCATAACCAGAATTTTTTTTTGATAGGGACTATCTGCACCTCAAAACTGAGGTGCAGTTAGGGATAGGTTTCTAATAATAGTAAAATATGTTAGAGAGAGGTTATAAAAGTACAAAGTATAATATTCTTTTTTTTTATTTATGGGTTCAATCATCACCTGCACCTCAATTTTGAGGTGCAGATAGTCCTCGTCTTTTTTTTTAGACGAAAATAAAGATGAAATGGAGGTGATGTAAAAAAATTTTTATTAAAATATAAAAATAAACATTAATATGCTTTAATTATTTATTGATCATAACTACAATATAATATTATAGATATACTCAAAATAGTATTATACATATATGCATGCATGTATATGAAAATAATATTTGACAAACAAAATAATAATTAAAGGTTAATTTTTTTTATTAATACATATACACACACGCATTGGGAAATAGCAATTAATACAGATTTTTTTATAGTAATTTAGAGATAGATGAGAGTTAGAGTTAGAGAGAAAAAAGAGCTATAGAAGTGAGAGGTAATGTGAGAGAGATGTTGATTGTACATAATAAATTTTTTTAATTTTTTGTCCTTAGCTGCACAGGGCAAGCTGTACGCAGCCCCCCCCCCGGCCTGTTGTATTAATATAGGAATCAAAAACAAAATAAAAGAAAGGAAAAAAATAAATACTATTAAGAGACGAAATACAAAGCGCGCTTTATAATACAAATTATGTATCTACTGTACAAAAGATTCTAAATGGTAATTACATAATTATTGTGTGCAAAATTACCTTTTATTTAATATGTAATATCATCATGTCATATTTGGCCTTAATTTAGATGTATATCAAAATATAAAGAATTTAGATAGTTAATGTATAAATAAGGAAGATTTTCTTTATTTTTTTTTTACTGCAAAACCGAACCTGCCATTTTCATGGTAGCTGCTCTGACATCAGAGTCAGGGGCACTATAAAGTTCGGACCTCTCTCTTGATTCAGGTGCCTTTTCCACCATTTTCTCTTTTTTTGAGTTAAAAAATCTATTTTTATTTCATCATAGAAGAGGCTTGGCATCATCTCCCATAAGCAAAAAAAATGTTAATAAATAAAAGCCCACTCTACTGGGAATACAACGCACGATCAGTAGATCAAAAAACAAACGCTTTTACCATTGGGCCATGAATAAGTGTTGGCAATTTATGATAAAAGTTTTAATTTATTTTCTTGGCCTGGGCAGCTGCCCAGGCAATCTGCAAGTAGTTCCGCCCCTGGTGTTGGGGATATATGTGTCATTGCTATGTTAGAAAATGAATTTTTCGTTGCAAGCATCATCCAAGTGTCTGATGTACTCTCATGTTCATAGTTTTAATAGACAATCAGTTCCCCATATTGACGTCTATGCAACCAACCAATGTTGGAATTGGGTATGACGCAATAAAATAAACCCGAATAGAGGGGCTAAATTGAAATAATTAAAGAATTGAGGGGCAGAAATATAATTTTAATAAACTTTGTGGTGAAATTATAATTATTACAAGTTGAGGGGCCAAAATGCAATTTTTTTGAAATTAAGGATTGATCGGGTCCAGATATGCAGCCGGAAATATTATAGTTTTACCGCAAGCGAACGGTTAAGTGGTGAGCGGGTATCGAATCATGGGGAGGAACTATTGGTATCTATATTGATTACTATGCGGATGTGAAATGATAATCAAGAAATGCTGGTGTCACAGTCGTGCAAAGTATTGTTTATAAATTCAATTAATAAAAGTACCTAGGGTTCGGGAATCCACACTATAGATCTCAAGCATCAATGTGAAATATGAATCTCCATATCACTACTTTTGGTTTAGGGTGAACTTGTCGCAACTAGGTTGTGAACCAACGCATGCTCTTGCGCTACGCAAGTCTATGGCAATCTTAGAGGCTTGCTCGCGCGCAAGCCTAGTAAACCACTAGCATTAAAATCGAAAATATTATTCAATTCCAACTCAAGTTCGCTCTCGCGCAACGTGAGTTCGAATCTAGATTATGATGGTTCGTATTCGTTTTACCGTCGTACAAACGAATATAATTATAGAAATATAATAAAGATGCTAGCTTTGGTCACTCTCGCACACCAATTCTAGGGAATCTCGATTATAGGTCTAAATCGAATATCTAGATCTTCCCATAGATCAAGATCCTCTCTCGAGCTCTCAAGATCCAATCGAAATTCTAGCTATCCGTAGTAAATCGATCACAATCTAACCTTTTTACAAGTTTAGCAACATGGGGTTTTCATTAGATTTCACATATCAGACTTTAAATCCATAGGGTTCATCCCTTTGCCATAGAGCAAGGAGATTACTCACGATTCATCATTGAAAAAGAAATAGAATTGAGAAGGGCAATCATCATAAAAATCAGATCTAAACCGAAATATAGCATACAAATAAGAACTTGCAAAAGTTTAGACAAACCAACGATGTTCAAGCTCCAAATAATAAGAACATTAAGATCTTGCACTTCAATCCTCTCCCGAGAACAAGATAGAACAAAAGTATTTTCCCTAAGAACTACAGCTATGTCGTCTCTCCTTTTGACGGCTCTCAAAACTAGCAAATTTTACTAACTCAAAACGTCCAAAAAAATCCTGACAAAAATACCCCCAGACGGCTGGAAAAACCCTAGGTCGAAACTGGTCTGGCGGCGCACTCGGTCGAGTGGAAATTTCACTCGGTCGAGTGACTTCTCTGTGGAAAAACTGGGAAAATCGGCCTTCTGTATTGTTCAGGCCACACAGTTGAGTGGTCTACTCACTCGGTCGAGTGAGCTTCTCACTCGGTCGAGTTGGGTCTTCTGCAGAACCCTCCAAAATCGTTGTTCTATTTGATAAATTTCTGTCTCCACTCTGTCGAGTGGGAATTCCATTCGGCCGAGTGGGAATTCCATTCGGCCGAGTACATTGTCTATTCTTCTTTTAGCTGGAGACTAGCTACTTATACTAACTCAAAACGTCCAAAAAATCCCGACAAAAATACCCCCAGACGGCTGGAAAACCCATAGGTCGAAACTGGGTTAGCGGCTCACTCGGTCGAGTGGAAATGTCATTCGGTCGAATGGCTTCTCTATGGAAAAAACTGGTAAAATCGGCCTTCTGTACTGTTCAGGCCACTCGGTCGAGTGTTCTGCCCACTCGGTCGAGTGAGCTTCTCAATCGGTCGAGTGGGGTCTTCTGCAGAACCCTCCAAAAATCGTTGTTCTGTTTGATAAATTTCTGTCTCCACTCGGTCGAGTGGGCTTCTCACTCGGTCGAGTGGAAATTCCACTCGGCCGAGTGCGAATTCCACTCGGCCGAGTACAATTTCTATTCTTCTTTCAGCTGGAGTTAGACGTGTCAACGCCACTCAGTCGAGTGAGATGTCTCACTCGGCCGAGTAGGCTGCTGCTTCTTCATAATCTCCTCATTCTTGCTCCTTTCTCCATTCTCTCGCCTTTCTTCCTCTTCTTCTCATTCTCAAGCGCGGTTAGCTCCGCGATATCATCATGATTGACGCTCCGGCATGCGTGTATGTGCTCATAGCTCCAAATTGCTCCTGATTGCTCCATATTTCCTGAAATCCAACGAAACATAGAAATAGTGAAATTCATCGTAAAATATGTAAGGATCGCCTTACCATTGCAATACTAACAACAACACACTAGAGGTGGGTGAATAGTGTAATGGCAATAAATTGTGCAATTAAAATTAAACTTGCAAATGCGGAATGATAAATGCAAGAGGAAATAATCAACACAATCAATCCAAACGCAAACACAAGAAGTTACCATGGTTCCCCAAACTTGGGTACGTCCAGCCACACCAATATTCACTATATTTTCCACAAAGAGAAGTAAATACAAATACCACAAAGAGATACCTCACCAAGAGGATTTTACCCTACACAAGGACCCAAACAACTCTACACAAGGGTCAAACTCCCACCTAGAGAATTACTAATTCCCACTAAGAGAATTAGGGTTAACCTTACACTAGGACACCAAACTCCCACAAAGAGAGTTACTCCCACAAAGAGAGTTATTCCCACTCAGAGAATATCCTATTCCTACTAAGAGAAATTACTCCCATAAAGAGAGTGACTAATTCCCACAAAGAGAATTAGTGATTCAAAGAAACACAAAGTAAAACAAATACTCTTACCTATGCCTTGAGATGCTTACTCATAGATGAATGCAAGGCATGGAAGAGGATCTCCAAGTGATGAGATTTGCTTGAAAGCACTTGGATGATTTCCCTTGAGCTTGACTTCAATGCATGAAGGAGAGAGTGAGCTCTAAGAGGGAAATGAGAGAGTTTGAGAGTGGCTTAATTAATCTCAAAAGATTTTCAATAGCATCAAGAAGTTCTAATAAACTCGACCCTCTCATATATATAGGAACCCTATAGGAACTCTCAAAAGCCAAGAAAACAGCCAAAAACAAAAAGCTGCAACGGCTAGATTTTGGGCTGAAACGTCACCGACAGTCGACTGATGAACAAATGACAGTCGACTGTCCAACGGCTAAATAAATCCCAACGGCTATAATCTGAGCCTTGACAGTCGACTGTTGAAGAACACAGTCGACTGTACAGTCGACTGTAAAATAGACAGTCGACTGTATATCCTTCATCAGGCGACTGCTGCAGTGGATGGAATAAAATAGAGAGTTGCACTCTTTCTCCCAAAATGCATACATGCGACTGAAGAACAAATAACTGTCGAATGTAAAATAGACAGACGACTGTTTATCCTTCATCAGTCGACTGCTGCAGGAGATGGAGAAAAACAGAGAGATGCAATATTTGCACTTACGCCTTTAAGACGACTGTTGACCATTTCACAGGCGACTGTAAATATACAGGCGACTGTAAATAATTCATCAGTCGACTGATGCAACAAGCTTAAGTAGAGTCAATAAAAATGTTGACTTGAGCAGTGCACCACAGTCGTCTGTAGCAGGCTCGACAGGCGACTGGAATCACCCAGTCGATTGTAAATCCTTCAGCAGGCGACTGATGGAAAGCCAGAGACTCCAAAAGAGTCTTTGGGCAAGATGAGCCTATTGGATTGGATTCTATGATAATCCTAAGGCTCTCTAAGATGGTTAAATGTATATGCATGCATGAATAGACCATCTATCAAGGCATTACATTAAACCTAGACTCAAAGAGAGAGAAAGCAATAAATGAAATATTATATGGATTACAGTGCTTTCCATAGAGTTTATGGCTTCACTCTAGATGCCTTGATGCTCCCCATCATCTCCAAGTTTTGGCACCCCTTGAGTCCAAGCTTTCGTCCTTCTCCACTTGATGTCCATCCTTACACCAAGTGTTTAGTTTCCAAAAATGATATTATCGAAATGTTAACTATGAGACTAAAACAAGGACGTCATTAGCAACAACATAATGTTGTGATTATCGTATGAAACACCAATACTCAATAATCTCCCCCTTTTTAATGATGACACACATTATGTAATACATAAAACAATAAAGCACAAATGCTAATGAGCTTCCCCTACTTATATGCACCAAGTGTAAAATGAGATACACAATTGTAAATACTCATTATACCAAATGAAATAATGAGACATCATGGTGACAAATAATAGGTATGGATTACATAAACCAATTACAATAGAAAATAATCATGCACACATGAATGGTTTATACAAACTCACATATCTCTCCCCATAAATATATTTCTCTCCCAATATGCATATGTATAAAATACAAGATTTGCATAATGCATATATCTCTCCCCATTGACATCGTCAAAAAGGTGGACATCAAAAATATCTCCCTTGTCATCTTAATCAAAGATGTGACAATATGCAAGATATAAGGAGATGTATGATACCAAATTTGTAAAATTTAGTGGGTTTCAATCACTATCCCATGCTCCTCCTAGATCATAGAAATGGTCAAATTTTGACTTCTAGGATCTAATACCAATTGTAAAGTAGGAGATAAACAATCTCTAACAATTGAGGTAATACCAATTGTAAAAAAGGAATCTTGAAAAATAATCCTCTTTACCAATTGATAAACATAAATTGGAGCCATGGGCCTAAAGTATATCAAAGCAATAGATATGGAAAAATCAAGCTTCATTGATACACAACGACATTGCCAAAAAGGAAATAAAACATGAAACATGTTGGCAATATCAATGGATTGAAGTTGAAACCATCATAACCAATTGGAAATGACACCAATTGAAACAATGATCCCAAGAACAACCCGAAATGAGAGTTAAAATATGTTTTAAATTATTTTAAACATACAACATATTAACTCCCCCATTGTCATACTTATGAATCAACAAATGCATGTATGCCAATGTATTCCCCAGGGTCCCCCATTTTCATGAAAAAAGATAAATTTGAAAATGTTTTCAAAATCATGAAACACACACAAACAATGGGTATGCTAAAATAAACATTTAAGCACAATACCCATGCAATATGTATATGTGTGAGGAACCTAAACATTAGGGAACCAAACCCAAGAGGAGTTTGATTTCCTAATATAATCACATGAGGTGATCAAATCCCTAACTAGAGAGTTGATGTACATATCCCTCTCTTGCTCACTAATCTTAGTGGAAATCCATAAACTCAAGGATTTATTAGGCAAGGGTTTTGCCTTTGCAAGAGGGGGTGGATGTGGCATGCTTAGGTGTAGAAACAATTTTCTTAGCATGCATAAAGTGAGGATTTTGCTTCTTAGCAAAAAATGAAGAGTGTTCATTATTCTTCACTACCTTGTGATTTACATGTTTCTTGTTGGTGTTATTGTTATACAAGAAGGCATGTTGATTCTTCTTAGGTGATTTAGTAATATTTCTTGTATTTGTACCATAAGAGAAATTAGAGGTGGGTTTGGGTACCACATTTTGAAATACCCCAAGCCTCCTCTATGGTTTGCCAGATGTTGTTTTTCAAGCAAACCGTGGAGTGAATCCCTAGAACAAACAAAGCTTTTAAGTTTACGTGATTCCTCTTCACATTTCAACGTAAGTTGTTGAATGCGAGTTTCTAAGCTAAGGTTTTGAGTTACTAAATTATCATTAGACATACTCAATTCCTTAACTTGAGAGAGAAGTGTGTCTCTCTCACCAGTGTCACAAATATGCATATCATTATTGTTTACACTAGCGAATTCTAGTTCACGCAATCTACTCTTAGCAACCTTATATTTTGCTTTTAAATTATTGTAAGAGTTGATGCACTTACTAGCTTCTTCGGAGACCATGTTGAAACGATATTCGAGCTCCTCGTATGAGATCTTTTCTTTCTCGCTAGAGCTTAACGATGACTCTTTCCCGTTTGCCATGAGGCAAGATTCCTCATAGGAGTTGAGCCATGCTTCCAACTCTTCTTCATTCGAGCTAGAGGGGATAGATGAAGGAACATCAATTGCTGCAAAGCATGCGTGAGCTTTCTCCTTGTCATCCTCTTCTTCTTCACTTGATGTATCTTCACTCGAATCATCAAATGTTCCAACAAGTCCTTTCTTGTGGGTCTTGGACTTGGACTTCCCATTCCAATGCTTCTTCACTTTACCCTTGTAAGTCTCTTTGTTGGGTTTGAAAGGGCATTCGGTGGATAGTTGACCTTTTCCACTGCAAGTGTAACAAGTAGGAACATTGTTAGAATTAGAGGCAAACTTTGACAAAGATTTACCTTGCTTGCCCTTGAGGAATGTCTTGAATTGCTCGGCAAGATCCTCAAATTCTTCTCCACTAGCCTCTTCTTGTTCTTCTTCTTCACTAGGAGCTTCTCGATGGAATTTCTTCCTCCACTTGATAGGCTCCTCCTTGGCATGGAATGCAACCCCCTTTCGTTTCTCCGGCTTTTCGGGCTTGGATGGTTGAATCTCCTTCTTGTGTTGAAGCTTTACTTCATACGCCATGAGATTTCCGATGCACTCCTTAACAGTGTATTTGGACATGTCATATGACTCCAAAATTCCGTTGGCCTTTGACTCCCAATGAGATGTGAGAGAGTCAAGGATCTTCTCTACACGATCCTCTTGGGAAATTATCTTCCCAAGTCCCTCTAAAGCGTTCACGATATCTGTAAACCTTGTGAACTTCTCTGAAATGCTTTCTCCTTCCTGCATCTTAAACATTTCATATTTAGATCTAAACACAGTTTGTTTAGATTTCTTTACCTTTGAAGTCCCTTCATGACATATCTCCAAGGTATGCCAAATTTCGTTAGCCGTTTTGCACATGGAGATGCGGTTGAACTCATTT
Source organism: Scilla litardierei (assembly GCA_030789695.1). Lineage (NCBI taxonomy): Eukaryota > Viridiplantae > Streptophyta > Magnoliopsida > Asparagales > Asparagaceae > Scilla > Scilla litardierei. Next base: position 43,598,078 of record CM061136.1, on the reverse strand, counting down.
GCAGTGAGGGCGCAATGGAATGCATTCATAGCCCTCACATTAAATTTGATCGAGTCCTTCTCCGCCTTTGTCCTTGAAGCTGCAGGTGTAGTGGGCTTCTCAAATGGCCCTCTATGATGTCCCATAGGTCTTGACCCTCCATGTAGATCATCATCCTGATCTTCCAACTTGGGTAGTTGGTTCCGTTGAAGAGCGGGGGTCGAACGGTAGAATGACTTTCTTCATGAGACGCCGATGTAGCGTTGAATGCCATCGTTGCAGTATGCTATGACCTCGCTCTGATACCAATTGTAAGGATCGCCTTACCCTTGCAAAACTAACAATAACACACTAGAGGGGGGTGAATAGTGTAATGGCAATAAATTGTGCAATTAAAATTAAACTTGTAAATGCGGAATGATAAATGCAAGAGGAAATAATCAACACAATCAATCCAAACGCAAACACAAGAAGTTACCACGGTTCCCCAAACTTGGGTACGTCCAGCCACACCAATATTCACTATATTTCCTACAAAGAGAAGTGAATACAAATACCAATACCTCATCAAGAGGATTTTGCCCTACATAAAGACCCAACCAATTCTACACAAAGGTCAAACTCTCACCTAGAGAATTACTAACTCCCACTCAGAGAATTAGGGTTAGCCTTACACTAGGACACCAAACTCCCACAAAGAGAGTTACTCCCACAAAGAGAGTTATTTCCACTCAGAGAATATCTTATTCCAACTAAGAGAAATTACTCCCACAAGGAGAGTGACTAATTCCCACAAAGAGAATTAGTGATTCAAAGAAACACAAAGTAAAACAAATACGCTTACCTATGCCTTGAGATGCTTACTCATAGATGAATGCAATGCATGGAAGAGGATCTCCAAGTGATGAGATTTGCTTGAACGCACTTGGATGATTTCCCTTGAGCTTGACTTCAATGCATGAAGGAGAGAGTGAGCTCTAAGAGGAAAATAAGAGAGTTTGAGAGTGGCTTATTTAATCTCAAAAGATTTTCAATAGCATCAAGAAGTTCTAATGAACTTAGCCCTCTCATATATATAGGACCCTATAGGAACTCTCAAAAGCCAAGAAAATAGCCAAAACAAAAAGCTGCAACGGCTAGATTTTGGGCTGAAACGTCACCGACAGTCGACTGATGAACAAATGACAGTCGACTGTCCAACGGCTAAATAAATTCCAACTGCTATAATCTGAGCCTTGACAGTCGACTGTAGAAGACTACACAGTCGACTGTAAAACAGACAGTCGACTGTATATCCTTCATCAGGCGACTGCTGCAGGGGATGGAATAAAACAGAGAGTTACACTCTTTCTCCCAAAATGCATACATGCGACTGAAGAACAAATAACAGTCGAATGTAAAATAGACAGACGACTGTTTATCCTTCATCAGTCGACTGCTGCAGGAGATGGAGAAAAACAGAGAGATGCAATATTCGCACTTACGCCTTTCAGACGACTGTTGACCATTTCACAGGCGACTGTAAATATACAGGCGACTGTAAATAATTCATCAGTCGACTGATGCAACAAGCTCAAGTAGAGTCAATAAAAATGTTGACTTGAGCAGTGCACCACAGTCGTCTGTAGCAGGCTCGACAGACGACTGGAATCACCCAGTTGACTGTAAATCCTTCAGCAAGCGACTGGTGGAAAGCCAGAGACTCCAAAAGAGTCTTTGGGTAAGATGAGCCTATTGGGTTGGATTCTATGAGAATCCTAAGGCTCTCTAAGATGGTTAAATGCAAATGCATGCATGAATAGACCATTTAACAAGGCATTACATTAAACCTAGACTCAAAGAGAGAGAAAGCAATAAATGAAATATTACATGGATTACAGTGCTTTCCATAGAGTTTATGGCTTCAATCTAGATGCCTTGATGCTCCCCATCATCTCCAAGTTTTGGCACCCCTTGAGTCCAAGCTTTCGTCCTTCTTCACTTGATGTCCATCCTTACACCAAGTGTTTAGTCTCCAAAAATGATATTATCGAAATGTTAACTATGAGACTAAAATAAGGAAGTCATTAGCAACAACATAATGTTGTGATCATCATCAAAATAATATTGGTATGAAACACCAATACTCAACAAAATCGTCGTTTAAACGTTAAATTCGCGATACGAACAATCGTTATGGCATGAAAAAAAAATGCAAAAATGAAGTGTAAAATATGAGCATATCAAGGATTAGCAATTTCCTGCAATGGAAACAGTTTAAATATGCAAGGTTCGAAACTTCGTGCAAACTGTTTGGCTCAAAGATTAGTGCATGAGCGGTGCAAGACCATGTATCCAAATCAGATCTTGAGTCAAGTAACTTGTTGAGCCAATCACGGTTGTAAAGATCAAGTGTTTGGAAGCATGAGATGCTTTCACAGCTAATATTTGTGTTGGGACATGTACTGTCTAAATATAATTTAGAAAAGAGAAGACACTAAGGAAAGTCAGTTTAGAAAGAATGTTTTGATCATGAGAAAAGACATAGTTGGAGGACCTGAAAATGGGACATGTTTGATGCCACACTTTCAGAATAATTGTTATACAAAAGTAAAGATCGAGTTTAATCTACTTTAAATACCCATTGATTCTCGATTGTATGGTGTGTGATTTTATCTCCCAAAAAAATCCATCTCAAGAAGATGAAGATCGATTCTGAGCCCGTCTCACGAGCACCGTGATTCCTCCTCTTAGAAGATCTTAATCTATGCCATTGTATAATTCGACAAATGTACGAATACCTAACGACAATTTATAAAGTTGTCCAACAATGCCCAAACGGATACAAATGTACGACTTAGAGGGAAAAGAACTCAAAAGAAGGAATGAAAAGGTTTGTACTTTATCAATTGGGTTTAATTTGAACTAATGGGGCCCACCAACAAGGATTTAGGGCTTTGCAAGTTAAATGGAAAGGATTAATTTTACTAAACTTGCCTGTGTTTTGGTTCTTATTTAATAAATCATTTTTATCATCTCCTCTTTCTCCTCCTCATCCTTTCCCCTCCAAAGGTTTGATGCAGTCGAAAAAGCTGAAGATGATGAGGAGGCAAGGCAGTTGCTGGCTCGTCACAATTACTGCCGTCACTCCCTCCTCCTCATCATCTTCATCAGCTTAAAAAATTTAAGACATACAATCTAGATCAACAACGAGGATGAGAAGAAGATGAAGTGGATGAGGATGATGCGATTGGACTTCTGCCTCATGCCGTCGCCGTCGCTGCCTCCCTCTTGTCGATGCCTTTGCCGTGCCCGTCGCATCTTCATCTTCTTCATCTTTTTAAACTTTTTAACATCTTCAACAAAAAAACATCATGCACAACTGTAGATGGGGAAGAGGATCAGAAGAGGGGCGGTCAGACGTGGAGGCAGATGGCTGGGGTTTTTTGAGAAAAAGAAAAGGAGAATGGATGGATAATTTGGGAATTAAGCTGGGTGTAAAGTAAAAAAATTGAGTTTTAGAAGTGGTGCACGCGCAAAGTAATTAGATTTTTGTGTAGAGAACTTCCCCGTAATTTAAGGAAAGTTTTTGTTTATTTTGAAAAGTCTAGTTACATCTTCGTTACTGATTCCAAAACCAGATAAAGAAGACGATTGCTATATACACCGAAGGAATTGGGTGTATGCAATCATTTCTTTCCCAAAAGCGTGGAAAGAAGTGATTACATGCACGAACCAATTTCGATGTATTTAGTCCGGCTCATAAAGAAAAAGGATTGTACAGTAAGCACGTGGTAACCGTCAGAGCACTTTGTCACATCCATGTGATCACAATGATTGTTACATTTTGGGTGTATGACTACACAATCCTTCTCTCCTCGTAACCGCCGTAAAGGGGTTAGTTAAGAGCCAAATCTGCACAATTAACTTGCCATCTCATGCCATGCCCTCCCCTCACTTGACTTTTCCACATTTACTGCCGCTAGCCTCTGCGGCCGTTGTTAATCTACAAGCGTGATACAGATCCAACGGCTACTAAAAAGCTCTCTCAGATACGTGTCTTACATTTATCACTGTACCACTCAGTTCCTATGAAATGTCATAAATGACCAGCAGCATCTATGTAGTTAATTCATTTGAGCTTTGCTTCTTCAAAATGCAAAACCTTACCTTTTATTGCTATCATCGCTCGTGGCGGGGTCTAATAAATGGCCGCATGTGATCCATCTCAGTTTTTGCTCCCCCTGTTCCTATCCCCCTCTCTTCTCCCATTTGCCCTCGACTATTGTTGACAAACTATGCTGTGGTTACATTATTTAGACGAGTTTAGAATTTTGTTTAAGCCCGGCTCACCGACTCATCAAGCGAGTCCGAACTAGCTCCCAACAGGCTGTCGAGCCAAACATCGAGCTTTCTGACAAACTTAGCTGATAATAAACTAGAGGGCCAAAAATAATACAAACGAAGACTAATTTTTTTGGGGGAACGTAGGCTATAAAAATTAAGATAATGGCTGGTACATGCTAACAATAAATATTATATAAATTTATAATGTGCAGATAACGTTTTAGACTAGGGCCCCCTCAGCCGAGTTCATCGAAAGAGGACCGCCGCGAAGCTACCCTCGTCATCAGGGATCTTCTGACTCTAGCTTGAGAGATTAGGTGGACCTGGCCTCCACACAGCCCTGCAGGGACAACCTGTTGAGGTCGTCTCTCCCAGCTCTCCAAGGACGACCTCGCTACCCGAGGTCGACCTCCTCCAGCAGCTCGCCTCCACAGGACGGCCTCCGCGAGGTCAGCTCCTAGTCAGAACCCCTACACAGAGACGACTTCGTTACCCGAGGCCGGCCTCTTAAGCTTTCACCAAGTCGGTCTCCTCAATCTCATGACCAGAGCACCGGCTTGCCTGGCCAGGTCAGCCCACTCCACATGGAGCAATCTCAGGCGGACAAGCCGTCCCTTTCTACAGGCCGTTAGCAACATGCATTCAATGCCCACATAATGTGGCAATAACTGCCTAGCTTGTTTACAGACGCAACCCACTACACCATGTCATAACTGAGCACTCGCCCGCCTGGCAGGATCAGCCATATCGATCGCATCGGCATGATTTCAGGCGAACGTGATGTACCCTCCCCAGGTCGTTATCAACATGTCCATCCAAACGTACGCAACGGTTGGCTTTCTCTGAGGGGCGTGCATTCCGTTTTGCCAGTGGACACGTGGTCAGCTTTGTCAGGGAGCAATAACGATGGGCACGACTCAAGTCACATACAACCCTCTGACGGGTTGGTTTCAAGAGACATAGAGAATATTCTTGGTGGATATTGGATTTTCCAATGTGGTTTTGATGATAAACAAACATAATCAATTGTGACTAATCCCCATGTTTTGTAGTTAAGGAAAGCATCCGCAATACAGTTAAAGTCATATCAAATGAATATGACGACTCAGATAATTGATGCAAGGACATCAATCAATGACGCATGGAAATCAAGGAGTGAACGCAAGGAAATCAAAGCTTTGAACTCAACAAGCTCAATGTCTATCAAGGAGTGATCTCAAGGAAGTCAAAGAGTTGGACTTCACTAGCTTAATGGAAGTTGTTACGACCTAAAGATCGTGGGAGTCCGACTCCCGCCCCGATCCGCTGACATACCTCGTTGACTCACCCCTTTGCAAAGGGGCCGCCGTCCCGGAGGTCTGAGGCTACATGGGAATGGGCGCACCTCGCAGCGCCCCCCTCCCGGCCGAGGCGTACAACCACGGTTGCTCGGCCCGCCAAGGGCAGTGCGCCTGGGGAGCACCCAGACAGTGCCGCCTGGGATGCTGACAGAGGCATGTGCGTATCCCTCCTTGCCTGTAACGACCACTTTTCGTTGTGCGTTGTTCGTGCACGTGCTTTTGGCCGTGCACGTGTTTGTTTTAGACTTTGTGTGTTTGTGAACACTTTCGTGTGAGATGCCGTTGGGAACGTCTCTGAGAGTATTAAATAGTGGCACTAATTTGGAACGACGTGTCTCGAGTCGTTTTCCCACAATTTAAACTTACTCGATGAGACGTGACGATTCTCACTCTTGACGGGAGACGTTTCTATTTTTAGTTTCGTCGTCTGACGTCGAATTTGAGATCCGTCTTCTTAGTTAGCTCACATTCGTCGCCACGAACACCACGATATTTATTTTATAATTTTTGGAGTTTATTTGACCACTTTTATAATTTTTACAAGTTTTATATTATTTTTAATAATTAATTTTTATATTAAATTCGGCGAAATAAAATTTATTTAAGTTTTAAACGTTTTAAAGAATTTTTGAGCCAATTTCTAGCTCATTTGGACCAAGTCAAATCCTTGGATGAGTTGGAGAAGTTTAATTTCAAATTTTAAATTATTTTAAACTTCTAATCCTATTAGATTTAGCCCTAGACCAAGTCAACCCATCTATACTATATAAGCAATCCCTAGCAAGACCTATTTTCCAAAGAAATTAGCCCTAGACTCTTCCAAAACCAAAATTGGACGTTGCGACGATTCGTCGCAACGTCGCAGCCGTCGCATGCGCACGACCGGAGATTTCCGCCCCGTTCCCTCGGTCTGACCGAGGCCACCGCTCGCACCCAGCCTAGCCCGCACCGCTCCCCCGCTCCCCGCTCCGACCGAGGACATCTCTCGGTCTGACCGAGAGATTGCCCCGCCTCCGCTCCGCTCCGCAACGTTGCAACTGCAACGTTGCAACCCCCGCACCGACCGACGCTCCCCGCCCGCACCGACCGAAGCGCTCCCCCGCATCGCCGCTTCCCCGCTCCGTTGCAACCCCCGCAGCGCTGCAGCCCGCTTCCGCAGTGTCTGACCGAAGAATTCCCCCGCAGCGACCGCTGTGACCGACGACCGCACCGACCCCAAGCGCTGCACAGCCCGTTCCCCCGCAGCGACCGATGGAGATCCCCGCATTTGGCTGAGTACGACCGAGAGCAAACGTCGCAACCCCGCACCCGTCGCATCGCTTGCCACCGTGGGCCCCCCAAGTTCTCCAGAGTTATTGTGGGTCCCCCAAAGGCCCCTAGGACTGCTGTGGGCCCCACCTAGGAGTGTTCTCTTCGACGACTTGCCGCGTACGACGTCGTCGCACGTCGTAGCCCGTCGTCGCACGTGCGAGATTTGGAATCTGAAATTGTCGCCCGGGTTGATGCTCTGAACTTTCCAGCGAGGAAACTATATTGGAATCAGGACTTGGAGCGCGTTCTATTATTCCGACCCCCGGCGTCGCTACCCGACGCCGGTGTAGCTTTCGCGTCGTGTTGAGGTAACGCTTTGCACCCCTAGGACCCCCAACCCAATTGCATGCTAATCAAGACTAAAAATCAGTATTTTAAAGTATTTTAAATGTTTTAGCAATCACTAATCAAGATTAATAATATGGACTTTAGGCCGGTGGACTTTGCACGTAGGATAATTGTGATTCTTGGACTCATTGGACGCTGTGCTCAGACGTTGTACTTACAGGCAAGTGAAACTTGCCAACTCTTGTGTAGGGCCATGTTTTTAGGCCACTTCCTTGTTTTAGCGTAAAAGAGACTAGTCAGTGAAATGATAGCTGGCTAGACGCCTACTTGATCTAGTTTGACAACGGAACTAGATCCGTCACCTAATTGATCTAGCTTGACAACGAAGCTAGATCCAACCCTTTAAACTTGTTGTTCATGCATACTAAACTGTCACGTTTACTTTCCTTATCTGTACGCACTTTTAACTGCCATGCATTGCATTCTACATGTCATCCAAGTTGAATATTGCATTCGTAGCACACGCTACATACTTGTACTTGCTTGTCCTGGCTAGGTGCACCCCTACGCCATACTTGTTAAAAACACTTCCTGGCTCGTGATCCAGAAGCGAGCATTACCGTTCGGGGGTAAGGCCCTGGCTCGATACACGTGGGATGGGGTAAGAGTTAAGCGGCCAATCAGCTGGGAGTCTGCCTGATCAGCAACTGCAGCTGTAAGGCGTAAACTCTGGGTGGGGCGGAGTTAAGCGGCCAATCAGTGTGAAAGAAAGTCATTTCAGCTGTAAGGCGTAAACTTTGCAAATGACATGAAAACGTGACTAGAGAAATCCTTGTAAATGTTATTAGTCTTGCCACACTTGCCATGCCATGCTAGCTACTTGTTGTTTTCTTTACCTGCTGCACTCATACTTAAAATGCCATGTCATTGCATCATGCTAGAACTGCTAGGTTGCTCTTGCTTGTACTTTCAGTTTCACTTGCACAAGTCTTCCAGACTTGCTGACATGTGCCCCTTTCTCTTTGGGTGTCACATGTTAGACCTGAGCCAGAGATCGTTGCTGTGTACGTGATGAGTTGCTGACGCTGAGTCCAAGTCCATGATTGCCCAGGAGGATTTTGGTGGACACCGGTGACCTTGCGTTGAGTTTTGTTGAGCTTTATGTTGTTTTAGGCCTTTTGTTAGTTTTGTTGGTGCGTAGCACCGTCGTTGTACTTTGTACTTTTGTTGGCCATGTTTGGGCCTTTAGTCTCTTACTTTTAGCTTGGTGGTTTTTCTGTGATGTTGGAAACTTATTTTATGGATATTCTGAGATGCTTCTTTTGTCTCATTTCATTATTATTATATTTGTTTCGTTCGCGTTGCAAGGGCCTGCAGTTTTAAATTTGATTGACGCTTATCGGACTTGCAGCTTTGCAGCTTCAAGTCTGAGCGGACCTTCTCACGCTTCGCCTCCATATTTTGGGAAGCGGGGCGTGACATTGCCAGCGGTCCACGACCCGTGACCGAAAAAGGTGCGCGGCCGGGCCGGACAACCCCCGAACAGGTCGACCCAGCGGGTCCCCACGAACCCCGCCACCGGGGATGGCATTACCGGACCTTTAGTTCATCACGCACGACAAACAACCTAGCGTAAGGACACGACTGACACTAACGCCGCCCGACCATCTGACAAAGCGCCCCCTGACCGCTGAGCCACCTGACACTTAACGCTTTCGGCCCTAACACCCTGACAAAAGTGCCCCTGGCCGTTGCGCTGTCTGACAAAAGTGGGGCAGACACTCCTGTTCCTGACATCCTCGTCCGAAGCTTCCGCTGACAGCCGAGCCAGCTCAGCACGTCGAGTCACCATGCCAGGTCAGCCCCACCTAATCATCTCCCATCAGGTATAAATACCCCCTCACTTCTTACGGTGAGGGGGTTGGCAAATTCTCTCTGAATCCATTATCCACACACGAGAGCAAAGGTCGTCCATATCTTTGTTCTCCCACATATAGCTCGTCACGTACGGTCGACACACCCTCAGTCCGACCTGCGTGCCTAGCCCCCGCTTTAAGTCCAGTTACTAACTTAGGCATCAGAGGGGCTAAGGGTTGGACCCCAACCCAGCCCTTCTGACGAGTTGCTCGTGGTGCAGGGTAGCTCACCCCTCAGCCGACATCCGCTTTCAGCTCCCGCCGCCCGACCCTCTGTTGGATATTGGACTCCCCGGATTTGGTTTTGGATGATGAACAAACATAAATAAAATATGAACTAACACTTTGTGAGCGCAGTTATGGAGATCGTCGCCAAATTCATATGAATATCAATAACGACGTCTCGAGACTTCTCAAAGCACGTGATCGTATGCCTAAAGCTTCGTTGAAGCTTATGGACCTTTTTAGAAGTCATGAAGATTCGATCGAAGCTATTGAAGACGGTATCGTCAAGTTTATTTTTATAGTCTTTAAGCTTCTTTCGTAGAATGTTAAGCCTTGAGTAGGTCTTACGTTTTAATTCTTCATAACGCTCATATCTTAGCTCTAGGATCTTAGTAGAAGTCCATACAATTCTTCCCGAAGCTTCGCGCTTCGATTCGGGACTTCTTGTGCATGTTAGTTGGTTCAAGAAGAAGAACTGACCGACTAGATGGTGATCTAGTCGGTCAGCCAAGCTTCTTGGACCGACTAGTTTCTGTCAGTTAATTCTTAGCTCTTTACTGTTTACAGTTAGTCGGTCTAAGTTGACTCACCGACCGACTAGTTTGTGAACTAGTCGGTCAGTGATGCTTCTGTGACCGACTAGTTGAGCTTTCCCTGAACATGCACATTTTCACTTGTGCTACTGTTTATCATTAGTCGGTCTGTGCTCATTGATCGACCGACTAGTTGATGAACTAGTCGGTCAACTTTCCTTCTTGGACCGACTAGTTTGGTTTACTGTACATGCCAAATTTTTCACCATACTTACTGTTTATCGTTAGTCGGTCTATGTTCATTTGGTGACCGACTAGTTGGTGAATTAGTCGGTCAACATTTGTTCTTGGACCGACTAAGTCTAATTCTTCTCAGACTTCAGTTTTATCTGTTAGTCGGTCCACGTTGAGTAACCGACCGACTAGTTGTGAAACTAGTCGGTCAGCTACTCTTCTTAGACCGACTAGTTCCTTAGTCTGTACTTTGATCTTTTCTCAGTTTACTCATTAGTCGGTTTACGTTCAGTGACCGACCGACTAGTTGATAAACTAGTCGGTCGGTGATTGTTCTTTGACCGACTAGTTGGTATCAGAAAAGAGCCGTTGGAGCCCTAATTGAAACGTTTTTTTCTCTCTCTCTCTTCATTCCTATAAATACTTGTTGGGCTGCATTCATTGCTGCCAAGGCTGATATTAATGCAAGTTTAGAGATTCAAGAGAAATCAATCCAAGCTCATTCAAAGCTCATTCCCTCCATTCATTAATCTCTCCTAACTCTTACTTCCAAAGAGAGATTCATTGAGTGTGAAGCCTTCCAAGCCAAGTGCTTGATTCTAGGTCACCAACATCCCCAAAGCTCTCCATCGCTGTTCTACATCTTGGAGCTAGGGTTTGGTGCCACTTCTTCCTCAAAATCATCCTTGCCCTAATTCGTAAGCGATACTCAAGGCATAGGTATTTTGTTCGGTAAGAAGTTTCTTTATTTCATTTCATATTTGATTTGTAAGATTCACTCTCGGTTGTGAGAGTGTGGTTGTGATCCCGGGTTGTGGGAGTCACAAATTACATTTTGTATGATTTGACTTGTGGAGGTTTTTCACAAGTATTTCATAGTGGAAATCTTGAGTTAGGGTTTCTAACTCAAGTATCCGGAGGGGATCCGGGTGGTTGGGACGTAGGATCACCGGGAACAAGTCGGGGAGAATTGGGTGAATCCGAACCCAGTAACATCTCTTGTTAGCGTTGTTAATTTTGTGTTGTCATTTCAATTTAAGCTTCCGCAAATTGAATTGGTAGTTGTTTGCATTTAATTTGGAATTATACTCCTTATTATTTTAAAGTACTATTCACCCCCCCTCTAGTACTTGTGCAGTAGCTGGTAGGGCATTACATTTGGTATCAGAGCCAGATACACAGCTATGTCTGCCAACGACAACAAGACCGTGCGTCCACCTTCCAACTATGACACCTTCAGGAACCGTGAAGGAGCATCTTCGGTGATGGAGGGACATTCCTCTACGAGGCCTCCATTTTTCAACGGTACCAACTACGGGTACTGGAAATGTAGGATGGAAACCTTCCTCCGAAGTGCATCTTTATGGAGGACTACAATGAAGGAGTACATCGAGCCCGAAGAAGAAGACTTCGAGAAATGGACAACCGCGGAGGTCGCCGCGGAGGTAAGCAATGCCAAGGCAATGAACGCCTTGCAATGCGCATTGGAGCCCGAGGACTTCAATAAGATATGCACATGTAAGAGTGCATATCAAATTTGGAACTCCCTCCTCATACTTCATGAAGGGACGAGTCGGGTAAGAGACTCTAAACTCGTAGTTGTAAACAAAGACTACGAAATGTTTCATATGCAACAGGGCGAGAAGATGAAGGAGTATTACGCTCGCTTCGTCGATATCATAAACGAGTTAGAGGCTCTTGGCAAATCCTACACCCAAAAGGAGAAGTGTTCGAAGCTTATCGAAGGACTTCCTTCTTCTTGGGAAAAGCGCACCTTCGCCATCGAGGAAGGTAATGACATGAACAAGTACACCGTAGTTCAACTAATGGGTACTTTAATGTCATACGAGGTACGCAAGGATAGCAAGCTCAAATTGCAGGAAAAGATGAAGTCCTACCTAAAGCAAGACGAGCCAAAGAAGAAGGCCATTGCTTTCAAGGTCGCTCCATCCACATCCACATCAACCGATGATGAAGACTCGGAAAACGAGTTGGACTTGGAGTCCATGGCACTCATGGCCAAGAAGTTCAACCGTTTCTTCCGAAAAGGTAACTTCAAGAACAAAGCTAAATTTGGTTCTACTAACGTCTCTTCCTCTCCTTTATGTTTCAAGTGCAATAAGCCGGGACACATGAAAGCGGAGTGTCCTCTCAATAAGCACAAGGAGAAGTGGAAGGCGCCAAAGTATGACAAGTCCAAGAAGTACACGAAAGGAAACAAGAAGGGACTTGTCGGAGCTACCTTCACCGACTCCGATGATTCTTCGAGCGGTGAGTCGGACGATGAGCACGTGGAGCAAGCGCACATGTGTTTCATGGCAAGAGAGGAGCACGATCAAGGATCCTCCTCTTCCGATGATAGTGATGAAGAAAGCGATGAGGTAACCATGGATGACCTTAGGAATGCTAACTCTCAATTATGGTCAAAATACACTAAATTGGTAAATAGATATACTAAGGTAAAAGATGACTTAGCTAGCATTCAAACATCGCCTAAGACTATCATCACCAACAACGACACCGTTGTTGAAGAGTTAAGAAATGAGATTGATAATCTCAAATCTAAACTCGAACATGTTAGCATTGAGGATACGGAAGAACATAGGATAGAGGATTTGACTTCTCAAAACTCGACTTTGAGTATTGAGAACGAGAATCTTAAATCTCGTGTTTATGTGCTCACATCGCAAATATCCACTTTGGATATTTCTTTGCGTTCTCTCAAAGAGAAATATGAGGACACATTGGGCCGAATCAACAAATTCAACAAGGGTAAGGGCCACTTGGATAATATCCTAAAAGACTTACTTCCGGCCAAACACCACATTGGCTTGGGGTATATGATGGGAAATTCATCCAAGTCGGTCACTACTTTTGTAAGGCCAACTTTCGAAGCCTCAACGAGTGGGAGCAAACACTCTATTGGTAGTTCATCTACCAATGGTGCTTCCACCTCGTCCACACCCTCTTTTGGAAAGAAACCCACTTTGGGTGGACCTCCAAAGAAGGGGCATACCTACATGTACACCAATACCATGCCACGTAGGAACACACGTCCTACTCCACCGGCTCACACATATGATGATTTTTATGCAACACATTCTCGGGCACGTGCACACAATGTGAGACACCCTCATGCACGTGTTCCCTCACATGCATATGTTCACCCACAACATCATATGAATAATTCTCATCGTGCACCATTCCATCATGTTCCTTATGCCTATCCACAACATGCATCACGTAGAAATCAACGTCGAATGCATGCACCCAATAGGATGAGGGCTCCCAAGATTTTCACAATTTGGAGCCCAAAGGACACAAGCATGGACGAAAAACAAATGTATATGAATGCTTATTTTTCGGATGTTGTGCATAGTAGAAATTATGTGGGGAAGTCTAAGTCCAATTGGACTTGGCTTCCAAAGGTCTAATCTTTTGGACCCAATGACCTTGGGTACAATGATATGAAATTCTCTATCTTTAGGTACTCAAGGGAAAGAAAAAGAAAAGGAGCAACAAATTTAAATTAAGCTCCAAGGGAAATTGGATACTCGATAGCGGGTGTTCAAAACACATGACGGGTGACGCTAGTTTGCTCTCCGGAGTGGTTCCCATAGCAAATGGAAACCGTGTCGTATTTGGAGGCAACGAGAGCGGAACCATCATAGGTGTTGGTAAAGTGGGTAACCCTTCTAAACCCCTAATTAGTGATGTTTATCTTGTTAGTGGTTTAAATCACAATCTTATTTCAATAAGCCAACTTTGTGACAAAGGTTACAAAGTTAGCTTTGCGAAAGGATTGTGTCACATTTTAAGAAAAGATAATGATAAATTATTATTTTCCGGAACTCGTCATAAAGACATTTATATTTTGGATCTTCCTAAGTCTTATGAACAATGCCTCGTTGCCAACACAAGTGAACAACACTTATGGCATCGACGCTTTGGACATGTGAACTTTGGAACACTATATAAGCTCTCAAAATTAAATTCCATTAAAGGTTTTCCGAAGCTTGTTTTTGAAAAGAAAAGTTTTTGTGATTGTTGTCAACGTGGCAAGCTTCCTAAATCTTCATTTAAACCTAAGAAAAGCATTTCTACTAAACGGCCACTAGAGCTATTACATCTAGACTTATTTGGGCCAACTAGAGTTGCTTCCTTAGGAAATGCAAGGTATGGACTTGTCATTGTAGATGACTATTCAAGATTTACATGGGTATTTTCATTGTGTAATAAAAATGAAGCTTTTGAAAACTTCACAATTTTTGTTAAGAAAGTACAAAATCTCTTAGGAACCACCATTGTCACTATTCGTAGTGATCATGGAGGTGAATTTGAGAATGAGTCTTTTGAGACATTTTGTGATGAAGTTGGTATTACACACACCTTCTCTTTCCCTCGTGCACCTCCTCAAAATGGAGTAGTTGAGAGAAAGAATAGGACGCTAGTGGAGTGTGCTCGCACTATGCTTGATGATAGCCAACTTGGCCATCAATTTTGGGCGGAAGCGGTACACACCGCTTGCTATGTGTTTAATAGAATACTTTTGAGGCCCGGCACTAAACAAACTTGTTATGAATTGTTGTTTGGTAGGTTGCCTCAAGTTAAACATTTTCGTGTTTTTGGTTCGAAATGTTTTATTAAGAACACGTATGGTAGTTTGGACAAATTCGATCCAAGATCCGATGAGGGGATTTTTGTTGGATATTCTTCGCGTAGCAAAGCCTACCGGATATTCAACAAACGAACCTCAACGATCGAGGAGTCGCTTCATGTCTCATTTAATGAAGGATTTGTTCCAACTAGAATTTCAAATGATAATGACTCTATGGATGTTTTATGTGATTCGTTTGATAATTCTAAGTCTAATAATTCTATTGATTCTATTGAGACTAACCCAACTAATGAAGTTGTTGAGAATGTTCCTAGTGATCAAGGTATTCCCAAACGGCTTCATACCGTTCGTGACCATCCTCATGAGCAAGTCATTGGCAATATCCATGATAGTGTCAAGACGAGATCGCAAGTGAACTACTTCGCTCATTGTGCCTTTGCCTCCTCGATAGAGCCAAAGAATATTAATGAAGCATGCGAAGATAGCGCTTGGATCTTAGCCATGGAGGAGGAGCTCATTCAATTCGAGAGAAATGAAGTTTGGGAGCTTGTTCCATTGCCATCGAAGAACCACACCGTCATAGGGACAAAGTGGATCTTCAAGAACAAAACCGACGAAAACCAAGTCGTCGTCCGGAATAAAGCTCGGTTAGTTGCTCAAGGCTATCGACAAGAGGAAGGTATTGATTTCGAAGAATCCTTCGCTCCGGTAGCTAGATTAGAATCAATTAGATTATTATTGTCTTTTGCATGCCATAAGGATTTTAAATTATTTCAAATGGATGTTAAAAGTGCATTTTTAAACGGAGATGTTGTTGAGGAAGTTTACGTTTCTCAACCTCCGGGCTTCATAAATGAAAAATTTCCAAATCATGTTTTTAAACTAAAGAAAGCGCTTTACGGCTTAAGACAAGCTCCTCGAGCTTGGTATGATCGCCTAAAGAATTTTCTTTTGGATTTGAATTTTAAAATGGGAGAAGCCGATTCTACACTTTTTGTTAAGCATGCGAATAATGATATAATTTTAGTTCAAATATATGTTGATGATATCATTTTCGGTGCTACTAACTTTGCTCTTTGCGAAGAGTTTTCTAATGTTATGAAGGAACAATTTGAGATGAGCCACATGGGTGAGCTCAAGTATTTCTTAGGTCTCCAAATTCGCCAAATGGACGATGCAATCTTCATCCACCAAACGAAGTATACGGTGGAGTTGCTAAAGCGATTTGGAATGGAGAGTGCTTCCGGGAAAAAGACTCCAATGAGCACGACAACGCATCTTGATAAAGATACGGGCGGTAAGGATGTAGACATTCGTCTATATCGAGGTATGATAGGTAGTTTGCTTTATCTTACCGCAAGTAGGCCCGATATTATGTTCGCCGTATGCGTATGTGCTCGTTATCAGTCTCAACCTAAGGAGTCTCACTTAGTAGCGGTAAAGCGTATTTTTCGCTATCTAAGTTACACTTTAGATTTTGGATTACTTTATCCGAAATCTAGCACATATGAGTTAATCTCATATAGTGATGCCGATTATGCGGGATGCAAATCCGACAGGAAAAGTACTAGTGGCACTTGCCATTTTATAGGAAATTCTCTTGTCTCTTGGTTTTCCAAGAAGCAAAATTCCGTATCACTTTCAACCACCGAGGCGGAATATATTGCCGCCGGTGCCGCGTGTGCTCAAGTTCTTTGGATGAGACACACACTTAAAGACTTTGGTATTAATTGTGATACTTGCCCTATCATGGTTGACAACCAAAGTGCAATATGTCTTTCCAAGAACCCGGTACACCATTCCCGTTCGAAACACATAGATGTCCGACACCACTTTTTAGATGATCATGTTGCTAAAAAGGACATCATTTTAGTGTACGTTGAAACCCAAAAGCAAATCGCCGATATTTTCACGAAACCCCTAAAGGAGGACTCCTTTGTGCGGTTGCGTCGAGAATTGGGGATTATGGGTGAATCCGAGATATAGGATTCATATTTCATTCAATCATCTTGCATGCTAATATATTTCGCGATATTTCAATCATGCTAGATTTATTGAATTTTTGAGAATTTTATGTGATTTGTTTGAATTTATGATCGAAATCGTATTTCAATGTCGTATTTAAGATTTCGACGTTTAATGGGGTAGTTTAGATGAGTATTGAGAGTTTTGCGATATATCGTCCAAGTGTTTTGAGGAGAGAACTTGATTATCACTTTTTGGACTTTGTTAGTCGGTATCAGTTCAACCACCAACCGACTAGATGTTCATCTAGTCGGTTAGTAGAAGAACTTACACCGACTAACTCAAGCTTATTGAGTTTCCTTTCCATCTTAAACTCTTTAGTCGGTTCATGTTCAGTGACCGACCGACTAGATTGAGATCTAGTCGGTCAGTAAATGAACGCAGACCGACTAAATCTTGTCAGTAAATCTTGGATTCAGCCACTGTTTGCAACTAGTCGGTTCAAGCTCATTGACCGACCGACTAGATCGTGATCTAGTCGGTCAGTGCTTGAACTGTGACCGACTAGTTGTGCCAGGGGCTGTTTGGTCATTTGCGAAATCGACCGACTTAAACTCAGTTTAGTCGATCGATTTTCATTCTAATCGATCGAAATCTCTTCTCTCTCCGCTCAAAACCCCGACCTCCCTCGAGACCCTTCGTCTTCCGGCCACTTTCCGACCATTCCCGCCGTCGCCGTCCGCCGATCTTCGACCTAGGGTATCTCCTCTTCCTCCCTCTCCTATCTAGGGTTCGGTTTCAGCTCTAGGGTTAGGTTGTTCAGTTGATTTCATCTCCTAGGGTTTCGATTAGGGTTTTTTTTCTAATTCCGATTTAGGGTTTCTTCATTTCCGTTTGATTGTGTCGTGTTGTGCCGAGATTATGGCCCGAACACGTATCCCGATCACTCCGTCTAGCCCCTCGCCGATGACCGTTGATCCAAAACCCTTCGGATCCCGAGCATCCAACCCCTCCGAAACGCCGTGCCAAGACCACTCTTCCTTCGTCGTCTTCGCCTCCTCTCAAGAAGAAGAGGACGACATCCGCTAAACCTAGAGGTCAACCGAAACCCAAACCCAAGCCTAAGCCAAAGGCCAAAATTCTTGCTTCTGCTTCTTCGTTCCATACTCCTACCGATTCCGATACGGAGTATAACCCCGAGACCGAGACTCATAGGGAACCCACTCCTCCTATTCATCCCGAGTCTAGCACCCACCCTCGTACGTCTACCCGTAAGCCTAAGGGAAAGGGTCCGATGCCGGTGGGCGGTGTCGATATTTCCTTATGTCGCGATGACCCTTTGTGTCTCGCGGCGTATAACCGTATCGAACATTGCCCGCTGCTTCTGGAGCATTTCGTCCAGTTTAGCGACTTCATAGGGTTAGCTGATCTTCTGTCGTCGTCGGGTCTTCTCGATTACCTTCGATATGACCCGAAGGCGAATCCTCACCCCTACCCTAGATTAGTGAAGCTTTTCTATGCGAATAGGATCCGGGGTCAGTACGATCAGACCCACTCTGTTGAGACGACCGTTTTGGGGACTCCTATAGTCCTCACTGCGGAAATCTTAGGAGAGATTTTGGGTATCTCTTCGTCTGGCCTTCTTCCTTCTGATATCTCGGTAGATGATATTTCTTCTCTTGATCAGACCATCCTTTCAGAGATTTTCCATCAGATCCCTCCTGCCATGATTGGCGTGCCATCTAAATCATTCAAGCCAAATGCGTGGGTCCTAAATCTGATTCTGAAGTCGTGCTTGCTTCCCAAGTACGGCTCCTCATCTCTCCCGTCCCAGCCATTTTTGAAGCTTATCTATGCGATCTTCATGGGGAGCTCGATTAATTGGGCTCGAATTATACTCGATAAGATTGACTCTTTCGAGTGTATTCGAAAGTCCAATAAATCGGCTCATATCCCATTTCCATGCATGTTGACCCTCGTGTTTCGTCATTTTCGTGTCACGTTGCCTCGTGACGATGAGCGTCCCCTTGGTCCTCCCCTGAATGCGACGGCCGTCAAGAAATCTCTTGCGGCGCTTCGTCACGTTCAGAGGACGACACCTTCAGCGTCTGTCCCTGCCTCTGCCAGTGCCTCTGCTACTCCCGTTGCCACCCTGGATGAAGTCCTACGGATACTTCGTCGTCACGAGTCCCGCTTGGCTCGTACCGAGGAGGTAGTCTGCCGTATGGCTCGTCAGATGGGTGTTGAGCTTCCTCCTTCCGTGTCTGAGGATGAGGAGTTTGATGAGATGGCTGAGGAGGACATTGAGGAGCTTTGTCGTGCTTCGACTCGTGCCCCCGAGGGCACTTCTGCTGGTACTGCTGCTGCTGGTGATACCTCTTCCGGTGCTGCTGTTGCTGCTTCTTCTGCTGGTGTCCCCGAGAGCACACCTGTTGCCACCACTCCTGTGGTGGATACTCCGACTGGTGCTCCCGAGGCCACTACGGTTGCTGCTTCAGAGGTTGCCACTTCAGTCGTCTCTCCTGCTGATCTTCCGGACGTTCTTGCTGATCCAGTCACCTCCTCTGCTCCTGCTGAGCCCGCAGTTGCTTCTGATCCTCCCGCTGCCTCTTGAGTTGCTTCGAGGCCTCTCCTGATACTCTTTGGATGATATATCTAGTTGTGAGAGTTGTTGGGTAGGATAGTGTGGGTGGCTATGTATTTTGGATCTTTTTGATGATGTCTTTTGATATGTTTAATGATGATGTAATTTTTTGTTTGTTGACACTCCGATATTTTGTGATGTATTTTTGTGCCCCGATCTGTTGATCGTCGGTATATATATCGGTGATGTACTCTGCTTCATGCATTATATATATATATATCAGTTGACATTTCATTATTTTGTGCAATGTATAATTTTTATGTCTCTGATGTTTGATTTCGTCGCTCGACGATATTCACTTGGTTTAATAGAAATTTCTTCTATGAAAACATAGAATTGTTTTCCATGCACTAAATTAACCAAGAAATGTTGATATTGGATAGTATATTCCATAACTCAATTCGTTAAATTGATTTCAGTTTTGATGATTTCGTTTTACGATTTTTCGACGTTGGTATCTTTGACACGCCTTGATACTATTCGTATTTTTCTCTTTGGTGTCACTTGAACCTTCGTCGTATTCTACGACTCCCGTGCTTTTTTAATTTGAGGCCATTGTTGTTGTCGTTGTTATCCTCCCGCTCTTTTTGCTTATGCCAAAGGGGGGAGAGATATAATAATAACGATGTGCCAAATGAAAATTTAGAGCATTTCTCCAAGAATCTAACTTGATGTGTTAGATTCAGGGGGAGTTAAGATATATAAATGGATTTTCATATCCGATATTTCAATAACCTTCATTTGGTATTTCAATAATTCAATAATCGATTCTCATTTAATATACTTCACTCGTCTGCTTGATGCGTATCACTTTTGTTTAAATTGGAATTAACGTGTCATCAATGCAGGGGGAGTAAGTAAATTTCATTTGAATTATTATTTTTGATTATTATTTATGTTAGTTTGTCATCACCAAAAAGGGGGAGAATGTTGGATATTGGACTCCCCGGATTTGGTTTTGGATGATGAACAAACATAAATAAAATATGAACTAACACTTTGTGAGCGCAGTTATGGAGATCGTCGCCAAATTCATATGAATATCAATAACGACGTCTCGAGACTTCTCAAAGCACGTGATCGTATGCCTAAAGCTTCGTTGAAGCTTATGGACCTTTTTAGAAGTCATGAAGATTCGATCGAAGCTATTGAAGACGGTATCGTCAAGTTTATTTTATAGTCTTTAAGCTTCTTTCGTAGAATGTTAAGCCTTGAGTAGGTCTTACGTTTTAATTCTTCATAACGCTCATATCTTAGCTCTAGGATCTTAGTAGAAGTCCATACAATTCTTCCCGAAGCTTCGCGCTTCGATTCGGGACTTCTTGTGCATGTTAGTTGGTTCAAGAAGAAGAACTGACCGACTAGATGGTGATCTAGTCGGTCAGCCAAGCTTCTTGGACCGACTAGTTTCTGTCAGTTAATTCTTAGCTCTTTACTGTTTACAGTTAGTCGGTCTAAGTTGACTCACCGACCGACTAGTTTGTGAACTAGTCGGTCAGTGATGCTTCTGTGACCGACTAGTTGAGCTTTCCCTGAACATGCACATTTTCACTTGAGCTATTGTTTATCATTAGTCGGTCTGTGCTCATTGATCGACCGACTAGTTGATGAACTAGTCGGTCAACTTTCTTTCTTGGACCGACTAGTTTGGTTTACTGTACATGCCAAATTTTTCACCATACTTACTGTTTATAGTTAGTCGGTCTATGTTCATTTTGTGACCGACTAGTTGGTGAATTAGTCGGTCAACATTTGTTCTTGGACCGACTAAGTCTAATTCTTCTCAGACTTCAGTTTTATCTGTTAGTCGGTCCACGTTGAGTAACCGACCGACTAGTTGTGAAACTAGTCGGTCAGCTACTCTTCTTAGACCGACTAGTTCCTTAGTCTGTACTTTGATCTTTTCTCAGTTTACTCATTAGTCGGTTTACGTTCAGTGACCGACCGACTAGTTGATAAACTAGTCGGTCGGTGATTGTTCTTTGACCGACTAGTTGGGATCAGAAAAGAGCCGTTGGAGCCCTAATTGAAACGTTTTTCTCTCTCTCTCTCTCTTCATTCCTATAAATACTTGTTGGGCTGCATTCATTGCTGCCAAGGCTGATATTAATGCAAGTTTAGAGATTCAAGAGAAATCAATCCAAGCTCATTCAAAGCTCATTCCCTCCATTCATTAATCTCTCCTAACTCTTACTTCCAAAGAGAGATTCATTGAGTGTGAAGCCTTCCAAGCCAAGTGCTTGATTCTAGGTCACCAACATCCCCAAAGCTCTCCATCGCTGTTCTACATCTTGGAGCTAGGGTTTGGTGCCACTTCTTCCTCAAAATCATCCTTGCCCTAATTCGTAAGCGATACTCAAGGCATAGGTATTTTGTTCGGTAAGAAGTTTCTTTATTTCATTTCATATTTGATTTGTAAGATTCACTCTCGGTTGTGAGAGTGTGGTTGTGATCCCGGGTTGTGGGAGTCACAAATTACATTTTGTATGATTTGACTTGTGGAGGTTTTTCACAAGTATTTCATAGTGGAAATCTTGAGTTAGGGTTTCTAACTCAAGTATCCGGAGGGGATCCGGGTGGTTGGGACGTAGGATCACCGGGAACAAGTCGGGGAGACTTGGGTGGATCCGAACCCAGTAACATCTCTTGTTAGCGTTGTTAATTTTGTGTTGTCATTTCAATTTAAGCTTCCGCAAATTGAATTGGTAGTTGTTTGCATTTAATTTGGAATTATACTCCTTATTATTTTAAAGTACTATTCACCCCCCCTCTAGTACTTGTGCAGTAGCTGGTAGGGCATTACACCCTCCTCCGCCGCGTCCAGTGAGATTTGACCCTGTGGTCTCCCCCGGTGACAAGTTCAGCCTCTTCACCCCACTAATCACTTGTTAAACAGCCCACCAAAACCCTCTCATCATTATAACCACCGCGCCCTTAGTTTCCCCCAATACAAATTCATTGTACGCGAGTTCCACCCCGCAACAATTGGCGCCGTCTGTGGGAACGAAGGGTCACACCCATGTTAGACTCCATGCTGATCACTCGGAACCCTGATCACGGCAAGGATCCC
The DNA here is from genome assembly GCA_030789695.1 of Scilla litardierei. NCBI lineage: Eukaryota > Viridiplantae > Streptophyta > Magnoliopsida > Asparagales > Asparagaceae > Scilla > Scilla litardierei. The sequence continues at coordinate 43,575,629 of CM061136.1, read as the reverse complement.
GTGGGTCAGGAGCCACTCTCTCTACCAATCACCCCGGCGACCGACCCCCCTCCGGGGATAGGCGCCGAGACAGTCCAAACCTCGACCCGTGCAATCCAGAAGATCTTCGAGGCCGTTACTCAGGCGATGGGAGGCTACGCGACGGTGGGAGCGGAGCCACTGCCCGGCCCCTCGGAGCCCCCGAACGTGAGACGGAATCTTCACCCTCAGTTCGAGGAGGAGGAGGGAGACAAGGGGCTCGCCAAGGAGATTGCGGTCCAGCAGAAGCTCTTGGAAGAGGAAATGGAGGTCGCGCGGCTATGGAGGCGTCGGGAGGAGGCGGCCGCCGCGCAAAGGCATTTGGACGAAGCAGCCGAGACCGCCCGGCGGGCCTACCAGGACGAAGAAACCGCCCACCACCAGCTCCGCTTCATCATCGCGGAGCGGGAAAGGCTAAGGAGGGTGAACAAAGGCAACCGGGAAATCCCGGAGGTGACGGCGACGGGCCGGCGGCTCGGGGACGGGCGCGGCCCGCTGTTGGCTAGATCCCCACCGGGAGGAGGGAGTCCGCCTCGCCAGCACCCCTCCCCCGATCGCCAGCGCGAGGAAGCCGTATGTCGACAACTACGCTTCCTCACCGCCGAGCGCGAAAGGCTTCTGCGGGGGAATCAGGAGCGGATGGAGATCCGGGGGAGGCGGCCGGAGGGCGATGGTACTGGGAGAACCGTAGCCCGCAACCTGTCGAATCCTCAACCCGGGGAAGGAGTTCCCCTTGGCGACCGTCATGCTACTCCCCGGGGCGGGAGGACCGTCGGCAGTCGAGGCGCGACCGGAGCCAGACCCCCGAATGGCGGAGGGGGGATGCGCCCGAGCGCCCTGCCTACACGGAGGAGGCCACGCCGCTGGCACGGTGGATCACGTCCGCCCCGAGGCCAGTAAGGTTCAAACCCCCCCACCTCGCCACCTACAACAGAAGAGGAGACCCCCTTACGCACATGCAACAATACCGGGGGGTGATGGAGGCGCAGGATGTGGACGAGGCGTTCCTGTGCCGACATTTCTCGCAAAGTCTGAGGGACACGGCTTTGGATTGGTACTTCGACCTACCCGCAAGATCCATTGGGAGCTTTGGCGAGCTGTCCCACAAGTTCTGCCAAGAGTTTCGGGCCGGGCGGACGAAGAAGAAGCCCTTGGACTATCTCAGCACGATAGTCCAAGGAGAAGGGGAGACGACGGGTAGATACCTGCGCCGCTTTCAGGATGAGAGACGGGCGGTGGTGACCTGCGACGACGAGGTACTCAAGCTGGCCTTCAAGACGGGATTGCGGACTCGGAGCCTCCACAAATCCCTGCTCCGAGATTCACCGATCGACTATGAGGCGCTGGTTGCTATGGCGGAGAGGCATGCATTGGCCGAAGAGACTCTCGGCACAAAGGCCTTATTTCCCCCGGTGAAGCCGCTCCAAGGCGAGCCCCGGTCACACCCTCAGCCAAGGTAGGAAGAGGGGCATCGAGGGCATGACCAGTTGGCCCAACCAAGGCGCGAACCGACAGGGCGACGCCCGCAAGATCGCCCTGGCCCGGCCTGAGAGTTCGCCCCGGCCCAAGGGCCCACCCGAGTCATCCCGAGACAAGAAGGCCCCCTACGGGCGCATTACACGCAGCTCAATGCCCCCTGATAGAGGTGATGGCCGCGGTGACGAGAGCCGAACTGCTGTCGGAGCCGCCTCAGGAAATGAAGTCGGATCCGGCCCGGAGAGATTTCCGAAAATATTGCCGATACCACCGGGACCACGGCCATGACACCGATGATTGCTTCACCCTCAAAAGGGAAATCGAGCGGCTGATCCAGGCGGGCCACCTAGGGGGCTTCGTCGGAGGCAGGAGACCAGACCGAGAGGAGGTGAACCACCGGAGGGCACGAAGAGCAGACCCTCCAACGCACGGTGAGCAGGAAGAACCTCTCCCCCGAAACCGGTCATGCGCATAAACACGATATGTGGTGGGCCATCCTTCGGAGGAGCGTCATCGTCAAGCAAAAAGGCGTACGCGAGGCAAGTGATGACGGCGGGTTTCGGAGGGGATCCGAGGGGGAGAAGGATAACCTACCCTCCCATTACTTTCAGCGACGAGGATCTAGAGGGAGTCGAGCTGCCCCACGACGACGCCATCGTCATCGAGGCCCAAATAGGGACGGCCATCGTCAGCCGCCTCCTGATCGACACATGGAGCTCCTGCGACATTCTGTTTATGTCCACAATCAAAAAGATGGGGTTAAGGCCGACGGACCTGAGACCCTGCACCGGGCCCCTCATCGGCTTCACCGGTCACTCGACCCCTATTGTAGGAGTGATCACCTTGCCAATAACTCTCGAAGAAGAACCGCAGGTCGTCACCCGAATGACTCTGTTCGTTGTGGTCAACATTGCGTCGGCGTACAACGGGATCATAGGACGACCCTACATGGCGGCGATCGGAGCGCTCCCCAGCCAGCTACACCAGATGGTTAAGTTCCAAACCCCCCGAGGGGTTGGGTCAGTGCGGGGAAGCCAGAAGCTGTCCAGGAGCTGCTACGTGGGATCGACCAAACACAAGGGCCAGAGCGAAACCTGGTGGTCGACCTACCCGGGGGGAGGGATGACTCCTGCCATCAAAAGCCGGCTCCTGCTGACGGCACCGCAGAAGAGGACCCGACCTGCCGTGCCCGTCTCGGCCCCCCCTTGACGAGGGCAGGCTAATCCCTTCGAAGAGTGCTGAACGACAGTCGTGATGTAGTCAGAAACTGTAAGTCTCGAATGAAATATCCTTTTCCCTTTTGCATCTTCGAATTTCGCCATTTCCACCTGAAAATTTCAGCCCAAAAAACGCAAGACTCCGGGGCAGGACCAATCCTCGCCACCCAAACCGGAGAGGGGCATGGGCCGAGCTACGCGCTCGCTCCCCCCACTAAAGAAGACCTCCGGGGCAAGCTTGGGGAGCTTCGCCACCCAAACCGGAGCGCCATATGCGGGGTAGGCGACGGCCCAATACCCGTCCGACTATAAAGGCTGCGGGGAGGCGACGGCCCAATACACGCCCTCTCAAAGACTCCGGGGCAGAACCAATCCTCGCCACCCAAACCATAGAGGGCCACGGGCCGAGCTACGCGCTCGCTCCCTCCCACTAAAGAAGACCTCATGGGCAAGCTTACGGAGCTTAGCCACCAAAACCGGAGTGCCATATGCGGGGTAGGTGACGGCCCAATACCCGTCCGACTATAAAGGCTGCGGGGAGGCGACGGCCCAATACCCGCCCTCTCAAAGACTCCGGGGCAGGACCAATCCTCGCCACCCAAACCGGAGAGGGGCACGGGCCGAGCTACGCGCTCGCTCCCCCCCACTAAAGAAGACCTCCGGGGCAAGCTTACGGAGCTTAGCCACCCAAACCGGAGCGCCATATACGGGGTAGGCGACGGCCCAATACTCGCCCGACTATAGAGGCTGCGGGGAGGCGACGGCCCAATACCCGCCCTCTCAAAGACTCCGGGGCAGGACCAATCCTCGCCACCCAAACCGGAGAGGGGCATGGGTCGAGCTACGCGCTTGCTCCCCCCCACTAAAGAGGACCTCCGGAGCAAGCTTACAGAGCTTAGCCACCCAAACCGGAGTGCCATATGCGGGGTAGGCGACGGCCCAATACCCGTCCGACTATAGAGGCTGCGGGAAGGCGACGGCCCAATACCCGCCCTCACAAAGACTCCGGGGCAGGACCAATCCTCGCCACCCAAATCGGAGAGGGGCACGGGCCGAGCTACGCGCTCGCTCCCCCCACTAAAGAAGACCTCCGGGGCAAGCTTACGGAGCTTAGCCACCCAAACCGGAGCGCCATATGCGGGGTAGGTGACGGCCCAATACCCGTCCGACTATAGAGGCTGCGGGGAGGCGATGTCCCAATACCCGCCCTCTCAAAGACTCCGGGGCAGGACCAATCCTCGCCACCCAAACCGGAGAGGGGCACGGGCCGAGCTACGCGCTCGCTCCCCCCCACTAAAGAAGACCTCCGGGGCAAGCTTACAGAGCTTAGCCACCCAAACCGGAGCGCCATATGCGGGGTAGGCGACAGCCCAATACCCGTCCGACTATAGAGGCTGCGGGGAGGCGACGGCTCAATACCCGCCCTCTCAAAGACTCCGGGGCAGGACCAATCCTCGCCACCCAAACTGGAGAGGGGCACGGGCCGAGCTACGCGCTTGCTCCCCCCCACTAAAGAAGACCTCCGGGGCAAGCTTACGGAGCTTAGCCACCCAAACCGGAGCGCCATATGTAGGGTAGGCGACGACCCAATACCCGTCCGACTTAGAGGCTGCGGGGAGACGACGGCCCAATACCCGCCCTCTCAAAGACTCCGGGGCAGGACCAATCCTCGCCACCCAAACCGGAGAGGGGCACGGACCGAGCTACGTGCTCGCTCCCCCCCACTAAAGAAGACCTCCGGGGCAAGCCTACGGAGCTTATCCACCCAAACCAGAGCGCCATATGCGGGGTAGGCGACGGCCCAATACCCGTCCGACAATAGAGGCTGCAGGGAGGCGACGGCCCAATACCCGCCCTCTCAAAGACTCCGGGGCAGGACCAATCCTCGCCACCCAAACTGGAGAGGGGCACGGGCCGAGCTACGCGCTCGCTCCCCCCACTAAAGAAGACCTCCGGGGCAAGCTTACGGAGCTTAGCCACCCAAACCGGAGCGCCATATGCGGGGTAGGCGACGGCGCAATACTCGTCCGACTATAGAGGCTGCGGGGAGGCGAGGGCCCAATACCCGCCCTCTCAAAGACTCCGGGGCAGGACCAATCCTCGCCACCCAACCCGGAGAGGGGCACGGGCCGAGCTACGCGCTCGCTCTCCCCCATTAAAGAAGACATCCGGGGCAAGCTTACGGAGCTTAGCCACCCAAACCGGATCGCCATATGCGGGGTAGGCGACGGCCCAATACCCGTCCAACTATATAGGCTGCGGGAAGGCGACGGCCCAATACTCGCCCTCTCAAAGACTCCGGGGCAGGACCAATCCTCGTCACCCAAACCGGAGAGGGGCACGGGCCGAGCTACGCGCTCGCTCCCCCCACTAAAGAAGACCTCCGGGGCAAGCTTACGGAGCTTAGCCACCCAAACCGGAGCCCCATATGCGGGGTAGGCGACGGCCCAATACCCGTCCGACTATAGAGGCTGCGGGGAGGCGATGGCCCAATACCCGCCCTCTCAAAGACTCCGTGGCAGGACCAATCCTCGCCACCCAAACCGGAGAGGGGCACGGGCCGAGCTACGCGCTCGCTCCCCCCCACTAAAGAAGACATCCGGGGCAAGCTTACGGAGCTTAGCCACCCAAACCGGAGCGCCATATGCGGGGTAGGCGACGGCCCAATACCCGTCCGACTATAGAGGCTGCGGGGAGGTGACGGCCCAATACCCGCCCTCTCAAAGACTCCGGGGCAGGACCAATCCTCGCCACCCAAACCGGAGAGGGGCATGGGCCGAGCTACGCGCTCGCTCCCCCCACTAAAGAAGACCTCTGGGGCAAGCTTACGGAGCTTAGCCACCCAAACCAGAGCGCCATATGCAGGGTAGGCGACGGCCCAATACCCGTCCGACTATAGAGGCTGCGGGGAGGCGACGGCCCAATACCCGCCCTCTCAAAGACTCCGGGGCAGGACCAATCCTCGCCACCCAAACCGGAGAGGGGCACGGGCCGAGCTACGCGCTCGCTCCCCCCACTAAAGAAGACATCCGGGGCAAGCTTACGGAGCTTAGCCACCCAAACCGGAGCGCCATATGCGGGGTAAGCGACGGCCCAATACCCGTCCGACTATAGAGGCTGCGGGGAGGTGACGGCCCAATACCCGCCCTCTTAAAGACTCCGGGGCAGGACCAATCCTCGCCACCCAAACCAGAGAGGGGCACGGGCCGAGCTACGCGCTCGCTCCCCCCACTAAAGAAGACCTCCGGGGTAAGCTTACGGGGCTTAGCCACCCAAACCGGAGCGCCTTATGCGGGGTAGGTGACGGCCCAATACCCGTCCGACTATAGAGGCTGCGGGGAGGCGAAGGCCCAATACCCGTCCTATCAAAGAATCCGGGGCAGGACCAATCCTCGCCACCCAAACCGGAGAGGGGCACGGGCCGAGCTACGCGCTCGCTCCCCCCCACTAAAGAAGACCTCCGGGGCAAGCTTACGGAGCTTAGCCACCCAAACCGGAGCGCCATATGCGGGGTAGGCGACGGCCCAATACCCGTCCGTCTATAGAGGCTGCGGGGAGGCGACGGCCCAATACCCGCCCTCTCAAAGACTCCGGGGCAGGACCAATCCTCGCCACCCAAACCGGAGAGGGGCACAGGCCGAGCTACATGCTCACTCCCCCCCACTAAAGAAGTCCTCCGTGGCAAGCTTATAGAGCTTAGCCACCCAAACTGGAGTGCCATATGCGGGGTAGGCGACAGCCCAATACCCGTCCGACTAGAAAAGTGGCAAGGGCCTGGCTACCCACCCTCCCAAAGAGGGCCTGCGATCCCTCTTCTCAAACATCGGGAAACTAATCAGGACTCGCGGATTGAGGCAACCCTCGCACAGGGCCATCACTGATGAGCAACACCTGACACCAATAAAGCCGACAACCGAAATGACCCGTCAAACCAAAAAGACGCTCGGGGCAAGTACCACTGATAACAGCATGCCCGCTGAAAAACAGGAGTTGATGAGTCACATCGGCCGCCACCCGTTAGGAGCAGTTTCCAAGGGACACGACTCCAAGCTGGCTCCAGCTCATCGCGTTAAGGGGAGGGGAAAGGCTAAAGATACACCATTATAAATACCCCCCTCAGCCCCTTCAAAGGGAGGGGACGAAAGAGATAATTTAAGGGAAGGCCAATCCCTCAGCCACACTCTCCCCCAAAAAGGTGCGGAAAATGCGAGGAACGCCAATTGCTCTGGTAGGCAGTCTCCCTGTAACGACCCGGTCTCCGGGATACCCGATAAGTACGAATCCGTATCAGGTATTCCCGAAGCCGACACGATGACCCCCGATAGGTTACTCCTCTTACACGAGGGGCACCCTGCCCGCAGCTCCCTGCCTTCTCTTAGACAACTAAAGGCACTGAAATTGGAGCTCCAATGGCATACCGTGCCCCTACACGGACGCCCCGCAGGCGCAGGTGCGGCTGGTCGACAACCCGATAGACGAGGCAGACCTGCCAAATCACCCCATCGGGTACTCCAGCACCCGCCAAAGTCGCCCCAGCCTCAGGGGACTCGCCCCCCCCGCGCCGGAGCACGTCGATAGGCTATTCCTCTTACATCAGTAGCGCCCCGCCTTCCACCCCTCGACTTCTCCTGGACCACATACACCAGGGAGAGGTACGGATCGGTGGCAGACCACCCCATCCCACACCCGTCATACGGAGACTCCAGCCGATAGGAGGGACAAAGCCCTACGGGATAAAGCAACCACCAAGGACTCCCTCTCCCCCCAATTCTGGAACGAGGGATAAAGCAGCCGCAACCGCCCCCGACGTCGACACGTCCCTCCCCACCTCTCTCGGGCGTGGACCCTCTGAAGTGACCCAGCACCCCTTCAGGGGCACGACGACGGAGAGGGACGCGCCATATGAAGCGAGGACGTCCACCTAACTAGAACGGCTCGACATTTCGCCTACGGGCCTGTCCTGTTTATTAAATTTTGATAAAAGCTAATGAAAAGACTACTCCCAGTAGACCACTAGCAATAACTTAGGCGCACTCAGGCATGTGAATAACCCCCGAAAAGAGGGGGGACGAGCTCTACGCCACGCACCCCACCGCCCCCTGCCACCCCGGAGCGAGCGGGAGAAAAAGACAGTCTAACCGGCTGAAAACTTTCTCGGGTGCACTACCCTAAATAAAGGGAATAAACGCAGCTCGACCAACACCGGGCTAGAGACAGCAATACCAAAGCATAACCATGAAAGGGAATTTCCACACACTCAAAGTTTGAAGATTGCAAAAAAGTACGGGTATCAACCCCACAAAACTTTACTTACTTACTTTCTTTCTTAACACCTATACAAAACTACTCGGTTACATTCCCCGCGCCGACGGCGCATCCGCCATTCGCGACATCCTTCCCGTCCCCTTCGGGGGAATTCCCCCCCGCCCCGCCGGTCTCTGCCTCGACGTCCTACCCTCCCTCGTCGATCACCCGCTCGCCGTCCCCCTCCTCCTCGTCGCTGCAAGCTGCGAGTCCGTCGAGGTCGAGCTCAACTGGCGGGGACAGGCCCGCCACCCTCTCCTTTATCCGGACCAAGCAGGCCTCCCACCCCTCCGCCCGGCCTGTCTCCATGCCCCGGGACATCACATCTGCGAGGGCGGGGATGACGGTCGTGTCCTGGTACGAGCAAAATTCCTCGACCTTGCGAGCCAACTCCTCCTCGGCGGCCTTTGCACGACCCGCTAGACCCACCGCACACGCTTCCTCCCTCCCAAGGGCCTCCTCCAGCTCCTTCGACCTTTCTCTAGCCGCGGTCGCCTGCACCTCATGATCGGCCAGGACTGCCTTTAGGCGCTCAACCTCCACCTCATACTGGCCGCACTGCTCCCTCTCCTTTGCCATTCCCTCGCCAGCACTCTTACGAAAGGCGGCGAACTCGGCCGCCACTCTAGCTATGGCACCATCGGCCTTATGTATGGCCGGCACGTGCCTCATCACTCCAAGCATCAAATTGATGGCCTGCACAAAAAAAGAGAACCTATTTAGGGTGTTTAATAAAATCCCCTGGCAAACAACACCCGGCTTACAAAACCTACCTGGACGCCGTGCAACACCGCGGTTTCGCACAGACCCTCGGGCTCCACCACCTCCAGCGCCACCCTATCTCGGGGTAAGAAAATATTCTCCGCCAGCCTCGCCGCCACGCCACCATCCTCGAACACGGACTCATCATCCCTCACCTTGAACGGCGCCCGATGAAGAGCTTCGTCAGGATAACCCTCGACTTCGGTCCTCTTAGCCTTGAAATGGACGAGCGAGGCCTCACAGCTGGGTTCGACGGCCCTCTCTAGACTGAACAACGGACAACCGTAGGGCCAACTGTCCCAGCCGGCTGACTCGGCCAGGCCGCCCGACGTCTCGGCCCTCCCCGGCTGATCGGTAACGGCTGCCCCCTCCACTTCAGCTGGTACCCAGGGCTAGATGACCACGTCCCGGGGGCCTCCACCCCTCCCCCAGTCGACCCTTTGTCCCCGACCTCCAAGTCGATGACGGAGGTTGCGATCCCCTCCCCGGACCCGCCCCCCTGCTGACCGGTTTTCCCCCGCCCCGGAGCATCAGGGACAGACGACCTCGTAGGCAGCTTCCTCCTCTTCGTGGACGCTTGCCCCCTCGTTGAACTCCCCACCACGCCTTCCTCTCGCAACCTCTTAGGGACCGTTCTCTTCGACGTTCGCCCCGCCTGCTCCGCAGCTTGTTTCATCATCTCCTCTAGGGACAAACTCATTGTGCGACCTGCCAAAGAAAGAAAGTTCAGGGTAAGCACTTCAGATGCCCTAATACCAAAATTTATTGTACCTTCGGGCCAGATGTTCAACGCTATCATCTCAGCCCGGGCGAGCATCTGGTAATCTCGGCCCTCCTCCGGTATCGCCATTAGAAACTGTGCCAACTGTCTCTCCTCGTCCCCCAAATCAACCCCTCCTTCGCCTCGGGATTCAGCTCCGCCCAATCAGATCTCATCAGCACATCCTCTGGCACGCTGACAAACACATACTGCTTGTGCCACCCCTTAATCTTCTCGGGCAACCTCCTAATGAGCGGATGGCTCCTCTTCGCGGAGAGATAATAGCAGGACCCCAACCTCTTCACCGTGAAGAAATAGCGAAATAAAGACAACGAGGGGCGAACCTGGTTGCTCACGCACAGCACAAGGAAACCCACAACAACACTAATGGCATTGGGCATCAGACGATACAAGGGCAGCCCCAGGAAATTCAACACGTCTAACACGAACGGGTGGGGGGGAACGCAACCCTTGCTCGAAGGAGGACACATACACTCCCACCTCGCGGTCGCCCATGAAACATACCCTCTCATGCGCGTCCGGTTCGCGAACAGAATATGGTGGCCTGACATACATCTCGAAGATCTCCGCGATGGACTTCTTCAGCACCGACTTCACACCCGTAATCTCGAGTGGCACCTCCCCAGTTTCCGCGACAGAGCTCCCTTCCCAAACCGCCCTCGACCCTTGACCACGAAATGAAGACGTTGAGGAAGACATCAATAAAACGGACCTCTTACCTAAAGGGCTCCGACGACTCTGACGGCTATGCTACGTCGGCGACCGCTTCCACGAGGACGACTCCGGTAAGGACAATGAAATCTCCGACACACTCCAGCCGCTTGCAAAACCTTCGCCCAACAATCAGCTTTGCTTCGCTCCCCCCAGAGATCTTTTTACGTGACTACGCAAAGCATCGTGACCGTCGACCTCGCGACACGTGTCATCAATCCGTTCCCCCTCCTGCGTCGATCCACGTGGTCTGACGCTTCGCGTAATGGCAGCCGTCACTTCTACCACGCGTCAACCTTGAAGTGGTCGGGTCGCTTCGATTCCCGCCTGCCGCCGAATCACCAGGATGACGTCTAGTCACGCGACCGCCAACAGGCCCCTTCGATTCCCGCCCAAATCCCGGCGAAATAATTACCCCCATTCGAAACTACTCCACCCTTAGCCTCTTCTTTCTATCCTCCGCTCGTACCAAGGATGAGTCCGGCCTCCGTCGGGGCGGCCGAAACAAGAATGTGCCGCTAAATCAATTTCGGATTTGGGTTTCCAACGCTTCGCAAACGATCGTGCGGACTAAGCCACCTCGCCCCGCCTCTGCGATCTACCGGGAATCACACTCAGTTTCCCAACAAACCCCTGGTAAACGCGGTACATCTCAACTTCCCTCTCCTGACGACCCTAACGTCCTCGACATAGCAAAGTTGGGGGCAGTGACGTCCCTTACAAAACTAATGGTCTACTGACACAACAAGGAAGAAGACAGTCCGACACAAGACCAATACAATGCATTTATCCAAATAGCAAAGCTATACATTGAACCTTTCGCACACTACAACAAGACATTGGTTATAACCCTCACACAATAAGATACATGATTCCCCAAACCTACTTTCTCAGCGATGCCGCCTCTCAGCCGACCGAGCCCTCACATCTCTCGCCACCTGGCGAACTCCCGCATCCCTTGCCTCTTGTAACATCGGCATCACATGCTCATCATGGTAGCGGCGGATAGCGGCCTCGATCACTTCGCCTTCAACTTCCCGCTTTTCCTCCAGTCACCGCATCACGCTACCCTTCTCCCTCTTCTCCGCCTCAAGGGCCTCCTTTAGGCCGGCTATTTGCCGCCTCTGTAATGCGATCACTGATTTGGGTTCAATATTGCGTATTTGACCCCCCCATTTAACCCTATTTTGTGCTCATGTGATGCTATATTGGTCTCTAGTACGTACGTATTTTCTACACATTTATTTATTAGAGAAAACACACTATTTGAGCACAAAACAGCATTTAACGATGCAATTCTGCACATTTTATATTTTTCATAGCATCGTCTCGATCTCACGATTCCAACGACTATTTATTTGTATTTTTCTGAGATCTGTGCTAATTTCTATGATTTATTGAATGCAGAATACCATTTATTGGAAATAAATTAAATGCGCATGAATCTTGGCGCATGACGTGGCGCGCATCCACGAGATCCCGCTCCCATCGGACGGTGCTCAGCAAGAGGTGACGCGGCGAAATCCCAACCGTCGGATGATGATCCGACGGCCCACGAGCGCAGCAAAACACAGCGGAGAGCGGCGAATATGCGGGCGACGTGGCAGCTTCCTGAGCGTTCGATGACGATCGGACGGTGGAGATCGTTCCCGCCCGAAGAAATGCGAAGCGGTCGACGCGGCCTTGTTTCGACCGTCCGATTTCGATCGAACGGCCACAAAACATTCCGCAGACGAAGCGGCAATGGGGATTTGAGGCGGCTACGTGGCTAGCGGACGTTCGTCCGATCGAGATCGGACGGCTACGACGCGATCCGAAGCGGATCCGGATGCGATGCGGGTTGCGCGTGATTTTTGGCGAACACGTGGCGTGCTCTGGCGCGATCCCGCTGCGATCGACGGCCACAATTTGCCCCGCTCCAGATCTACGGCTGAGATCAATTCGGGTGCGATTACTGTGCGGGTTTGAACCCGTTAAGCCCAATAAACCCGCAATCTTATTATTTAAGCGTATTCTAGGGTTTTTGGGCGTATAATTGGCGTATTGGAGCACTTAGGAGCCGTATTTTCTTCTGCAAAAATTCTGTAAATTTCCAGAGCTTATTTTCTAATTTCCAGAGAGTTTTGAAGACTTTTCAGAGAGAATTGGTGATATTTTCTTCAACTTTAGCTTGTATTTGGGTGTTTTAGCTTGTATTTTGCCTCTAAACTTTCATATTTTGCTATTAAACCTATGAATTCTGATCTGAAAATTGTTTATTTCTGCACCATGAGTAGCTAAATATTTTATGTGCATGGTATGGAGTAATTAGGTGATGTGAATCGTATTCGTTGGTTGTATTATTGCGCTTAATCGCTATATTTGCTAAAGTTTAAATCGTCGCTCTTAAATCTACTTTTTCGTATTCCAAAAGAATTGATCTAGTAGATGATCACCCCACAAGGGTGAGATTTGATCTCTCCAAAAGAGAGGTTCATACTTCATATATACGTTTACAACTTTAGCGATATATTATTAGAATTGATGCGTTAACTCCCAAAAGTACATCTTCTGACGATTCGCTCCCAAAAGGAGGTTTCGTTGTGTTATATTTGATCAACCAAAGCTTACGATTCACTGATCCTAATGAACCCATGCCATGTACATGCCTTTTATATCTATTTTTCACAAATTAGAGTTCGTTGTTCGCACGTAACAATTCCATCACCACACACTTTTCATACCACCTTCACCATCACTATTAAAGTGCTTAGATTTTATTCGTAGTTACTCTATTTGACTTAGACTTGTGGTTTCAACAGATTCTCCCGAGGATTCGACATCTGGACTCCCAGATTTTACTACTTGAACGGACTCTTGCGCTTGAGAGAAGCACCTTTCGGAGCCCACCAAGTTTTTGGCACCGTTGCCGGGGAGAACGGTTTGTTACTACGGTTTATCTCATTCAAAGGACCTTCGGTGAGATCTTTCCACTTTATTGTATATAAACTTTTGTTTGCTTTCATAAAAAAAAATATTTATGCTAGTTTATGTGGCATAGGACTCCTAGGACACATAGGTTGACTCGACGATTTGATATGGCTAATAATAATATGGATGAAAACTTTAGCAACAACAACGAAAATAATGTGCAACCTGGAGTGCCTAGGACTTTAAAAGATTTACTTCGACCCACTAGGACTAGCACTGCTTCATGCTTTGTTTTACCTAACGATGCAAATTCTTTCAATTTTAAACCTGGGGTGATCCAACTCTTGCCCACCTTTCATGGGTTAGACAAGGAAAATCCATATCTTCATATTAAAGGATTTGAGGAGGTTTGCTTGACATGCTTTGATGGGAAAACTAGCGAGGATATGGTATATCTTAAACTGTTCCCATTTTCATTGAAAGACAAAGCTAAGAATTGGTTGAATGCATTGCCATCACGTTCTATTACTACATGGATTGATTTGCAGGCTGAATTTCTAAAGAAGTTTTTTCCTATTCACAGGACACAGGGACTGAAGCGGCAGATTATGAACTTTGCCCAGAAAAGCGAGGAAACATTCTACCAGGCATTTGAAAGGTTTAATGAGTTGCTGCTCGCATGTCCGCACAATGGCTTCGATAAAAGCAGGATTATTGGCTTCTTCTACGATGGACTGCAGCCGCAAATGAAGCAATTTGTAGAGATGATGTGCAATGGAGGATTCTTTGATAAAGAGCCAGACGAAGCTTGGACGTACCTGGAGGAGATAGCAGAAAATGCGCAGACATGGGACACCACTTCAGACTACGAGAGAGGAGGCCATTCTGCACCATCCCAGCCTACGCGAGGAGTGGCTTATAATTTGAAGCAAGAGGATGCGTTGGAGGCAAAGATGGAGGCCATGATCTCAAACAAGCTTCATGCAATGAATTTGAAAGAGGCCAAGGCAGTCGAGATAGAGCAAATTTGCGCACTTTGCGATGTTGGTGGCCACGACACTAGTGCTTGTCCTACACTCCCAGCCTTGAAGAGCATGCTAGGAAATCCTACGGGGGTGAATCAAGTTTCTTCGAACTACCAGAACTTCAATTCCAACAAGGGGTGGCACAACAATCCAAACTTGAACTGGGGCCCCAATCAGCAGGCTCAGCAGCAGCAGGCTCCCCCTCCGTTCCGACAACCTCAATACAACAACAACAATTATCAAGGTGGGAACCAGAGGAGGGACCATGAGCCAGTGCAACAATAGCAGATGCAACCATTTGGCGATGCGCTTCAGCAGCTTATCCAATTGCAACAAGCTCAGATGCAGCAGCAGCAGGCTCAATTTCAGGCTCAGCAGACTCAGAATCAGCAGATGAGCGAGAGCTTGGCGAGGCTTACAGCGACATTAGAAAAAGGTAAGCTTCCATCTCAGTCAATTCCAAATCCTAATATGGGCTCATCTTCTTCTGCAGGAAATAATATGAAGCCTTGCCAAGCGGTGTCCACTTTGAGGAGTGGAAAAGAGATTCAGAAGCCTGATCCACCGAGCAAACAAGCTGAGCAGGAAGAGGAAATTCAGATCCAAGAAGAGGGAATTAAAGAACATGAGGAGGTGCAGGAAGAGAGCACGGGCGTGGGTATGAGGAAAAGCGTCATTAAAGAGAAGGAGCCCGCAGCATATGTACCTGCAGCACCCTACCCTCATCGGCTACTTCAGAAAAGCAAAGATAAGTATCAAACTGAGATTCGTGAAATTTTTCAGAAGTGCCAGATCAATATTCCATTGCTTGATGCTATTAATCAAATACCTGCCTATGCTAAATTTCTGAAAGATTTGTGCACTGTTAAGAGAAAGCTAAATGTGAAAAAGAAAGCATTTTTGACTGAACAGGTTAGCTCTATTGTGCAACAAAATACACCACCTAAATTTAGAGACCCTGGACCACCCACCATCACTTGCACCATTGGCACTAAGAAAATTGGAAATGCTTTATTGGATTTAGGATCTAGTGTCAATATATTGCCATATCCTATTTTTGTGCAGCTTGGGTTAGGACAGCTAAAGCCTACATCTGTTATATTGCAACTAGCTGATAGGTCTATTAAAGTTCCAAAGGGATGCATTGAGGATGTCCTCGTTCATGTGGACAAATTTTACTACCCCGCGGACTTTATAGTTCTAGACATCCAGGGACCCCAAACTGCCAATGCTACTCCTATCATCCTAGGTAGACCATTCCTAGCTACATGCAACGCTTTAATAAATTGTAGAGATGGTCAACTGAAACTAACTTTTGGCAACATGACTTTGGACTTGAATATTTTTAATACTTGCAAGTTGCCACATGTAGATGATGAGATTGAGAGGGTGCATATGATTGATTCGTTGGTGGATGATTATATTTGTTCTGAATTTTGTGATGATGCTTCTATTGTTGAGACTTTTATTGGCGATTCTGATGACATGTCTTTTGTGCAGGAGAACGTGAAGGAGCTCAATGCGGTATGGGAGCCTAGGTTCGAGGCTTTGCCACCTAATGCATCAATTCAAATTTCATCTGAGGTGGAGGATCCAAAGCCAGAGTTGAAGCCACTTCCTGACTATCTTAAGTATGCTTTTTCTTGGCGATGAAAACAGCTTCCCTATGGTAATATCTTCTAAACTTTCTTTAGAGCAGGAAAGCTCATTACTTGATGTGCTGAGGAAACATAGAGGTGCTATTGGTTGGTCCATTGCTGACATAAAAGGTATACGCCCTATTGTATGCATGCATCACATTTATTTAGAGGATGACGCCAAACCCACTAGAGAAATGCAACGTAGGTTAAATCCAACATTAAAAGAAGTGGTGAAAGGCGAGGTACTAAAATTGTTAGATGCAGGCATTATTTATCCTATTTTTGACAGCAAGTGGGTTAGCCCTACACAGGTTGTTCCTAAAAAGTCTGGCCTCACCGTGGTTAAAAACGAGAATAATGAGCTTATCCCAGTTAGAGCCACCACAGGTTGGAGGATGTGTATAGACTATAGGAAGTTGAACTCCCGAACTAGAAAAGATCATTTCCCTCTTCCATTTCTTGACCAAATTTTAGAGAGGGTGGCTGGACATGAATATTATTGCTTTCTAGACGGTTATTCAGGTTATTACCAGATTGAGATTGCACCTGAGGACCAGGAAAAGACCACTTTTACCTGTCCCTTTGGTACTTTTGCATTTAAATGAATGCCGTTTGGTTTATGTAATGCTCCAGCTACTTTTCAGCGATGCATGCTCAGTATTTTTGATGATATGGTTGAGAAAATCGTTGAGGTATTTATGGATGATTTTTCAGTATATGGTAGCTCTTTTCATGATTGTTTGGCTAACTTGGCTCTTGTTCTTGACAGGTGCATTGAAAAGAACCTCCTATTGAATTGGGAGAAGTGTCATTTTATGACCACAGAGGGACTTGTCCTAGGTCACCTGGTTTCTAAAGATGGTATACAGGTAGACAGAACCAAGGTAGCGGTAATTGAGAAGCTACCAAGTCCTAAATGCGTGAAGGACATCAGATCATTTTTGGGACATGCAGGATTTTATAGGCGGTTCATCAAAGATTTTAGCGCAATATCTCGCCCTCTTTGCAACTTACTTACTTTAAATGTGGACTTTATTTGGACACCTGAGTGTCAACTTTCTTTTGAAACTTTAAAGAAGTTGCTGATTTCTGCTCCCATTTTGCAGGTGCCAGACTGGTCCCTACCATTTGAAATAATGTGTGACGCAAGCAATTACGCAGTTGGTGCAGTCCTAGGCCAAAGAAAAGACAAAGTTCCAGTCGTGATTTACTACGCCAGCAAGACACTAAATGATGCTCAGAGGAATTATACAACCACAGAGAAGGAGTTGCTGGCTGTAGTATTTGCGTTGGAAAAATTCAGGAGCTATATTTTGGGATCACCAATTTTGATATATACTGATCACTCTGCTTTAAAATATTTGTTGTCTAAAAAAGATGCTAAGCCTCGATTGATACGATGGATTTTATTGTTGCAGGAGTTCAATGTCACAATCAAGGACAAGAAAGGCGTGGAGAATCTAGTAGCTGACCATTTATCACGATTGACAGTAGGCCTTGATTCAGCAGATGTGCCTTTGAAGGACTCCTTTCCCGACGAGCATCTTTTTAGCGTTTCCACCTCTCCATGGTATGCTGATATCATTAATTATCTGGTAACTGGTAAGACCCCTGACACTTGGTCTCTTCAAGACTTTAAACGGTTCAAGTACGAGGTAAAATATTTCTTCTTTGATGATCCGTACTTATATAAATATTGTAGTGACCAAATTGTTAGGAGATGCATTCTTGATCATGAAATAACCAGTGTGATACAATTTTACCATGATGGAGTATGTGGTGGACACTTTTCAGCGAACAAAACTGTGGCAAAAATCTCGCAATGTGGCTTTTATTGGCCATCTATGTTTAAAGACACATTTCATTATTGCAAGACTTGTGCTGCATGCCAACAATTAGGGGGTATTACTAAACGTAACATGATGCCTCTGAACCCCATTTTAGAGATTGAAATATTTGATTGTTGGGGCATAGACTTCATGGGACCTTACCCACCTTCATTTGGATATGCTTATATTTTGGTTTGTATTGATTATGTTTCTAAATGGGTGGAAGCTATTCCTTGCAGGTCGAACGACACTTCCGTTGTGCTTAAGTTCCTCAAAGAGAACATTTTCTCTAGGTTTGGAGTGCCCAAGGCCTTGATCAGTGATGGAGGGTCTCATTTTTGCAACCGCATGTTCGCTACTTTAATGAAGAGGTTTGGGGTCACACATAAAGTTTCTACTCCGTATCACCCCCAAACCAATGGCCAAGCAGAGTTGGCAAATAGAGAGATCAAAGGAATTCTACAGAAAACGGTGAATCCATCAAGGAAAGATTGGAGTTTGCGCTTACCTGAAGTGTTGTGGGCCTACAGGACGGCCTACAAAACAATTTTGGGGATGTCACCTTACCGCCTTGTATTTGGGAAGTCTTGTCACTTACCTGTTGAGATAGAGCATAGATCTTATTGGGCTATAAAGAAAATGAATTTTGATACTGATGTCTCTTTTTCTTCTCGCAGGTTACAATTGTTGGAGCTGGAGGAGTTGAGGAGAAATGCGTACGACAACGCTAAAATTTCAAAAGAGAGGATGAAATCCGTCCACGACATGATGATCTTGAGGAGGGAGTTCACCCCAGGCCAAAAAGTATTGCTATACAATTCCAGGCTACACATCTTCCCTGGGAAGCTTCGCTCTAGGTGGTATGGACCTTTCGTCGTCAAAGAAGTTTTCCCACATGGCGCTGTGCTCTTACTAAATGAAAAAGATGGAAGCGAGTTCAAGGTGAATGGCCAGAGATTGAAACATTTTCACGAGCCTTGGACCAAGGAAGCGAGCACCATGGATCTCACAGACCCACCTTCGGGTGGGAACTAATCAGGTGTGTTCTTTCCATGATTCCCTCTTCCTAAAATTGAGGACAATGTCTATTTTAAGTTTGGGGGGAGGGAAATAACTTTTAGGGTTTTTATTTGCTTTTTCTTTTTCTTTTAGGATTTTTATTTGCTTTTTCTTTTTCTTTTAGGATTTTTATTTTCTTTTTCTTTTTCTTTTAGGATTTTATTAGTTCCCTTTTTGCATTGAAAAAAAAAAATTTTGAGTTAAGAAATATCACCAAAGTCTATCTTTACCTAGAAATGACCCTCATGTGATGAAATTTCTCGATATTTATTCACCACCGTACACTCGTGATTTATTTTCCCCACCACTATTATTCAACATTTCAATCTCATTTTACATGAATTTGAGTGCTTGTGGTGAGTTTCTTTTTATACATCTCAATGGCAAGATTACTTGATGACTTAATGAATCTAGAAATTATGGATTAGCAAGTGGTATGCTTTCATTGAAACACACCAAAGTTCATGCACCAATAATTCATACATTAACTGGAGCATTGTTCTTTATCTCGTATTCATTGCCATTTGCATGCTTGGTGTGATTTTGGGTAGAAAAACGTACCACGTCATTTGAAATGATTAGGATACCCATTCTTGTGAAAATTTAAAGAAGAGGAAGTTATCTTGCCACGTTGTTTATGCATACACAAAAGAAGAAAAAAATGAGATGAATAAGGAAGAAAAAAATGAATAAATGTGCTATTAAAGAAATAACTTGGTTGGCTCGAGTAGTACAGTCCGAGGGGTCCTTCTTGGCCTAATGCCCTATTATCGTCTGATTTGGGAGCCATTGACCGGAACCTCAATTATTTGATGGAGCGATCCAAGTTATATACTTCTCTGCGAATGTTGCTTGATGCGCGTTACACGGAACTATGGAGAAAAGTGAAAGAACATAGAGAATAAGTGTGCATGATTAGCGAAGCAAGAAAACTTCCAAAGCTTAAAGAAAACGCAAGATGTGGTGTGAGTTCCTATGAATAAAGATTGACGTGTGTATGTCTTGATACCATCCTACTTTTGATGCTTGCTTTGCATGAACCATCTACGCTCCAAGTTAAAACATTTGATTGAACGGTGTGGGTCATTGATTTTGTGTACTACGAGCTATGAAGTAATTGATAGTGAATTTGAGTCTATTTTATAACCATTTGAGATGCTTGACTTTCATATTTTTTGAAAACCCACAAGTACCATTACTTGATGAGTTTGAAATTTTGATATTAGTGTGCGGTTATCTCTTTTGTCGTTGTAGTATGGTGGTGAATGATTTGAGATCTGATAAGGTGATCTAGGCGTATTTCTAATCGCTCTTTTTGCTAGAGACTAGCAAAACGCTAGTTGGGGGGTGTGATTTGGGTTCAATATTGCGTATTTGACCCCCCATTTAATCCTATTTTGTGCTCATGTGATGCTATATTGGTCTCTAGTACGTACGTATTTTCTACACATTTATTTATTAGAGAAAACATACTATTTGAGCACAAAACATCATTTAACGATGCAATTCTGCACATTTTATATTTTTCATAGCATCGTCTCGATCTCACGATTCCAACGACTATTTATTTGTATTTTTCTGAGATCTGTGCTAATTTCTATGATTTATTGAATGCAGAATACCATTTATTGGAAATAAATTAAATGCGCACGAATCTTGGCGCATGACGTGGCGCGCATCCACGAGATCCCGCTCCCATCGGACGGCGCTCAGCAAGAGGCGACGCGGCGGAATCCCAACCGTCGGATGATGATCCGACGGCCCACGAGCGCAGCAAAACGCAGCGGAGAGCGGCGAATATGCGGGCGACGTGGCAGCTTCCTGAGCGTTCGATGATGATCGGACGGTGGAGATCGTTCCCGCCCGAAGAAATGCGAAGCGGTCGACGCGGCCTTGTTTCGACCGTCCGATTTCGATCGAACGGCCACAAAACATTCCGCAGACGAAGCGGCAACGGGGATTTGAGGTGGCTACGTGGCTAGCGGACATTCGTCCGATCGAGATCGGACGGCTGCGACACGATCCGAAGCGGATCCGGATGCGATGCGGGTTGCGCGCGATTTTTGGCGAACACGTGGCGAGCTCTGGCGCGATCCCGCTGCGATCGACGGCCACAATTTGCCCCGCTCCAGATCTACGGCTGAGATCAATTCGGGTGCGATTACTGTGCGGGTTTGAACCCGTTAAGCCCAATAAACCCGCAATCTTATTATTTAAGCGTATTCTAGGGTTTTTGGGCGTATAATTGGCGTATTGGAGCACTTAGGAGCCGTATTTTCTTCTGCAAAAATTCTGTAAATTTCCAGAGCTTATTTTCTAATTTCCAGAGAGTTTTGAAGACTTTTCAGAGAGAATTGGTGATATTTTCTTCAACTTTAGCTTGTATTTGGGTGTTTTAGCTTGTATTTTGCCTCTAAACTTCCGTATTTTGCTATTAAACCTATGAATTCTGATCTGAAAATTGTTTATTTCTGCACCATGAGTAGCTAAATATTTTATGTGCATGGTATGGAGTAATTAGGTGATGTGAATCGTATTCGTTGGTTGTATTATTGCGCTTAATCGCTATATTTGCTAAAGTTTAAATCGTCGCTCTTAAATCTACTTTTTCGTATTCCAAAAGAATTGATCTAGTAGATGATCACCCCACAAGGGTGGGATTTGATCTCTCCAAAAGAGAGGTTCATACTTCATATATACGTTTACAACTTTAGCGATATATTATTAGAATTGATGCGTTAATTCCCAAAAGGACATCTTCCGACGATTCGCTCCCAAAAGGAGGTTTCGTTGTGTTATATTTGATCAACCAAAGCTTACGATTCGCTGATCCTAATGAACCCATGCCATGTACATGCCTTTTATATCTATTTTTCACAAATTAGAGTTCGTTGTTCGCACGTAACAATTCCATCACCACACACTTTTCATACCACCTTCACCATCACTATTAAAGTGCTTAGATTTTATTCGTAGTTACTCTATTTGACTTAGACTTGTGGTTTCAACAGATTCTCCCGAGGATTCGACATCTGGACTCCCAGATTTTACTACTTGAACGGACTCTTGCGCTTGAGAGAAGCACCTTTCGGAACCCACCAATCACCACCTCCTTGCTAGCCAATTCTGCAGCATGCGTCGACCAGATGTCATCCCTCTCCCGCGTCACTTCTAGGAGGCGACGCTCGACCGTCGCTTTTGATGAATCAAAGTAGGCGGCCCGCCCCTTTTCTACCTCACAGGCCATCCTAACCTTCTCCAGCTCCGCTTCCGTGTCCCTCAGCTTCACCTTGACCTCGCCGAGGTTCGCCCTCGCTACCTCAAGAGACGCTCTGGTGGCGGCCACAGGAGTGCGACCCCGCAGGGCTACCAGGTCTGTAACCATCTACAAAAGACCCGAATTAGCGGGGCACGAATAAAGAAAGCCTAAGGGCGAGACGAGAGAACCGGCTTACCTACACGACGTGCCATACAGCAGAGCCGCACAACCGTTCCGCCCCCACGCGAGTCAAGGATTCGCGATCGCGCGGTAACACGCAATACTCAGCGAGGCGCGCTGCCACCCCGGCGTCCTCGAATACCGACTCATCATAGCCTACTCGAAAATGGAACTTATGGAGACGGTCATCTGGATACGTCTCGACTTCCTCTCGAGTCCTCTTGAAATGAATGAGGGCACCCTCACAACTTGGGCTCATCGACCTCCCCATATCCCACGAAGGGATCCCGTATGGCCATTTCTGAACCAAACGCGCCTTGCGAGGCTCGACCACCTCTGATACCCCCGGAGGGACGGAGGGACCTGCCTCCCGCACGGACGAGCCCGCAGGAAGATCTTCGCCGGGCCTATCGGCAGAGATACCTGATTCGGCCGCCCTCTGTCCCGGATGCGACCTCTCCCCATGGGAGACCCCGCCTCCCCGTTCCCGGGATCCTACCTCGCGCGCCACCCCCTTGCCTTTCTTGCAAGGATCAGTGTCCTCCGCGACGGGGACTCTGGCCGATCCCGACACCTCCTCCGGCCCTCGCATCACGTCTCCACCTACGAAGGAAAAAGAGATCAGGGTAAGCCTAGCTAAAGGTTTACCAAATGTCAAAGATACCTAGGGACCAAAAGTCTTGGGCGAGCCGACTGCTCCGCGTCAAACTCGCTAGCTGACGGTACGCCTCTGGCAGTTCCATCAGAATCTGAGCTTTTGCAAGGTCTTCCCCAGTCAGCTCCACCCTTTCATTCACTAGAGGATTCCGCGCCCCCCAGTTCGACATCAACACCACGTCGCTTGGCATCATCACGAAGGTGAACTCCCTCATCCATTCGTTGACATCGTCGGGCACCCCGCGGATAAGTTCTCGTCCTCTCCTAGCACAAACACAGTGATACATTCCCCTCTTCCGGACTACGAAGAAATACTGGAACATCGCCAGTGAGGGACTCAATGAGCAGGCAAGACACAAGAAGACAAACCCCACCAACAAGCCCCAGGAACGGGGTGCTAGGGCAAATATCGGCAACTCCAGGAAATTCAATAGATAAAGAAAATACGGGTGGATCGGGAAACAGAGCCCCAACTCGAATGACCGGACATAAACCCCAACCTCATTATCTCCAGGCGAACACACCGTTTCCTCTGACCCGAGGACCCGTACCTCATAGGGTAGTCGCACGAACCGCACGCGTATCTCCCTGATGTTAATCCTGTCCAACCAACATTGGAGGGATCCAATCGCTCTCGGGACAACGGTGTGTCATGACCCCCTCTCCCTAGACCGCCGCACCCCCCGCGGTAACGCCCCCTCTTCCACCAGCTCCTCCTCCCCCACTCGGCTACCGCCTCCGACCTCGAAACGAGAAGCCATCGGTCGGAAAGTAAAGAAATTATTATTATTACCTAGCTGATCCGTAAAATCGGGAAGACTTTCGGAAGAAGATGACCGGCGGCAAAAGTCGCAACCTAGCCAGCAAGCGATAGACAGAATTATTGAACACTGGAGAAGAATCGAAGATGGAAGAAAACTCCCACCGACCGCCTTCCAACCCTTTTTATTTATAAAGTGGGCCACCGGGTCATCACGACCGTCGGTCCTCCGCCACGCGGCGCCCATCGGGATGTTCTTGACGCCTCGACTGGCGTGAGAGTCACCTCATCCACGCGTCGCAAACCCAATCGTGGAGACGCTTCGCTTTTCTACCATCCTTTCAAATCGTAATAATGACCAGTAGGGCGGGAGTTCCGAAGCTAACGCTGCCACCCCCGGGCGTGGGCCGGGATCCTTACCGACAGTTCGAAACATCGGAGATAGTTCGCCCTTCGAGTCGAGCCGGGCTCCCGCCTCAGGCTCGAAGGCCGGGGGAAATTGTTACGACCTAAAGATCGTGGGAGTTCGACTCCCGCCCCGATCCGCTGACATACCTCGTTGACTCACCCCTTTACAAAGGGGCTGCCGTCCCAGAGGTCTGAGGCTACATGGGAATGGGCGCACCTCGCAGCGCCCCCCCTCCCGGCCGAGGCGTACAACCACGGTTGCTCGGCCCGCCAAGGGCAGTGCGCCTGGGGAGCACCCAGACAGTGTCGCCTGGGATGCTGATAGAGGCATGTGCGTATCCCTCCTTGCCAGCGGTCCACGACCTGCGACTGAAAAAGGTGCGCAGCCGGGCCGGACAACCCCCGAACAGGTCGACCTGGCGGGTCTCCACGAACCCCGCCGCCGGGGATGGCATTGCCAGACCTTTAGTTCATCACGCACGATAAACAACCTAGCGTAAGGACACGACTGACACTAACACCGCCCGACCATCTGACAAAGCGCCCCCTGGCCGCTGAGCCCCCTGACACTTAATGCTTTCGGCCCTGACACCCTGACAAAAGTGCCCCTGGCCGTTGTGCCGTCTGACAAAAGTGGGGCAGACACTCCTGTTCCTGACATCCTCGTCCGAAGCTTCCACTGACAGTCGAGCCAGCTCAGCACGTCGAGTCAGCATGCCAGGTCAGCCCCACATAATGATCTCCCATCAGGTATAAATACCCCCTCACTTCTTACGGTGAGGGGGTTGGCAAATTCTCTCTGCATCCATTATCCACACACGAGAGCAAAGGTCGTCCATATCTTTGTTCTCCCACATATAGCTCGTCACGTACGGTCGACACACCCTCAGTCCGACCTGCGTGCCTAGCCCCCGCTTTAAGTCCAGTTACTAACTTAGGTATCGGAGGGGCTAAGGGTTGGACCCCAACCCAGCCCTTCTGACGAGTTGCTCGTGGTGCAGGGTAGCTCGCCCCTCGGCCGATATCCGCTTTCGGCTCCCGCCGCCCGATCCTCCTCCGTCGCGTCCGGTGAGATTTGACCCCGTGGTCTCCCCCGGCGGCAAGTTCAGCCTCTTCACCCCACTAATCACTTGTTAAACAGCCCACCAAAACCCTCTCATCATTATAACAACCGTGCCCTTGGTTTCCCCCAATACAAATTCATTGTACGCGAGTTCCACCCCGCAACAGAAGTCTTCGAGGCATTCAATAGAAGTGAAGTGGATAAATATGTAAATATTATTTCTTTACTTTTTAGTTTAACTAGAATGTTAAGCCTTGAATAGACTCATTAAAATATCACTCATAATACTCACAAAACACTTTAGATCATATATCATTGAGTATCATAGGGTTAGAACTTGCATAAACTAAAAGAAGAGTTTTTAGCCCATCCAGACGTCTGGTGCTTTGCCTCCAGATGCCGGGTGCTCATATGCATTGTGTTCTCCAAAATCCTATCATGATCAGACGCCTGAAGTTCTAATTCCAGACGTCTGAACAAATCGTCAAATGCCTAAATGATGAACTCCAGACGTCTGAATAATTCAAGCCGAAAGTCTAGTAACTCGGCCTCTGATGACTGACGAAAATCAGACGTCTGGATGATATACATCAGACGTCTGGCAAATTAGTGCAAATATTTCCAATAGCTCATTTCTACAGTCAGACTTGTTTAGGCGTCTGAAATTGCATTACCAGGCGTCTGAACAATCGACCAGACGTCTGGATGATAAACCTCAGACGACTGGGCAGTGAGACCAAGTATTTTCCAGTAACCATGTTGTTTACTATCTGTATGATCAGACCTCTGATGCATTTGTTATAGATGACTGAGCAGTGGACCAGACGTCTGGAAAGTCTTCTTCAGACGTTTGGTATATGTCTGTTAGGATGCAGTTAATGCCCAGTCAAAACAGTATACCAACCGACTGGTCGTTCTTCTTCAGGCGGTTGGTGACTAGGATTTCTGCCCGTTAAAAGCCGTTTGCAGCATTAAATTCTTGGAGATTTTTGTTGTTTGTGAGAAGATTTCAGTGGCTTATAAATAGGGCTTTAATGTCTCGACTTGAGAGGTTAGCTAAGCATCTAAGACTTTATTCAACACACCCTCAAGTGATTCAAAGTCATTAGTTTCATTCTAGAGCATTCAAAAGCATTCAAAGCAATTCAAGCTCAAGCTCTAAAGATCAACTTGTCTCCAAAGCTTTCAAGATCAGCTTCTAGCGTTCATTGCTACACATCGTGAGACAAGTTAGTAAGTCCTCTCACTCTCATCATTTAGAACACATTTCACACATCTTTATTGCCTCATTCTTAAGAGTAATATTCACGGCATAGGTTGTGAAATTGTTTCATATTTCGTTCTACATTTTCTCTTGATATTTGAGAATTCCTCTCAGTTGTGAGAGTAGTCCATTCCCAGGTTGTGGGAAGTGAAAGAAAGCTTCCTCTTGGTTGTGAGAGTAGTCCATTCCCGGTTTGTGGGAAGTGGAAGAAAGTGTATTGGTCTTCACTTGTCAGGTTTTGGCAAATGGGTCTTAGTGGATCACTAATCACTAGCGGGTTTGCTAGTGGGTTGCTGGAGTAGGATTAAAAGGAGTCAGGGAGGTTCAGAG
Organism: Scilla litardierei; assembly: GCA_030789695.1. NCBI lineage: Eukaryota > Viridiplantae > Streptophyta > Magnoliopsida > Asparagales > Asparagaceae > Scilla > Scilla litardierei. Next base: position 43,548,976 of record CM061136.1, on the reverse strand, counting down.
TCGGTGAGACTTTGTGAATCCGACACAGGGTAAATCCCTTGTTTGTGTTTGACTTTATGTGTTTGTTGCTCTCTCTTTTCATTCCGTACTAAGGTTGCACACGGGATCATTTAATTAGGCGTAATTTCCTTATTATCTTTATAAAGCACTATTCACCCCCTCTAGTGTTTACTCCCTATAGTTTTATATCCTACAATTGGTATAAGAGCTAGATTTTCAAACTATGGCAAACACAAGCAACAACAACAATCATGATGGTGCATCCTCTATCATGGAAGGTCAATCCACAATTCGACCTCCATATTTCAACGGCTCCAATTATGGATATTGGAAAGCAAAGATGATCATCTTCCTTAAGAGTGCGTCTCTTTGGCGTATGGTAGAATATGAGTAAGTTAATCCACTTGAGGAAGATTATTCAAAGTGGACACCGGTTCAAGTGCTTGCGGAAACAAACAATGTAAAACCGATGAACTCGCTTATATGTGCATTGAATGTAACCAAATTCAACAAAGTGTCAAATTCTCAACCGTACACCAAGTTTGAAAGCATTTCAAAATTACTCATGAAGGGGCAACCCAAGTAAAGTTGTCAAAGCTTCATATTTTTTTGCAACGATTTGAGATGTTTTCAATACCGAAAAAGGAAAACATCTCTAGCATGTATGCAAGATTCACAGATATCGTGAATGAGCTTGAGGCCCTTAGGAATGTATACACTCAAGTTGAAAAGGTAAGGAAACTCATTATGATGGTCACCCCCGAATAGGAAAAGAAGACCATGGCCATTGAGGAAAGTAATAACATGGAAACATACACAGTTGAGGCCTTCATAGGAAACCTCATGGCTTATGTAGTTAGAAAGCCGGATAGAGATGAAAGGATTGCTCTAAGTGTTGAGTATTGGTATTTCATACCAATGTTATTTTGATGATGATCACAACATTATGTTGTTGCTAATGACTCTCTTGTTTTAGTCTCTTAGTTACATGTCAAGAATATCATTTTTGGAGACTATATACTATGTGTAAAGCTTGGACTCAAGGGGTGCCAAAGCTTGGAGATGATGGAGAGCATCAAGGCATCAAGATTGAAGCCATAGACTCTAAGGAAAGCATTGTAATCCATGTAATATTTCATTTATTGCTTTCTCTCTCTTTGAGTCTAGGTTTAATGTAATGCCTTGATAGATGGTCTACTCATTCATGCATATGCATTTAACCATCTTAGTGAGCCTTAGGATTATCATAGAATCCAACCAAATAGGTTCATCTTGTCCAAAGACTCATTTGGAGTCTTTGGCTCTGCTACAGTCACCTGCTGAAGGTTTTACAGTCGACTGGGTAATTCCAGTCGCCTGTCGAGCCTTCTACAGTCGACTGTGATGCACTGCTCAAGTCAACATTTTTATTGACTCTACTTGAGCTTTTCGCATCAGTTGACTGATGTTCAAATTACAGTCGTCTGTATATTTACAGTCGCTTATGAAATGGTCAACAGTCGTCTGAAAGGCGTAAGTACGAGCAATGCATCTCTATGTTTTTCTCCATCTTCTGTAGCAGTCGACTGATGAAGGATAAGTAGTCGCCTCTCTATTTTACAGTCGAATGTCATTTATTCTTCAGTCGCCTATATGCATACTGGGAGAAAGAGTGCATCTCTCTGTTTTATTCCATCCCCTGCAGCAGTCGCCTGCTGAAGGTTTAAAAGTGCATGTCCTGTTTACAATCGACTGTATCGACTTCATCAGTCGACTGTCAAGGCTCAGATTATAGATGTTGGGTATTTTCTAGCTGTTGGACAGTCGACTGTCATTTGTTCATCAATCGACTGTCTGTGACATTTCAGCCCAAAATCTAGACATTGCAGCTTTTTGTTCTTGGCCGTTTTCTTGGCTTTTGAGAGTTCATATAGGGTTCCTATATATATGAGAGGGTTGAGTTCATTATAACTTCTTGATGCTATTGCAAATCATTAGAGATTGATTAAGCCACTCTCAAACTCTCTCATTTCCCTCTTAGAGCTCATTCTCTCCTTCATGCATTGAAGTCAAGCTCAAGGGAAATCATCCAAGTGCTTTCAAGCTATTCTCATCACTTGGAGATCCTCTTCCATGCCTTGCATTCATCTATGAGTAAGCATCTCAAGTCATAGGTAAGAGTATTTGTTTTACTATGTGTTTCTTTGAATCCCTAATTCTCTTTGTGGGAATTAGATACTCTCTTTGTGTGAGTTACTCTCTTTATGGAAGTTGGTGTCTTAGTGTAGGGCTAACCCTAATTATCTATGTGGGAGTTAGTAATTCTCTGTATGGGAGTTTGACCCTTGTGTAGGGTTGGTTAGGTCCTTGTGTATAACAAAATCCTCTGGGTGAGGTATCTCTTTGTGAGATTTGTATTCACTTCTCTTTGTGGGAAATATAGTGAATATTGGTGTGGCTGGACGAACCTAAGTTTTGGAAAACAAGGGTAAAATCTTGTGTTTACGTTTGTTCTTATTGTGGTGATTACTTCCTCTTGCATTTATTATTCCGAATTTGCAAGTTTAATTTTAATTGCACAATTTATTTCCATTACACTATTCACACCCTCTAGTGTGTTGTTGTTAGTATTGCAAGGGTAAGGCGATCCTTACACTAAGTGCTCTACCTAAAACAAAGAAGAAAGAAATTGCTTTCAAAGCTGCTTCGGAGGATGATAACTCCAATGAAGAAATGGACATGGAGTCCATAGCTCTTATGGCAGGGAAGTTCCAACAGTTTTACCGGAGAGGTAATTTCAAACAAAGGAATAAATATATTTCTACTAATGATTCTTGTTTGTGTTATAATTGCAATAAGCCAGGGCACAACAAGATGGATTGCCCCTTTCTTAAGAACAAGGAAAATGAAAGCTACTCAAGTAGAATGTGACGCCTAACGCCCCCCTTCCTTACTCTAGGCATGAAGAAGCAGGGCAAGAGCACCCATCTGATTCTTTCACACTATGCGAAGCAATACCAGTCGTTTGGCACGCGCGACTCATCGGCTTCTGTGCAAAGACCATCCATCTAACCGACACTCGCCACATCAGCATCTCCTTAGAGGGTGAGAGCATCCCTTTGCATTTTACATTAAGTGCGGATCTCAGTAAATCTTCCCCTTGGCATTTTAAGAGCGTGCTCTGATGTAAGTAGGCGTGAGTGGCTCCCCCCAGGAAGTCTCGTGACCTTGTGTGCCCAACTCGACGAGGTTTGCCTTGCCCCTTCTGATTTCGTGTCTTTGCACATCCCCTCCAACCTCGAGGGCATAGCTCAGGCCAGACGGGCAGAGCCAGAAGACAAGGGGCCAATGTGGGTCCATAAATTGGTTGGGGCCCACTTGACAGTTGGTGCCAACCAGACTAGGCCCTTAGGAGCCCTGAGGGTCCCGTTAGCAAACCACATGCGACCCCACGGGACATATGAGTGGAACCCAGCGGCAGTAGGCATATTCTGTTGGCAAATGTTGCTCAGCTTATTGGGGACGATCTCGGCACATCAACAATAATCATCCATGAGACAATCTCTTGCAAGTCGACCACCCCCGAAACAGTGGCTCTTTGCGGCCCGACCCTCTGATACCGCCCTGCTTGACTTCCTCTGAGCTGCTAGCCATGGGCCCATCCCGTGGGTGGCGATCAGATTTCTCTGAATGGATGCGCAGTCTGTCCTGTCAGACGGCACATGACCGTCATTGTTAGAAGTTGCGCACAACTGCTTTGTCAGGCGACGGGTGGCCATCTTTGTCAAGAAGTGTGGTTGCGCCTGCGCCCACCAAAAACTCTGGCGAATCGGTTACAAAAGATGGCATGGTGGCCTACCGACATGGCAGTGCCATTCCCCCACTCCTATAAACAGAGAGGAAGCCCACCCTATCACGTATGCCAATTCTCCACACACAAAAGCCTAGCATCTTCAACAAACTATAGCGATGGCTAACCCTAACCGGTGCCCCCTCCTTCCTCTGCTTAACGATAACTTAAGCATCGGAGTCTGATCGGAGGGCCAACCCCATCCTGTGAGGCTAACGAGCTTTCCTATCTGTTTCAGGAGTTTGGCAAAGGATATTCTCCCTCAGTCTGACAAAACCAACATGTTGGGGCGCGAGAATACTCGTCCACACGGCTCGATACAGGCTCATCGAGATTCTGTGCATCAACAGAAAAGAAAAAGGAGATGAAAGTAGGGGTATTTTGATCAGTTTTTTCGTAAATTGGGGGTTTCATGCAAAGATGAATTTTATACGGGGTGTTGCAGGGTAGAACTCGCATACAATGAATTTGTATTATGGAGAACCAAGGGCACGATGGTTATGATGATGATGAGGGTTATGGTAGGCTATTTGACAGGTGATTAGTGGGATGATGAGGCTAAACCGGTTGTGAAGGCTGACCACAGTGTCGAATCCGAAAGGATGTGGTAGAAGGGCCGAACTTCCTGGGGCAGGGACGAGCACGACCGATGGTGACGAGCTAACCTGCACAAGGAGCAACTCGTCAGAAAGGCCAGGTTGGGGTCCAACCCTTAGCTTCTCTGATGCCTAAGTCAGTAATATGACTCAAAACGGGGGCTAGGCACGCAGGTCGGACTGAAGGTGAGTCGACCATACGTGACGAGCTATGAATGGTGGAAGAACAAAGATATGGACGACCTTTGCTCTTATGTGTGAGTAATAAGATTCAGAGTAAATTTGCCAACCTCTTTCCCGTCGGAGGCGAAGGGGTATTTATACCTAAAGGAGGCGGTTAGGTGGGGCTGACTTGGTATGCTGATTCGGCGTGCTGAGCTGGCCCTGCTGTCAGCGGAAGCTTTGGATGAGGATGTCAGGATCAGGGGTGTCAGTTACGATTTTGTCAGACAGCGCAATGGCCCGGGGTGCTTTTGTCAAGGTGTCAGGGCCGAAAGCATTAAGTGTCAGGGGACGCAGCGGCCAGGGGGTGCTTTGTCAGGTGGTCGGGCGACATGAGTGCCAGTAGCATCCTTGTACTAGGTTGTTTGTCGTGTCTGATGTACCCAAGAACCGTCAGAGTACCTCCTAGGGGCGGGGCCCCACCACGGGTCGCCTAGCCGGCCCGGACTGAGTATGAGCTGTCTGGATGTACACTTAGTGTGCTGTTTTTCGACGGGCCGGGATAGAGTGGGTGCGCGTCCTGTTTCGACCATGGTGGAGAGCGTCACTATCAGCGGCCAAGGCGGAGTGCACCCTTTTCCTAGTCCTGTAGGACTCTAGGATCGATAGGCGCACTGCGACCTTCCGCCGTTTGGGCGTGGAGCGCCCTGTCGCTGGGTCGATCACCCTTCAGGAGGGTTTGACAAGTCGGCGGGGTATTTTGGAGGTCTGGGATTGAAGGTCGAACTATCATGATCTTCAGGTCGTAACAATTGCCTCCAGCATTCGAGTTCGAGGTGGAGGCCTGGCTCGGCTCGGATGACGTATCACTTCCCCTACCTTTTAACGGCGGTTCAGATCCTGATCTGCGCTTAAGAGTGGTGGCGTTGGTCTAGGAATTCCTGCCTGGTTGGCCATTATTGCGATTTGAAAGTGCAAGGGGGAAATCGAAGCGCCTCCACTATTGGGCTTGCGACGCGTGGATGATGTGACTTTCATGCCACTCGAGGCATCAGGGAAGCTCCGATAGGCGCCGCGTGGTGGCGTATCAATGGTCAAGATGGCCGGTTGTCCTATATAAATATGGGGAGAAGGAGACTGGTGGAAACTTTCTTCCGCTTCAAACTCGTCTTCGTGCTTTCCAGTGTCTGTCAGTCGTTCATCGAAATTGTCGCTGTTGCCTTCGCTGGAGATCCGTTTCCGACCGTCCTTTCAGCTCGGCTGCTCTGCTAGGTAATCCCTATATCCTTTTATTGATGGCTTCTTATTTTGACTCCGGGGGGTAGTAGTACGGCGACAGAGGAGTCAACGGAAGAGGAGAGGAGGTGGTGGGCGCAGAGGCCTCAGAGAAGGAGGACGTGGCGCACTGACGTACCGAGGGTGATTAAGGCCGCTAGGTGTAGGCCGGGCATGATCAACATTAGGGAGATTCGGGTGCGGTTCATGTGCCCGCCCTGTGAAGTGTGGGTCTCGGGCCCTGAGGAAAGGATGTGTTGGCCTGGGGATAACGAAGTTGGGGTTTACACCCGGTCCTTCAAGTTGGGGCTTCGCTTCCCGATCCACCCTTACCTCCTACACCTGATGAACTTCCTAGAGCTGCCGATCTTTGCCTTGGAGCCCCATTCCTGGGGCTTGTTGGTGGGGTTCGTCGTACTGTGCTTCGCCAGCTCTTGAGTCCGTCTTTGGCGCTGTTCCAGCACTTCTTCGCAGTTCGAAAGAGTGGAATGTACCACTGCGTCTGTGTGAGGAGGCCCGGGCGACCGCCGATGTTGGTAGGTGGATGGAGGATTTTTTCTTTGTTGAGATACTGGTTGACATGGTGCTGATGTCGAATTGGGGGGCGTTGAACCCTCTGGTGAATGAGAGGGTGAAGCTAACCAGTGAAGACCTGGCGAAGGTGTAGATCTTGACCGAGCTGCCCGAGGCGTACCGTCGGCTGGCGAACCTGACGCAGGACAGTCGGCTTACCCAGGATTTTTGGTCCCAAGGTAATTTACGCTTGGCGAGCCTTTAAGTAAGCTTACCCTGATCTTTCTCTCCTTCGCAGGTGGAGGCGCAACATTTTCACCGGAGTAGGCGTCAAGGACTGTCGAAGTGCCAGTCGGGGAGGGCGCCAACCCTCATGATAAGGGTAAGAAAGCGATGGGCGAGGAGGGGCATGTGAAGGAGACGTCCCGAAAGCGGGGTGCTGAGGTCCTGGGTGAGGAGGGGGCGAACCGAGAGCGAAGGATGACCGAACCGGGTGCCTCTTCTTGTCGGGCTGGCGAGGGCCTTCCCGAGGGTTCACCCATTCGGGGAGTGGTCCTCCCGGTCCCTACACGAGTACCTGAGGCGGGCAAGCCGTGCAAGGCACCCCCGGTCCAAAAGTGGCCTTACAGAATCGCCCTGTGCGAGATGGGAAGGGCGACGAACCCAAGTTACGAGAATGCTCTCATCCACTTTAAGAGGACCAATGCTGAGGTCGAGGCGCTTCCAAGCGATAGTCTTCACCAGCCGTCCTATCGGATAGGATGTGAAGAGTCGATATTCGAGGACGTCGAGGTGGCGGTGCGCTTAGAGGAGTATTGTATGCTACCGCGGGATCGCGAGTCCCTAATCCTCGTGAGCACAGAATGTCTGTGCGGCTCTGCTATGTGGCACATGATGTAGGTTGGTCGAACTTCTCGCCTCGCTCTCCCAGCCTTTCTGCTCACGTCCGACTGAATTGGTCTTTTTTACAGATGATCTCGGTCATGGTGACTCTACAGCGCAAAACTCCGGTGGCCGCCATAAAGGCCACTCTTGACAAGGCAAGGGTCGATCTCAGCAAGGTCAAAGAAAAGCTGCGGGAGAATAAGGAGGAGCTGATGAGGGTCACGATGGCCTACGAGGTTGAGAAGGGGCAGGCTGTGTACTTCGATGCGATGAAGGCTAGGCTTGAGCGTCAACTTCTGGAGGAAGAGCGTGAGCGGGCCGATATTCAGACGAGGCACGCCGAGGAGATGGCCAGCAAGAAGCGGGTGATCAAGGTGCAACCGGAGAATATAGCCGACCTGAAGAAGACCATCGAGGCGGAGAGGAGGGAGAAGGGTATCCTTAAGCAGCAGCTGGAGGAGAGACGAGGGGTTGAGCGCGATGTGATCGAAGAAGCTATCCGCCGTTATCATGACGAGCATGTCGTTCTGCTGCTGCAAGAGGCAAAGGAGGAGGGAGTTCGCCAGGTGGCGAGGGAAATGGGGGCTCGGAAAGCAGATAGGCGTCGGCGCTGAGGGCTTAGAGTAGGGGAAATTTGTTTCTTTTTGTACGGTCGGCCGGGGGCTGACCTCGATGTACTGTTGTATTCTCGGTGGGCTACGTGAATATACTTACCGTTTGAAATAAATGAAATGGATTGGTTTTGTTTTGGTTTCTTTTCCTACTTTCCCCCAATAAATGTGATGTTGTAGACTGCTTGATTGTGAGGGTATAATTATTGTCCCCAACATCCCTCTGTCCACGACTGCTGAGTAGTGGGGAGAGGGAGGTTGAGACGTAGTACGTTTGGCCAGGTTATGAGGGTGAGTTTGGGGCGGACCGGGGGGTCCGTCGGGTCGGGGCGAGGTGATGTGTTCTGCCCGGTCCGGGCATGGATGGTCGTGCCGTAGTTCGACTTCGACTGGGTGTGACCTAGTCTCGTGGGTCGTATTAATGGTGGCGGGCCCTTCTTGGGATTGAGTAAAGGAGGAGGCTGGAGCGACATCATTTCGATTCGGCGTAATTATTTTACGTCGAAAGAAGGCGGAGATCGAAGAGTCTCGGTGTCTGTTGCACGAGCCGAGGTGTCCGTTGCATGAATCCAGGCGATCTTTTCGAACCGACGGCAGATGAAAATTGAAGCGGTTCGGCCATTCGTCGGGTGACGCGTGGCGGATGCGATAGCTGCTGTCAATCGAGGCGTCACACCGCGCGAATCGAAGCGTCAGGGAGCACAAATTCTCGACTCGTGGCGGGATTTATACGGTCGTGATCATTCGGGGCATCTTATAAAGAGCTCTAGGTGGGAACGGGTGAAGATTTGTCCCTTTTGAAATTCTCTTAAGAGCTTGCGATCGCCGAAGATTGTAAAGTCCTCACCGAAGTTTCCATCGGAAGTCCGTACATTATCTCAGCGTTGTCGTCGAAGCGTCGACATCGTAAAGGTATTTAATCTCTTTCTTCTTGATATCTTCGTCAACCTCTTCTATCCATTTGCCGGAGTCGAGGGAGGTAGAGGAAGAGGGGTCCGGTGAGGCTACGACGCAGAGCACCGGGGAGACGGAAAGTCGGAGTCGGAATGTGGGCAGGGAGCCATCAGTGAGCTCACCCACAGCAGCCCCGAGGGACCGGAAGAATGGGAAGGGCCTGTACCTAGGGCCTAGAAGACCACTACTCCTGCCGCTGTCACCGTGGCGGAGTCTGGAGATGTGACTGATGAGATCACGGGTGTGAAGTAGATGCTGAGGATGTCTCTATCAGAAATTAGAGAATCGTATATTAGGCTGCCCTATTCTGTCCAGGAGGCAACCATGCTGGAAAGGGTGTGTTTTGCGCGAGACTATGAGGTGGGGGTGTACGTTGCCTGCTTCCACTAGGGGTTGTGTTTTCCCCCACATCCCTTCGTGTTAGAGATCTTGAACTTCTTGGAGTTGCCACTGTTCCGCCTGATGCCAAATTCCATCAGCATAATCGTCGACTTTCTGGTGCTGTGCGTGAGCAACCAAGTCTGTCCGTCCATGTCCCAATTCTGGTATTTCTTCACGGTGAAGAGGATGAGGTCTTATTATTACCGGTCCGCGAAGAGTAGTCATCCTCTCATCAGAGGCCTGCCGGAGAAGATCAAAGGATGGAGCAGACAGTATGTGTTCGTCTCCGTCCCCGCAGATATGATGATAAGATCGAACTGGGGGGAACTGAATCCCGAGGCGAGGGAGGGGATTGAGCTGAGTGACGAGGAGGAAGGTGTGGCCCAGTTTCTGATGGCAATCCCGAAGGAGGACTGGGAATTTGGAATGCTCGCCAAGCCCGACATGATAGCTTGGCACATTTGGCCCGAAGGTAAAACGAACTTTGTGGTTGCTGCATCTGAAGTGCTCACTCTAAGATTTCCCTCTTCTGCAGGTCACACCATGAGTATTTCGCTCGAAGAGCTAAAGAAGCGGGCTGCGGAACAGGCGGCGCATAAGGCGAAGAAGGCGGGCCCAAAGAGGCCGTGCGAGGAGGCCGGTGGAGAAGGCTTGAGGAGGGGGAAGGCGTCCTCAAAGAGGACGATGCTGCCTGTGACGTCGTCCGTTAACGATCCTCAGAGGGAGAGGAGTTCCAGTTGGCTTGGGGAAGGGCCTGTTCAGGGGACCGCCGCCCCGGTCATCGATCTTGAGGCCGGGGGTGAGGGGCGGACCGAACCAGTGGGTGGCCCCCAAAGCCCGTCCTTCGAGCCCGAGGGTACCCCCCGCCGTCGAGAGGATCATAGCCCAAGATCATCCCGAGGGCTCTGGGGGGTCGGGCTCCGGGCCCAGGTCGTCGGCTTGGGTGGGCTAGCCCTATGACTACCCACAGTTTTTTTTTGAGAAGCGGGCCACCCCAGCTGCGAGGCCTCGCTCATCCACTTCAAGGCAAAAAAGGCCGAGATCGAGGGTTATCCGGAGGAGGCCATTCATCGGATGCCCTTTTGAGTGGGAACCGATGAATCCGTCTTTGAAGACGGCGGGTTGGCGGCGCGTCTGGTGGAGAACATTCTGCTGCCCCATGATAGGGAGAGTCTGGCCGCCGTCGGGCATGAGGGGCTGTGTGGCACCGCGGTATGGCACGTCGTACAATTAGGCCGCCCGAATCGGGTTAAGTCTTTCAGGGGGTTTTGCTGAGTATCCCAACAAACTTTTCTTTTATCGTGCACGTCGTCCTTCTGACGCTCGCCGCCCGGGAGCACACTCCAGCCATAAACAAGGCCGAGGGCGCCGTAGCCAGAATGGCTGCCCAGCTTGTTGGGGTTCGCAAGAATGCCGACGAGCAGCTGGCTAAGGAGAAGGGTAGGTGCGGCCAATTGGAGTTGGAGGTCCAGCACCTGAAGGATCTCCTGGCGGACTATGAGGCAAAGGCCGCCTCCATGGCCGATCGGATGAAGGAGCCAGAGAGCGCGCTTGACCGGGGGGGAGGCGCGTGCGGTCGAGCTGGCGGCCCAGGCGAGGACCGCGAAAGAGGAGCTGACACTGAAGACCGAGGAGTTTCGGTCGTATCAAGAGTCGACCGTCATCCCCCTCCTCTCGGATGCAATGTGTGATGGCATGGCGAAAGGCCGCGAGGAAGGCTAGGGGGCCTGCCTGAGCCGGGTGAAGGAAAGGGTGGCCAACCTCTGCCTTCCGATTGAGATTGATTTCGATGTGCTAGTGGCCTCGAAGGGGGAGGAGGAGGCGGGGGACGACGAGGACGTGGTCGTCGAGGAGGCAGCCGCCGACAATAAGGCCGAGCCCTCGGCGGTTGACGGGAGGGACGTCATACCGAGTAGTGGCGCCTTAGTCGGCAGTGGCCCACAAGAGTAGTTATGTCTAGCCCTTCTCCCACCTTTTTGTGTTTAGAAGGAACAGCAGGGCTGGCCCGATGGAGACCTTGTTTTGTAGGGTCGGCCCTGGTTATTGTTGTAAATTTTGGACTCTTGATATATTGAAATTTTTATGCTGTTTTTGTTATCTCTTGTACGATGAAGCACCGAGTTGTATCTGTGGGGCAAGGGAGAGCGCGTAGCTCGGCCCTTTCTCTTCTTGATAGGGGGAGGGGGGCGGTATGTAGCTCAGACTTTTCTCTTCACCATCATAGGTGGCATAGTCTCGTGAGCTCACCCCGCAGTTTGACTGGGATCGTTCCCTTGTTAGGGGCACACTTAGATAATGATTAGGAATTCGCTAGGAATAGCCTTTTTCATTAACGTTTTACAAGGAATTTAAAGAAAACGACGGTAGTTGAACAACTGTAATCCGATCTGTGTGGCGGGCTTGGAGGCCGTTTCACTTCATTGTAAACTGTATCAGGATGAGCGAACTCCTGTGTTCGACGTGGGCTATCTCCTTTATCGTTAAGACCCCTTTCGCCTTCTCTTCCATGAGGGGTTATGAGCATGAACTAGATCAAGCCAACAACGCCCTCCAATGTACATGTCTCGATCGTCCCTGTGCATGCTGAAATGCCATGACTCACCGTTTGGATTCACCAGGGGAGCTGTCTTGCTGTTGTCCTCCATCAGATCACTCTTACAAGATTTTCTCGGAAGGGGGTCGAAGGGAAACCTCGGAAGAGGTGGAGGACGAGGCAGCAAAGGTGGTGTGCCAATGGGGAGCCTCGGGCACGTGGCCTCTATGGGAAGATAGAGGAGTGGGAGGTGGGCCGTTAGGGGCGGGCCGATGGAGGCTGATAAGCCCCGTGGGGCATTTTCTTTCTCCGCCGACGGGGATCGAGGTGGAGAGGATGCTGGTCGGGGGGAGCGAGCCGTTGCAAGTCCTCTGGTTCTCCTGTTTCATCTGGTTCAATGCAGATGGAGGAGTGGAAGGTAGGGCTCCCCTCGTGTAAGAGGAATAGCCCATCGGCGATCGTATGTAAGGGGAATAGTCCATCGGCGTGGCGGGCCGTTGGGAGGCAGGCCCTCGGAAGCTGGTATGCCCAGGCGAAGGTTGGTTTGCCCAATGGAGTGATTTGGCAGGGCCGGCCCGTCCTTTGGGCTCGCGCCCTAGAGCACCAGTGCGCGTCAGGCACCGGAAGAGGGGAATGGTCCGCCATTGGTGCTCCAGTTCCCTTGGCGTAAGTTGTCCAAGGGAAGTTGAGGAGTTATAGGTGGGTCATCCCATGTGTAAGGAGAATAGCACATCGGTGACCGCCGTGTGGAAGCTATCGCCTATCGGGGGGCGGGGTCCACTGCTGACTGGGGGCATCCCTTTTGTTCGGGCCGTTGGCGTCCAGTGGGAAGCCTTACCCGGATGTTCCGAGGGCTAGATACCTCGCATCTTCTCATCCTTCATGGGGGGACTGAGACTGACTTGCCCTCATATTTTCTTTCTCCTCTGCTCCTTCGAGGGGGGCAAGGGGGTATTTATAGAGGGATTTTGTTAACGGTTCCCCGAGAGTTACTACGATGAGATGGCATCATTAATAGGCCCCTCAGATTCACGCCCCTCGAAGCCGCTTTAGCCAAGTGGTGTCAGACGCGATTCGTCAGTCCTTGCCTCTCGGGGGGCGTGTCATCATTAATGGCATGCTTTCCGAGTGTCCTTTCGTTTTGACGAGTCATATTGGGGGCACGCTTTATCGGGACCCTGCATTGACCAGATGTTTTTGGCATGCACGTGGCCTGCCTTGGGTCGCGTGCCTTGAATGGGTCCGTTTGGGAGGACGTTTAGCGGGTGGCTCGGTCCGAGCCCTTCTCTGGTTTGGGTGGCGAGGACGGATCCTACCCCAGAGTCTTGAGGGGGGAAACAAGCACATAGCTCGGCCCGTACCTTTCTCTGGTTTGGGTGGCGAGGATTTGTCCGGCCCTAGAGTCTTGAGGGGGGAGCAAGCGCGTAGCTCGGCCCGTGTCCTTCTCTGGTTTGTGTGGCAAGGATTGGTCCTGCCCCATAGTCTTGAGGGGGGAGCAAGCGTGTAGCTTGGCCTGTGCCCTTCTCTGGTTTGGGTGGCAAGGACTGGTCCTACCCCAGAGTCTTGAGAGGGAGCGAGCGCGTAGGTCGGCCCATGCCCTTCTCTGATTTATGTGGCGAGGATTGGTCCTGCCCCAGAGTCTTGAGGGGGGAACGAGCGCGTAGCTTGGCCTGTGCCTTTCTGTGGTTTGGACGGTAAGGATTGGTCCTGTCCCAGAGTCTGGAGGGGGGAGCGATCGCATAGCTCGGCCTGTGCCCTTCTCTGATTGGGTGGCAAGGATTGGTCCTGCCCCAGAGTCTTGAGGGGGGAGTGAGCATGTAGCTCGGCCCGTGCCCTTCTCTGGTTTGGGTGGCGAGGATTAGTCCTGCCCCAGAGTCTTGAGGGGGAGCGAGCACGTAGCTCTGCCCTTGCCCTTCTCTGGTTTGGGTGGGGAGGATTGGTCCTGTCCCAGAGTCTTGAGGGAAGAGCATGTGCGTGGCTCGGCCCTTACCCTTCTCTGGTTTGGGTGGCGAGGATTGGTCCTGTCCCAAAGTCTTGATGGGGGAGCGAGCGCGTACCTCGGCCCGTGCCCTTCTCTGGTTTGGGTGGCGAGGATTGGTCCTGCCCCAGATGCTGGAGGGGGGAGCGAGCACGTAGCTCGGCCCGTGCCCTTCTCTGGTTTGGGTGGCAAGGATTGGTCCTGCCCCAGAGTCTTAAGGGGGAGCAAGCGCGTAGCTCGGCCCGTGCCCTTCTCTGGTTTGGGTGGCGAGGATTGGTCCTGCCCCAGAGTCTAGGGGGAGCGAGCACGTAGCTAGGTCCGTGCCCTTCTCTGGTTTGGGTGGCAAGGATTGGTCCTGACCCAGAGTCTTGAGGTAGTGAAGTTGGTCCTGCCCCAGAGTCTTGAGGGGGGAGCGAGCGCGTGGCTCGGCCTGTGCCCTTCTCTAGTTTGGGTGGCGAGGATTGGTCCTGCCCAAGAGTCTTAAGGGGGGAGCAAGTGCGTAGCTCGGCCCGTGCCCTTCTCTGGTTTAGGTGACGAGGATTGGTCCTGCCCCAGAGTCTTGAGGCGGGGAGCAAGCGCGTAGCTCGGCCCGTGCCCTTATCTAGTTTGGGTGACGAGGATTGGTTCTGCCCAAGAGTCTTGAGGGGGGAACGAGCGCATAGCTCGGCCCGTCCCTTCTCTGGTTTGGGTAGCGGTCCTGCCCCAGAGTCTGGAGGGGGAGCGAGCACGTAGCTCGGCCCGAGCCCTTCTCTGGTTTGGGTGACGAGGATTGGTCCTGCCCCAGAGTCTTGAGGGGGGAGCGAGCGCGTGGCTTAGCCCGTGCCCTTCTCTGGTTTGGGTGGCGAGGATTGGTCCTGCCCCAGAGTCTTGAGGGGGGAGCGAGCGCGTCGCTCGGCATGTGCCCTTCTCTGGTTTGGGTGGCGAGGATTGGTCCTGCCCCAGAGTCTTGAGGGGGGAGCGAGCGCGTCGCTCGGCATGTGCCCTTCTCTGGTTTGGGTGGCGAGAATTGGTCCTGCCCCAGAGTCTTGAGGGGGGAGCGAGCGCGTAGCTCGGCCAGTGTCCTTCTCTAGTTTGGGTGGCGAGGATTGGTCCTGCCCCAAAGTCTTGAGGGGGGAGCGAGCATGTAGCTCGGCCCGTGCCCTTCTCTGGTGTAGGTGGGGAGGATTGGTTCTGCCCCAGAGTCTTGAGGGGGGAGCGAGCGCGTAGCTCGGCCCGTGCCCTTCTCTGGTTTAGGTGGCGAGGATTGGTCCTGTCCCAGAGTCTTGAGGGAGCGAGCGCGTAGCTCGGCCAGTGCCCTTCTCTGGTTTGGGTGGTGAGGATTGGTCCTGCCCCAGAGTCTTGAGGGGGGAGCGAGCGTGTAGCTCGGCCAGTGCCCTTCTCTGGTTTGGGTGGCGAGGATTGGTGATCGCGCACGGGCGTACACCCTAAAGAGCGATCGTGTAGTTTTACCGCAAGCGCACGGTGTAGCGGCGAGCGGGTATCGAACACATGGAGGACGTATGACAGTGCCTTCTCCGAACAACCTGGCTATATGGACAGAAAAGTAGGAATTTGCCTTTCGACGATGTTGTCACAATCTTCAAATAATGTAAAGAGATATAAAATCAAATAAAGACGCCTAGGGAATAGGGAATCCCCGCTACTCACCGTATCTCGTCAAGGTGATTCATCGGTATCACAATTGCTAGGGTAGTATTTTAGGTGAACTAGTTGCAACTGAATGTAAAACCTAGCTCACGCTCTCGCGCTGTTGCTGGTCTATAGAAAACCTAGGTTCGGGCCCAATCTCTTGCAAACCCTAGCCTAGGCAAGCTAGCATTAGGATCAACGTCATTGTTCAATCGCATCCCGAGCCCACTCTCGTGCAAACTCGGGCTACGACCTAGGTTGGGATAGTTCCTACCCGTCCAATCTCTTGCAAACGGGTATCGGTATAGAATTGCAACCGAGGATCCTAGTATCGGCCCAATCTCTTGCAAACCGATACTTCGGAAACTCAATTTCAACCCAATTCGGATTTCTAGGGTTTCCTATCGAATTGGGATCCAATCTCTTGCAAATCCCAATCGATATGAACACCTAGCTATCCGTAATATATCGATCCCAAACTAACCCTAATAGCAATTCTAGCAATAGTTCTACCAAATCATCACAAATCGGAAATTGGGCTCGTAGGGTTCATCCCCACGCCCTAAGACGTTAATACTACTCATAAATCATATTGCTAATGAAAGAATAATCAATAGAAATAGCAATGGAATTCATAGCAATAATCAAAATAACAATAAAAATAGGATTTTTAATGGAGAGGGAGACAAACCAATGTAGCTTTCCAAGAATCCAACAAAATAAAACTTTTTTCTCCTCTCCAATCACAAGAATAAAACTATAAAAAGTCTAATCTAAAAAGGCTGCCAAAAGCAATCCAAAAGCTCCCCAAACTAGGTTAGAATCTGGGGTTAAATACCCCCCCAAAACTGCCCAAAAATTCGTGACCAAACTGCCCCTGCGTAGCTCCAAAATCGTGATTTCCGCTACATGCAGCGCTGCTCACTCGGCCGAGTGACAAAAGTCGCTCGGCCGAGTGAGAGACCCTGAGAATTTCCAGTAAGTCCGGGGTCTTGGGGGTCTTCACTTCGGGCGTCACTCGGCCGAGTGAGTTGTCGTCACTCGGCCGATGGGCTTATCTTCACTCGGGCGGTCGGCAATTGCCACTCGGCCGAGTCGGGCTTCTGCTCCTCAGACTGACGAAAAACAGTAAGTTGGCTCTTTTTGAGGGGTGTCGTCTGAGCGCCACTCGGGCGGACGGGATACGTCACTCGGCCGAGGCGGCTTCTGATGCTCGGCCGAGTGCACACTTGGAGCGTGTCCGATCTGACCGGCCGAGCGGGGTCTCGCTGGTCGGACGAGTGACTCCTTCACTCGGCCGAGTGAGACACTGAAAATGCCCATTCTGAGTGTTTTTGCCTCCTCGTCGCTCCTACGACGTTCTTTCTTCTTCCGATCCTCTCCAATAGCAAAATACCCCTCGGGGAAGTCGTCGGTGACACTCCGGAGTAGGTGTATCTCGGGATCACTCCAAATCGCTCCAAATCTCCTGAAATACGACAAAAACAACAAATCGTGAAAAGTATCGCAATATCGTCGATAAATCGTGAAAAACATGATTTGAGCGATCTAAATGGCATGCAAACACGCGGAAAAAAAGGTGTAAAATACGGAGTGATCAATTGGTCCGGCCCCAGAGTCTTGAGGGGGGGAGCGAGCACGTAGCTCAGCCCGTGCCCTTCTCTAGTTTGGGTGGCGAGGATTGGTCCTGCCCCAGAGAGCACGTAGCTCGGCCTGTGCCCTTCTCTTGTTTGGGCGGGGAGGATTGGTCCTTCCCCAGAGTTTGGAGGGGGGAGCGAGCACGTAGCTCGGCCCTTTCCCTTCTCTGGTTTGGATGGCGAGGATTGGTCCTGTCCCATAGTTTAGAGGGGAGAGAGAGCACGTGGCTCGGCCCGTTCCCTTCTCTGGTTTGGGTGGCGAGGATTGGTCCAGCCACAGAGTCTTAAGGGGGGGAGCGAGCGCGTGGCTCGGCCCGTGCCCTTCTCTGGTTTGGGTGGCGAGGATTTGTCCTGCCCCAGAGTCTTGAGGGGGGGAGCGAGCACGTCTTGAGGGAGGGAGGGAGCGCGTGGCTCGGCCCGTGTCCTTATCTGGTTTGGGTGGCGAGGATTGGTCCTGTCCCAGAGTCTTGAGGGGGGAGCGAGCGCGTGGCTCGGCCTATGCCTTTCTCTGGTTTGGGTGGCAAGGATTGGTCCTGCCCCAAAGTCTTGAGGGGGGAGCGAGCGCGTGGCTCGGCCCATGCCCTTCTCTGGTTTGGGTGGCGAGGATTGGTCCTTCCCTAGAGTCTTGAGGGGGAAGCGAGCGTGTAGCTCGGCCCGTGCCCTTCTCTAGTTTGGGTGACGAGGATTGGTCCTGCCCCAGAGTCTTGAGGGAGAAGCAAACACGTAGCTCAGCCTGTGCCTTTCTCTGGTTTGGGTGGCGAGGATTGGTCCTGCCCCAGAGTCTTGAGGGGGGAGTGAGCGCATAGCTCGGCCCGTGCCCTTCTCTTGTTTGGGTGGCATAGATTGGTCCTGCCCCAGAGTCTTGATGGAGGAGTGAGCGCGTAGCTCCGCCCGTGCCCTTCTCTGGTTTAGATGGCGAGGAATGGTCCTGCCCTCGAGTTTGGAGGGGGGAGCGAGCACGTAGCTCGGCCCGTGCCCTTCTCTGGTTTGTGTGGCGAGGATTGGTCCTGCCTCAGAGTCTTCTGCATTTAAATTGAAATTTTCACATGGAGACAGCAAGATTTGAAAATACGCAGTAAAGAAAATATTTTATTGGGGACTCACAATTACTGGTGGTATTTTAGTACTTGCTCGGCGTTCCATGGATGAGCTAGCTTGCTCCCGTCGAGTGTTGCCAGGATGTACGTGGCTGGTCCGATGATGTCGACGACTTCGTAGGGTCCCTCCCCTTCTGTTGCCAGCTTCCCTTAACGAGCGGTCTAGGCGGGCTTGAAGGTGGTGTCTCTGAGGTCCAAGTCGCTGATTCAGAAGCTCCGTTTCTTCGCCCGGGAGTTGTAGTGCCGATGGAGACAGTCTTGCCCTCTGCCACCGCCACAAACATCTATTCGACTTCTTCAGTGGGGGTCGGCCATTGGTCACAGAAGTCCTCTCTTTCATCAAGGAGGTCGACCGATAAGGCCTGCTCCGAACCCTTATGCTTGGTCGCTCCCACGTAGCAGCTCCTGGATAGCTTTTGGCTCCCCCATACCAACCCCACCCCTCGCAGAGTTTGGAATTTCACCATCTAGTGGAGCAGGCTGGGGAGCGCCTCAATGGCCGTCATGTATGGTTGCCCTATGATCCCGTTGTATGCTGACACAATGTCGACGACAACGAACTGCGTCATGCGAGTGACGACCCTGGGTTCCTCTCCGAGCGACACCAGCAAGGTGATCACCCCTATAATAGGAACCGAGTGGCCAGTGAAGTCGACAATGGGGCCCGTACAAGGCCTCAAGTCTGCCTGCTTCAGCCCCATCTTCTCAACCATTGACATAAACAAGATTTCGCAGGAGTTTCCCGTGTTGATCAGGAGGCGGCTGATGATGGCCGTCCCGATCTGAGCCTCGATGACGATGGCGTCGTCATGCGGCAGCTCGATTCCTTCCAGATCTTCGTCGGTGAAAGTAACGGGGGGTCGAGCCACCCTTCTCCGTTTCACCTCGTCGCCAAGGCCCGCCGCCATCACCTGCCGGGCATATGCCTTTTTGCCTGCTGATGACGCTCCCCCTGAGGACGGTCCTCCGCATATCACGTCTATGCGCATGACTGCCCTGGGAGGGCGTGGCTCCTCCCACCTGTTGTCTGGTGGTGTGTCCGGCCTCCGCGCTCCTTGCGGGGCCCTCTCCTCCTGGATCAGCCTTCGGCCCTCCATGAAGCCCCTAAGGTGACCCGCTTGGATCAATCGCTCAATCTCCCTCTTGAGGGTGAAGCAATTGTCGGTATCATGATCGTGGTCTCAGTGATACTGACAATACTTCCAGAGATCTCGCTTTGCCAGGTCCGACTTCATTTCCCTGGGTGGGTCCGGCAACAGTCCGGCCCTTGCCGCCGTGGCTAACACCTCTATCATGGGGGCGTTGAGCTATGTGTACTGGGCCTGCAGGGGTCCCCCAGCCTCGGGATCGCTCGAGTTGGCTCTCGAGCGGGGACGAACTCCCGCATCGGGCCTGGGCGGTCTTGCGGGCGACGCCCCGCGGGGTCGCGTCTTGGTTGAGTCGACTGGTCGCGGCCACGGGTCCTGTATTCTTGCCTTGGCCTAAGATAGGGCCGAGGCTCGCCCTGGGACGACCTCGCCGAGGTGACAGGTTTTTTAACGCCGAGAGTCTCCTCGCTCAGTGCATATCTTTCTGCCTGAGCGATCAGCGGTCGTAGTCGGCCAGCGGGTCTCGGAGCAGGGATTTGTGGAGGATCCGATTCCGCGGTCCCGTCTTGAAGGCTAGCATGAGGACTTCTTCGCCGCAGGCTACCACCGCCCGCCTTTCGTCCTGAAAGCGGCGCAGGTACTTCCCAGTCGTCTCTCCTTCCCTTTGGATTATCGTGCTAAGGTAGTCCAAAGGCTTTTTCTTGGTGCATCCGGCCCGAAACTCCTGGTAGAACTTATGGGATAATTCACCGAAGCTCCCGATGGATCTTGCAGGCAGGCCGTAGTACCACTCCAACGCCGTGTCCTGCAGGCTCTGCGAGAAAAGGCGGCACAGGAATGCGTTATCCACATACTGTGCCTCCATCGCCCCCGGTATTGTTGTACGTGCAAAAGGGGGTCGCCTCTACCGTTGTAGGCGGCCAATTGGGGGCCTTGAATCTTGCAGGCCTCAGGGCTGACGTGATCTACCATGCCAACGGCGTGGCCTCCTCGGGGTAGGCGGGGCGCTCTGGCGTGCGACCTCTTTCCACTCCGGGGTTTGGCTCCGGTCCTGCCTCGGCTGCCGACAATCATCATGCCCCAGGGAGGGGCGAAGTGGTCCCCAGGGGGACTCCTTTCGAGTGTTGGAAATTCGATGGGTGGTGGGCTACAGTCATTCCAGTACTGTCGGCCCAACGCCGTTGCCTCAGGGATCCCTGTCCGCTCCTGATTCTCCCTTAGGAGCCTTTCGCGCTCTGCGGCGAGGAAGCGGAGTTGTTGACGAACGGCTTCCTTGGTGAGGCGATCTGGAGAGAGACGCCGACGGGGCGGACTCCACCCCCGAGGTGGGGACCTGGCAAGCTTTGGGCTGCGCCTGTTCATGTGTCGCCGACCCGTCGTCGACACCTCCGGGATCTCATGGTTCTCCTCATTCTCCCTCCGGAGCCTTTCGCGTTCTGCGATAATGAAGCAGAGCTGGCGTCGGGTAGTCTCTTTGTCGAGGAGGCTTGCCGGGCGACCTCGGCCGCTTCATCTAAATGCCTCTATGCGGCAGCCGCCTCCTCTTGCCGCCTTCGCAGCTACGCGATCTCCATCTCCTCCTCCAAGAGCTTCTGTTGGGCCGCTATTTCCTCGGTGAGCCCTTTGTCCCCCATTTCTTCGATGAACTGAGGGTGAAGGTTCCGCCTCACGTTCGGGGGCTCAAAGGGTCCCGGGGGCACTTCGGCTCTAGCCACTATAAAACCCGCCATCATCTTGGTGAAGGTCTCGAAGATCTGCTGCACCGCACTCGCTGAGGCCTGGACTGTCTCGACCTCCACCTCCGGGGGTGGATTAGTCGTTGGAATTATGGGGTGAGAGTGTGATTCTTGATCAATGGGATCCTTTCCGTGGTCAGGGTTTCGGTTAGTCGGTATGGGGTTTGACATGGGTGTGACCCTTCGTTCCCACAGACGGCGCCAATTGTTGCGGGGTAGAACTCGCGTACAATGAATTTGTATTATGGGGAACCAAGGGCACGATGGTTTTGATGATGATGAGGGTTAGGGTAGGCTATTTGACAGGTGATTAGTGGGATGATGAGGCTAAACCGGTTGTGAAGGCTGACCACGGTGTCGAATATGAAAGGATGCGGTAGAAGGGCCGAACTTCCCGGGGCAGGGACGAGCACAACTGATGGTGACGAGCTAACCTGCACAAGGAGCAACTCGTCAGAAAGGCCAGGTTGGGGTCCAACCCTTAGCCTCTCCGATGCCTAAGTCAGTAATAGGACTCAAAACGGGGGCTAGGCACGCAGGTCGGACTGAAGGTGAGTCTACTGTACGTGACAAGCTATGAATGGTGGAAGAACAAAGATATGGACGACCTTTGCTCTTGTGTGTGAGTAATAAGATTCAGAGTAAATTTGCCAACCTCTTTCCCGTCGGAGGCGAAGGGGTATTTATACCTAAAGGAGGCGGTTAGGTGGGGCTGACCTGGCACGCTGACTCGGTGTGCTGAGCTGGCCCTGCTGTCAGTGGAAGCTTCGGACGAGGATGTCAGGATCAAGGGTGTCAGTCACGCTTTTGTCAGACAGTGTAACTGCACGGGGTGCTTTTGTCAGGGTGTCAGGGCCGAAAGCATTAAGTGTCAGGGGGCGCAGCGGCCAGGGGTGCTTTGTCAGGTGGTCGGGCGGCATGAGTGCAAGTAGCATCCTTGTACTAGGTTGTTTGTCGTATCTGATGTACCCAAGAACCGTTAGAGCGCCTCCTAGGGGCGGGGCCCCGCCACGGGTCGCCTAGCCGGCCCGGACTGAGTATGAGCTGTCCGGATGTACACTTAGTGCACTGTTTCCGACGGGCCGGGAGAGAGTGGGTGCGCGTCATGTTTCGACCGTGGTGGAGAGCGTCACTATCAGCAGCCAAGGCAGAGTGCACCCTTTTCCTAGTCCTGTCAGACTCTAGGATCGATAGGTGCACTGCGGCCTTCAGCCGTTCGGGCGTGGAGCGCCCTGTCGCTGGGTGATCGGCCGCCCGGTGTATGCACACGCACACGGGACGAGCGGCTCGTAGTCTTACCGCAAGCGCACGGCGTATCGAACTCAGGGAGGGACAATGACAGTGTCTCGTTCTAATCACCTAGCTATCGAAATGGTCAAGAATAATTCGGGGTAAAACTGTCACAATCGTTCGTATATCTATGGAAATATCAATGGAATAAAGCGCCTAGTGATAGAGAATCCCCACTACGAACCGTATCTCATCGTTGTGATTCGTAGGTTACATTGTTGCTAGACTTGAATTTTAGGTGAACTAGTCGCAACTAAATGTGGAACCAAGCTCACACTCTCGCGCTATTGCCAGTCTATAGCAAACCTAGGTTAAGGCACAATCTCTTGCAAACCCTAACCTAAGCCGCTAGCGTGAAGAACGACATCATCATCCAATCGTATCTCGAGCCCACTCTCGTGCAAACTCGAGCTACGACCTAGGTTGAGATAGTTCCTACCCGTCCAATCTCTTGCAAACGGGTATTTGTATAGAAATACGATTAAAAACCCTAGCCTTGGTCCAATCTCTTGCAAACCAATTCTAGAAAATTCCAATCGTAAATCTAAATCGAATTTCTAGGGATTCCTATCAATTGGGACCCAATCTCTTGCAAATCCCAATCGATATGAATCCCTAGCCATCCGTAATTTATCAATCCCAACCTAACCCTAATCAATTCTAGCAACAATTTCACCAATTCATCACAATTTAGAAATAAGGTTCATAGGGTTCATCCACATGCCCTAGGACAATAAAACTACTCACTAATCATCATGAAATTCATTAGAAATTCAATAGAAAATTCAGCACAATTCATTGCAATAGAGAAATTAGCAATAAAAATAGAGTTTTTGACAAGAAAGGAGACAAACCAATGAGAATCCAATAGCATCCAACAAAAATCCCCTTTCTAATCTCTCAAAAGCCCTAAATCTAATTAACTAAAAAGCTATCTAAAAAGGCAGCAAAAAGTATTTAAAAAGTTCTTCTAACCTAGGGCAAAAACTGGGTTTAAATACCCCTCAAAATCGCCCAAAAAATCGTGACAAAAATGCCCCTGCGCAGCTCAAAAATCGCAGTTTACGCAGCAGGCGGGGCGACTCACTCGGCCGAGTGACAAATGTCACTCGGCCGAGTGACAAACCCTGTACAATTACAGTAAGTTCGGGATTTTGGGGGTCTGTCTTCGGAAGGTGACTTGGCCGAGTGGATTTACTCACTCGACCGAGGGGCAATTCTTGCTCGGCCGAGTGGGAACCGTAAAAAGCCTGTACATTTCCAGTAAGTCGGCCATTTTTGAAGTGTCTTTTCTCATGCCACTCGGGCGAGGAGGTTTCCATGCTCGGTTGACTGCACGCCTATTTTCTTCTGTTGATGCATGTCCGGTCTGGTCGGCCGAGTGGTCTTCTTGCTCGGCCAAGTGGGTGGTTCACTCGGCCGAGTGAGATGTTGCAAAGGCCCAATATTCGTCTTTTCGCTTCCTCGTCGCTCCTACAACGTTCTTTCTTCTCCCACTTGTCTTCCATCGCCGAATATCCCTCAAAAGAGCCTCGGGTGACACTCCGGAGTGGGTGCAAATCCTCTTGATCTCAAAATCACTCCGAATCGCTCCATATCTCCTGAAATACGACAAAAACAAGAAAGCGTGAAAAGCATCGCAATATTGCCGAATAATCGTGAAAAACGCGATATGAGCGATCAAAGTGGCATGCAAACATGCAGAAAAAGGGTATAAAATACGGAGTGATCAAAATCCCCCAAGCTTTGTTGAGTATTGGACTCCCCGGATTTGGTTTTGGATGATGAGCAAACATAAATAATTCATGAACTAACAATTTGTGAGCGCAGTTATGGAGATCGTCGCCAAATTCACGAGAACACTCAAAGCGACATCTCAAGACTTATCAAAGCTCGTATTCAATGCCTAAAGCTTCGTTGAAGCTTTTGCACCATTTTTGGAAGTCATGAAGATTTGATCGAAGCTCTCGAAGACCGTTCCTTAAGGTTTTATTTATAGTCTTTTAGTTTCGATCTATAGAATGTTAAGCCTTGAGTAATTCTTACATTTCTATCTTCATATCGCTCCTATCTTAGCTCTAGGATCTTAGTAGAAGTCCATACAATCTTTCCCGAAGCATCGCGCTTCGATTCGGGACTTCTTGTGCATGTTAGTTGGTTCAAGAAGGAGAACCAACCGACTAGATGGTGATCTAGTCGGTCGGCAAAGCTTCTTGGACCGACTAGTTTGCTTTCTAAACTTCATGCTCTTTACTGTTTATACTTAGTCGGTCCATGTTGACTCACCGACCGACTAGTTGGTGAACTAGTCGGTCAGTGATGCTTCTTAGACCGACTAGTTGAGCTTTACTGTACATGCCAATTTTCTCCTGAGCTACTGTTTATCGTTAGTCGGTCTAAGAACGTTTAGTGACCGACTAGTTGATAATCTAGTCGATCAACATTTGTTCTTGGACCGACTAAATCAATTTATATTCAGACTATTCGTTTTTGACTCTTAGTCGGTCTAAGTTCACTGACCGACCGACTAGTTGTGAAACTAGTCGGTCAGACAGTCTTCTTGGACAGACTAGATTTCTAGGTCTGAAATTCAATCTGCTCACTGTTTTTCACACCCCGCTTCCCAAAATGGACGGAAGCGAAACGTGACGAGGCCCGCTTAGGCCAGAGCTTTAGAAGCTCGGACCCAATAAGCGTCTGTAGAAGTACCATTTTAAAATTTCCAGGTTCTTGCATTAATATAGTTTGAAACAACAGAAAGTACGGAAAGGAAGATGCATTCATTAAATTAGAGATATAATATCCGACAAGTACAAAGTCTAAAAGAAGCCTAAGCATGGCAACAAACTATCTAAAAGCAAAATAAAAGTAGTAACCTCTGAAAGTGACGACTAAAAAGACCTCAAGGTCTGGTCCTCGTCAGGTACGTACTCTGGTGACGACGTCCTCGGCTCCACGTACTCCAGTGAGTCTGCCTCGTCCACGAACTCTGGCTCAACACCTGACGTACAGCACCAAAAGAAGGAATTGTACGTCAGGTCAGGTCTACAAAAAGGGTTAGACCAAACTGCAAGTGTACTGAACTATTAGACAACGTTTTACTGGTTGATTAGCATGCTGAGGTTACAACAAGGTAGCAAAAGAAGTACGTAGCAGGAAAGTAAAGCGTAGCAGGCAGTAGCCGTAGCGTGTGCTACCGACTACGGGACTAACCTAAAGGTGTTAGGACAAGACGAAGATAGACAAGACAGGTAGGACACGACACGACACGGCACGACACGACACGACACGAAGGGTTCACGCCTTACGGGTTGAGGGGGATCAGACCCTCTCCCCGTGCGCACGCTCAACCCTACCCCAAACCCCAGAACTCAGGACAGGAAGCACGGGGATCACTTTCGCAAGGAAAGCACCTGAAACGCCCGTAGGCTTTTTGTATCACGGAGATCACTTCCGCTCGGGAAGCATCTGAAACGCCCGTAGGCTTTTTGTATCACGGAGATCACTTCCGCTCGGGAAGCATCTGAAACGCCCGAAGGCTTTTTGTAACACGGAGATCACTCCCGCAAGGAGAGCATCTGAAACGCCCGAAGGTTTTTTGTAACACGGAGATCACTCCCACAAGGAGAGCATCTGAAACGCCTGAAGGCTTTTTGTAACATAGTGACAAGACACGACCAGTGTGTATAACAGTGACAAGACACGACCAGTGTACGGGAGAGTTATTCTAGGGTGTCCACACGCACGCACACACAAGACAATCCTAAAGTGTCACAAGTTGTTATTCGTCGGACTTAGACTTCGTCGTCAAGTCTAAGTCGTCAGGGTGACCCAGACGCTATCATTTCACGTTCGGAATCTAAACACTCACAGTCTAACAGTTCTAGCAATCTAAGACCAAAGCACGGTCAAAAACGCAAGTGGGTACACTTGCCTGAAATGGCGAGTGTGTCGTCCTCTCGAAGCGTCTCGTCCAAGCGTCTCGTCCAAGCGTCTCGTCCGCAGAAGTCTGTCTGAAATATCGCCACGACGACGGTGTCAGGTCTCAAATTCATCAAATCATATTAGGTTTCGTTTCTAGGTTTTCGGGACTATCCTATTCGGCAAAAGTCACTTTTTGATGTTTCAGCCTAATCGACGATCTATCCTATGTGCACAGTCAACAAAGTCCGTTCGTCGATTTTCTAAGTTCGTACAAAGTTTTACAGGAGCTGGAAAGTAAATTTAGTTCAAGTTGACGGTTTTTAGTTTAGGGTTCAGTCAGCTATTGTGGGGGTTTCTACGAGTTTCGGGGAACCAACCTGAACCGGAGTTTGTCGAAGTTAGGAAGTCGGGTCTGATCGGAGAACTCCTCAGCTTCAGATCTGGTCCTCGCACGTCTCTCCAAAAGTTCGAACTTGCGACGAAGGCCTACGACGTGTCGCAACGTCGTAGACGGCAAATCCGCGAAGTAGCACGTCCAAGTGGGGCCCACAGCAGTGCTAGGGGTCCAAGGGGGCCCACAACACCTCAGGAACACTTGGGGGGCCCACCACAGAAGTTGGTGTGGGAGAAACCAACTTGCGACGAAGTTCTGTCGGTCGGTGCGGGGGTTCCTCTCGGTCAGACCGAGAGGTGGCTTCGGTCGGGCGTGTAGCAGCGCAGCGGAGGCGGGGGCGTGGTAAGGTGCGAGGGATTCCCTTGGTCAGACCGAGGGATCCCGTCGGTCGGGCACTGCGGGGTGCGGGCGAAGCGGCGCTTGGGAAAAGCGGGGCGGCCTCTCGGTCAGACCGACAAAGCGGGTCGGTCGGGCGCTTGGCGATGCGGAGCGGAGCGGAGCGGGCGGCTGTGCGGAGAAGTCTCTCGGTCAGACCGAGAGACAGCCTCGGTCGGAGCGGGGCGCGGGGACAGCAGGGGAGCGATGCAGCGGCGATGCAGGGGGCTGCTCCGGTCGTGCGCTAGGAATTGCGGGGGCGGCCGTCGGTCGTGCACTGGGCGATCGTCGCAACGTTGCGACTAACGTCGGGAAGGTGTTTTTGACGGCTAGGGTTTTTGTAATGCGAAAATAACCTATCCTAGGGCTAGTATAAATAGGTTAGAGCTAGGGTTAGGGTTAGGGTTTAATAAAAACGTAATTAATTAATTAAAATAATTAATATAATTTAAAATTACTCTCCTCTCCCTCACGCAAGATGGGTGCGGCCAAAAATTCTGAAACTTGGTCTAAAAATTCTTTAATACGTTATTATAATATAGGAATTTTATTGTAATTAAAACTCTTATAAAAATAGGTTTTAAAATTATTTAAAACTTTCAAAAAAATGGAAAATAGGTCAAATTAAGTCCAAAAGTTGTAAAATAATTATGGGGTGTTCGGGACGACTAAAGAAAGAGACTGGAGAAGACGGATCTAAATTTCGATGTCGAGAGACGAAACTAAAATTCGAAACGTCTCGCGTCAAAACATAAAGTCGCGACGTCACGTCAAATAAGTTAGTATCGCGGAAGAACGACTCGAGATATGTCGTTCCAAAGTCGTTCCGCAATCTAATACTTTCAGAGACGATCACGACGACATATCACACAAAAACGTTCAAAAACAATTAAAGTCTAAAATAATCACGTGCACGATCAAACGCACGTGCACGAAGAAGGTACGATAGAAACAGGCCGTTACATTCTACCCACCTTAGAAATGATTCCGCCCTCGGAATCACTCACACTAATAATAATATTACCCATATAACCTTATACTCGCAACTATCATATCTACCCATAAGGATTTCTAATCCTGTAACTTCGAACAACGTTCCTCAATAATCCATCCTAGTCCATCTTTTCACTGGGCAAAGCCACGACTAAACTCTCTTCCTAATACTTAACTATAGACCCATCACTACTGCTCAAATTCCCAACTCTAAGTCCTCACAAAAAAAAATAATCATCTTCTCAATAATATCTTTTAAATTTCTCCATCTCCTCCCAATGTTAATCAATCTCCAAGAAAAATGAGATTCTAGTCATCTACCAATCCAAGACAAAAACATTTGTCTATCCTATAATACTTTCACCAATCAACAATCGTCGTGTCTTCAATACATTCTCGTCATATCTCCCCATAAATTCATCCACCAAATAATTTGATCTGTCAGAATTACCCCTCATCCTACTCACTATAACTAATCCCAACCAACATTAAGTCCGACTACCTAAACATCCATTGATCTCCACACGTCGTGTTATTCTCAAAGTCTTCTCACGTCAATTCATCAATCAGTCTCAATGCTAATATAAGCTCTACTCAATCTCATGATCACCCTAACTTATACTATTCTCGGCAGTTACTCCTATCTACTACCCGTCTAAGCCTCAAGTCTGATGAGTTCTCATCTCCTCGCATATAATCTCATTCAACCAGAATTCTCCATTGAGTACGTCTCACATCGGTATTATAAATAAGTCTTGGACAGTTCATTCTTTTCATCCAAAAGATATTCTAATCCATCACCCTCGTGTTCCCAAAATCAATTAATCATTGCCATAATAAAACTCATCTCACTCCAAGCCTACCTGCAAACAAAAATCCTATAACGATATTAGCTAGTCCCAACTAATATAACAACCATAAACACGAAAACTTTCTTTAAGGGAGAAGAAGAGAAGAGAAAGAGGGACTTAAGGCCAAAGAAATATTTTAAAACATTTGGAAAAACATGTGGTGTTGCGGTAATGGATGAGGGAGGTTAAGTGATTTGTGATCTTGTGAGCTAGTTTTAAAACTTTAAAGATTTGGTTTAAAGAAAAACAAAGTTTTGAAACAGTCACATACAGCCAAGATAAACCATTCATTAAAACTAAAACTAAGTCTAAGGATCTGCCTGCGATGACGCCATTCATATAAGTATGAATACCGTCATTCAGACAACTTCGAGCATATCATGGTGAACGCCAAGTACACATTCAAGACACAGGAGACAAACATCAGGACCCTAAAGATGACACACTCATACAGGTCTACACAATCTACCTATACTCAGGCACCACGACGACATCAGCTACCAAAGGAACTATTCCTAAACCAGAAACAATGTAGACAACTACAAGGACTAATGTCTACACAACCTAAAGAAAACAGAAACCAGGAGTGTAACGAAATGAATCGGAAGGAACGAGTTCAAATAAGGCAAGATAAGGAGGTAGTTGGTTGGGTGGGAACGATTATTTTGCAAATGAAAATAAGTTTACACAAAGATTTTGAAATGTGGTCACGAGGAACAGAGAACAGATATGATAATAATAATAAAAATAATTGAAGTTCCACCTAATCCAGAAAATATTTTAAAAGTATGCACTGTAAGTGATTTAGAAATAGATCTTGTAGCCCAGAAAATATAATTTGAATCATTAAAATGTCAACACGGTTTAAAAAAATGATAATATGAAAGATACCGATTTGAAATAATTTCCGGATAGTAACTTGCAAATTGACGACTAAGGAGATTTCAAAATCTCAGAAGGAAACTTTCATTC
Source organism: Scilla litardierei (assembly GCA_030789695.1). Taxonomy (NCBI): domain Eukaryota; kingdom Viridiplantae; phylum Streptophyta; class Magnoliopsida; order Asparagales; family Asparagaceae; genus Scilla; species Scilla litardierei. The sequence continues at coordinate 43,519,273 of CM061136.1, read as the reverse complement.
GAAAAGCAAGAAATTTTAAATATATATATACTAAAGGGTTTTCAAGGGAGTTAAACCGAACAAAAATTTAGTAATGAGTTTCGAAAACAAGAAATAAAAGAAATAAAAGTAGGATGAGGTAGCGATTGTTTTGCAAATGAAAATGAATTTAAACAAAGGTTCTTGAAGTATGAGCGCGATGAATATAGAGATGTTTATATGTAAAGAAATTTAAAATCCCCCTTTGTTTTAGAAAAATATTCTAAAGTACGTATGTAAAATGTAAAAAAAAATAAATTTCGTAGGTTAGAAAAATGATATATTGAATTCCCGAAATGGTAACAAAGTTTTAAAACTAAAATACGATGGATACTGATCCGAAAATAAGTACGAGGCCGTAACTTAAAACTTTTACGACCGAAGGGTTTCAAAATTTTGCGAAAGAATTTTAACTCAACCGAAAGTAAGAAATTTTAAATAATTAATAAAAGTTTTCATAGAAGTCAAATTGGGCGGAGAATTTAATAATGAATTTCGAAATACTTTTAAAGGAAGCAGGTTTTGGGAAAGGGAAAAATTCGAAAATAAGTACAAGATAGTAGAAATAAATTGTGTAGTTTATAAAAGTAGTATATATATTTTGGAAACAAGGCAAATAATGCGAGATATTGACTTAAAACATTTACGTCCAAGAAAGCTCCAAGTCAATTAAAAGTTTTAACTCGATCCAAAACAACAAATTTTAAATATATAATATAGGGGTTTTCAAAGGAATCAAGCTAGAGCGAAAACTTAATAAGGAAAGTCGAAAATTATTTTAGAGGAGGTAGAATTGGTCAAGGAAGGGATTCGTAGGATTGATGATGATCGTCAGGAAACGATCACGAGAATCGAGAGAAAGGAAAAATGATCGCATGAAGATTACGCGTAAGATATGAATCATGAAGAGCTACGATGGGACTCTATGGTCGATAGCACAAAATTTGCAAGGACCAGAGGGATGCTAGAGGACAAGGGTTCTAATCATCGGGTCGTCTAAAGATTTAGGATAACTCAGCTCTAAGACTTCCTAATGAGCTAGAATATAATCAGGATCTAAAGAGAAGGTTCCTAAGAGAATCGAGGTTACGTTCTGTTGGGCCCGAAGTCGATGGACCCGAGCGAACGTCTAAAAGAGAAGGGCTCTAGAAAAATAACACGGTCAGAGTCAAGTGGGATACTAAGGTATTCTAGGACGAGGATGACTAATTCCTAACCAAGGCATCAGACTATCAACCTGGGACGTCTACCCTAGTCTTCCTACTATCTAAGACAAAGGAACCTAATTCAGACTCGTACGTGGATATTAAATGAATGCGGTACTTTTATTGTTCCGAACTTTTGCAAGACCTGCATGGGCCACCACTAAAACCTGTCACGCCCCGCTTCCCAAAATGGACGGAAGCGAAACGTGACGAGGCCCGCTTAGGCCAGAGCTTTAGAAGCTCGGACCCAATAAGAGTCTGTAGAAGTACCAATTTAAAATTTCCAGGTTCTTGCATTAATATAGTTCGAAACAACAGAAAGTACGGAAAGGAAGATGCATTCATTAAATTAGAGATATAATATTCATTAAATATAGTTCCGCAATCTAATACTTTCAGAGACGATCACGACGACATATCACACAAAAACATTCAAAAACAATTAAAGTCTAAAATAATCGCGTGCACGATCAAACGCACGTGCATGAAGAAGGTACGATAGAAACAGGCCGTTACACTGTTCATCACTTAGTCGGTTCATGTTGTTTCACCGACCGACTAGTTGATGAACTAATCGGTCAGTGGTTGTTCTTTGACCGACTAGTTGCTTCAGATTTCCAACCGTTGGGATTTGACCTAGCTCGTTTTTATGGGACCCTATAAATACGAAGCTTGGTCATTTCTCTCTAGGTTAGAGCTGCCATTAAGAGACTTATTCAGATTGAAAGAGTTAGAGATTAAAACTCATTTCCAAAGCTCTCTCCCTCACAAGAAATCCATCCTCTCACATTCTAGATCTAGAATCCATCTTGAGAGAAGTTTGTTCTTGGTGAGCCATTCAAGCTCTAGCTTGATTCAAGTCTCCAAATCACTCCTAGGCACCCATTGCTGCTCATTTCAGTGGTGCTAGGTCTTGGTGACTTCCTCTTCCTCAAATCCCTCCTTGCACCTATTTGGTAAGAAAACTCAAGGTATAGGATTTGTGGTAAGATTGTTTATTTCATTATAAACTCATTTATTGCTATTGATTCTCTCGGTTGTGAGAGAAGGTTGTGATCCCGGGTTGTGGGATTCACTATTACCATTGCATGTATGATTTGATCTTGTGAAGGTTTTTCACAAGATATCATAGTGGAAATCTTGGGTTAGGGTTTCTAACCTAAGTATCCGGAGGGGATCCGGGTGGTTGGGACGTAGGATCACCGGGAATAAGTCGGTGAGACTTGGGTGGATCCGAACCCAGTAATATTCAATTGTTTGCATTGTTAATTTTGTTGTTGTCATTAATTTAAGCTTCCGCAAATTGAATTGGTAGTTGTTTGCACGATAATTAGGAATTATACTCCTTGTTATTTTTAAAGTACTATTCACCCCCCCTCTAGTACTTGTGCAGTAGCTTGTAGGGCATTACATTTGGTATCAGAGCCAGATACTTAGCTATGTCTGCCAACGACAACAAGACCGTTCGTCCACCTGCGGATTATGGATCCTTCAGGAACCGTGAAGGAGCGTCTTCGGTCATGGAAGGACATTCCTCGACTAGGCCTCCATTCTTCAACGGCGTCAATTATGGATATTGGAAATGCCGGATGAAAACGTTCCTCCGGAGCGCCTCATTGTGGAGAATTACCATGTCGGAGTACAATGTGCCTACCGAAGAAGATTTCGACAAGTGGACTACCGCGGAGGTCGCCGCGGAGATTGCAAATGCCAAAGCAATGAATGCTTTACAATGTGCATTGGAACCCGAATATTTTAATAAGATATGCACATGTAAGAGTGCATATCAAATTTGGAATTCGCTCCTCATTTTGCATGAAGGAACGAGTCGGGTAAGAGATTCTAAACTCGTAGTAGTCAATAGAGATTACGAATTGTTTCATATGGAACAGGGAGAAAAGATGAAGGAGTATTATGCTCGCTTCGTCGACATAATGAACGAGTTGGAAGATCTCGGCAAAACCTACACCCAAAAGGAGAAGTGTTCGAAACTTATCAAAGGACTTCCTTCTTCTTGGGAGAAACGTACCTTCGCCATCGAGGAAGGTAATGACATGAATAAGTATACCGTAGTTCAATTGATGGGTACTTTGATGTCATACGAGGTACGCAAAGATAGCAAGGTGAAGTTACAAGAAAAGATGAAGTCCTATTTGAACCAAGACGTGCCTAAGAAAAAGGCGATTGCGTTCAAGGCGGCTCCATCCACCTCTACCGATGATGAGGACTCGGAAGAAGAAATGGACATGGAATCCATTGCACTCATGGCAAAGAAGTTCAATCGCTTCTTCCGAAAGGGTAACTTCAAACAAAAATCTAAATTTACTTCTACTAACGCCTCTCCACCTTTGTGCTTTAAATGCAATAAGCCAGGACACATCAAAGCGGATTGTCCTCAAAACAAGCAAAAGGAGAAGTGGAAGGCGCCGAAGTTTGACAAGTCCAAGAAGTATAAAAAGGGGTACAAAAAGGGACTTGTCGGAGCAACATTCACCGACTCCGAGGATTCCTCAAGCGGAGAGTCGGACGATGAGAAAGTGGAGCAAGCGCACATGTGCTTCATGGCGAGAGAGGAGCATGATCAAGGATCCTCCTCTTCCGATGATAGCGACAACGAAGGCGATGCTGTAACTATGGATGACCTTAGGAATGCTAATTCTCAATTATGGTCTAAGTATACTAAATTAGTAAATAGGTATACTAAAGTAAAAGATGACTTAGCTAGCATTCAAACCTCGCCTAAAACTATCATCACCAACAACGACACCGTTGTTGAAGGGTTAAGAAATGAGATTATTGATCTCAAATCTAAACTTGAACATGTTAGCATTGAGGATTCGGAAGAACATAGGATAGCGGATTTGACTTCTCAAAACTCGACTTTGAGTATTGAGAATGAAAATCTCAAGTCTCGTGTTTATGTGCTCACATCGCAAGTATCCACTTTGGGTGCTTCGATGCATTCTCTCACCGAGAAATATGAGTGCACGATAGGCCGAATTAATAAATTCAATAAGGGTAAAGACCATTTGGATAACATCCTAAATGATTTACTTCCGAGCAATCACCACATTGGCTTGGGGTATAAGATAGGGAGTTCATCCAAATCGGCCACTACTTTTGTTAGGCCTACTTCCGATGCCTCACCGAGTGGGAGCAAACACTCTATTGGTAGTTCATCTACCAATGGTGCTTCCACTTCACACACACCCTCTTTTGGAAAGAAACCCACTTTGGGTGGACCTCCAAAGAAGGGTCATGCCTACATGTACACAAATACCATGCCACGTAGGAACACACGTCCTACTCCACCGGCTCACACATATGATGATTTTTTTGCTACACGTCCACGGGCACGTGCACACCATGTGAGACACCCTCACGCACGTGTTCCCTCACATGCATATGTTCACCTACAACATCATATGAATAATTATCCATATGCACCATTTCATCATGTTCCTTATGCCTATCCACGACATGCATCACGTAGAAACCAACAACGCATGCATGCACCCAATAGGATGAGGGCTCCCAAAATATTCACTATTTGGAGCCCAAAGGACACAAGCATGGATGAAAAACAAGTTTACATGAATGCTTATTTTTCGGATGTTGTGCATAGTAGAAATTATGTGGGGAAGTCTAAGTCCAATTGGACTTGGCTTCCAAAGGTCTAACCTTTGAGGACCCAATGACCTTGGGTACCATAAAATGATATGATTATCTTTAGGTACTCAAGAAAAATAAGCGGAGCAACAAAGTTAAATTTGGCTCCAAGGATGGGTGGATACTCGATAGCGGGTGTTCAAAACACATGACGGGCGATGCTCAATTGCTTTCCGGAGTGGTGCCCATTGCTAATGGGAACCGGGTAGTCTTTGGAGGCAACGAGAGCGGAACCATCGTCGGTGTTGGTAAAGTGGGTAACCCATCTAAACCCTTAATTAGTGATGTTTATCTAGTTAATGGTTTAAATCATAATCTTATTTCAATAAGCCAACTTTGTGACAAAGGTTACAAAGTTAGCTTTGCGAAAGGATTGTGTCATATTTTGAATGATAATAATAATTTATTATTTTCCAGCACACGCCATAAAGATATTTATATTTTGGATCTTCCTAAGTCTTATGAACAATGTCTCGTTGCCAACACAAGTGAACAACACTTATGGCATCGACGCTTTGGACATGTGAACTTTGGAACACTTTATAAGCTTTCAAAATTAAATTCCATTAAAGGTTTTCCGAAGCTTGTTTTTGAAAAGAAAAGTTTTTGTGATTCTTGTCAACGTGGCAAGCTTCCTAAATCTTCATTCAAACCTAAGAAAAGCATTTCTACTAAACGGCCACTAGAGCTATTACATCTAGATTTATTTGGGCCAACTAGAGTTGCTTCCTTAGGAAATGCAAGATATGGACTTGTCATCGTAGATGATTATTCAAGATTTACATGGGTATTTTTCTTATGTAATAAAAATGAAGCTTTTGAAAACTTCACAATATTTGTGAAGAAAGTACAAAATCTCATCGGAACCACCATTGTCACTATTCGTAGTGATCATGGGGGTGAATTTGAGAATGAGTCTTTCTCAAATTTTTGTGATGATCTTGGAATTACTCACACGTTTTCTTTCCCTCGCGCACCCCCTCAAAATGGTGTTGTTGAGAGGAAGAATAGAACGCTTGTGGAGTGTGCTCGCACTATGCTCGAAGATAGCCAACTTGGTTATCAATTTTGGGCGGAAGCGGTACACACCGCTTGTTATGTGTTTAATAGAATACTTTTGAGGCCCGGCACCAAACAAACTTGTTATGAATTGTTGTTTGGTAGATTTCCTCAAGTTAAACATTTTCGTGTTTTCGGCGCAAAATGTTTTATTAAAAACACTTATGAAAATTTGGACAAGTTTGATCCGAGATCGGATGAGGGGATATTTGTTGGGTATTCCTCACGTAGCAAAGCCTACCGGATATACAACAAAAGATCCTCTACGATAGAGGAATCACTACATGTCTCTTTTAATGAGAATTTTACTACTTCTAGAATTTCAAATGATGATGATTCTATGGATGTTTTATGTGATTCGTTTGAAAATTCTAAGTCTATTGATTCAATTGATTCTATTGATACTAACCCAACTAATGAGGTTGTTGAGAATGTTCCTAGTGATCAGGGAATTCCCAAACGGCTTCATACGGTTCGTGACCACCCCCATGAGCAAGTTATTGGCAATATTCATGATAGAGTCAAGACGAGATCGCAAGTCCACCACTTCGCCAATTATGCCTTTGCCTCATCGATAGAGCCAAAGAATATAGTTGAAGCGTGCGAAGATAGTGCTTGGATCCTTGCCATGGAGGAGGAACTCAGTCAATTCGAGAGGAATGAGGTATGGGAGCTTGTTCCTTTGCCATTGAAGAACCACACCGTCATAGGGACAAAGTGGATCTTCAAGAACAAAACCGACGAAAACCAAGTCGTCGTCCGGAACAAAGCTCGGTTAGTAGCTCAAGGCTATCGACAAGAGGAAGGTATCGATTTCGAAGAATCCTTCGCTCCGGTAGCTAGATTAGAATCAATTAGACTATTATTGTCTTTTGCATGCCATAAAAATTTTAAATTATTTCAAATGGATGTTAAAAGTGCATTTTTAAACGGAGATGTCGTTAAGGAAGTTTACGTTTCTCAACCTCCGGGCTTCATAAATGAAAAATTTCCAAATCATGTTTTTAAACTAAAGAAAGCTCTTTACGGTTTGAGACAAGCTCCTCGAGCTTGGTATGATCGCCTAAAGAATTTTCTTTTGGATTTGAATTTTAAAATGGGCGAAGCCGATTCTACACTTTTTGTTAAGCATGCGAATAATGATATTTTATTAGTTCAAATTTATGTTGATGATATCATTTTCGGTGCTACTAACTTCACTCTTTGCGAAGAGTTTTCTAATGTGATGAAGGAACAATTTGAGATGAGCCACATGGGCGAACTCAAATATTTCTTAGGTCTCCAAATTCGTCAATTGAACGATGCAATCTTCATCCACCAAACGAAATACACGGTGGAGTTGCTAAAGCGTTTTGGAATGGAGAATGCCTCCGGGAAAAAGACTCCTATGAGCACTACAACACATCTTGATAACGATACGGGCGGAAAAGATGTAGACATTCGTCTATATCGAGGTATGATAGGTAGTTTACTTTATCTTACCGCAAGTAGGCCCGATATTATGTTTGCCGTTTGTATTTGTGCTCGTTATCAGTCTCAACCTAAGGATTCTCACTTAGTAGCGGTAAAACGTATTTTTCGCTATCTAAGTTACACTTTAGATTTTGGATTACTTTATCCGAAATCTAGCACATATGAGTTAGTCTCATATAGTGACGCTGATTATGCGGGATGCAAATCCGACAGGAAAAGTACTAGTGGCACTTGCCATTTTATAGGAAATTCCCTTGTCTCTTGGTTTTCCAAGAAGCAAAATTCGGTATCACTTTCAACCACCGAGGCGGAATACATTGCCGCCGGTGCTGCATGTGCCCAGGTTCTTTGGATGAGACACACACTAAAGGATTTTGGTATTCATTGTGATACTAGCCCTATCATGGTGGATAACCAAAGTGCTATTTGTCTTTCAAAGAATCCGGTGCACCATTCCCGTTCTAAACACATAGATGTCCGACACCATTTTTTAGATGATCATGTTGCTAAAAAGGACATCATTTTAGTGTACGTTGAAACCCAAAAGCAAATCGCCGATATTTTCACGAAACCCCTAAAGGAGGACTCCTTTGTGCGGTTGCGTCGAGAATTGGGGATTATGGGTGAATCCGAGATATAGGATTCATGTTTCATTCAATAATCTTGCATGCTATTATATTTCGCAATATTTCATTCATGCTAGATTTATTGGATTTTTCGGGATTTTATGTGATATTTTTGAATTTTTGCTCGAATTTATATTTGAATGTCGTATTTGAGATTTCGATGTTTAATGGGGTAGTTTAGATGATTTTTGAGAGGATTATGATGTTTCGTCCAAGTGTATTTAGGAGAGAACTTAATTGTCAATTTTTGGACTCATCTAGTCGGTCTCAGTTCATCAACCAACCGACTAGATCTTCATCTAGTCGGTCAGCTAATGAACTCAGACCGACTAGCTCATTCTCTAAACTTTTGGACTCTTTTAGTCGGTATCAGTTCAATCACCAACCGACTAGATTCGTATCTAGTCGGTTAGTAAAAGAACTCAGACCGACTAACTCGAGCTATTAGGATTTCATCTCCAGCTTAGCTCATTTAGTCGGTTCAAGTTCACTTATCGACCGACTAGATTTAGTTCTAGTCGGTCAGTATTTGAACATAGACCGACTAATTCTCGTTCAGGAAATCTTCGACTGGTCTCTGTTTCCACTTAGTCGGTTCAAGCTCGTTAACCGACCGATTAGTTTGTCATCTAGTCGGTCAGCTTTTGAACATAGACCGACTAAGTGATCAGGGGCAGTCTCGTCATTTCGTGTTTTCGACCGACTTAAGTTCAATCTAACGGACTTCTTTCTCTTTTAGTCGGTCTCCAGCTTCTCTCCAACTCGAAAAACCCCGAACCCCTGCTCGAGTCTCTTCGACTTCCGTCGATCTCCGGCCACTTTTCCGTCCATCCACCGCCGTCGATCTCCCTCCCCTAGGTATATCTCCTCCTCCTAGGTCGTTTTCGTTTTCTAGGGCTTCATTTCATCTCCTAGGGTTGGATTTTTTCTTCCAACTAGGGTTTCGAATTTCTACTTCTAGGGCTTGATTTAATATCGATTTCTTTCAGCTGTTAGGGTTTACTGCTTAGTGTTGTATCGATTGCTTGAACTCGTTGTGCCACGATCATGGCAAAAACGAGGATTCCGATTACTTCCTCTGGGGCATCCCCCATGACCGTAGAGCCCGCGTCCGCATCGACCCCACCTAAGCGTAGGGCCAAGACCACTCGTGCCCCCTCTTTGTCTTCACCACCGTTGAAGAGGAAGAGGACTTCCAAGCCCAAAGCCAAAACCCAAGCTTCCCAAGCCCAAGCTTCTACAGCCCAACTGAAACCTAAACCTAGAAAGATAGTCACTTCAGCTTCCTCTTTTCAGGACACCACTTCTGATTCTGACGCTGATTTTCGTCCTGAGGAGCAGCCTACCCATCATGAACCCCCTCCTCCACCTCCTCCTAAGACCCGTAAGGCTAAGGGTAAAGCCCAGATGCCGGTAGGCGGTGTAGATATATCGTTGTGTCGTGACGACCCTCAGTGTCTAGCGGCCTACAACCGTATAGAGCACTGCCCACTGCTATTGGAGCATTACGTTCAGTTCTCTGATTTTCTTGGCCTTGCGGATCTTTTATCCTATAGCGGACTTTTGGACTATCTTAGATTTGACCCTAAGGCGAACCCACGTCCCTATCCTCGCCTGGTCAAGCTCTTCTATGCCAATCGTACCCGGGGCTAGTATGATGAGACCCACTCCATCGAGACATCTGTTTTGGGGACTCCTATAGTCCTCACTGCAGAGATCTTGGGGGAGTTGATAGGATGCTCATCGTCTGGCCTCCTCCCGTCTGACATTTCTGTAGACGATATCTCCACTCTCGATCAGCCGACCCTCGCTGATATCTTTCAGGTTATCCCTCCTGCATTCATAGGCGTCCCTTCCAAATCATTCAAGCCGAATGCTTGGGTGATTAATCTTATCTTCAAATCCTGCCTATTGCCCAAGTATGGATCTTCCTCACTTCCTTCGCAGCCCTTCTTGAAGCTGATTTACGCTCTTTTTATAGGTAGCTCGATTAACTGGGCTCGCATTATACTCGACAAGATGGATTCTTTCGAGTGTGCTCGCAAGTCTAGTAAATCGGCGCACATCCCATATCCTTGCCTTTTGACTTTGGTATTCCGTCACTTTGGTGTTCCTTTGCCTCCGGATGATGAGCATCCCCTCGGTCCACCCCTGAACGCGACGGCCGTCAAGAAGTCTCTTGCGGCTCTTCGTCACGTCCAGCGGTCGACTCCTTCTGCATCCCAGGCCACACCTTCAGCGTCTGCAGCCCCTCCTCCTACCACCACACTAGATGATATCGTTCGCTTACTTCGTCGTCACGAGTCTCGTTTGGCTCGTACCGAGGAGGTTGTGTGCCGTATGGCTAGTATGATGGGTATTCAGCTTCCTCCTCCTGTTTCTGAGGATGAGGAGATGGATGACGAGGAGATTGATGAGCTTGTCACCTCTTTAGCTCGTGTCGCTGAGGCCACTGCTGCTGCTGCTACCACTTCCACTGCTGGAGCTGCCACTTCTTCCGGTGCTCCAGAGTCTTCTGCTCCAGTGGATCAGACTCATGTTGATGCTGCTGCTGCTCCTGCTGACGTCACTGCTCCTGTTGAGCCTGCTGACGTTCCTGCTGATACTTCTACCGTTGTGCATGTCGTCATTGTTTCCACTCCAGCCCCGACGATCCCTTCAGTTGACACACCACTCCTTGCAGCAGAGCCTGAGTCCACTCCCTCGACTGGACCCACGGAGACTGCTGATCCTGCCACTTCCTCCTGAGCGTCAGTTTGGAGGACTCTCCGGTTATCATTGGATGATACATCTTTCTGAGAGTGTTTTGGGTTAGGATAGGATGTCGGTGGTGTTTTGATGTATTTTGATTTTTCTGGATGTCGGTGTATTTGATGTATTTTGGATGTTTGCTGATAGTGTGTCGATGATGTTGTTGTATCTTTTTGTTGGTGATATAGATGTTGCACTTTATATGATGTAGTCGATGTATTTTTGCATGTTCTCATGATATTCTTATATATATACATCGATGTTCTCTTTTACTTCGTTGTGCACATTTTATATTCATTCAATGTCTATGATATGTGATTTCGTCGCTCGACGATTATTACCTTGGTTAACTAGATTATATTTCTATGATTGCATAGAATTGTTTTCCATGCACAAATTTAACCAAGAATATTGAGTATTGAAGAGTACGTTTCTTTATTCAATAAGTGAAGTTATATTTGGTATTTTGATGATTTTAATTTTCGTTTTTCGAAAATGGACAATTTGGCACGCTTTGATTTGATTTCATCTATTTTCCCTTGGTGTCAATTTGGTCCATCTTCATATTCTACGACTCCCGATGTTGGATTTTCTTTATCCTTGTTGTTGTCGTTGTATGCCCCCGGTTTTGGGATAATGCCAAAGGGGGAGAGATAATGATAATGATTAGGGCAAATGAAAATTTAACTCAATTTCCAAGAATCTAATTTGATATGTTAGATTCAGGGGGAGTTAAGATATATAAAAGGATTTTCAAATCCGATATTTCAATAATCGATTCTCATTATATATATCACTCGTCTGCTTGATGCAATTTATATTTATTCTATTTGGAATTAACGTGTCATCAATGCAGGGGGGTAAGTATTTTACATTTGAATCATTATTTTTTATTATTATTTATGTTGGTTTGTCATCACCAAAAAGGGGGAGAATGTTGAGTATTGGACTCCCCGGATTTGGTTTTGGATGATGAGCAAACATAAATAATTCATGAACTAACAATTTGTGAGCGCAGTTATGGAGATCGTCGCCAAATTCACGAGAACACTCAAAGCGACATCTCAAGACTTCTCAAAGCTCGTATTCAATGCCTAAAGCTTCGTTGAAGCTTTTGCACCATTTTTGGAAGTCATGAAGATTTGATCGAAGCTCTCGAAGACCGTTCCTTAAGGTTTTATTTATAGTCTTTTAGTTTCGATCTATAGAATGTTAAGCCTTGAGTAATTCTTACATTTCTATCTTCATATCGCTCCTATCTTAGCTCTAGGATCTTAGTAGAAGTCCATACAATCTTTCCCGAAGCATCGCGCTTCGATTCGGGACTTCTTGTGCATGTTAGTTGGTTCAAGAAGGAGAACCAACCGACTAGATGGTGATCTAGTCGGTCGGCAAAGCTTCTTGGACCGACTAGTTTGCTTTCTAAACTTCATGCTCTTTACTGTTTATACTTAGTCGGTCCATGTTGACTCACCGACCGACTAGTTGGTGAACTAGTCGGTCAGTGATGCTTCTTAGACCGACTAGTTGAGCTTTACTGTACATGCCAATTTTCTCCTGAGCTACTGTTTATCGTTAGTCGGTCTAAGAACGTTTAGTGACCGACTAGTTGATAATCTAGTCGGTCAACATTTGTTCTTGGACCGACTAAATCAATTTATATTCAGACTATTTGTTTTTGACTCTTAGTCGGTCTAAGTTCACTGACCGACCGACTAGTTGTGAAACTAGTCGGTCAGACAGTCTTCTTGGACCGACTAGATTTCTAGGTCTGAAATTCAATCTGCTCACTGTTCATCACTTAGTCGGTTCATGTTGTTTCACCGACCGACTAGTTGATGAACTAGTCGGTCAGTGGTTGTTCTTTGACCGACTAGTTGCTTCAGATTTCCAACCGTTGGGATTTGACCTAGCTCGTTTTTATGGGACCCTATAAATACGAAGCTTGGTCATTTCTCTCTAGGTTAGAGCTGCCATTAAGAGACTTATTCAGATTGAAAGAGTTAGAGATTAAAACTCATTTCCAAAGCTCTCTCCCTCACAAGAAATCCATCCTCTCACATTCTAGATCTAGAATCCATCTTGAGAGAAGTTTGTTCTTGGTGAGCCATTCAAGCTCTAGCTTGATTCAAGTCTCCAAATCACTCCTAGGCACCCATTGCTGCTCATTTCAGTGGTGCTAGGTCTTGGTGACTTCCTCTTCCTCAAATCCCTCCTTGCACCTATTTGGTAAGAAAACTCAAGGTATAGGATTTGTGGTAAGATTGTTTATTTCATTATAAACTCATTTATTTGCTATTGATTCTCTCGGTTGTGAGAGAAGGTTGTGATCCCGGGTTGTGGGATTCACTATTGCCATTGCATGTATGATTTGATCTTGTGAAGGTTTTTCACAAGATATCATAGTGGAAATCTTGGGTTAGGGTTTCTAACCTAAGTATCCGGAGGGGATCCGGGTGGTTGGGACGTAGGATCACCGGGAACAAGTCGGGGAGACTTGGGTGGATCCGAACCCAGTAATATTCAATTGTTTGCATTGTTAATTTTGTTGTTGTCTTCAATTTAAGCTTCCGCAAATTGATTTGGTAGTTGTTTGCACGATAATTAGGAATTATACTCCTTGTTATTTTTAAAGTACTATTCACCCCCCCTTCTAGTACTTGTGCAGTAGCTTGTAGGGCATTACAAGCTTACCTCTTACTCGTCCTCGAGGAAGATGAGTAAAAAGTAAACCCGACGGGCAAAATAATGGAAAATAGGGAAAAATAAAAATAAAAAATAGAATAGAAAGCGAAGAAGAGGGGTGCTAGATCATTTTTCTCAGGACGTGGGTTTTGCTTACTCATATAGCATGCACCGAATATAAAACACACGTCAAAGACTTTTATTTCGATATCATAGTATAATGATGCATTCGAAATAGAAAACCCCGAAAATATCAAAATAGCATGAAATATGAAATCATTCTAGGATTAGCATCGTCTGAAGCATCTAAAGCGGTATGCATAACCATAGATCAAAAACTTTTCAATTGAATGCTTTCTATAAGGAGTATAAGAGATATCACACGATATGGAATAGTAAGAATAGAAAAGCATGGTTTTCATGAAATGAATGCTAAGTGTCGATTTTCTGGATTTCGTGAAACTTTAGCAATCTCACCGAGTATAGAAGGTTACTTAGCCTAGGTTGTCATGCACCGTCAAGTGGTCACTCTCGCACACATCATTGGATCCTCTCCCCCAAGCTTATCCATAAGCGTGGTGGCATAAACAAATCAATATGTACATTCCCCATTTCTTTTGAAGCTCCAAAAAAGTAAAAATAAAACAAAAAGAGGGGAGAATGAGAGAAAGAGTATGAGATGGGATCGTTATGAACTTCTTTTCTCTTTTCTTTTCTTTTTCTCAATTTTTCTCTTTTTTTTGAATAAACATATATACATAAGCGATCCCAAATCAAAAGAGAGAAGGATATACAAGTATATATATATTTTTTTTCTTTTTGATTTTGGGGGTTTGGAGCATGGAAATTAATAGCGGGGGAAATGCCGATAATAGATTTTGCTAGGGGGGATTCACCAACGAATTTCAAGTAGAGAAATAATGCTCAAGATATGTGGAGAAAGAAATCAATGTATCACTCAGTTCACTCTATATGACGTGTATGACAACTATCAGCATAGTAATATAATCTACTCAGTTTAATCCCAAAAAGTAAACTAGTCCAGATATATCACCCCAGCAAACATTCAATCAACCTGAAAGTGAAGCGTACAATTCATGCAATAAGAAGGGACATGAGAGAGGAAAGCAGTACTCCAAATATAAGCAGACAATGCATGAAGCTTTGTGTGTTTTCTATGATAAGCATACATATGAATCATTAGACATCAGCTAATAACAGAATTTCATCCATATTCATACAAGAAAAGAGTGGGTTACTATTTCAAAATGCAAAGCAGGACAAAGCATATGATATCTGAAACAAAAGCTATGATGTGACAAAATAGCATGCATATGTGGATAAGCTAACACCACGTCATCATCATCACAGAAAAATCATCTCTAGCAAAAGATGAAAGAAACAAAGATAAAAGAAAATAGAACTATATACAATGCGGCATACTCAAAAAAGGAAAAGAAAACGTGATGCATGATAAAAAACGAAAAAGTGGTGAAAATAAGTGCAAAAGTGGAAAGAAAGTGTGAAAAATAAAAAATAAAGGGTGGCAAAAAATGAAAAAGTGTGAGAACTCACCCCCCCCCAAGCTGAAGTGCACAGTGTCCTCAATGTGCAAAGTGTGGCACACCGAGAGACGTGAAGTGGGTGGGAAGGGTGAGGATGCATGCAAGATAAAAAAAGAAAAAGAAAAAGAAAATAAAATGCGAATGAATGTGATGCATGCAAAGATCAAGATGATGCAAATATGAGTGTCCCCAAAAAGTCTCTCTCCCTCACTCCCAAAAAGGTATAAAAAAGGATATGATCAGGAAGGCATCAAAATAATAATAAGTGGAGGAGGGGGGCAAAAAATCAATCATCAAGCCCAGGTACAAACGGGCAGCAAAACGATAAAAAATATCAGAGGCATCAAGAGTGTGCCTAAGCTGGTGGTGGCACTGCACCAGCACCGTCCTGTGGCGGGGGTGGAGGAGGAGGAGGAGGTGGTGGTATCTGATGGGTGGGTGTGGGTGGTGGAGGCAGGCGCGCCAGAATCTGAGTCAGGCAAGCCTGAATATTGGGAAGCATGGCGACGCGGGACTGCACAAAACTGACTGTGGTAGAGAAGGCCCTGAAATCTCCTCGAAGTCCACTAACAGCCCCCTCAAGAGCACGAATGCTTTGAAGTAGAGTGTCAGGGGGTGGTGGAGCGGAGGGACGCACAGGTCGAACAGGTGAGGTGTGGGGCTGTCTCTGGCGGGAAGCGTATAGGATGGGGCCAGTAGGGTAGTGTGGAAGTGGTGCCGTGCTTAGTAAGGGATGCCCAACCTCGGTGTGAGGCTGGGACACAGGCTGGGTCGAAGCAGCAGCAGCAGCAACAGAGGTGGAAGGCAAAATATGTGACGAGGCAGCAGGAGAGGTCAGCGACGCAGAATTGGGGACAGAAGTCACGACACTCTCGGTATAGACAGGGGCGGTGGAGACCGTAAGGTCGACGACTGGGGAGGCAGTGTAGGGCACAAAAATGAACTCCCCAGGAGCCGTCGACAGCAATCAGGAGAGGGTCTCCACAGCAGCAGAAAAGGAAGACTCGTCGCTCTCTAGGATGGTGGTGGGACGCTCAGGACTAAGAGAGGTGATAGGCTCAACGGACATAGGCTCAGCGGTGGTGGTGGTGGTGGTGGTGGTAGGGGACGGCTCAGCAAAGGTACTCCTGACACTGACAGAAGTGTGGACAGAAGTGTCGGGAGGTGCAGACAGTGCAGGGGCAGGCTGAGGGATCACGGGGTCAACAGGTGGTGCAGGGGGTGCCTGCTCAGCATCCTCAGCCTCAAGCACGTAGGCAGCGGGGATAAGGAGATCCATCGCTGGAATCCAATCCCCGTGGGCCGGTCCAATGTGTGTCCGAGCGAGGCTCGGAAGAACCATGTAGTCAGCACTAAAGGGACCGTGCAACCACACCCAGTGCCTGCGACCGTGGGGACGAAGCATCTTCATCCGGGCCATAACATCTATCGAAAGTGAAGTGGGGCCCGGAGCTCGACGCAAGTCGTCAGGTAGGTCCACGCCGGTCATAAGGACTAGAAGTGTGATCAGACCGCCGCAACAAATAGGTGAGCGAGTGCTCACCGAAATGATGATGCGGTCCAGAAACCAACTAGCAATGTCGAACTTGACGGCGGGGACCAGGTCGTTGCTACCCCTATCCAGAACCCTGGGACGAGTCATCGCGTAGAGTATGTAGAGCTCAGGCGTAGACATCGTCCCGGGCTCGTACCTTGCTAGGAAAGTGGTCGCCATGAGGCGATGTGCAATGCGGAGGCAGGGGTGCAGGATGGCTGAGGCCTTGGCCCTACTAGGGTCAAAGCTAAGTGGGGATCCCGTGATCCGTGTCCAGAATGTGGAGGTGTCAAACGACGGGGGTGGGATGTGTGTGGGAGCGTAGGCACGGTCAGGGACAGGGACAGCGGGCCACTGGAAGAATGCACGAAGCATGTCGAGAGTGATCTCGCACTCTCGATCCATCAAGCGGAATGTGCATCCTCTAGGGGTCCGGTCAATAGAGCTCAGGACCTCCAGTGTCGGACGGATAAAAGTATCCGCCGACACCGCCAAAAAATCATGCCATCCCACGTTGTCGTACAACGTGAGAAGCCCCTCGAGTACCCATAGGCAGTCAAGTTCAGCTAAGTGCGCGAACCTAGAGGGTACTATCGAGCGATGGCAGATACGCTCGAACCTGGCGCGGTGTGCGTCATTTCGAAACGTGATCCCCATCAGCCCGACAGTGGGGGCGGGTGGAGGGACAGGATCGGCTGGGATCGGCTGTGTAGGTGGTGGTGGCGGTGGCGGGCTAGGTGGAGGGGAGTCCTCCCTAGCGTGAGAGGGACCGGGGTCATCGGTCCGCCTTCGCTTAGGGGCGGATCCTCGTGTACGCGGCCTAGTGCGCAGCGGCATGTGTGTCGCGAGACGTGTCCCAACTAAATAAACGATGCGGCGTGCTAAATAATGGAGCGAGTGTACCTAAACACGCCGCGAGAGCAATAAGTGATGCGTGCAAAGAGACGCCTCTGCCGCGAAGCTAAATGCGCGTCCAAAAGCTCCCCAAAGCTCCCCTAAGATAGCCTGCAAATCAAATGATCAAATCAGCAAATAATATTCAATATATACGGGGGAGATGGGGGATAATAGATAGATATATAAATTAATTTGGGTTAGGGGCTCAACGGGCGTACGGATCAAGAGAAACGGGGAGAAAAGGGATTTTTGGGTCAAAACGAGGTGATTGGAGGCGGTGGAGGCCGGCGCCGGCGAGGTGGATCGGGGGCCAATCGACGGCGAGGCTCGGTCAGGTGATCGCCGGCGGAAGTGGTTTGATTCGGGCACGGGGGGTGTGAAGCAGCGGGCGAGGGAGAGGAAACGGTAGTGGCTCGGGCTCGATTTGGGGCGATTTGGGTTTTTAGAAAGTCGCGCCCGTCGCTGAGCTTATATAGAAATTATTACGACTCGGTCGAGTGACAATGTCACTCGGCCAAGTGCGTAAATGAAATAAATTTCAAAAATCTCGTTCCCTCTTACGACTTGGCCGAGTGGCTTTGGTTCACTCGGTCGAAGGGAGAAACTCCATTCGGCCGAATGGCTCTGCCACTCGGCAATTTTTAGGCTAGGATGGTATCTGTTTCACTCGGCCGAGTGACAAGTCACTCGTCCGAGTGGCAATTAAAACTAAAACTTACAGAAATTAACAGAGAGTGGGTCTGCAGAAATTTCCCTGATTGGTGCTCCACTCGGCCGAGTGGAGTCTTTGCTCGGCCGAGTGGCATATGCTACTCGGCCGAGTGACGTGCTGTTTTCTGCATCTGCACTCCGTTTTCGCTCTGGTTTCTGTTTTTCTTCCTCCAGTCTGTTTCTTCCTCCTCCTAAGGCCTGAACGCGTTCCTGGAGCGCTCTTCCTTGCCTCTATCATCCTCCATATGATTGATCTCCATTTCTCCTTCTCCTGTCATGAAGAATAAGACCCGTTGTCACGATTTTCATAGACATAAAACTCTAAAAACTAATAAAAGGCTAAACCAAAAATAAAAATCAAAATAAAAATAATGCAAAAACCGTCGGGTTGCCTCCCGACAAGCGCTCGTTTAAGGTCGTGAGCTCGACCCCTTTAGATATTCGTTTAGCTCGTGATATTGGGTGCATATGAGATGCACCCGTCAAACTTGTCGAGAAGGCCGCTCGGATTTGGGTCTTGATGATCATCGGTCTTCCTCGACGCCTCCTCATCATGGGCAATGTTGGGGGATAAGTCCCCCAAGCTAGAGCTCGTTCCTTTCTTCTTCTTGGCCGGTGACACCGATCTTCCGTTCGGTGGAGCTTTCTTCGGATTCTTGGCCTTTGAGAGCTTGCAAAGCTCTCGTATTCTTGCGACATCAGCGGCCTTCATCACCATCCGTGGAGCTATCTGGAGGGTCCTCCAACTTATCTTCTTCATCCGAAGCTTGGCCTTCTTCGAAGCCATCGTCATGGAGAGCACCAATAGAGTGGGGGATTGCTTCTTCAATCACTTCATCGAGGAGATCCACATAATCTAACTCCTCGTGATATGGCATATGTTTCATGGCCCGGGGTATATGAAGCTCGACTTCTATGTTGCCGACATTCAAGGATAGAGTTCCTTCACGCACATCGACGATAACACCGGCGGTTGCGAGGAACGGGCGTCCAAGTATGAGTGAAGTGTCGTCCTCTTCATTGATGTCCATTATGACAAAATCACAAGGCAAGCATATACCTCCTGGTACTTGGAGTGGAATATTCTTTGCGATCCCTACCGGCCTAGTAATCTGACCGTCCGCAAGTTGAATCCTCATGTCGGTCGGCTTCAAGTCGGTGCACGTGTTCAATCTCCGGAACATACTAAGGGGCATAAGGCTCACACTAGTGCCCAAGTCAACTAGAGCTTTTTGCAAAGGGACGCCTCCTAGCGTGCAAGGGATGCGGAAACTCCCGGGATCCTTTAATTTCACCGGCTCCTTCTCCTTCCAGGTAAACCAAGTTCCTTGCTCTGCAAGCATGATTTTTTCCTTCCTTTTCTTTCCCGAAATCAGGTCCTTCAAGAATTTCGCATAAGATGGGATCTCAACAATTGCATCTAAGAAGGGAATATTGAGGCTTACTCCCCTCAAGTATTCTAGGAACTTGGCGAGCCTTTTCTCCATCTTGGCTCTAGCTAGCCGTTGTGGAAACGGCACCTGAGGCATGTAGCGGCGCTCATCAAGTGGCTCCACCACTTTAGAATTTCCTCCTTCAATTGGCTCCTTTCGGCTCTCTTCTTCAATTGCTGTCTCTTTCTCTTCCAAAATTTCCACCACGAGTTGCTTGCTTTGGGTCATAGCGGGAGTGGTATCCTTCCCGCCTCTTGTTGTAACTGCAACCACCGCATTGATGTGTCCGGTGTTGCTCCGTGGACTGGGCTCGGGTTGAGCCGGTAATTGTTGGGCGTTCTTGTTGAGCAACGCAAGTTTCTCCGCAAGTTGAGCGACGACGGTACTTAGTGACTCTTGCCCCGCCGTCAACTTAGCATTAATCTTTCTCTGCTCCACCATAAATTCCTCCACCCTAGCTTCGTGGTCCGATCGTGGTTGAGCTTGATGTGGGTTGGGAGCTCTCCAACCTTGGTTGTACCCGGGGGGTCTATATGGTCCCGTTTGTTGCCTCGGCGGGTAGTTTTGTTGCGGTGGCCCCCTCGGTTGATATTGAGGTTGTGGTGGTGGAGGCTGAGCTTGAGAAAGTTGTTGTGGCGGTGAGTTTAAAGCAACATCATTGTTTGCATATGAAAAACCCGGATGGTTTCTAGCGGCCGGGTTGGCCCAATATCCGGAGTTCCCCGCGACATATTGTACTTGCTCCAAGGCTCCTTCTCCATTGTCCCCTCCTACATACATGGCTTAGGATTGGTCTTGCCAATCGCTCATATTGATTATCGGCATAGATGTAGAGGGTGCTCCATGGGGCTCGGTGATATATTTCTCCAATCTCTCGACCACCTTGTGGAGAGAGTCAAATTTAGTTGAAAGCTCCGCCACGGCCTTGGCCTCATAAATGCTAGTGGGCTTCAAAGAGGACGAAGAATGTCCTCGCTCGTCACCCCATTGTTGGTTATTTGAGGCCATCTCCTCTAACAAGGCCGTAGCTTCATCCGGGGTCTTCGATAGTATGGCTCCATTGGCGGTTGTGTCAATAATTTGCTTCGTGCCCGGTTGGAGTCCATTGTAGAAACTGTGGACAAGCTTCCAATCTTCTATACTATGATGGGGGCATTGATGTTGTAAGTCCTTGAAGTGATCCCATGCTTCATAGAGGGTTTCTTGCGGTCCTTCCTTAAAGGACATGAGAGCACTCCGTATCTTCATCGTCTTGGAAGGAGGGTAAAACTTGTCAACGAAGGCGCTCGCCAACTCATCCCAAGTGGTGAATGTCCCTTCCGCTTACGTCCTCAACCAATACAAAGCTTTATCTTTGAGTGTGAAGGGGAAGAGTCGCAGTCGGATTGCATCAACGGAAACACCCAGCATTTGGAAAGTGGCGCACTTGGACAAGAAAAGTTGGATGTGGTAATGCGGATTCTCATGGGCATTCCCATGAACGGGTCTTGTTGCATCAATACTACCAATCCCGTTTTTAGCTCAAAATTCTTGTCTGCCGCTAGTTCCGGCATGGCGATGGATGAAGTGGTGGAAGAAGTCTTAGGCCGAAACCTAACTCTAATGGATATGATCCTCGCCATTCGTGTGGCCAGCTCCTCCGGTGTCTCCACACGGTTCATACAACCGTCCTCCGTAGCGTGCCTTCTCTCGGCTCTGATCCTCCTCACGGTACGCTCAATATCCGGATCAAATAATATTTCCTCGGGGTTCACCGTAGATCTCGTGTACATGCAAGGGAAAACAGAGTTTCAAAGGAAATGTTAGCACGAATAAGGAGCAAAAAGATAAAAGTAATGAAACAAAAAAGAAAATACTAAGTAAAGAGAATAAAACACTATCGCCTCCCCGGCAACGACGCCAAAAACTTGATCGGCCGCCCGGTGTATGCACACGCACACGGGACGAGCGGCTCGTAGTCTTACCGCAAGCGCACGGCGTAGTGGCGAGCGGGTATCAAACTCAGGGAGGGACAATGACAGTGTCTCGTTCTAATCACCTAGCTATCGAAATGGTCAAGAATAATTCGGGGTAAAACTGTCACAATCATTCGTATATCTATGGAAATATCAATGGAATAAAGCGCCTAGGGATAGAGAATCCCCACTACGAACCGTATCTCATCGTTGTGATTCATAGGTTACATCGTTGCTAGACTTGAATTTTAGGTGAACTAGTCGCAACTAAATGTGGAACCAAGCTCACGCTCTCGCGCTATTGCCAGTCTATAGCAAACCTAGGTTAGGGCCCAATCTCTTGCAAACCCTAACCTAAGCCGCTAGTGTGAAGAACGACATCATCGTCCAATCGTATCTCAAGCCCACTCTCGTGCAAACTCGAGCTACGACCTAGGTTGAGATAGTTCCTACCCGTCCAATCTCTTGCAAACGGGTATTTGTATAGAAATACGATTAAAACCCCTAGCCTTGGTCCATTCTCTTGCAAACCAATTCTAGAAAATTCCAATCGTAAATCTAAATCGAATTTCTAGGACTTCCTATCAGTTGGGACCCAATCTCTTGCAAATCCCAATCGATATGAATCCCTAGCCATCCGTAATTTATCAATCACAACCTAACCCTAATCAATTCTAGCAACAATTTCACCAATTCATCACAATTTAGAAATAGGGTTCATAGGGTTCATCCCCATGCCCTAGGACAATAAAACTACTCACTAATCATCATGAAATTCATTAGAAATTCAATAGAAAATTCAGCACAATTCATTGCAATAGAGAAATTAGCAATAAAATAGAGTTTTTGACAAGAAAGGAGACAAACCAATGAGAATCCAATAGCATCCAACAAAAATACCCTTTCTAATCTCTCAAAAGCCCTAAATCTAATTAACTAAAAAGCTCTCTAAAAAGGCTGCAAAAAGTATCAAAAAATTTCTTCTAACCTAGGGCAAAAACTGGGTTTAAATACCCCTCAAAATCGCCCAAAAAATCGTGACAAAAATGCCCCTGCGCAGCTCAAAAATCGCAGTTTACGCAGCAGGCGGGGCGGCTCAAACCCTGTACAATTACAGTAAGTTCGGGATTTTGGGGGTCTGTCTTCGGAAGGTGACTCGGCCGAGTGGATTTACTCACTCGGCCGAGGGGCAATTCTTGCTCGGCCGAGTGGGAACCGTAAAAAGCCTGTACATTTCAAGTAAGTCGGCCATTTTTGAAGTGTCTTTTCTCAGCCACTCGGGCGAGGAGGTTTCCATGCTCGGCCGAGTGGACTATCGTCACTCGACCGAGTGCACGCCTATTTTCTTCTGTTGATGCGTGTCTGGTCTGGTCGGTCGAGTGGTCTTCTTGCTCGGCCGAGTGGGTGGTTCACTCGGCCGAGTGAGATGCTGCAAAGGTCCAATCTTCGTCTTTTCGCTTCCTCGTCGCTCCTACGACGTTCTTTCTTCTACCACTTGTCTTCCATCGTCGAATATCCCTCAAAAGAGCCTCGGGTGACACTCCGGAGTGGGTGCAAATCCTCTTGATCTCAAAATCACTCCGAATCGCTCCATATCTCCTGAAATACGACAAAAACAAGAAATCGTGAAAAGCATCGCAATATTGCCGGATAATCGTGAAAAACGCGATATGAGCGATCAAAGTGGCATGCAAACATGCGGAAAAAGGGTGTAAAATACGAAGTGATCACTGGGTCGATCGCCCTTTAGGAGGGTTTGACAAGTCGGCGGGGTATTTTGGAGGTCTGGGATTGAAGGTCGGACTATCACGATCTTCAGGTCGTAACACATGGTATTTTGAGAGTTTCGAAGTAGACGATTTCTTTCCAAAATTTGAAGGGTGTTCTAAAACTTAGCCAACAATTTTTTTTGATTCATCAGAAAGCAGGTTAAAGACTTGCGTTCGTTCCGCATCCACCAGGTATCGATCTCTGATGGCCCAACTGGAAAGCAGAGGTAATGTCGCCGGACCACATTTCTTTGGCGCCGACCATTTAAATAGAGGATGACTAAATGCACCTCAAGGTTGAGATGCATGTAATCCTTAGTTTCCATTTTCAGGAACAAAAGTCAAATTTGCTAGTCTATTCACACTTCTACTTCTTACTTTCTTTCCAAAATTAGAAACTAATGATTACATGCACCTCAACCTTGAGATGCATTTAGTCCTTTCCATTAAATACAAAAAAGAATACATCGTGTTCATAACCGAAGGAGTGTTGTTATTCGCACCACAAAAAGTTATGAATACACCACACTACTTAATTCACAACACCTATAATTTTAACATCAGATGTTCGGATTTGGAGATCCGAACGGCTCTAATACAATACAAGTGTAAATCCGAACAAAATACATATTTTATTATACTGTTCGGCTTTGCAATTCCGAACGGAAGAATAAAAATATTAGAGCCGTTCGGATCTCCAAATCCGAACATCTGATGTTAAAATTATAGACGTTGTGAATCAAGTAGTGTGGTGTATTCATAACTTTCTGTGGTGCGAATAACAACACTCTAACCGCGAAGACACACAAGGTTAACATTATTAGCCTCCAAAACCGTAATACTAATTACGGTCAGCAAGGGACAATATCGTCCAACATGCCCCTATAAATCCAACGCCAAAATGCTTTCCGATTCTCATCCTCGCCAAAAACTCTGTTTTCAGTAGCAGCAGCGGCAGCTGTACAAAACTAGAAGACGCCAATAATCGCAGCACGGCGCTGATGTCTCCTCTCATCCTCCTCTTCATCTTTCTATTTACCTCCGCCTCTTCCCTCGCCCCCGCCTCCGCCGCCACCTGCCACCCCTCCGACCGAGCGGCCCTCCTCGACTTCCGGTCCGCCCTCAATGACCCCTACATCGGGGTCTTCTCCTCCTGGACCGGCACCGACTGCTGCTCCCGCTGGTACGGCGTCAGCTGCGACCCCACCACCGGACGCGTCGCCGACCTCTCCCTCCGCGGCGAGTCCACCGACCCCATCCTCACCCGCGCCGGCCGCTCCGGCCTCATGACCGGCCACATCTCCTCCTCCGTCTGCAGCCTCCCCCACCTCTCCTCCCTCATCCTCGCCGACTGGAAGCAGATCTCCGGCCCCATCCCCCCCTGCATCACCACCCTCGCCTTCCTCCGCCACCTCGACCTCGTCGGCAACCAGCTCTCCGGCCCGATCCCCTCCGACATCGGCAACCTCAAGTCCCTCATCGTCCTAAACCTCGCCGACAACAGGCTCACCGGCGGCATCCCTCCTTCCTTGACCCGGCTCGTCGACTTACATCACCTCGACGTCAGCGGCAACCAGCTCACGGGCGCAGTCCCCAGGGACTTGGGCAGCCTCAAGATGCTGAGCAGAGCCCTGCTGGCAAAGAACCAGCTCTCGGGCTCGATTCCCGCCTCTATCATCGGCATGAAGCGGCTCGCCGACCTCGACATCTCATCCAACAAGCTCTCCGGCAAGATCCCCTACCACATCGGCCGGATGCCGGTGATGTCGACGCTGAACCTCGACGGGAACGCTCTCTCCGGGGGCATCCCGTCGAGCCTGCTGGCGATGAGGGGGCTGGGGATCCTGAACCTGAGCAGGAACTCGCTGGGGGGCGCGATCCCTGACGTGTTCGGCGAGAGGTCCTACTTTATGATGCTGGATCTGTCGTACAACAAGCTGACTGGTCACGTGCCGAAGACGATGTCGACGGCGGCCTACGTGGGCCACCTGGATCTCAGCCACAACCACCTCTGCGGTCGGATTCCGGCGGGATCCCCGTTCGATCACCTCGAGGCCGACTCCTTCGCCAGCAATGACTGCCTCTGCGGTGCGCCATTGCCGGCGCCGTGTAGGTGAGCGAGTTATAGTGAACGAGTGAGTTATGTATAAGAAATATATTAATATATAAATGCAGTTTCTGTTGATGGGACAATGGTGTCCGACTGAGTGAGGCGGTGAGTAAATTACTTAATTGTGTAATGTTTTTTTTATTTTTATGTGTCTTTTAGCTCGTTTTATGTGTCAGAAATTATATGGAAAAAAATAATAAAAAGTTTAAATAACCCAAATCTATAACTCAAAATCAACAGACCTTGGATTAGGCACCAATTTATGGTGTCTAAGGGTAGCCAATAATGCTTAGCATATTAATGAGCTGACATTAGAAGATGTTACGCCTATTTGGTCGAAGCTCGAAAGACACGAGCCCAGAAACCCGACTCCCGATCAGAAGCCCATCTGCGTGATCAGGCCCGCCCGATAAAGCCCCTTAGAGGGCCCCCGAACGGCGATCCGACCCGGCCCCGGAAACGCGCAAGTCACTCGCCCACTCCAGCGATAACCGTTCCCCCAGGCCCGCGACCACTTAATGGCCGTAATGGGGAGGTGCTGGCATGGCGCATGGAACGGCGATGGGGAGGCGGATTGAGGGGGCACGATCGGGGGCGGACGAGGGACGTGAGTCGTGGGCAATCACGACGGGAAGCCTATAAAAGGGCTAGAAGGACGACTAGACAGATGACCGCATCTCAGGTAACTAAAACCTAAGGTACTCCATCAACGACCTAGTTCCCCCATATCATCTCCTTCCTCCCCCGCTCGCGCCGGTAGACGTCGTTCCGATCTCCTCTCGAGTCGAACCGTCTCCGCCGAGCCTCCTCTTTCAGATCATCGTCTGACTTAGGCATCGGAGGGGATTTGGCCGGAACCAAGGTCCGGCCCCCCTGACGAGTGTTCTCGTCTGCGCAGGAGGACGTCAGATCCACAGGCCGAGGCTTCCCCTCCGCCCCACGCCGGCCACGCATCAAGCAAGACGACCGAGGCTACTCCTCGTCGTCCGACCGACCGAGGCCGAGCACGTCCGTCCGAGCCGAGGCTTCCCCTCCGCTCACGAGGCGCCGAGGCTATCCCTCGTCATCCGACCGTCCGAGGCCGAGCGTCTCACACCGGGTCGAGGCTTCCCCTCACCCCCCTTGTGGCCGAGGATCCAGACCCGGCCAAGCCGACGTGCTCCACCTCATCCGCAACTCCGATTCGCGCCGCGTCTGCACAGACTCGACGCACCCGAGGGACCCAAGTCGGCCCCTTGACCACGTTGACCGGGTAGGCCACGGTCAACGCATTTGTAGTGAGAAAACACTCTGAAACATCAGGCGCCGTCTGTGGGAACGAACTGTCCCACGAAGAAACAAGCCACACCTGCAATGACACGGCTTCACCCATCTCGTCGAAGGGAGAGCAAGGCCCAGACGCGAAGCGGCAGGGCCCGCCATCGTTGGCAAGAGTGGGCCCGGGCCCAGCGCGAGGAGGATCGTGAGGAGAGGACCGGGAAACCCTCGCCGACCCTACCGGTCGGGAGGCCGAGCACGTCTGTAACGGCGCGTAGGTCGGACGTAGCTTTGGTGGTATCGGTGATCATCGACACAACCATGGTACGGCGACTGCTCGTCGACACCGGCAGCTCCTGCGACGTCCTCTTCATGTCAACCCTGGAGAAGATGGGGCGGCGGAAGGAAGACTTGCAACCTCGCTCGGGTCCCGTGGTAGGATTCACGGGTCATTCCACCCCCATCATCGGTACGATCCATCTCCCGGTAACACTCGGAGGCCCACCAGACTCGGTGACCCTGGCGGTAGAATTCATCGTATTGGGGATCGGGTCGGAGTACAACGGAATCATCGGCCGACCCCTTCTCAACGCCATCGGCGCAGTTGTCTCGACCCTCCATCAGACCATCAAGTTCCGAACGCCCAGGGGGATGGGGCAGGTCGAAGGCGACGCGGGGAGACCGAATACCTGCTATCAACTGGAGGGGCCCGAAGTTCGTCTAGTCGACCGGATGGCTGCGCTCGACTTAAGGGGCGGGCCGAGACCCACCCCTGCGGAGGAACAAGAGCAGATCCCGGTCACGGACGTCGAGGGCAGGTTCGTCTCAGTCGGGAGAGGGCTAAGCCACGACCTGAGGAGCCAACTGGTCGAGTGCCTGGAGGCGAACCTAGACGTCTTTGCTTGGTCACCAGAGGACATGCCCGGCGTAGATCCCCAGGTGATCGTCCACCAGATCAACGCCGACCCCAACTTCAAGCCGGTCAGGCAGAAGAAGCGGAACCTGGGTGGCGAGAAGATGAAGGCGGCCTCCGAGGAAGTAGAACGTCTCCTCGACGCCGGCTTCATACGAGAGGTCTGGTACCCAGAGTGGCTGTCGAACGTGGTGATGGTCAGGAAACCCAACGGGAAGTGGCGAATGTGCGTGGACTTCAGTGACCTCAACAAAGCCTGTCCCAAGGACAGCTACCCCCTGCCGCGCATTGACCACCTGGTGGACAACGCCTCGGGGTACGAGATGCTTAGCTTCATGGACGCCTACTCAGGGTACAATCAAGTCCAGATGGATCCCCAGGACGAAGAGATGACAGCCTTCACGACGGACCGGAGAACATACTGCTACAAGAAGATGCCCTTTGGCTTGAAGAACGCAGGGGCCACCTACCAGAGAATGGTCAACAAGGTTTTTTACTCCCAGATCGGGAGGAACCTGAAGGTCTACGTCGACGACATGCTTGTCAAGTCGAGAAAGCCGGAAGACCACATCGCCGACCTTCGTGAAACCTTCGAGCGGTTGCGTCGACACAACATTCGACTCAACCCCGCGAAGTGCACGTTCGGGGTAAGATCAGGCAAATTCTTGGGATTTATGATAACTAACCGTGGCATTGAAGCTAATCCTGACAAGATCGAAGCATTGATCAACATCCGTGAGCCGACGACGATCAAAGAACTGCAGAGGCTGAATGGGCGCATCGCAGCCTTAGGGCGATTCCTTTCCAAATCGGCGGAAAGATCGCTCCCCTTCTTCAAAGTTCTGAGGAAAGCGATCGCGGAACCATCAGACAATAGGAAGACGATATTATGGGACGAAGACTGCTCCAGGGTGTTCGCGGATCTCAAGGAATACCTCCGCAGCCCGCCTCTCCTGTCCAAGCCACGGGAAGGGGAGTCGCTAAGCCTTTACCTGGTGTGCGCGGAGGAAGCAGTGAGCTCGGTGCTGATCAGGAAAGACGGTGGGGTGCAGTGGCCGGTGTACTACACGAGCCGGATCTTGAAGGGGGCGGAGATGCGGTACTCGTCCATGGAGAAACTGGCGTACGCCCTCGTTCTCTCAGCGCGAAGGCTCAGGCCCTATTTCCAAGCCCACACCATACTGGTCTTGACCGACTCACAACTGGAGCAAAATCTCAAGAGATTCGATCGAATGGGAAGGATGCTAAACTGGGGGGTGGAATTGAGCGAGTTCGACCTCCGATTCAAACCGCGCTTGGCCATCAAAGGGCGGGCCTTGGCCGACTTTATCGCTGAATGCACGACGGAAGGAGAACACCCCCCGGAGGAAGAAGGCCCAGCAACGGTAATTGCCCAACCCTTGTCTTTTCTTTCGGCTGACCACCTCCAGTCAGGAGTCCCAGGAGCGTGGATAGTCCATGTGGACAGATCGGCCACACAGTCAAGAGGCGGGGCTGGGATTGCGATCCGATCTCCGGAAGGGAACATCGTGGAATACGCGTTGCGGTTTGAGTTCCCGGCCACCAACAACGTGGCAGAGTACGAAGCGGTGATCAACGGCTTGAGGCTGGCCCTGGAGCTCGGGGCCGAGTCCGTGCGCCTCCTCAGCGACTCGAAGCTCATTGTCAACCAACTTCTGGGAAGTTACGAGGCGCGGGAGGAGGCGATGCAGAGGTATCTCGCCGTCGCCAAAGCAGCGTTGTCCAGGTTCAAAAACGTGGAAGTCTTGCATCTCCCGCGATCGGAGAACGCACGGGCAGATGCGTTGTCGAAGCTAGCCTCGTCCTCGCCTAAGGAGCTGGGCCGCACCATCTACATGGAGAACCTGTAGTCCCCCAGCACGGAGGAGCGGGAGGTGATGGCGATCGACCAAGATCCCACCTGGATGGACCCGATCATGCGGTACCTCACTCATGGGGAGGTGCCGACGGACTGGGACGAGCGTCGGACCCTGGAGAGGAAGGCGCTCCGATACGTGATCCATGAGGGGACACTCTACCGGAGGCGCTGGACGAAGGCGGACGTCCTCCCATACCTGAAATGCATCGGACCGCAGGAAGCCGACTGCGTCCTATGGGAGGTTCACGAAGGGATCTGCAGAAATCACCACGGGGGCAAGATGGTGGCACAGAAAATCTTGAGGCAGGGATACTACTGGCCGACCCTGGTCCAAGACGCAACAAGCTACGTCTAAAAGTGCCAAGAATGTCAGAGGTATGCCAACCACACCTCAACTCCCCCGTCGGAGCTCATCCCTATCGTGAGCCCCATCCCCTTCGCGAAATGGGGGCTCGACATCCTCGGACCGTTTAAGCCGGGCCGGGGGCAGCGGAAGTATCTGATTGTAGCGGTGGACTACTTTACCAAGTGGATCGAGGCGGAACCATTGGCCACCATCACATGGAAGAAAGCGAAAAGCTTCGTATGGAATTCCATCATCTCCAGATTCGGAGTACCACGGTCCATCGTCACAGACAACGGGAAACAGTTCGACTTCGCGGGGTTCAAAGACTTTTGCGCGGAATGGGGGATCAAGCTTCTCTTCGCCTCTGTAGCGCACCCCCAGACCAACGGAATGGCGGAATCAGCCAACAAGTGCATCATAGAGCCCCTCCGAAAGAAAGTGAAGGACGCCGATGGAAACTGGCCGGAAGAGCTCCCCGGGATACTCTGGTCATACCGGACGACCCACAAGGAGGCCACCGGCGAGACCCCGTTCATGCTTGCCTACGGGGCCGAGGCGGTGGTACCGGTCGAGTTGGGTGAAGAATCTCTCCGCCTCAAATGCTTTGACGAAGACAGGAACTCGCAAGGTCTGGAGGTCAGCCTGGAACTCCCCGGCGAGCGGCGGGAGCAAGCCCTGGCCACCATCATCTGCCAGAAGCAGAAGGTGGCCCGATACTACAATACTCGGGTCAGGGACAGAAGCTTCCACCTTGGGGACCTGGTCCTCCGGAAAGCAGGCTTCAACCCGGATACCGCTCGCAAAGGGAAGCTCGCGGCTAAATGGGAGGGACCCTACAAAGTCGTCGAGGTCCTCGGACCTGCAACCTACCGTCTAGCCAATATGGAGGGGAGGATTCTCACTCACGCCTGGAATGCGGAACATTTACGCAAGTACTTTCAATAAATGTATTGTTTTCTGCGAAATAAATTTATTTAAGTTCGTTCCTTTCCAGATAAGCAAAAAGATGTACAGAGAGACGCACGAAGAGGCCGAGGGGCATTCCCCTCCCTCATTCATCTCCAGGGGCACCCGTGGAGCCACAGGCTGGCGGTCTGCTTGGGCCATCCCCCACACTCCGTTCGCCGTCAGAGTGCATCCGGAGAGCCTCGAAGTTGACTCCCGAGAGCGGGAACTTCTTCTGGATCTCGGATTGACACCGGGCGAAGCCCTTCTCGAACGCCTCCGCCAAGGCAGACTCAACGAAGGAGGTGGCATACTCAGCCACGGCGTCTTGGGCGATCCGGGATGGGTCCACCTCCTCAAGCCCACGCACCCGAGCCTCTAAGGTCTCGATCTGGCGTTGGTGCTCCGCCCTCTCCTTCTCGATCTCCCGGGATCTCTCGCCGAGTTGAGCAAGGAGAACCCTCACCTGCTCCTCCTCCGCCTCCAGACGATCGGAGAGCTCCAGGGCCTCGGGGGCAGCAACGGAGACGGGGATCTTGTCGGCTCCCCCCAGACGTGTCGGCACCTCCCAAAAGCTTGGCGACCCACGCCTCGGCCCCTGACTTTGCAGTCAGAGCCAAGGCCCTCTCCCGGTCCGCCTCTTCCAAGGCAGAGGACAGCTCAGTTACGCGGGTCTCCAAGGACCTGACCCGCACTTCCTCTAACTGACCTGCCTCTCCCTCATCACCGTGGGCCTCAAGATCTCGCCCGGCATCGGATTTGGCCTTGGGAAGCGCCGCAAACTGGCGCCTCATCGAGAGACCCATCGAGGACAACTGCACCAAGGCAACAAAGGTAAGATGACGAAAGCGGCTAGAGGGAGGACAAGCAGAGACACTCTACCTGTTGGCCGGCCTGAATCACGAAGGTGGCCAAACAGTCACCTCTAACTCCATCCAGCGCAGCCTGATCGGGAGGGAGGCAACTGTTCTCGGCCACTCGCGCGGCGGCTCCGCAGCTCGAAAACACCGATTCCTTCTCCCCCACCGGGAAGCGTGGACGAAGAAGGCCTTCCCCTGACGAAGGAAACTCGCCGGGGTTGGAGCGGAACGTGCCTAGATACCGATCGTGGGCATCAGGGAGAGAACCGCCCGGGAGAGGCGAAGGGCCAACCCATGGCCAGGCAACCTCAACGGGGGCAGGTCGGAGCTGATCGGCAGGCGGCAGGACGTCAACTCCCTCGACCCCCTCACGGACCCTCTTGGAAGACACCAATAAGGGGATAGAGGGGGATGTCCCCTTCTTCCTTTTGGAGCCTCCAGTCGAGGTCACGGCCCGCTGCTTCTTCCGGACCTCCAGCACATGATCCCTCCTACGCAGATCCGGATCTGGGGCCTGCACGTGAGTGCTGGCGGGAGAAGGACCGAGAGGGAATCCACCTGCACCCAAAGAAGAAGTAAGAGACCGAGAAGAGCACGAGCAACCTCGAATGGCGAATACTCGGAGAGCCTACCCAAGGGCCACACCATCTTGCGCAAGTTATGGTCACTAAAGAGGACGTCGATCGTCCGCTCCCTCACAGGAATCGCCAGCAGGTCCTTCGCCGTCTGCAGCTCGGCGGCAGTCGGCTCAACCAGATCAAGGAGGACCGCGCCGGCCGCTCCCCATCGAACCGGGAAAGGTACACTCGACGGGAACGTGACAAACACATATTCCCCCTTCCAACGTTTCAGGGAGCTCGGCAACCCCAGCACCAGGGTCATCTTCGGGCAGGCACTGATGTAAATCCACGCCCCCGATTGGTGGTGACTCAGGCGGTAGAACTGGGCGAAGAGACGGAGAGAGGGCGCCACTCCCCTCAGCATGCAAACGACGACGAACCCGACAAGGAGCCCGACGGCGTTGGGGCAGAATTGGCACAAGCCCACGTTGTGGGCCTGAAGGAACTCAACGATAAAGGGGTGGAGCGGGAAACGAAGCCTGAAGCGGAAACACTTCTCGTATATTCCAACCTCGTTGGGACCGGGAAGGCAGATCCGCTCGTCGAACCCAGGAGCACGAGCCGAGTAAGGTGGAAGCAGGTAGGCGGAGCACATGCTCCCGATGGCGGTGGCACAGACCGATGAAGGCCACGACAAGACCTCTGGGGGCACCCCCGAAAGTTCACCCCCGTGCTGACGAATCGCCAAAGGAGGACTACTCACCAGGCCAGGAGTGGCGTCACGCTCCGGCCGACCCGAACCAGTGGCAGATGAAGACGACATGAGGCAGAGCTCGGGCAGGATCGAGATCAACGCAAAGAAGAAAATGACGGGATGGCGGCTCACAACCCACCCGGCTCCTCTACCTAAGACGGCCTCGCGAGCGGTGGGGATAAACCCGCAGCTACACATGGCAGCATCAGAGGACTGACGGCGCTTCGGAACCCGCGCCTTAAAAGTATCGAACAGACCAACTCATGATGACGACCAATAAATGAGTTGGCATCGACTGACGAGCCTGTCAAAGTCGGCGGAAGTCACATCGCCCGAGCCGAACCGGCCGAGGCCAATCGACCCGACCAATGGGGGCAATTGTTACGCCTATTTGGCCGAAGCCCGAAAGACACGAGCCCAGAAACCCGACTGCCGATCAGAAGCCCATCTGCGCGATCAGGCCCGCCCGACAAAGCCCCTTAGAGGGCCCCCGAACGGCGATCCAACCCGGCCCCGGAAACGCGCAAGTCACTCGCCCACTCCAGCGATAACCGTTCCCCCATGCCCATGACCACTTAATGGCCGTAATGGGGAGGTGCTGGCATGGCGCATGGAACGGCGATGGGGAGGCGGATTGAGGGGGCACGATCGGGGGCGGACGAGGGACGTGAGTCGTGGGCAATCACGACGGGAAGCCTATAAAAGGGCTAGAAGGACGACTAGACAGAGGACCGCATCTCAGGTAACTAAAACCTAAGGTACTCCATCAACGACCTAGTTCCCCCATTTCATCTCCTTCCTCCCCCGCTCGCGCCGGTAGACGTCGTTCCGATCTCCTCTCGAGTCGAACCGTCTCTGCCGAGCCTCCTCTTTCAGATCATCGTCTGACTTAGGCATCGGAGGGGATTTGGCCGGAACCAAGGTCCGGCCCCCCTGACGAGTGTTCTCGTCTGCGCAGGAGGACGTCAGATCCACGGGCCGAGGCTTCCCCTCCGCCCCACGTCGGCCACGCATCAAGTAAGATGACCGAGGCTACTCCTCGTCGTCCGACCGGCTGAGGCCGAGCACGTCCGTCCAAGCCGAGGCTTCCCCTCCGCTCATGAGGCGCCGAGGCTATCCCTCGTCATCCGACCGTCCGAGGCCGAGCGTCTCACACCGGGTCGAGGCTTCCCCTCACCCCCCTTGTGGCCGAGGATCCAGACCTGGCCAAGCCGACGTGATCCACGTCATTCGCAACTCCAATTCGCGCCGCGTCTGCACAGACTCGACGCACCCGAGGGACCCAAGTCGGCCCCTTGACCACGTTGACCGGGTAGTCCACGGTCAACGCATTTGTAGTGAGAAAACACTCTGAAACAGAAGACAACCCTTTCCAAATATATTATCTATAGTATTCAACATTCTTTATTTATTATTTTCAAACAAACTATGGTCCAAATATGTATACCCTCTTGTGAACAGTTATTTAACCGTGTTGGTTGAGATTATGGGCTATCCTAGAGATAGGCCCATATATTTGTAGCTCATGTTTGTATTCTCCCTTATTGCCTATAAATAAAGAGTTGGGGGATCCTCTCCAAATAGTTGATTCATAACACGTTATCAGCACGAGCCTCTAAAAATTCTTCTTTCCACAAATTTTTCGTTCGTTGCGAAGGCGAAGGCGAAGGCGAGAGGAGACGGGAGATCCACGAGCGCGGTGTAAGGCTTTCTCAATCGAGTGTCGTCATCTGCGTAGGGATTCGTGCAACCGTCGCTATATTCGGAGGACGGATATAGAAGTAAAAATCACCAAAATGATGTTTTTAATCATACGTATGATTGCCCCACCCCCTAGATCTCGCAAGATCGATATGGGGATCGATTTTCGCCTTGAAAACGACGAATTTTTCATCCCAAAAATCAAATTTTTAGGGTTTTATATTGTGTAAACCATAGATTTTGCCGCCGGCCCAGCCACTTCCTCCACCCACGCTGCCGCTCCCCCTGCAGGACGGCGGCGGCCCCCGCCGCCGTCCCCCCTGCAGGGGGGCGGCTGCGCCTGCCCCCGCCGTCCCCCCTTGCAGGGGGGCAACGTCGCCGACCCCCGCCGCCCCCCTGTAGGGGGGCGGCCGCCCCCCAGGGTTTTTTCGGCCACCGCACGGGGCGGCGGCGGCTAACCCTAGCCGCCGCCCCCTAAGCCCTATTGGGCTTTTCGGCCCAATTCTACAAAAAAAATCTGCGGGCCTGAAGCCCGCAGGACGGCTGCGGGCTTCAAGACGGCTGTGGGCTTCAGGCCCGTAGGCCGAATTCAAAAAAAAATCAAAAATCTGCGGGCCTGAAGCCCGTAGGCCGGGCTTCAGGCCCGCAGGCCGAATTCAAAAAAAAACTGAAATGACAAAAGGAGGGCAAAGGCCATAAACAAGCCTTAAAAAGAATTTTTTGGGCCAAAAATCAATTTAAAAAGGGCGTTTGAGGGCCTATAAATTCATGAAAAATCACGGTAAATTATGGGGCAATTATCGGGCATATAAGGGTTCTTTGGGGACTTTTGGGGGCTATTTGGGATGATTTAACGAGGAAAACCCTTTTCCTCCTACAACGAAAATGTCAACTTTGGGCCCTTATTCAATTTTATTGAATAAACCCTCTTAATACAACCATTGCATCGTAATAATTTTTTCTTTACATGCTTTACATCACTGGCAAATTCTGTTGGATATTATATGCGTGGTTGTGCATTATATTTAAAACTTAATAATTAGGAAGATCCCGTAACCGCTCTGCCGTTAGTCAACTAACCTAACGGTGTATGACGTTGCCCAGTGGTCCAATAATTATTAAGTGATTAAATGCTTTATCTTCATGCGAATATTACTGCATGTGATGTCTGTGAATGAAAATGTTGATGAGCACAATATTTTTGCATGAATTGCTAAATGTGGTTTTTGGATCGGCTGTTTAGTCACACAGTTTATTTCCCGCACTTTTCTTTTTGAGAGAAATTGTAGTGAGGAATTTATGTAAATGTCAAAGAAAGAAGACCAACT
The DNA here is from genome assembly GCA_030789695.1 of Scilla litardierei. Lineage (NCBI taxonomy): Eukaryota > Viridiplantae > Streptophyta > Magnoliopsida > Asparagales > Asparagaceae > Scilla > Scilla litardierei. The sequence goes on along the minus strand of CM061136.1, from coordinate 43,483,270 downwards.
TCCATGGATACGGAGGCCACGTTTGAAGCTGGAGATATCATATGAGACCCACAGGGTTTTCAAAGTTGTATTTTCCTTTTAAAGCTGCAAATTTGTATAATTTGGACTTTGGACTTTGGACTCTTTCTTGTGGGACTAGCAGATCCACACATTTATTTTTTCGTTAAATATTGCCTCCGCATGAAAATGATTTGTTTAATTAAATATTAATTCATGCATGTTTGTGCTTTGCTAGATAAATGGCTAAAATTGCAAGCGTTGACTTCGAAGTGCTGGATGCATCAGGTAGAAACTATCTAAGCTGGCAGTTAGATGTAAAGTTTCACCAGCGGGCAAAGTCCCTCATTGCTGCTGTGACAGACAAAGAAATAGTTAGCATCATCTATATTCTCCGCCATGTGGATAAGACCCTAAAGGCTGAATACCTTACGGTCGAAGATCCACTTGAGCTGTGGTCTGCCCTTGAGGACAAGTATAAACAGCAAAAAGATTTTATACTCCCAAGGGCACGATATGAGTGGGAGAACCTGAGACTGCAGGACTTTAAGTCCATTGCTGAGTACTGTAATGCCCTGATAACTACTGCACAAGTACTAGAGGGGGGGGGGGTGAATAATACTTTAAAATAATCAAGAGTATAATTCCTAATTATCGTGCAAACTCAACCAACAATGCGGAAATAAAAATAGACAACAGAGAAACGACCAACGCAAACAAACGATTTAACGGGTTTGGATCCACCCAAGTCTCCCCGACTTGTTCCCGGTGATCCTACGTCCCAAACACCCGGATCCCCTTGTTGGATATTGGACTCCCCGGATTTGGTTTTGGATGATGAACAAATATAAATATATTGTGAACTAACAATTTGTGAGCGCAGTTATGGAGATCGTCGCCAAATTCATATGAACATCCAAAGCGACGTCTCGAGACTTCTCAAAGCATGTGATCGTATGCCTAAAGCTTCGTTGAAGCTTTTGGACCATTTTAGTGTTGGATCTGGATCCTAGCCTAGAGGGGGGGGGGGATGAATAGGCTAATAAAAAATTCTCGTGCAACTCACGAGAAATCACACGCAGTTAAAAGCACAACCAGAGTAATAAAAAGCAGACACAGAGTACACAGCAGATTTACCCTGGTTCGGTCGTCCCAACGACCTACTCCAGCCCCCAAAGCTAATACTAGATTGAATAGTGCAATAGGTACAAAGTCACAAGTTAGAGCACGCTCAGAGCACCCTCTACGTCCTTACACTCGCCAGACTCTCAGTACCCCACACACAGTGTTTCCTCTCACTATCAATCCTAGCAAAGCATTCTACCAGCTAGTCCCAAACTAGCTGGGTCCCACTTGTCTAGTCCCAACTAGACAAGTCCCAAAATAGTCACCAAAAACAGGTAAAAGTTTCCCCTACAGGGAACGTTACACTAAGACACAAATAAAGGAGTTTAGAGTTTAGAAATGCTCAGTTTGTGTCTGTGTAGGCGTCTCTGTCCAATCAGCACGTCGTCAGCTCCGATCTGACGCAAACGGTGTCTCAATCCGACTCTTGGATTGCAAATAGCACTCTGGTCTGTGTGCAAAGAAATTGCAGTTCAAAGCTTAATAAGTCCCGGTCTGTGAGCTCAGTAAGTCTCTTTGAAGCTATGGTCGGTGTGCAGAGCAAAACAGTTCAAATCCAATTAATTAGCGGTCTGTGCGCTCAGCAGTTCCCTAAACATTTCACGCCACGTCAGCACGAAAGATTCCTCTCGATCTCGCACGGGGATTGCACACGTCAGCAAAGGCTCCGTTTAATCTCAGCTGTTGATTTCGTTTTCTCCGCACAGCAGCCGCCCGATCAATACTAGGGTATGCAGCGAGAAAAATTTGACGTCGCTTCTTCGAGCGTCTCAGCGGCGACGTCGGCGACTCTGCTGTAGCTTCGACCACCTCATAGCAGCGGCATGAAAAGGACAACGTCGACCTGCAGTGAGCTCTCCTAGGGCGTCTTCGTCTTCAGTAGCGACGGTGAACTGCTGCTCTTGATGGCTTCGGTCTTCGCAGCGAGCTCTTCTCCGACGACGTTGTGGATCTCAATGACGATCTCTTTGGTGGCGTAAGCTTCTTCGACAACGAGCTTTTGAACGCCGGTAAGCTTTGCTTCAACTGCTCCGAGCAACGACGACCGGCGACTTCTCCTGGCAGCGATAGCAGTGGCGTTCTCCGATGGACTTCGTCGCCTCGCTCAACAGCGAGGTGATGCTCGCCTCCGACTGATCGACAACGTCGACTTCTTCAAACGATGGGAGTGGTGGCAGTTTCAACGGCGATACGACGACGCCGTGCTGCTTCGCTTCGATCGGTGACGGCGACAGGAATCTCGACAGGCGGCGGCGTGCTGCTTTGCAGATGGTAGTGGCGTTCGTTTGGCGGCGGCGGCGTGGGCTTTTCTCCGATCTTCCACGGTGGCGGCAACTCAGTCTTTGATCAGAGACTTGATGGGTGATGACGCAGCGGCAAAGAGCTTCTTGCTGCGTCGAGCTCTTTCAAGTGATGGCGGTGACTTTGTTCGGTGACGCTTGGTTCACGGCGGCGAGGATGTGTGCTTCTCTCAGGGGACGTCGGCGATGAACTGAACGCTGCCTTGTGCTTGAATATGAAAGGAGGCTCTGTGTTCTTGAGATGCTCGGAAGATGATGCTTATATGTCTTTTGTGTTTGGAGATAATGGCTTGGATAAAGAACGTGATGGATGAGCCTGTTGAAGAGAATGAAATGTTCTTTGTTTTTTTATTGGTTGCTGCGCAAAATATTTTGTGTTGCCCCCTAAAACGTAGCCCCTCTCACAATTCTTTGGTTGCCGCACACCCTTAGGCTATTGGAAGAGATTCTTATATAGGATATAGAAGGGGTAGCCTAGGGTTTTGGAGAGAGTCCCTAGCAGATAGGAAATTTGAATATTGATTGGGATTTTGAATTGAAGTGGGGTTAGGAGATAGAGTAAGATCTTCTAAGAGATTTAAATAGATCTCTATTAGAAAAGATTCGTGAGTTGACTTGGTCTCTCCTTATCACTTCATCTTGACTAAGTCAAACTCCTTAGCACACACAATTTCATATCTCCCAATGTGCTATACGAATAGCAATTCCAAGCAATTCCACCAAATAGTGAAAGTATATTGTTTCGCCAAGCCTGAAACACACTGAGCACACACATTAGATATACCGACACGTTTGTCATCATCAAACCAAGATCCTAGATCGTTGCTTCCAACAATCTCCCCCTTTTGGTGATGACAAACCCATAAAAGATTTGATCAATAGAAATGAGTGTGTGAAGTGTGTTGAAAGGTGTAATGCAATATTAATTATGAGATGAATATTCAAGCACTACAACATGGCATGCACAAACTAATAACAAATACAATAGCATGCTCCCCCTTCTCTCAAGCTCCCCCTTCAACAAATATTCAAGAATATTCAAGAATATTTCATGCTCCCCCTTCAACAAATAATATCAACATCAAAGCTCAAAGCTGTCAAAATCTTTTCATCTTTTCTTTCTCCCACTTTGTAATCACCAAAAGTGGATTAATGGAGTCACAAAAATATTCCATGCAAGAATAAACCATTATTAAATGTAGCGTGCAATTTGCATGAGTTTTCCACAAAGTAGACAATCCAAGCTCATAAAATTTCATAACAAGACTTCTCCACCTTTGTGTAAGTGTAATGATATAAACAATAAAGTACAAGAGGAGATTCAATATTAGAAGATCAACCAAAACAATCCACATTTTCCATTTTTCATGAATATCACTAGGATTGACTTTTCCCACCTCATCAAAGATGAGTTCAAGTTACCGAATCCCAAAACATGGCCTAAAAGGACTTTTAAATGTGGGATTGGCATTGCTTGACGAGTTATATACACCAACGCTAATGATTACCCATGTAGCACAAGTTGGATACTCGTGGGTTGTGTTTTAGCCATGAAGTGTATCCATTTTTCATACGGAGCAAATATCGTTTTTTTTAATTCTTTTGTGCTCAATTTTAATTCATGGCTAAACACATCATATCCCTTAGAAATTACAGAAATTAATCATTCCTACATTCACTTTCCATTATTCTTCAAAAGAATCTCCAAAAGTACTAAAAAGTCAAATATCGTGAAAGTGCAAATGTAGGTGTAGAAGTCAAGTTTGAAACTTATGAGACATGTCATGGCTACTGAAAAGAATAACATCATGTTCATGTAGTTACAACAATAATGAATTGACTTCTACAAGGGATAGAATTGATCATTCATACAATATCACTCGAGAGGTTCAAAAGAGGATTCAATAAGCACACATTTTTTTTGATTTTTCAATTTTTTTTTTCAGAAATAAAAACATTAAAAATCATCCATGCAAGCACACAAACCAAAATAAATCAAGCACACAAAAAATCTATGAAGGTATGCAATGCAATGCAAAGAGGGATAGAAATTATACCTTCTCGTCGCTATTTGACGAAGGAGCAAAAAGAATGAGACATTGAATTTAACGCTCCTCGCCAAAACTCCATCACACCTACATGAAAGGTGTTAAGTGTGACCTTGGAATCCAACAAGGTCCACTAGTGTTAGCCAATATTGTTTTAGGAACCCACACTTGTTTAAACTTGATATTAGTGTTCCTAAATTTGCAATAGTATGAAGTGTGGCCTACACTATCACAAGTAAAGCACTTTGCATGTAAGTTCTTCGCAATAGACGGTGCATTGTGGAATTTCTTGAATTTTTGCTTTTCAACGTTTTTCAGACCAAAGCCAAGTCCTCTTCTATTATTGCCATATAATTGATTCTCTAAAATAGTGTCCAACGATTGTTTTCCCGTAGAGAATTTCTTAATGGCAAGTTCAAGATTAGAGACTTTGGTTTTCAACAATTTATTTTTTTCCACAAGCAATGTGCATTTACTTATAAAAGCTCTCTTGTTTTCCTCTTCCTTCTTTTCAAATTCAACCATTTTTCTTTTAAAATCATTATCCAACATGCAGAATTTATCATTAAGCTCTCTAATAACATAGTCTTTTTCAGTTTCGAGCTTAATCAAATCAAGTTTAAGCATGCTAATATTATTCAACAAGGAAGGGCAAGAGAGACAAGGTGCTTCATCATTAAAACTGAATTTTTCCTTTTTCAAAATATCAATAGTAGAGTCACGTGCAACAATATCAATTTTGAGTTTTTCAATCTCTTTAGACATTTCATATTCAGATTGTTGCATTTCAAAGTTCTCATTTTGATAATCATCTATAGTGGATTCAAGCTCTACTATTTTTTCTTGCATTTCTTTACAAAGAGTAATGAGTTCAGTTTTACTACCAGAAGTTACCTCATTGTGTATTCCCATCAATGCCATGCATGAATGGGCTTCGTGTTCATCCTCCTCGCTCTCAGCTTCGCTATCCATGTCCCAAGTAAGCACCTTGGATTTTCCCTTTTCTTTAGCTACCTGAGCTGTCTCATGTGGGCAATCCCTCATTCGATGTCCTCTTTTCTTGCATTTAAAACAAGTCATTCTATTAGTAGTATTCTGATCATAATTTTGCTTAGAAGAATGAAAAAAGTTAGAGCGATTGAACCTGGGTGCCATTTCTGCTCTTCCTTGCTTGGTCTGGACAAACTTTCTGAAATTTCTGACCATTAGCGCTATGTCATCATCATCATCTTCACTTTCGTCAGCTTTCAGAGCAAGTGGCTTGGTAGCTTTCTCTTTTTCCTCAGGTTTCTCCCTTTCATCAATATTTTGCAATTCAAGCTCGTGGGACATTAAATTACCTATTAAGTCCTCCACCCTCATCTGTGACAAATCTTTTGCTTCTTGGATGGCAGTGACTTTAGGCCTGAAAGAGCTTGGCAGAGCTCTTAATATCTTCCTCACCTGCTCAAGGCTAGAATATGGCTTACCGAGCGAACTAGACTTGTTGACAATGTTGGTGAACCTCGCAAACATTTCTGATATCGTCTCTGAAGGTAGCATGCGCAATCCCTCGTATTCCGTGCTCAGCAGTGCAAGTCTAGACTCCTTCACCTGTGATGTTCCCTCGTGTGTCACCTCCAAAGTATGCCATATTTCCTGCGCAGTTAGACAATGTGAGATACGATTGAATTCAGATTTATCTAATGCACAAATAAGAGCATTCATAGCTTTAGCATTTAAAGAATAAAGCTTCCAATCATTATCATCCCACTTATCATCATGTTTAGGCATCTCAGTATTTTCAATTTTGATAACATGTGATTTATATCCTTTTTCAACAATTTGCCAAGCTTTATAATCAATAGAAATAAGGTAGATTTTCATACGATTTTTCCAGTAAGCATAATCTCCTCCATTAAATCTAGGTGGTCGGGAAATAGACTGACCCTCAGCAAAAGCACTATCAATGTGGTCCATGGTCAAACTAGGCTAGATCTACTAAACTGGCTCTGATACCACTTGTTGGATCTGGATCCTAGCCTAGAGGGGGGGGGGGGGGGTGAATAGGCTAATAAAAAATTCTTGTGCAACTCACGAGAAATCACACGCAGTTAAAAGCACAACCAGAGTAATAAAAAGCAGACACAGAGTACACAGCAGATTTACCCTGGTTCGGTCGTCCCAACGACCTACTCCAGCCCCCAAAGCTAATACTAGATTGAATAGTACAATAGGTACAAAGTCACAAGTTAGAGCATGCTCAGAGCACCCTCTACGTCCCTACACTCGCCAGACTCTCAGTACCCCACACACAGTGTTTCCTCTCACTATCAATCCTAGCAAAGCTTTCTACCAGCTAGTCCCAAACTAGCTGGGTCCCACTTGTCTAGTCCCAACTAGACAAGTCCCAAAATAGTCACCAAAAACAGGTAAAAGTTTCCCCTACAGGGAACGTTACACTAAGACACAAATAAAGGAGTTTAGAGTTTAGAAATGCTCAGTTTGTGTCTGTGTAGGCGTCTCTGTCCAATCAGCACGTCGTCAGCTCCGATCTGACGCAAACGGTGTCTCAATCCGACTCCTGGATTGCAAATAGCACTCTGGTCTGTGTGCAAAGAAATTGCAGTTCAAAGCTTAATAAGTCCCGGTCTGTGAGCTCAGCAAGTCTCTTTGAAGCTGCGGTCGGTGTGCAGAGCAAAACAGTTCAAATCTAATTAATAAGCGGTCTGTGCGCTCAGCAGTTCCCTAAACATTTCACGCCAAGTCAGCACGAAAGATTCCTCTCGATCTCGCACGGGGATTGCACACGTCAGCAAAGGCTCCGTTTAATCTCAGCTGTTGATTTCGTTTTCTCCGCACAACAGCCGTCTGATCAATACTAGGGTATGCAGCGAGAAAAATTTGACGTCGCTTCTTCGAGCGTCTCAGCGGCGACGTCGGCGACTCCGCTGTAGCTTCGACCACCTCACAGCAGCGGCATGAAAAGGACAACGTCGACCTGCAGCAAGCTCTCCTAGGGCGTCTTCGTCTTCAGTAGCGACGGCGAACTGCTGCTCTTGATGGCTTCGGTCTTCGCAGCGAGCTCTTCTCCGACGACGTTGTGGATCTCAACGACGATCTCTTTGGTGGCGTAAGCTTCTTCGACAACGAGCTTTTGAACGCCGATAAGATTTGCTTCAACTGCTCCGAGCAACGACGACCGGCGACTTCTCCTGGCAGCGATAACAGTGGCATTCTCCGATGGACTTCGTCGCCTCGCTCAACAGCGAGGTGATGCTCGCCTCCGACTGATCGACAGCGTCGACTTCTTCAAACGATGGGAGTGGTGGCAGTTTAAACGGCGATACGACGACGCCGTGCTGCTTCGCTTCGATCGGTGACGGCGACATGAATCTCGACAGGCGGCGGCGTGCTGCTTTGCAGATGGTAGTGGCGTTCGTTTGGCGGCGGCGGCGTGGGCTTTTCTCCGATCTTCCACGGTGGCGGCAACTCAGTCTTTGATCGGAGACTTGATGGGTGATGACGCATCGGCAAAGAGCTTCTTGCTGCGTCGAGCTCTTTCAAGTGATGGCGGCGACTTTGTTCGGTGACGCTTGGTTCACGGCGGCGAGGATGTGTGCTTCTCTCAGGGGACGTCGGCGATGAACTGAACGCTGCCTTGTGCTTGAAGATGAAAGGAGGCTCTGTGTTCTTGAGATGCTCGGAAGATGATGCTTATAGGTCTTTTGTGTTTGGAGATAATGGCTTGGATAAAGAACGTGATGGATGGGCCTGTTGTAGAGAATGCAATGTTCTTTGTTTTTTTTATTGGTTGCTGCGCAAAATATTTTGTGTTGCCCCCTAAAACGTAGCCCCTCTCACAATTCTTTGGTTGCCGCACACCCTTAGGCCATTGGAAGAGATTCTTATATAGGATATAGAAGGGGTAGCCTAGGGTTTTGGAGAGAGTCCCTAACAGATAGGAAATTTGAATATTGATTGGGATTTTGAATTGAAGTGGGGTTAGGAGATAGAGTAAGATCTTCTAAGAGATTTAAATAGATCTCTATTAGAAAAGATTCGTGAGTTGACTTGGTCTCTCCTTATCACTTCATCTTGACTAAGTCAAACTCCTTAGCACACACAATTTCATATCTCCCAATGTGCTATACGAATAGCAATTCCAAGCAATTCCACCAAATAGTGAAAGTATATTGTTTCGCCAAGCCTGAAACACACTGAGCACACACATTAGATATACCGACACGTTTGTCATCATCAAACCAAGATCCTAGATCGTTGCTTCCAACATTTAGAAGTCATGAAGATTCGGATCGAAGCTTTCGAAGACGGTTCGTCAAGTTTTATTTATAGTCTTTTAGCTTCGTTCCGTAGAATATTAAGCCATGAGTAGGTCTTACATTTTAATCTTCATAACGCTCCTATCTTAGACATAGGAACTAGTAAGAAGTCCATACAAACTTTCCCGAAGCATCGCGCTTCGATTCGCGACTTCTTGTGCATGTTAGTTGGTTCAAGAAGAAGAACCAACCAACCGAGAAATCATTCCCTCTTATTTAAAGCTCATCCATTTCCAATCTTGAATCTCTTCTCACTCTTATTTCAAAAGAGAGATTCATTGATTGTGAGCCTTCCAAGCCAAGTGCTTGATCCTAGGTCACCATCAATCTCATAGCTCTCCATAGCTGGTCTACATCTTGGAGCTAGGGTTTGGTGCCTCTTCATCTTCCCCAAAATCATCTTTGCCCTAATTCATAAGTTTACTCAAGGCATAGGTATTTTGTAGTAAGCATTTCATTTCAATTTACTTTGATATTGTAAGTGATTCGCTCTCGGTTGTGAGAGTGTGTTTGTGATCCCAGGTTGTGAGAGTCACAAGTTTCATTTGTGTATGATTTGACTTGTGAAGGTTTTTCACAAGTATTTCATAGTGAAAATCTTGAGTTAGGGTTTCTAACTCAAGTATCCGGAAGTGATCCGGGTGGTTGGGACGTAGGATCACCGGGAACAAGTCGGGGAGACTTGGGTGGATCCGAACCCAGTAATATCGTTTGTTTGCGATTGTTTATTTGTTGTCGATTATTTACTATTCCGCATTTCCGCATTAATTGGTAGGGTTTGCAAGGTAATTAGGAATTAGCCTCTTAATTATTTTAAAGTACTATTCACCCCCCTCTAGTACTTGTGCAGTAGCTTAGCAGGACATTACATTTGGTATCAGAGCCAAGTCTATAGCTATGTCTGCCAACGACAACAAGACCATTCGTCCACCTTCCGACTATAGCACCTTTAAGAACCGTGAAGGAGTGTCTTTGGTAATAGAAGGACATTCCTCAATGAGGCCTCCATTCTTCAACGGTACCAACTACGGGTACTGGAAATGCCGGATGGAAACTTTCCTCCGGAGTGCTTCATTATGGAGGGCCATGATGAAAGAGTATGTCGAGCCCGCCGAAGAAGATTTCGAGAAATGGTGTAACGACCACTTTCCGTTGTACGTTGTTCGTGCACGTGCTTTTGACCGTGCACGTGTTTGTTTTAGACTTTGTTTGTTCGTGAACACTTTTGTGTAATATGCCGTTGCGAACGTCTCTGAGAGTATTAAATAGTGGCACTATCTTGGAACGACACTTCTCGAGTCGTTTGTCCACAATTTAAACTTACTCGATGAGATGTGACGATTCTCACTCTTGACGGGAGACGTTTCTATTTTTAGTCTCGTCGTCCGACGTCGAAATTGAGATCCGTCTTCTTAGTTAGCTCACATTTGTCGCCACGATCACCCCGATATTTATTTTATAATTTTTGGAGTTTATTTGACCAATTTTATATTTTTAACAAGTTTTATAATATTTTTAATAATTAATTTTTATATTAAATTCGGCCAAAGAAAATTTATTTGAGTTTTAAACGTTTTAAAGAATTTTTGAGCCAATTTTCAGCTCATTTGGACCAAGTCAAATCCTTGGGTGAGTTGGAGAAGTTTAGATTTAAATTTTAAATTATTTTAAACTTCTAATCATATTAGATTTAGCCCTAGACCAAGTCAACCCATCTATACTATATAAGCAACCCCTAGGGAGACCTATTTTCGTAAGAAATTAGCCCTAGCCTCTTCCAAAACCAAAATTGGACGTTGCGACGATTCGTCGCAACGTTGCGACAAACTTTCCCCGCTCTGACCGAGAGAACGAGCTCCGTTCTCCCGCACCGACCGCTGCTCCGCCCGCACCAAGCTCCGCACAGCCGCTCCGCATCGCCCCGCTCCGCTTGCAAGCCCGCTCCGCACCCCGCATCTCACCGTGCCCGACCGAGGCGCCCGCCCGCACCGTGCGCTCGCCAATTCGTTGCAACGTTGCAAACGTTGCAACGCATTGTCGCCCGCAGCGACCGACGCTCCCGACCGGTCTGACCAAAGGAGACAGCCCCGCCTGCTGTTGCGACCGACCCAAATCGCTGCATAGCCCCGTTCTCTCGCAGCGACCGATAGGATCTCCCGCACCGAGGCTGTACGACCGATGGCCATACGTCGCAACCCCGCATCCGTCGCACCGCTTGCCACCGAGGGCCCCCCAAGTTCTCCAGAGTTATTGTGGGTCCCCCAAAGGTCCCTAGGACTACTGTGGGCCCCACCTAGGTGCGTTCTCTTTGACGACTTGCCGCGTACGACGTCGTCGCACGTCGTAGCCCGTCGTCGCACGTGCTAGCTTTGGAATCTGGAACCGTCGCCCCGGTTGAAGCTCTGAATTTTCTAGCGAGGAATATATATTGGAATCTGGACTTGGAGCGCGATCTATTATTCCAACCCCCGGCGTCGCTACCCGACGCCGGTGTAGCTTTCGCGTCGTGTTGAGGTAACGTTTTGCACCCTTAGGACCCCCAACCCAATGCATGCTAATCAAGACTAAAATCGGTATTTTTAAAGTATTTTAAATGTTTTAAATTCACTAATGAAGATTAATAATATGGACTTTAGGCCGGTGGACTTGTGCACGTAGGATAATTGTGATTTTGGACTCATTGGACGGTATGCTCAGACGTCGTGCTTACAGGCAAGTGAAACTTGCCAACTCTTGTGTAGGGCCATGTTTTTAGGCCACTTCCTTGTTCCTAGCGTAAAAGAGACTAGTCAGTGAAATGATAGCTGGCTAGACGCCTACTTGATCTAGTTTGACAACGAAACTAGATCCGTCACCTAATTGATCTAGCTTGACAACGAAGCTAGATCCAACCCTTTAAACTTGTTGTTCATGCATACTAAACTGTCACGTTTACTTTCCTTAAACTGTACGCACTTTTAACTGCCATGCATTGCATCTTACATGTCATCCAACTTGATTGTTGCATCGTAGCACACGCTACAAAATACTTGTACAAATCCGTGTTTCCGTGTCCCTGGCTAGGTGCACCCCTAGGCCATACTTGTTTAAAACACTTCCTGGCTCGTGATCCTGAAGCGAGCATTCCAAGTTCGGGGGTAAGGCCCTGGCTCGACACACGTGGAGGGGTAGGGATAAACGTTCACTTGAGCTTAGGAGTGGCCTGATCAGCCCTCTAGCCAAAAGACGGAATCTCTGTGCACGAGGTGCTTACTTTCCTTGTCTTGTACTTGTCTTGTGAATGATTCATGTAATACTTGTCATCCATGCCATGCCATGCTCGTACTTTACCTTACTTGTTGCACTCATTACTTTAACTGCCATGTCATTGCATCATGCTAGAACTGCTAGGTTGCTCTTATTTGTACTTTCAGTTTCACTTGCACAAGTCTTCCAGACTTGCTGACATGTACCCCTTTCTCTTTGGGTGTCACATGTTAGACCCTGAGCCAGAGACAGTTGTTGAGGACGAGTTAGTTGCTGACAATGAGCCTATGTTCGTCGAGGAGTTCGTGGGCACCGGAGACCAGTTTTAGAGACTGTTGGCGTTGCTTTTGCTTTAGGTTGCTGTTAGATGTCGGTGCTTGCACCATTACTTTGTTTCTGTACTTTGTACTTTTGTTGGCCATGCTGGGCCTCTTTTAGACTCTTTTATTTCAGCCTGGTGGCTTTTTCTGCGATGTTGAGATTTATTATTATGGATATTCTGAGATGTTTCTTTGTCTCTTTTCGTTATTATTATCTTTGTTTCGTTTCGCGTTGCAAGGACCTGCAGTTTTAAAGTGATTGACGCTTATCGGACTTGCAGCTTTGTAGCTTCAAGTCTGAGCGGACCTTCTCACGCTTCGCCTCCACGTTTTTGGGAAGCGGGGCGTGACAGGTTTTGTTGGTGGCCCATGCAGGTCCAATCTTGCAATTGCGAATTAACGGAACAACGATAATAACGGAATGTCCATTAAATAAATTGCAACATCCGAGTCAGAAGCCCTGAATCTAGTCATTTCCCTATGTCCCTAGGTGGTAGAGACTTAGTTAGACGTCTGTGCTTGCTAGTTAGAGGTTCTGATTGTAGTTAGACTCCCTTTTAGCAATTGATTAGAACGTCATAGGAGTTACCTTAGTGGTTCATGTCTACCCCTGACCATATTAGACCTCTAGAATTTCCTTTTGTCGTTCGCTTGGGTTCATCGATTTCGGACCAAGCTGAACGCATTTCTTTACCGTCTAACCTTTAGAAGTCTTAGCGCTTAGCTTTAACCTTTAGTTAGTTGACCGTAGGAGTTTCCCCGTAGATCCTTCAGATTCACATCCTAGGCGTATGTATGTTTGGATCATCGAACCAAATTCCTTGCCTCGATTCACGAGATCGCCCCGTGACGATCGTCGTCAATTTTCAAACATCGCCATTGCAAAACTTGAACCTTCTGAAAATATTTTTTCAATCTTCCCTTCCACTAAGTTTAATTTTGTTCAAAATTTCAATATACTTATACTCCTTCATTGATTTAAATTTTAAAACGCTTGTCGGAATTTTTGAATACTAGTTTATAGTATTTTTCCAGCCTATGTTTTTCGTACTTAGGTAAATGCGTCGTCCCTTCATATATTAATTCTGAACCGTACTTTATTTTGCCCTATTCGATTTATGATTTTCCTTCTTATTTATGCCATTCAATGATACGTCGTGTTTACTTTAATATACTTTCAAGACACATGGAATTTCAGCTTTCAGCAAGTTGGTTTTGCTCGTCGTTTTCTCCACTTCAGATTCTTTTGCAAAATTACTATTTTCATAACCACATCCTGCTTTAGACCCTCCATGATTTGATTTTAAGGATTTGCTATTCGATCTTGATAATTCTTATACTAAGTCGTTAATATTATTTTTCCGCTCACCATACACGCTTTTAGAAAAATTTCTAAACCAAATTGAATTTCAATTATTTTTATATCCGTGCCAGACTTGTTGTATCGAGAACCTTATGTAAATCAGTTTCTCATTTCAGGCAAACCCTGGTTTTCTAAAAAGTAGTTTCGATGTTAGTTATTTTAAATTTTCCAAAGCCTAAAAGTTTTGAAAGCATTTAACATGAGTTTAAATTCTTCCGTTACTTGATTTCATTCTTGACTTTCCAAAAACTTTTGACAACATTATATTAAATTACTGACGTATAGAATTTTCTAAACCATGTCCTTAATATTCGTGTAAATGATTTTACTTCCTTTTAAATTGATTTATATACACCAATAAAACATTTTCTCTTATTATGAATATTCGACTCAAACTTATTTCAACTCACTTTATCGATCTTCAAATATTTTATATAGACGAGGATTTTAATTTTGAAGTACAACAGTTTTCAATTTTGCGTATTTTAGCTCATGCTATTTACCCTATTTTCTTTTTCCCCTCCTATATAAGCATCACTACATCTCCCTTTTCCCACGACCTAAACATCACCATTGAGTCTATGTTTCGTCTAACCAAGCTATCTCCTTGTATTCGTCCTATCTGAACTCGTGCCTATCGATCCTTCCCTCGTCACGCCCTCGACCTCGACCTCCCTCTATTGCTTAGGCTTTAGTGTCCTTCAATGTCTGTGTCAACTCTTAGTTGTTAGTAGACCCTTGGACCCTTGTGAGGTTGTCGTGGTGCACGTACCTAAGTTGTGTACGTGGGCTTGAATGAGTGTGCCCCCATAGTATATGGATGTTTGCCTATTGTGTGGTATATATATATATACTCGGAGTTATTCGTGATAGTATGAGGTTGTTGTGTGTTAGTAGTTATAGATTTTGTGTGGATAGCTATACTATACTAGGGATGCCTGTGTATATAAGAGTTAACGTTGAAATGTCTAATGGAGTGTATGAAGTTAGAGATACTTATAATGGTTGAAATAAATGATTGGTAAAGCTATGTGTATGATAGTAGTGATAATAATAAGAGCACGTATGGTTAAGAGGGTAGGCCTATTATGTGATCTATATGCTAGCACGTATGAGTGTGTGCTCATATGTGGGTATGTATTGTGTTTAGACGTAAGTAGTTATGTTTTGTTGCCTGACTATATATGTGATATACATATGGTAGTAGGAGTATAATTTTGATTGGTATTGCTTGCTTTTCGGGATGTTGCATGCGTGCATACCGTGAGGTATACACGACTATTGCACATCTTAATTACGTATGTGTGGATGTGTTAGTATACTAATTATAAGTAGTAGGCTATGGTGTGAATATATATATATATAAGTTAAATGTGGGTGTGTCTATACGATGAATACGTATGCATGTATTAGGGAGTGTATTATAAATATACATGTGCTGATGTCTGTATTATTATTATTATGGTATATAGAGTGATTGAACTATGTAAGTATTACCTGACTAAATATTAAGTGTGATTGACCTATGGTATGCATATGGTTGTATTGGTAGATATATTTTTTTTTGACAAGTGAAGGTAACCTTTATTCAAGATAGTAAAACATATACACAATGCAAGTCAGTAATGTTAGTAATAACATGAGAGGGGAGAGGGCACAGGCGCCGTCACCCTCAACAAGTTACTATCTAACATTACTACTTACATAAAGCTAACAAAGCTAGCAACAAAAGATTAATGAAACATGTACATTATAGAAGGACCAAAAATGTCCACAAATCACGCAATTAGGAGACCCCAGTTAGCAAAAGGGCCGGCATCCGAGATGTCATCTAGATCCAGATTGTAAAGCGATATTTTGATGTCCGAAGCGATCTGATCAAATAGCGATGCTTTGGGAGTAAAAGCTTTCTCGAAAATACGTCTATTGCGTTCCTTCCATATGTGCCACACCATGCACGATAGAGTAGTTTTTGCCAACACACCCAAAGGGCACTTCTTCTTATATTTAGATAGAAAGAGGTCACAAACACCCGAAATGGAGCTAGGGAAGATACCTGTATACCCCAACTTTAGAAGAGACCTGGCCAGAATGTAGCGAGAATAGTCACATTCGAAGAATAAATGTGCACAACTTTCATTCAATTTATCCTCACACAGGACACAAGATGGGTCAGCTATAATTCCGAGTTTGATGAGATAGTCTTTGGTAGGCAATTTCCCTCGTATTGCACGCAAGAGCGCGATGCCCATTTTCGGTATCTGAAGAGGGAACCAAACAATTTCTGCATATGGGAACTGGGTACCCAAGGCGCGAGAACCATCCCATGCTTTGCGAAAAGAGAAATGTGAGCCAGAGCACCATTCCCATTCATCATCTCCATCCCCAAGTGAAATGCCTGTAAGTAGCGGCCGGATAGGGTGAATGGCCGGAGAATCCAACCAGTTTGTGCCATCCCAAAATTCACCCACCGTTGCGGATTCAGAACCAGTGACCGGCACATGAATAAGGTGCAAAGGCCCCAGAGGATGCCAATTATCAAACCAGAGAGAGGTGGTCATACCATTATTTACAGTACGCCTAATAAGTTGAGTAGAAATTTGTCTGCAACGTAGTATGAATTTCCAGGAGCCGGAGTGAGTTGGCCTAGATTCTGCAAAATAAAATCCATAGTTGACAGACCCATATCGGTTCCTCATATAGCGAGCCCATAATCCCTTATTAGATAGTAATCTCCAAGTCAGACGTACTCCAGAGGCCACGTTCAGATCCGTCAGACGTTTTAAACCCACCCCTCCCTCAATTTTTGGGGTGCAAACATCCTTCCAAGACCAGTTACTAAGCCTTCCCCAAATAAATTTCCGGCAAGCAGAGTTTATAGTACGAATCACGGATTTGGGGAGGCAATAAGCTTGCATCCAGAAAGAAATCATACCATAGATAACTGATCGGACAAGTTCAATTTTCCCGGCTATAGAGAGTAGCATAGAGGACCAACCAAGCATCCTGGTTTTACACTTATCCACCAGTCTAGAGAATAAAGAAGCCTTAGGATAGTTAGAAGACAGAGGAAGACCCAGGTAAGTAGTGAAAGAAGTTACCCATTTGATACCAAGGATTTCAGAAAGTCCTCTCGCATTACGAACACCCTTGCTGAAAATAGCCGAGCTTTTCCCCCAATTAAGCTGAAGCCCAGAAAGAAAGTAAAACTTTTCAAGCAGAGCCTTAAGCCCGTACATAGAGTGGGGATTGGCACGGCAGAATACCAGAAGATCATCTGCAAATAGTAGATGTGAAATAGAACCAATTCTTCGGAGTGGGTGAATAGAGCCAGTAGATTCTGCAATCGCCATTAGAAGAGAGAAAGATTCCATAACGAGCACAAACAAGAACGGTGATAGGGGGTCACCTTGCCTCAGGCCTCTATTAGAGCCAAAAAACCCCTCAGGAGACCCTTCAATTAAAACTGAGAACATAGGGGTGGAAACACATTCAGCAACCCAAGAGATGAATTTATGCCTAAAACCCATCTGGTGGAGAAGGAAAAAGATAAATTCCCTGTTCACGCTGTCAAAAGCTTTACGAATATCCAGCTTGAGACAAGTTCTGGAGCCCATTGGGTTACTAAAATCACGAATTTGCTCATGAGCAAGAAGGGTACAATCTGCCAACAGTCTATCTTTCAAGAAAGCAGCCTGATTAGAAGAAATCAGATCCGATATAACATGCTTTAGCCTGTTACAAATTGTCTTACTAATAATTTTGTAAAGCACATTGCAACAGGCAATGGGCCTGTAATCTCCTAGACAAGATGCCTTAGTATTTTTAGGGACAAGTGTAAGAAAAGCATGATTAACGCTAGGGGGCATCTTACCAGAGCTGAAAAAAGATAATACCCCAGAGATAATATCCGGTCCCATCACATCCCAGTTGTGTTGAAAGAAATGTGCGTTCCAACCATCAGGCCCAGGTGCCTTGTCTTTGCCAATTTGGAACAAAGCAAGTCTGATTTCTTCATGTGTAATCGGCCTTTCCAACCAAAGAGCTGCTTCATCTGACAATTTACGCTTCGGAATCAGCTCTGGAAAAACATTCCAATAATCATCTTGGTTATATAATGCCTGGTAGAAAGAGGGTGCCTCCGTGCGTAAAGCCTCAAAATTAATATGTCGATTCCCCTCTGGGTTAATAAGATGCTGTAAGCTGTTATAGCATTGTCTCGACTTCATCGAAGCGTAAAAAAATTTAGAATTCTTGTCACCAAGGGTCAACCAGCTTTGCCTACTTTTTTGGCGAAGGTCCTCCTCCTCAATATGCATGGCATTCTTAAGATTTTGGGTAGCCAATAATTCCTGCCTCTGGATAGAGATGTCAGAGTTCAAGTTCGCATTAGATTGAATAGACTGAAGCTTCATGCGGCATACATTTACATTCTGCATATTTACATTCCCAGCAACCCATGTCTTTAATCCCATTTTAAAGCACTTTAGTTTCCCATGCAAGTTCTGTAGATTCAATACACATGTAGGCCGGCCCCAAGCACTAGCAACAAATTCCTTATAACCTGAGAAAGAAGCCCATGAATTAAAATATTTGAAAGGTTTTGGTGGGGAGATAACCTGTGAAAGAATGTGCACTAGCATCGGCCGATGGTCGCTGGTATTTGCCGTGAGATATTCATAGAAAGAGGAGGTTAGAAGGCCGAACCACCGAGAATTGCATAATATCCGATCTAAACGAGCGACAATTCGTGCCCCCCAGTACGCTTGTTGGTCCAACTGAAATTGCCACCTGTGCTTTTTAGATCACTAAGTTGACAATGCCCAATACAAGCGTTGAAATCATCCATCGCCTTCATATCAACAGGACGCCCTCCTAACTTCTCAGTAGCACTCCGCACACAATTGAAATCACCACCCACTATCCAAGGCAATGGATTTACGATAGTAGAATCTGTCAGAAGATTGTTAAATAAGGTAGCCCGTGGCGATGATAAGTAGAAAGCATAAACAGCCGAGAGAGCAATGGCAAGCCCCGCCTTATTAGTGAATAGCGCGGTTATGTGTTGATCAGAAGAAGCAATAGTAGTAGTATTCCAAATATTAGAATTGAAGAAGATAACTATCCTCCCCCCTTTATGATGGATCCTGTTATCAACACTACACCAGTCTGATGGAAAGCATCTGGCAATTCTGCGAGCATTACATGCCTCTACTTTAGTTTCAAGGAGGCACACGATGGAGGGAGATAACTTACGAAGGTTCAATTTCAGGTTTGCAACCCGGGCAGAATTATTAAGCCCTCGGGTATTCCAGAAGAAGACGGACATTACAATGGTGGGGGTTGTGGCGCCAATGATGGCGCAAGCCTAGCACTTCGACGAACAGAGGAAGGCGAGATAACGGCATGCTTGGTCCTTGGAGTCTTCGGATTGTCCCTTGCTTTCCTCAGGTCCTGATGCAACAATAACCAAGCAGGGTTCTCGAAAGTCAAGACTGCAGGGATCTCTACATTTGTTTGTGCTGGAGGAACACCATCCGGAACATTGCTGTGCATTTCAGAATTAGATTCATCCGGACACTTGCTGTTAGCATCTTGTTGATTGGCTTGGGTATTAATTCTGGTGGCTGCATTTGGAGAAACAGTGTGATTGTGGTGGAAGGATCTCAAAGCTTGGGATACATAGACCAGGCGTAAAATAAACCTCCTTAGATCCTTGAGAGTGGAGGCTCCGGTTGAATTGTTACCAGCAAGAGCACCCTCCCCTTCTACCGAGATGACAGATGGTGTACTACATTCCCCAACCTCAAGTACGGTAGCCGCAAATGTTGTAACCTTACAGGGGGATTTTAATTTCTGAGTTGTCACAGGCTCAGATTGCTTCTCAATATCAATGGGAGGGTTACTTGGAGTATGCCTGGCTTGGGATTCAGTATTATTTGTATTTGAAGACCCCTTGCCTGAAGGATGTATTATAGGGCATTGCGCGATAGTATGACCAAAACAGATGCATTTACTGCAGCGTGGGGGTTCAGATTCAAACTTTGCTTCAATAGATAAAATGGATCCATCATCAAGTTCAGCTTCAACCTTGGATGGCAGTGGATTTTTGGCATCAACTTCAACCAAGCACCTCGCATAGGTTATTCTCTCCAGTTTGGCCGTAGCCCGGTCCAAACATAGGGGGTTGCCAATAACAGAGACAAGGATATTTAGGACCTCCCTATTCCACATGTTGACAGGTAACCCATGAAGCTGTACCCAGACAGGTACGGAGGTGAGGATGTCGCGGTCATGACGAAGGGAAGGAGTCCATAATTTCAGCACCACCAACCGACCGTCAATCAACCACGGGCCCCCATGTAGAACTCTTTCACACTCCTCCTCAGACTCAAAGCGGAAATAGAAGAAGCCATTGTCCTTACTATACAACTACACTTTCTTCTTAGGCTTCCAAAGCCTCTCAAGCCAAGATTGCATTTGACCAAACAGTGGTGTATCACCAACCACGTATCCAACCAGAGTAGATTTCCAATATTCAGAACCCTTTTCAAGGAGAGCATCTGAAATACGGGCTACAGCAGATCCATCTTGCCTCGTTTTAGGCTGTACAAAAGCCATGCCAATGGAATCGCCATACGTGCGCTTTTTGGAACAGACCTCAGACCAGCTACGCTTGGGACCAGAAGTTGTGATAGGAGTACGCATTGGCATTTTATCAAGCATCTTAGCTCCATAGGGAACATTTGCTGCCCTGCCCGCCCAATGTTGACCGCCACCAGTACGATCTACACCCTGGCCTACATCACGATTACCAGGACGAATACCCACAGCCTGGCGATAGAATTCCCCACGAATTTGTGGATGCCGTCGCTCTGAAATTTGATGTTGTCCTCCGCTCGAAAAGTGCTGCCTACCTCCCCCACGGGATTGAGGCAGACCCAGATCGCGTCCATGAGAGATTGGGTTAGGGCGACGCCTTCGAATCACGGTATGCCATGAATCTGCTGGATCAACCGGATTCAATTTCTCCTCCGCCGTCACAGAATTGATTGGAACCCTAGGTGGGTCGCCAAAATCGCCAGACGCTCCACTCCGAAAATCACTCATCTCTTCCGAAAAAAATATATTGGTAGATATATATATATATATATACATATATATATGTTGGAGTTGTATTGGTATATGTATGAATGCCGTGATACGTATATAGAATATTCTGATATGTGTATTGAGTCTCACTCAAGCTTGAGTGGGTATACTCTAAGTACATTGAATGTATGTTTGTAGTTTGAATAAAGCAATGTTTGATGTATGTATAGTGATAGGAGTGTTTGTGCCTGGTTGTGCTACACACATGATTGTGGGTCGCTACGCCAGTATATAGTTATAGGTGCTGGTCTTGTGGTATAGTTATTTACTAAGGACTTGCTCATGTGAACGTATGTGTACTAGCTAAAACTAGGTGTGTATGTGTGCTAGTAATATAATGGTATGATTGGTATGCGTAAATGAAATGCTAGCGTGTATGGGTGTGCACCATGCACGGGCAAGTATGTGCTTAGTTATAGGAATTGATGACTACGATATATGTGGCGTGTCGAAAATACAGTTATAGGACCGTATGTGATGAGAATATATGGTGAACTATTTGCATGCACTGTATGACTATATGTTGTGAAATTATAGTAGTGGTGAATGTATATTAAATATAGTGAACTTGATTTAATAATGGTATGGTGTGACTATATGTGTTGAGATGTTTGGTATTGGACGAATATTAGAGGGTAGTATACCCTTGATGTGTGTGCATAGGTAGCTACATATAGGTAGAGCAATGATTGTATTGGCTAAGTGTGAGACTATCCTTATATAAGTATCTGAACCATTGTTTTGTGAGTAGTAGTTATATAAGAGATGTATGTTTATATATATGATTGAAATACATGTATGAATTTGACTGACTATAATAGGTATAAGTATATGACGTGTGTGAATATATATATATATATATATATATACGTGTTGGTAGTGTTAATGTTTGACTACCTAGTGCATATATAAGCACTTGTAATGACTATACTTGGTTTAAATTATAATGTGGCTTGATTGGGGTAGTTACTAGAGTGACTAGCTATATTAGAAAGTCCGAGGACGGACTTTATTCTAAGGTGGGGAGGATGTAACGACCACTTTTCGTTGTACGTTGTTCGTGCACGTGCTTTTTGACCGTGCACGTGTTTGTTTTAGACTTTGTTTGTTCGTGAACACTTTTGTGTAATATGCCGTTGCGAACGTCTCTCAGAGTATTAAATAGTGGCACTATCTTGGAACGACACTTCTCGAGTCGTTTGTCCACAATTTAAACTTACTCGATGAGACGTGACGATTCTCACTCTTGACGGGAGACGTTTCTATTTTTAGTCTCGTCGTCCGACGTCGAAATTGAGATCCGTCTTCTTAGTTAGCTCACATTTGTCGCCACGATCACCCTGATATTTATTTTATAATTTTTGGAGTTTATTTGACCAATTTTATATTTTTAACAAGTTTTATAATATTTTTAATAATTAATTTTTATATTAAATTCGGCCAAAGAAAATTTATTTGAGTTTTAAACGTTTTAAAGAATTTTTGAGCCAATTTTCAACTCATTTGGACCAAGTCAAATCCTTGGGTGAGTTGGAGAAGTTTAGATTTAAATTTTAAATTATTTTAAACTTCTAATCCTATTAGATTTAGCCCTAGACCAAGTCAACCCATCTATACTATATAAGCAACCCCTAGGGAGACCTATTTTCGCAAGAAATTAGCCCTAGCCTCTTCCAAAACCAAAATTGGACGTTGCGACGAACTTCCCCCGCTCTGACCGAGAGAACGAGCTCCGTTCTCCCGCACCGACCGCTGCTCCGCCCGCACCAAGCTCCGCACAGCCGCTCCGCATCGCCCCGCTCCGCTTGCAAGCCCGCTCCGCACCCCGCATCTCACCGTGCCCGACCGAGGCGCCCGCCCGCACCGTGCGCTCGCCAATTCGTTGCAACGTTGCAAATGTTGCAACGCATTGTCGCCCGCAGCGACCGACGCTCCCGACCGGTCTGACCAAAGGAGACAGCCCCGCCCGCTGTTGCGACCGACCCAAATCGCTGCACAGCCCCGTTCTCTCGCAGCGACCGATAGGATCTCCCGCACCGAGGCTGTACGACCGATGGCCATACGTCGCAACCCCGCATCCGTCGCACCGCTTGCCACCGAGGGCCCCCCAAGTTCTCCAGAGTTATTTTGGGTCCCCCAAAGGTCCCTAGGACTACTGTGGGCCCCACCTAGGTGCGTTCTCTTTGACGACTTGCCGCGTACGACGTCGTCGCACGTCGTAGCCCGTCGTCGCATGTGCTAGCTTTGGAATCTGGAACCGTCGCCCCGGTTGAAGCTCTGAATTTTCTAGCGAGGAATATATATTGGAATCTGGACTTGGAGCGCGATCTATTATTCCAACCCCCGGCGTCGCTACCCGACGCCGGTGTAGCTTTCGCGTCGTGTTGAGGTAACGTTTTGCACCCTTAGGACCCCCAACCCAATGCATGCTAATCAAGACTAAAATCGGTATTTTTAAAGTATTTTAAATGTTTTAAATTCACTAATGAAGATTAATAATATGGACTTTAGGCCGGTGGACTTGTGCACGTAGGATAATTGTGATTTTGGACTCATTGGACGGTATGCTCAGACGTCGTGCTTGCAGGCAAGTGAAACTTGCCAACTCTTGTGTAGGGCCATGTTTTTAGGCCACTTCCTTGTTCCTAGCGTAAAAGAGACTAGTCAGTGAAATGATAGCTGGTTAGACGCCTACTTGATCTAGTTTGACAACGAAACTAGATCCGTCACCTAATTGATCTAGCTTGACAACGAAGCTAGATCCAACCCTTTAAACTTGTTGTTCATGCATACTAAACTGTCACGTTTACTTTCCTTAAACTGTACGCACTTTTAACTGCCATGCATTGCATCTTACATGTCATCCAACTTGATTGTTGCATCGTAGCACACGCTACAAAATACTTGTACAAATCCGTGTTTCCGTGTCCCTGGCTAGGTGCACCCCTAGGCCATACTTGTTTAAAACACTTCCTGGCTCGTGATCCAGAAGCGAGCATTCCAAGTTCGGGGGTAAGGCCCTGGCTCGACACACGTGGAGGGGTAGGGATAAACGTTCACTTGAGCTTAGGAGTGGCCTAATCAGCCCTCTAGCCAAAAGACGGAATCTCTGTGCACGAGGTGCTTACTTTCCTTGTCTTGTACTTGTCTTGTGAATGATTCATGTAATACTTGTCATCCATGCCATGCCATGCTCGTACTTTACCTTACTTGTTGCACTCATTACTTTAACTGCCATGTCATTGCATTATGCTAGAACTGCTAGGTTGCTCTTATTTGTACTTTCAGTTTCACTTGCACAAGTCTTCCAGACTTGCTGACATGTACCCCTTTCTCTTTGGGTGTCACATGTTAGACCCTGAGCCAGAGACAGTTGTTGAGGACGAGTTAGTTGCTGACAATGAGCCTACGTTCGTCGAGGAGTTCGTGGGCACCGGAGACCAGTTTTAGAGACTGTTGGCGTTGCTTTTGCTTTAGGTTGCTGTTAGATGTCGGTGCTTGCACCATTACTTTGTTTCTGTACTTTGTACTTTTGTTGGCCATGCTGGGCCTCTTTTAGACTCTTTCATTTCAGCCTGGTGGCTTTTTCTGCGATGTTGAGATTTATTATTATGGATATTCTGAGATGTTTCTTTGTCTCTTTTCGTTATTATTATATTTGTTTCGTTTCGCGTTGCAAGGACCTGCAGTTTTAAAGTGATTGACGCTTATCGGACTTGCAGCTTTGTAGCTTCAAGTCTGAGCGGACCTTCTCACGCTTCGCCTCCACGTTTTTGGGAAGCGGGGCGTGACAAATGGACTCCCGCGGAGATCGCCGCGGAGGTAAGCAATGCCAAGGCAATGAACGCCTTGCAATGTGCTTTGGAGCCCGAGGATTTCAACAAGATATGCATATGTAAGAGTGTATATCAAATATGGAAATCCCTCCTCATCTTGCATGAAGGAACGAGTAGGGTAAGAGACTCTAAACTCGTTGTAGTTAATAAAGATTTCGAGTTATTTCATATGCTACAGGGTGAGAAGATGAAGGAGTACTATGCTCGCTTCGTCGACATCACAAACGAGTTGGAAGCTCTCGGTAAGACCTACACCCAAAAGGAGAAAGTCTCGAAGATTATCGATGGACTTCCTTCTAGTTGGGAGAAACATACCTTCGCCTTCGAGGAATGTAATGATATGAAAACTTATACCGTCATTCAACTAATGGGTAACTTGATGTCTTATGAGGTACGCAAGGATAGCAAGTTGAAGTTGCAGGAAAAGATGAAGTCCTACCTATAACAAGACGAGCCAAAGAAGAAGGCTATTGCTTTCAAGGCCGCTCCATCTACTTCCACATCGACTGATGATGAAAACTCGGAAAACGAGTTGGACTTGGAGTCCATGGCTCTCATGGCCAAGAAGTTCAACCGGTTCTTCCGGAAAGGTAACTTCAAAAACAAGTCAAAGTTTAATTCTTCTAACGCCTCCTTCTCCTTTGTGTTTTCAATGCAACAAGCCCGGACACATGAAAGCGGAGTGTCCTCAAAACAAGCACAAGGAGAAGTGGAAGGCGCCGAAGTACGACAAGTCCAAGAAGTATAAGAAAGGGAACAAAAAGGGGCTTGTCGGGACATTCACCGACTCCGATGATTCCTCTAGCGGAGAGTCGGATGATGAGCAAGTGGAGCAAGCACACATGTGCTTCATGGCTAGAGAGGAAAATGAACAAGGATCTTCCTCCGAAGATAGCGACAACGAAGGCGATGAGGTAACAATGGATGACCTTAGGAATGCTAATTCTCAATTGTGGTCTAAGTATACTAAATTAGTAAATAGGTATACTAAAGTAAAAGATGATTTAGCTAGCATCCAAACCTCGCCTAAAACTATCATCACCAACAACGACACCGTTGTTGAAGGGTTGAAGAATGAGATTGTTAATCTCAAGACTCAACTTGAACATGTTAGCATTGAGGATCCGGAAGAACACAAGATAGCGGATTTGACCTCTCAAAACTCGACTTTGAGTATTGAGAATGAAAATATCAAATCTCGTGTTTATGTGCTCACATCACAAGTATCCACTTTGGATGCTTCTATGCGTTCTCTCACCGAGAAATATGAGAACATATTAGGCCGAATTAACAAATTCAATAAGGGTAAGGACCATTTGGATAAAATCCTAAGTGACTTACTCCCGGGTAATCACCATATTGGCTTGGGGTATACGATGGGAAATTCATCCAAAGCGGCCACAACTTTTGTTAGGCCAATTTCCGGTGACTCAACAAGTGGTAGCAAACACTCTATTGGTAGGTCGTCTACCAATGGTGCTTCCACCTCGTACACATCTTCTTTTGAAAAGAAACCCACTTTGGGTGGACCTCCAAAGAAGGGCCATGCTTACATGTACACGAACACCATGCCACGTAGGAACGCACGTCCTACTCCACATGCTCACACATATGATGATATGCACCACATCCACGGGCACGTGCACACAATGTGAGACACCCTCATGCACGTGTTCCTCCACATGCATATGTATACCCACATCATCGTATGAATAATTATCCACATGCACCATTCCATCATGTTCCTTATGCCTATCCACGTCATGCATCACGTAGAAACCAACAACGCATGCATGCACCCAATAGGATGAGGGCTCCCAAAATATTCACAATTTGGAGCCCAAAGGACACAAGCATGGATGAAAAACAAGTTTACATGAATGCTTATTTTTCGGATGTTGTGCATAGTGATAATTATGTGGGGAAGTCTAAGTCCAATTGGACTTGGCTTCCAAAGGTCTAATCTTTTGGACCCAATGACCTTGGGTACCATGATATGAAACTTTCTATCTTTAGGTACTCAAGAAAAAGAAACGGAGCAACAAATTTAAATTTAGCTTCAAAGGGAATTGGATACTCGATAGCGGGTGTTCAAAACACATGACGGGTGACGCTCAATTGCTCTCACGAGTGGTTCCCATTGCAAATGGAAACCGGGTAGTCTTTGGAGGCAACGAGAGCGGAACCATCATAGGTGTTGGTAAAGTGGGTAATCCTTCTAAACCTCTTATAAATGATGTTTACCTTGTTAAAGGATTAAACCACAATCTCATTTCAATAAGTCAACTTTGTGACAAAGGTTACAAAGTTAGCTTTGCGAAAGGAATGTGCCATATTTTAAGAAAAGATAATAATGAATTATTGTTTTCCGGCACACGCCATAAGGATATATACATCCTTGATCTTCCAAGATCACATGAACAATGTCTCATTGCCAACACAAGTGAACAACACTTATGGCATCGACGTTTTGGTCATATGAACTTTGGAACACTATTTAAACTTTCCAAGTTAAATTCTATTAGAGGCTTCCCTAAGCTAGTCTTTCAAAAGAAAAGCTTTTGTGACTCGTGTCAATGAGGCAAGCTTCCAAAATCGTCGTTTAAACCTAAGAAAAGCATTTCTTCTAAGCGGCCACTAGAGCTATTACATCTAGATTTATTTGGGCCAACTAGAGTTGCTTCATTAGGAAATGCACGATATGGACTTGTCATCGTTGATGACTTTTCTAGGTTTACTTGGGTATTTTCATTATGTAATAAAAATGATACTTTTGAAAACTTCACAATTTTTGTTAAGAAAGTACAAAATCTCTTAGGAACCACCATTGTCACTATTCGTAGTGATCATGGAGGAGAATTTGAGAATGAGTCTTTTGAGACATTTTGTGATGAAGTTGGTATTACACACACCTTCTCTTTCCCTCGTGCACCTCCTCAAAATGGTGTAGTTGAGAGAAAGAATAGGACGCTAGTGGAGTGTGCTCACACTATGCTTGATGATAGCCAACTTGGCCATCAATTTTGGGCGGAAGCGATACACACCGCTTGCTATGTGTTTAATAGAATACTTTTGAGGCCCGGCACTAAACAAACTTGTTATGAATTGTTGTTTGGTAGGTTGCCTCAAGTTAAACATTTTCGTGTTTTTGGTTCAAAATGTTTTATTAAGAACACGTATGGTAGTTTGGACAAATTCGATCCAAGATCCGATGAGGGGATTTTTGTTGGGTATTCCTCACGTAGCAAAGCCTACCGGATATACAACAAACGAACCTCAACGATCGAGGAATCGCTTCATGTTTCTTTCAATGAAGGATTTGTTCCAACTAGAATTACTAATGATGATGACTCCATGGATGTTTTATGTGATTCAATTGGTAATTCTAACTCTAATGATTCTATTGATTCTATTGATACTAACCCGACTAATGAAGTTGTTGAGAATGTTCCTAGTGATCAAGGAATTCCCAAACGGCTTCATACCGTTCGTGACCATCCTCATGAGCAAGTCATTGGCAATATCCATGATAGTGTCAAGACGAGATCTCAAGTCAACCACTTCACTCATTGTGCCTTTGCCTCCTCGATAGAGCCAAAGAAGTTAATGAAGCATGCGAAGATAGCGCTTGGATCCTTGCCATGGAAGAGGAACTTATTCAATTCGAGAGGAATGAGGTTTGGGAGCTTGTTTCATTGCCATCGAAGAACCACACCGTCATAGGGACAAAGTGGATCTTCAAGAACAAGACCGACGAAAACCAAGTTGTCGTCCGGAACAAAGCTCGGTTAGTAGCTCAAGGCTATCGGTAAGAGGAAGGTATCGATTTCGAAGAATTCTTTGCTCCGGTAGCTAGATTAGAATCAATTAGATTATTGTTATCTTTTGCATGCCATAAGGATTTTAAATTATTTCAAATGGATGTTAAAAGTGTGTTTTTAAACGGAGATATTGTTGAGGAAGTTTATGTTTCTCAACCTCCGGGTTTTATAAATGAAAAATTTCCAAATCATGTTTTCAAACTTAAGAAAGCACTTTACGGTTTGAGACAAGCTCCTCGAGCTTGGTATGACCGTTTAAAGAATTTTCTTTTGGATTTAGGTTTTAAAATGGGAGAAGTTGATTCCACATTGTTTGTTAAGTATTCGAATAATGATATAATTTTAGTTCAAATTTATGTTGATGATATCATTTTCGGTGCTACTAACTTTGCTCTTTGTGAAGAGTTTTCTAATGTGATGAAGGATCAATTTGAGTAAGCCACATGGGTGAGCTCAAATATTTCTTAGGTCTCCAAATTCGCCAAATGAACGATGCAATCTTGATCCACCAAACGAAGTATACGGTGGAGTTGCTAAAGCGATTTGGAATGGAGAATGCCTCCGGGAAAAAGACACCGATGAGCACGACTACACATCTTGATAAAGATGCGGGCGGAAAAGATGTAGACATTTGTCTATATCGAGGTATGATAGGTAGTTTACTTTATCTTACCGCAAGTAGGCCCGATATTATGTTTGCCGTATGTGTATGTGCTCGTTATCAGTCTCAACCTAAGGAGTCTCACTTAGTAGCGGTAAAGCGTATTTTCCGTTATTTAAGTTATACACTTGATTTTGGATTACTTTATCCAAAATCTAGCACGTATGAGTTAATCTCATATAATGACGCAGATTATACGGGATGCAAATCCGACAGGAAAAGTACTAGTGGCACTTGCCATTTTATAGGAAATTCTCTTGTCTCTTGGTTTTCCAAGAAGCAGAATTCCGTATCACTTTCAACCACCGAGGCGGAATATATTGTCACCGGTGCCGCGTGTGCTCAAGTTCTTTGGATGAGACACACACTTAAAGACTTTGGTATAAACTGTGATACTTGCCCTATCATGGTGGACAACCAAAGTGTAATATGTCTCTCTAAGAACCCGGTACACCATTCCCGTTCGAAACACATAGATGTCCGACACCATTTCTTAGATGATCATGTTGCTAAAAAGGACATTATATTAGTGTACGTTGAAACCCAGAAGCAAATCGCCGATATTTTCACGAAACCCCTAAAGGAAGACTCCTTTGTGCGGTTACGTCGAGAATTGGGGATTATGGGTGAATCCGAGATTTAGGATTCATATGTTTTCAATAATCTTGCATGATATTCAATTCTTTATATTTGCTCATGCTAGATTAATTGAAATTTTCTGGATTTTTGTTGATTTTTCGGAATTTTCGCTCGATTTGTGCATAATCGTCAAATTTCAGATTTTCAATGTTTAATGGGGTAGTATAATGATTAATGAGAGTATTTTGATGTTTCTTCGAAGTGCGATTAGGAGAGAAATCAAATTTCAAAATTTTTCAATTTTTGGACTCTCTTAGTCGGTCCAAGTTCATTGACCGACCGACTAGATTCAGTTCTAGTCGGTCAGTGAATGAGCTTAGACCGACTAAATCTTGTCAGGAAATTTGGCTTCAGTTACTGTTTACAACTAGTCGGTTCAAGCTCATTGACCGACCGACTAGATAGTGATCTAGTCGGTCAGTGCTTGAAATGTGACCGACTAGTTGTGACGGGGACTTTCTTGTCTTTTGCTCTTCCGATCGATTAAAACTCATCTCTAACCGACTTAATTCTCTATTAGTCGGTTTCTATCTCTCTCCAGCTCGAAAAACCCCCGACCCCTTCGACTTCCATCCTCTCCCACCGTCGATCTCCAGCCAATTTCCGACCATATCTCCGGCCGATCTCCCCTAGGGTTTGTTCTCTCTCCTCTCCTAGCTATCTAGGGTTAGTTTCTTAGCTCCTAGGGTTAGGGTTTTCCTCCTAGGGTTAGGATTCTCTCGGCTAGGGCTTCATTCAATTTCGACTAGGGTTTCTATATCTAGGGTTTCGATTGCTTGATTGATTACGTCGTGTCGTGCCGCGCTTATGGCCCGTACACGCATTCCGATCCGCCCTACGAGCCCATCGCCTATGACCGTAGAACCATCCCCTACGGATCCCGATCAACCTACGCGAACCCCTCCTAGACGTCGTTCGAAGACCACCAACCCTCTTTGTCTTCGCCTCCTCTTAAGCGTAAGAGGACGGCGACTTCGAAACCCCGTGCCCAATCAGCCCAAGTCTAAGCCTGTGTCTTTTCGTGCTCCCACTCCACCCGGTGCTTCGGATTCCGACACCGAGTACATACCTGAAACTGAGACCCGTAGGGAACCCTCACCTCATCTTAGGCAGCCTAGGTCTAGCTCTTGACCCCGTACCCGTCAGCCTAAGGGAAAGGCTCCGATGCCGGTTGGCGGTGTCGATATCTCGTTGTGTGGCGATGACCCTATGTGTCTCGCGGCTTACAACCGTATCGAACACTGTCCGCTGCTTCTGGAGCATTTCGTTTAGTTTTCTGACTTCATAGGGCTAGCAGACCTTCTGTCGTCTTCGTGTCTTATCGATTACCTTCGTTATGATCCTAAGGCGAATCCTCACCCCTACCCTCGCCTAGTGAAGCTTTTCTATGCCAATAGGATCCGGGGTCAGTACGACGTGACCCACTCGATTGAGACTACTGTCTTGAGGACTCCGATAGTCCTCACGGCAGAAATCTTAGGCGAGTTGATAGGTTGCTCGTCGTCTGGCCTCCTCCCCTCTGATATTTCTGTTGATGACATCTCTTCACTTGATCAGGTTATCCTCTCCGTGATCTTCCATGAGATTCCTCCCGCCATGATTGGCGTCCCTTCCAAGTCATTCAAGCCAAATGCCTGGGTCCTGAATTTGATTATGAAGTCGTGCTTACTTCCAAAGTACGGCTCCTCTTCTTTGCCCTCCCAGCAATTTCTGAAGTTGATCTATGCCATCTTCATGGGTAGCG
This sequence comes from Scilla litardierei, assembly GCA_030789695.1. Taxonomy (NCBI): domain Eukaryota; kingdom Viridiplantae; phylum Streptophyta; class Magnoliopsida; order Asparagales; family Asparagaceae; genus Scilla; species Scilla litardierei. The sequence continues at coordinate 43,451,695 of CM061136.1, read as the reverse complement.
AGATTAACTGGGCCTGTATTATACTCGATAAGATGGATTCTTTCGAGTGTTTCCGGAAGTCCACGAAGTGTGCGCATATCTCATATCCTTGCTTGTTGACCCTTTTTTTTCGCCACTTCCGTGTCACACTTCCTCCAACGATGAGCGTCCCCTTGGTCCTCCTCTAAACGCGACGGCCGTCAAGAAGTCTCTTGCGGCGCTCCGTCACGTTCAGAGGACGACACCTTCAGCGTCTGCCTCTGCTTTTGCCTCAGCTGCTCCCTCTACCACTCTTGACGAGCTCGCACGTTCAGTGAGACGTGTGGAGTCTCTTTATGCTCGTACCGAGGAGATTCTTGCTCGCATTGCTCACCACCTTGGTATTGATATCCATCCGTCAGTTTCTGACGAGGAGGAGTTGGACGAGGAGGAGATTGAGGAGCTTGTGCGTGTTTCTACTCGTGCCCCCGAGGGCACTTCTGGTGCTGTAGCTGCTTCGTCTGCTGGTGACCCCGAGAGTACACCTGTTGCCACCGTTCCTGCGGTGGATACTACCACTGGTGCTCCCGAGGCCACTACTGTCGCTGCTCCAGAGATTTACACTACTGCTGACCCGGTGACCACCACTCCTGCTGCAGAGCCTGTTGCTGATGCAGATCCTTCCACTGCCTCTTGAGCTTCTTTGAGGCCTCTCCCGATGCACTTTAGATGAGATATCTTGTAGTGAGAGAGTGTGGGTTAGGATATTTTAGGTGGTTTTGTGGTTATGTTTTTTGATATTTTTGGATGTATGATGATGTATCCCTGATGATGTTGTATGTTTTGTGATACTCTGATATATGTGTGATATGATGTATTTTTGTGCCCCGATCGTTGGATCGATGTTTTGTATGTCGGCGATGTATCATTTTGATGTACTCATGCTTTATATATATATACATCGATGTTGACATTTCATTCTGTTGTGCACATTTAATATTTTATATGTCTCTGATGTTTTGATTTCGTCGATCGACGAAAATACTTGGTTAAATAGAATTCATTTTATGAAAACATAGAATTGTTTTCCATGCACTAAATTAACCAAGAATGTTGATATTGGAGAGTATATTCCATAACTCAATTCGTGAAATTAATTTGAGTTTTTGATGATTTTATTTATCGATTTTCGACTTTGGTCTCATTGACACGCCTTGATTTCATTCGTATTTTTCTTTGGTGTCATTTGGACCGTGGTCGTATTCTACGACTCCCGTGCTTTTATTTGAAGCCATTGTTGTTGTCGTTGATCTCCTCCCGCTCTTTTTGCTAATGCCAAAGGGGGAGAGATATAATAATGACGGTGTGCTAAATGATAATTTAAGCATTTTTTCCAAGAATCTAATTTGATGTGTTAGATTCAGGAGGAGTTAAGACATATAAATGGAATTTCAATTACTAAATTTCAATATTCGATTCTCATTTTTATACTTTACTCGTCTGCTTGATGCGTATTATTATTATTCATTTTGGAATTAACGTGTCATCAATGCAGGGGGAGTAAGTAAATTACATTTGAATCATTATTTATTATTATTATTTATGTTGGTTTGTCATTACCAAAAAGGGGGAGAATGTTGGATATTGGACTCCCCGGAATTGGTTTTGGATGATGAACAAACATAAATATATTGTGAACTAACAATTTGTGAGCGTAGTTATGGAGATCGTCGCCAAATTCATATGAACATCCAAAGCGACGTCTCGAGACTTCTCAAAGCACGTGATCGTATGCCTAAAGCTTCGTTGAAGCTTTTGGACCATTTTAGAAGTCATGAAGATTCGGATCGAAGCTTTCGAAGACGGTTCGTCAAGTTTTATTTATAGTCTTTTAGCTTCGTTCCGTAGAATGTTAAGCCTTGAGTAGGTCTTACGTTTAAATCTTCATAACGCTCCTATCTTAGACATAGGAACTAGTAAGAAGTCCATACAAACTTTTCCGAAGCATCGCGCTTCGATTCACGACTTCTTGTGCATGTTAGTTAGTTCAAGAAGAAGAACCAACCGACTAGATGGTGATCTAGTCGGTCGGCAATCCTTCTTAGACCGACTAGTTTGCTTTCTCAAATCATAGCTCTTTATAGTTTACAGTTAGTCGGTCTACGTTGACTCACCGACCGACTAGTTTGTGAACTAGTCGGTCAGTGATGCTTCTTTGACCGACTAGTTGAGCTTCTACTGTACATGCCAAGTTACTGTTTGTCGTTAGTCGGTCCAAGTACATTTGGCGACCGACTAGTTGATGAACTAGTCTGTCAACTTTTGTTCTTTGACCGACTAATTCTATTTGTTCTCAGACTTTGTGTTTTATCTCTTAGTCGGTCTAAGTTATCTCATCGACCGACTAGTTGTGAAACTAGTCGGTCGGCAAGTGTGCTTTGACCGACTAGTTCCTTAAGTCTGAACTTCGACCTATTCCCTGTTCACCAGTTAGTCGGTTCATGTTGATTGACCGACCGACTAGTTGATGAACTAGTCGGTTGGTGGTTGTTCTTTGACCGACTAGTTTGGTTCAGAATAGATCCGTTGGAGCTTTAATTGAAACGTTTCTCTCTCTCTCTCTCTCTCTCTCTCTCTCTCTCTCTCTCTCTCCTCTAACCTATATATACTTGATGAGCTGTATTCATTGCACTCAAGGCTGATATTAAGACAAGTTTAGAGATCAAAGAGAAATCATTCCCTCTCATTTAAAGCTCATTCATTTCCAATCTTGAATCTCTTCTCACTCTTATTTCAAAAGAGAGATTCATTGATTGTGAGCCTTCCAAGCCAAGTGCTTGATTCTAGGTCACCATCAACCTCATAGCTCTCCATAGCTGGTCTACATCTTGGAGCTAGGGTTTGGTGCCTCTTCATCTTCTCCAAAATCATCTTTGCCCTAATTCGTAAGTTTACTCAAGGCATAGGTATTTTGTGGTAAGCATTTCATTTCAATTTACGTTGATATTGTAAGTGATTCGCTCTCGGTTGTGAGAGTGTGTTTGTGATCCCGGGTTGTGGGAGTCACAAGTTTCATTTGTGTATGATTTGACTTGTGAAGGTTTTTCACAAGTATTTCATAATGGAAATCTTGAGTTAGGGTTTCTAACTCAAGTATCCGGAAGTGATCCGGGTGGTTGGGACATAGGATCACCAGGAACAAGTCGAGGAGACCTGGGTGGATCCGAACCCAGTAATATCGTTTGTTTGTGATTGTTTATTTGTTGTCGATTATTTACTATTCCGCATTTCCGCATTAATTGGTAGAGTTTGCAAGGTAATTAGGAATTAGCCTCTTAATTATTTTAAAGTACTATTCACACCCCTCTAGTACTTGTGCAGTAGCTTAGCAGGGCATTACACCCCTCAGGCTACTTGAGTTAGAATCCTCTAACTCAAATTTGCACTATGAAATTCTTGTAAAAAACCTCTACAAGATCAAATCATATACAAATGAAAATGTGACTCCCACAAACCGGGATCACACACTTCTCTCACAACCAAGAGAAAAACTTGCAATAACAAAGTAAATGAAACAATGAAATGCTCACCAACAAAATCCTATGCCTTGAGTAAACTTACGATTTTAGGGCAAGGAGGATTTTGAGGAAGAAGATGACACCAAACCCTAGCTCCACCAAGATAACCAGCAATAGATGGCTAGGGTGGGATTGGTGACTTTGAATCAAGCTCTTGGCTTGAGTAGCTCACAATCAATGAGAATCTCTCTTGAGGAATAAGAGTGAGGGAGAGATTCTTGTGAAGAGAGAGAGCTTGGAAATAGGAATTAAATGCTCTCTCTTTAATTCTCAAAGTCTCAATAATATCAGCCTTGAATGCTATGAAGAAGCATCACAAGATTATATAGGGTAGAGAGAAGAGAGATGGAAAATTCATGCATTTAATGCTCCAACGGATCTATTTCTGAAGCAGTCTAATCGGTCTAAGAAGGATCACTGACCGATTAGTTTCACAACTAGTCGGTCGGTGATTCTTCTTGGACCGACTAAGAGGTTGACAGCCAAGAAAGATAGTTCAGGAGGTTAAGAACTAGTCGGTCTAAGAAGACTTGCCAACCGGCTAGTTTGACAACTAGTCGGTCGGTGAGTGTTCTTTGACCGACTAAGAGTTGAAACTCAATAGGCTGAATTTAAGAAGAACTAGTCGGTCTAAGAACAAATTCCAACCGACTAGTTTCTCAACTAGTCGGTCGATGGTTGTTCTTGGACCGACTAATGAATAAACAGTAGCTAGGCTATGAAAATGAAGATATAACTAGTCGGTCTAAGAATGATTCCAAACCGACTAGTTTGACAACTAGTCGGTCGGTGAACCTTCTTGGACCGACTAATTGGTCAACAGTGAAGATGCTGAATTGAGCAAGGAGATCTAGTCGATTCAAGAAGGATTACTGACCGACTAGATGACAAACTAGTCGGTTGGTTCTTCTTCTTGAACCAACTAAGATGCACAAGAAGCCGCGAAATGAAGCGTGAAGCTTCGGGAAAGTTTCTATGGGCTTCTAAGATAATCCTAGCTCTACGATATGAGTGTTATGAAGATTATCAGGTAAGACCCACTCAAGGGTTAACATTCTACGAAAAGAAGTTAGAAGACTATAAAATAAACTTGACGAACCGTCTTCAAAGCTTCAATCCGAATCTCTTAACTTCAATAATGCTCCTAGAGCTTCAACGAAGCTTTAGGCACACGGTCACGCGCTTTGAGAAGTCTTGAGACGTCGCTTTTGATGTACGTAGAATTTTGGCGATGATCTCTATAACTGCGCTCACAAAGAGTTAGTTCACAATATTTATGTTTGTTCATCATCAAAACCAAATCCGGGGAATCAATACTCAACATTGTCCCCCTTTTTGGTGATGACAAACCAACATAAATAATAATCATTAATAATGATTCAAATGAAATTTACTTACTCCCCCTGCATTGATGACACGTTAATTCCGAATTAAATAATAAACATAAGCATCAAGCAGACGAGAAAAGTATAAAACATGATCCAATTATTGAAATATAGGATCTAAATCCATTTTTATATCTTAACTCTCCCTGAATCTAACATATCAAATTAGATTCACGGTAAATTGCTTTAAATTATCATGTAGCATATCGTCATTATTAATTCTCTCCCCCTTTGGCATTAGCAAAAAGAGCAGGAGGAGATCAACGACAACAACAATGGCTAAAAAATAAAAGCACGAGAGTCGTAGAATACGACCACGGTCCAAATGACACCAAAGTATCACGAAGAAAATCAAAGTGTGCCAATGAGACCATAGTCGAAAATCGAAAAATGAAATCAGCAAAACTCAAATCAATTTCACATATTGAGTTATGGAACATACTCTCCAATATCAACATTCTTAGTGAATTTAGTGCATGGAAAACAATTCTATGTTTTCATAGAAAGAATTCTATTTAATCAAATATAATCGTCGAGCGAAGAAATCAACATCAGAGACAAAAAATATAAAGTGCACACTGGAGTAAATGGCAACAAGATGTATATGTATATGTGTGTGTGTGTGTGTGTGTGTATAAAACATGGTACATCAAAAAGTATACATCCGCCAACACAAATATAAACGATCATCAAATCGGTGCACAACATACAACATATGTCTCAACAGACTTCAAAACGAATGTACATCAAAATGTATCATCAAAACATCCAAAACTACATCAAAAATACATCACCACCCAACTATCCTACCCCACTCTCTCACAACAAATATATCATCCAAGTGAACATGGGAGAGTCCTCCAACGCAAGCTCAGGAGGCGGAGGGAGGATCAGCAGCAGTAGCAGGCTGTGCAGAAAGGGTGGTGGTCTCTGGGTCGACAGGAGAGACAACCGAAGTGAGAGTGGCAACATGAGTGGTCTTAGGAGCACCAGCAGAAGTATCCACCGAAGGAATGGTGGCAGCAGGTGTGCTCTCGGGAGCACCAGCAGAAGTAGCAGCAGCAGACGTACCCTCGGTGGCACGAGCAGGAGAATCATCTCGCTCCTCATCATCATCAACGTCCATGACCTCCTCATCAGAAAGCATCGGAGGAACAACAATATCCAGATACTCGTAGAGGCGAGCAAGCATCTCCTCACAACGAGAAACACGAGACTCCACACGTCTCAGGGAAACTGAAAGCTCAGCGAGTGAAGGAGTAGGAGGAGCAGGAGCAGCTGAAGCAGAGGGGGTAGTCCGCTGAACGTGACGCAAAGCCGCAAGAGACTTCTTAACGGCAGTCGTGTTCAGGGGAGGACCCAAAGGATGCTGGTCATCAGGAGGGAGAGTGACGCCAAAGTGACGGAAAATGAGAGTCAATAGGCAAGGATAAGGAATGTGAGCAGACTTGGTGGATTTCCTTATGCACTCAAAGGAATCCATCTTGTCAAGGATAATACGAGCCCAATTTATCTCGCTCCCCATGAAAAGATCGTAGATAAGCTTGAGAAACGGCTGGGAGGGCAAGCTAGAGGAGCGTACTTCGGTAGAAGGCACGAATTCAGGATAATATTGAGGACCCAAGCATTAGGCTTAAATGATTTCGAGGGGACGCCAATCATGGCGGGAGGGATGACATGGAACATCTCAGCAAGCATCGACTGGTCAAGATCGTGGATATTATCCACGGAGATATCAGTAGGGAGCAGGCCAGAGGATGAGACACCAATCAAATCCCCTAAAATCTCTGCCGTGAGGACAATAGGCGTCCCCAAGACAGTGGTCTCAATGGAGTGGGTGTCATCATACTCACCCCAGACTCGATTGGCGTAGAATAATTTGACGAGTCGGGGATACGGATGAGGGTTCGCCTTGGGGTCATGGCGAAGATAGTCTAATAGGCCGCTATAGGAGAGGAGGTCGGCAAGCTGAGGAAAGTCGGAAAACTGGACGAAGTGCTCCAGAATCAAAGGACAATGCTCAATACGAATGTATGTCGCTAGACACATCGGGTCATCGTGACATAACGAAATAGCGACACCACCCAATGGCATGGGGGCCTTCCCCTTAGACGGATGAGACGAAGTACGAGGAGGAGGAGTAGGAGCCTTATCGGTAGGCTCAGACTCAGGAATATACTCTTTGTCGGAGTCAGAAGTGGGAGGAGTCGGTGCACGAAACGAGCTAGGCTTGGGTTGAGCTTGAGGCTTGGGCTGTGAAGATGATCGGGCTCTAGGCTTAGAAGTAGCCGTCCTCTTCTGCTTAAAAGGAGGCGAAGAGGAGGATGGACGAGTCGATTTGGCGCGGCGTTTGGGTTGAGGAGGGTCGGGAATAGGTTCTACGGTCATGGGAGACGGAGAGGTATGACGGACGGGGATTCGAGTTCTCGCCATACTCGAGACGAGACAACACAAAGCAACGCACGAGATCGAATTAATATGAACGAAAACGAACTAGAAGTGAAACCCTAATACAAACCATAAAGCAACCAATCAGAAACTAGAGGAAATCGAACGGAAATGAACCCTAAAAGCTGAGGAGAGGGAGGAGATATACCCTGGGAGGAGGGGAGATGGTCGGTGACGGCTGAAGGTGGTCAGAAATGACGACAGACGGCGGTGGGAGGAGCTGAGGAGACGCGGGGTAGGGTTTAGGAGAAATCACGCACCGATTAGAATGAATTCTAATCGGTGCGGAGGAGAATTAATATCGACTGGGAGAGTCAAAGACGGAATTGCCCTTGCGAAATTAGTCGGTCTGAGTTCAAGTGCTGACCGACTAGAATGCAATCTAGTCGGTCGGCCAATGAGCTTGGACCGACTAAGTGCAATCAGCAACGAAGTCAAAAAATAGGGCAAGAATTAGTCGGTCTGAGTTCATTCACTGACCGACTAGAACTCAAACTAGTCGGTCGGCTATTGAACTTGGACCGACTAAGAGAGTCCAAAAATAGAATTTGAAATTTTGAGTTCTCTCCAAAGCACACTTGGACGATACATCGAAATACTCTCATACATCATTATTCTACCCCATAAAACATAGAAAATCATAAATACGACGTGTAAGAACACATCTAGCATAATTCCGAAAATTCAATCAAAAATCCAGAAAATCCCAACAAATCTTAGCATGAACATATAAGAATAACATTATCATGCGAGATTATCGAAAATATGAATCCTAAATCTCGGATTCACCCATAATCCTCAATTCTCGACGTAACAGCACAAAGGAGTCTTCCTTGAGTGGTTTTGTGAAAATATCGGCGATTTGCTTCTGGGTTTCAACGTACACTAAAATGATGTCCTTTTTAGTAACATGATCATCTAGGAAATGGTGACGGACACCTATGTGTTTTGAACGGGAATAGTGTACTGGATTTTTAGAGAGACATATTGCACTTTGGTTGTCCACCATGATAGTGCAAGTATCACAGTTTATACCGAAGTCTTTAAGTGTGTGTCTCATCCAAAGAACCTGAGCACACGCAGCACCGGTGGCAATATATTCCGCCTCGGTGGTTGAAAGTGATACAGAATTCTGCTTCTTGGAAAACCAAGAGACAAGAGAATTTCCTATAAAATGGCAAGTGCCAATAGTACTTTTCCTGTCGGATTTGCATCCCGCATAATCTGCATCACTATATGAGATTAACTCATATGTGCTAGGCTTTGGATAATATAATCCGTAGTAGAGGGTGTAACTTAAATAACAGAAAATACGTTTTACCGCTACTAAGTGAGAATCCTTAGGTTGAGATTGATAACGAGGACATACACATACGTCAAACATAATATCAGGCCGACTGGGAGTAAGATATAATAAACTACCTATCATACCTCGATATAGACGAATGTCTACATCTTTGTCGCCCGTATCTTTATCGAGATGTGTAGTAGTGCTCATTGGAGTCTTCTTGCCAGAAGCATTCTCCATTCCAAATCGCTTTAGCAACTCCACCGTGTACTTGGTTTGGTGGATGAAGATTCCATCGTGCATTTGGTGAATTTGGAGACCTAATAAATATTTGAGCTCACCCATGTGGCTCATCTCAAATTGGTCCTTCATGACATTAGAAATCTCTTGGCAAAGAGTGAAGTTAGTAGCACCGAAAATGATATCATCAACATAAATTTGAACTAAAATAATATCATGATTCGAATACTTAACAAATAGTGTAGAATCAACTTCACCCATTTTAAAACCCAAATCCAAAAGAAATTTCTTTAGGCGGTCATACCAAGCTCTGGGAGCTTGTCTCAAACCATAAAGTGCTTTCTTAAGTTTGAAAACGTGATTAGGAAACTTTTCATTTATAAAACCCGGAGGTTGAGAAACATAAACTTCCTCAACGACATCTCCGTTTAAAAACGCACTTTTTACATCTATTTGAAAGAGTTTAAAATCTTTATGGCATGCAAAAGATAACAACAACCTAATAGATTCTAATCTAGCTACAGGAGCAAAGGATTCTTCGAAGTCTATACCTTCCTCTTGCCTGTAGCCTTGATCTACTAACCGAGCTTTGTTCCGGACGACGTTTTGGTTCTCGTTGGTCTTGTTCTTGAAAATCCACTTCGTTCCTATAACGGTGTGGTTCTTCGAAGGCAATGGAACAAGCTCCCAAACCTCATTTCTCTCAAACTGAATAAGTTCTTCCTCCATGGCTAGGATCCAAGAACTATCTTTGCATGCTTCGTTAATATTCTTTGGCTCTATTGAAGAGGCAAAGGCACAATGAGCGAAGTGGTTAACTTGAGATCTCGTCTTGACACTATCAAGTATGTTGCTAATGACTTGCTCATGGGGATGGTCACGAACTGTATGAAGCCATTTGGGAATTCCCTGATCACTAGGAACATTCTCAAAAGAATCATCAGTAGGGTTAGTATCAATAGAATTAATAGAATTAGAATTACCAATAGAATCACATAAAACATCCATAGAGTCATCATCATTGATAATTCTAGACGGGACAAAATTTTCATTGAATGAAACATGAAGTGATTCCTCGACTGTTGAGGCTCTTTTGTTGTATATCCGGTAGGCTTTGCTATGGGAGGAATATCCAACAAATATCCCCTCATCGGATCTTGGATCAAATTTGTCCAAACTTCCATACATGTTTTTAATAAAACATTTTGCACCGAAAACTCGAAAATGTTTAACTTGAGGCTATCTATCAAACAACAATTCATAACAAGTTTGTTTGGTGCCGGGCCTCAAAAGTATTCTATTAAACACATAGCAAGCGGTATGTACCGCTTCCGCCCAAAATTGATGGCCAAGTTGGCTATCATCAAGCATAGTGCGAGCACATTCCACTAGCGTCCTATTCTTTCTCTCAACACCACCATTTTGAGGAGGTGCGCGAGGGAAGGAAAAGGTGTGAGTAATACCAACTTCATCACAAAAGTTTGAGAAAGACTCATTCTCAAATTCCCCTCCATGATTACTACGAATAGTGACAATGGTGGTTCCAATGAGATTTTGTACTTTCTTGACAAATATTGTGAAGTTTTCAAAAGCATCATTTTTATTACTTAAAGAAAATACCCTAGTAAATCTAGAAAAGTCATCAACGATGACAAGTCCATATCGAGCATTCCCTAATGAAGCAACTCTAGTTGGCCCAAAAAGATCTAGATGTAAAAGCTCTAGAGGCCGTTTAGATGAAATGCTTTTCTTAGGTTTGAATGACGATTTTGGAAGTTTGCCTCGTTGACACGAGTCACAAAAGCTATTCTTTTGGAAAGAAAGCTTAGGAAATCCTTTAATTGAATTTTACTTGGAAAGCTTAAAAAGTGCTCCAAAGTTCACATGACCAAAACGTCGGTGCCATAAGTGTTGTTCACTTGTGTTGGCAATGAGACATTGTTCATGTGACTTGGGGATATCTAGGATATATATATCCTTATGGCGTATGCCAGAAAATAGCAAATTATTATTATCTTTACTAAAAATATGACTCATTCCTTTCGCAAAGCTAACTTTGTAACCCTTGTCACAAAGTTGGCTTATTGAAATAAGATTATGATTTAATCCTTTAACAAGGTAAACATCACTTATTAGAGGTTTAGATGGGTTACCAACTTTACCAACACCAATGATGGTTCCGCTCTCGTTGCCTCCAAAGACTACTCGGTTCCCATTACCAATGGGCACCACTCCGGAGAGCAATTGAGCTTCACCCGTCATGTGTTTTGAACACCCGCTATCGAGTATCCACCCATCCTTGGAGCTAAATTTAGATTTATTGCTCCGTTTCTTTTTCTTGAGTACCTAAAGATAGAAATATTATTCCATGGTACCCAAGGTCATTGGGTCCTAAAAGATTAGACCTTTGGAAGCCAAGTCCAATTGGACTTTGACTTCCCAACATAATCATCATTGTGCACTACATTCATGAAATAAGAATTTATGTAAGCTTGCTTTTCATGCATGCTAGTGTCCTTCGGGCCCCAAATAATGAATGTCTTGGGAGCCCTATTCCTATTGGGAGCATCCATACATTGTTGATTTCTACGTGATGCATGTGGTCTACGAGGAGATGGCCTAGGAAATGCATGTCGTGGATAAGCATATGGCACATGATGAAATGGTGGTGGCATCATATGAAATGGTGCATGATGGTAATTGTTCATATGATAGTGATGTGGACGAACATATGCATGTGGAGGAACACGTGCATGAGGGTGTCTCACTTGGTGTGCACGTGCTCGTGGACGTGGAGCATAAAAATCATCATAATTGTGAACCGGTGGAGTAGGATGTGTGTTCCTACGTGGCATAGTATTGGTGTACATAAATGCATGACCCTTCTTTGGAGGTCCACCCAAAGTGGGTTTCTTTCCAAACGGGGGTGTGTACGAAGTGGAAGCACCATTGGTAGATGAACTACCAATGCGGTATTTGCTCCCACTCGTTGAGGCTTCGAAAGATGGCCTAACAAAGGTGGTGGACGATTTGGATGAATTTCCCATCTTATACCCCAAGCCAATGTGATGATTGGCTGGAAGTAAGTCATTTAGGATTTTATCCAAATGGTCCTTACCTTTATTGAATTTATTAATTCGGCCTAATGTGCACTCATATTTCTCGGTGAGAGAATGCATAGAAGCATCCAAAGTGGACACTTGCGATGTGAGTACATAAACACGAGACTTGAGATTCTCATTCTCAATACTCAAAGTTGAGTTTTAAGAAATCAAATCCGCCATCTCGAGTTCATCCGAATTCTCAATATGAACATGCTCAAGTTGAGATTTGACATTTACAATCTCATTTATCAAACCTTCAACAACGGTGTCATTGTTGATGATGATAGGCTTAGGTGAGGTTTGGAGACTAGTTAGCTCATCTTTAGTCTTAGTATATCTATTTACTAGTTTAGAATACTTAGACCAAATTTGCTCGTTAGCTAATCTAAGGTCATCCATTGTTACCTCATCGCCTTCATCTTCGCTTTCATCGGAGGAGGACTCTTGATCATGTTCCTCTCTAGCCATGAAACACATGTGTGCTTGCTCCACTTGTTCATAATCCGACTCTCCACTTGAGGAGTCCTCGTCGGAGTCGGTGAATGTCCCGACAAGTCCTTTCTTGTACCCTTTCTAGTACTTTCGAGACTTGTCGAACTTTGGCGCCTTCCATTTTTCCTTTTGTTTGTTTTGAGGACAATCCGCTTTGATGTGTCCTGGCTTGTTGCATTTAAAACACAAAGGAGCGGAGGCGTTAGTAGAACTAAATTTAGATTTGTTCTTGAAGTTACCTTTTCGGAAGAATCTGTAGGGATCGTCTAACCCATGCAATAATAACAACACACACTAGAGGGGGGGGGGGGGGGGGTGAATAGTGTAATGGCAAAAAAAATCGTCCAAATAAAATTTAACTTGCAAATGCGGAATTATAAATGCAAGAGGAATTAAATGGCACAATCAATATAAACGAAAACACAAAGTTTTACCCTGGTTCCCCAAACTTGGGTACATCCAGCCACACCAATATTCACTATATTCCCACTCAGAGAAGTGAATACAAATCTAACAAGGAGATACCCCACAAAGAGGATTTATGCCCTACACAAGGACCCAACCAATCCTACACAAGGATCAAGACTCCCACATAGAGAATCACTAACTCCCACTCAGAGAATTAGGGTTAGCCCTACACTAGGACATTCGAACTCCCACAAAGAGAGTTAATTCCCACAAAGAGAATTCCCAAGTCCCACAAAGAGACAACCTCCCACGAAGAGAGAAACTCCCACACAGAGAGTGTCCTAATCCCACAAAGAGAAATAGAAAAACAATTTACACCCTGTAAAGTAAATACTCTTACATATGCCTTGAGGTGCTTACTCATGAATGAATGCAAGGCATGGAAGAGGATCTCCAAGTGTTGGAATATGCTTGAGATCACTTGGATGATTTCCCTTGAGCTGGACTTCAATACATGAAGAAAGATGAATGCTCAAATAGAGGGAAATGAGGGAGCTTGAGAGTGGCTTATTGATCTCTTGAGATTTTCTATAGAATCAAGAGTTTATCAAATGTTGTCAAGGGTTCTCAAGAAAGGCAGCACACTCATATATATAGAACTCCTATATCAAGCCCAAAAACCCAAAGAAACAGCCAAAAAAGCAAATCTACAACGGCTAGAAACTGGGTGAAAACGACAGGAACAGTCGACTGATGATCATAAGACAGTCGACTGATCAACGGCTAGAAAATATCCAACGGCTATAATCTGAGCCAGGACAGTCGACTGACGAAGTCATTACAGTCGACTGACAAACAGGATAGGCGCCTGTTAATCCTTCAGCAAACGACTGCTGTAGGGGATGGATCGAAACAGAGAGCTGCACTCTTTCTCCAATTCTACGCACAGGCGACTGATGTAAAAACTACAGTCGACCGTCAAATAGTCAGGCGACTGTACATTCTTCATCAGTCGACTACTGTAAAGTATGGAGAGAAGACAGAGAGATACAGAGATTGCACTCACGCTAGACAGGTGACTGTTGACCAAATCTCAGGCGACTGTAAATATACAGGCGACTGTGCGTAAAGCTCAAGTTTGAGTCAATAGAAATGTTGACTTGAGCAGTGCATATCAGGCGACTGTAGAAGGATCTACAGGCGACTGGAAATCACCCAGTCGACTGTGTTTCCCTCATCAGACGACTGACGAAAAGAATAAACCTATTGGGTTGGATTCTATGATAATCCTAAGGTTCACTAAGATGGTTAAATGCATGTGCATGAATGAGCAAACCATCTAGCAAGGCATTACATCAACCCTAGACTCAAAAGAGAGAGAAAGCAATAAAGTAAATTACATGGATTACAATGCTTTCTTAAGAGTCTAAGTCTTCAATCTATGAAGCCTTGAAAGCTCTCCATCATCTCCAAGCTTTGGCACTCCTTGAGTCCAAACTTTGGCCCTTCTTCACAAGATGTCCATCCTTACACCAAGTGATTAGTCTCCAAGAAAGATATCCTTGAAATAAACTGAGAGACTAAGACATGAGATTCATTAGCAACAACATAATATTGTGATCATCATCAAAATAAGATTGGTATGAAACACCAATACTCAACAATCTCCCCCTTTTTGATGATGACACACATTATGTAAATCATAAAAAATTAAAGCACAATGCTAATGATCTCCCCCTACTTATATGCACCAATTAAATAATGAGCTACACAAAGGTAAATACTCATAAACCAATAACAACATAGTGACATATAATAGGCATGAGTTACATAAACCAATTGCAAAGAATAAAGGCATGCAAACATGAAAGGTTTATCTAATCCCATATATCTCTCCCTATAGAGATATCTCTCCCCATATGCATATGTATATATCTCTCCCCTATAGATATGATCACATAATGCATATATCTCTCCCCCTTGACATCGTCAAAAAGGTGGACATCATAAATATCCCCCTTTGTTATCTTAACCAAGATGTGACAATATGCAAGAAAAGAAAGATATGTATGATACCAAATGTAAAAATTTAGTGGGTATCAATTCACTATCTCATGCTCACCCTAGATCATAGAAATGATCAACTTTTGACTTCTAGGATCTAACACCAATTAAATAATTGAGCCATGGGCCGAAAGTGTATCAAAGCAATAGATATGGAAAAATCAAGTTTCAAAGATACACACGGATATTGCCAAAAAAAAATAAGGTATGAAACAAGTTGGCAATAAACAAGAGGTTTGGTTTAAGACCCAAAATAACCAAATATAAATAATGGTCTCAAATAACCTCCGAAATGAGAGTTAAAATATGTCTTAAAATAATTTAAACATATATTATATTAACTTCCCCATTGACATACACATGGATCATGCATGTATGTCAATAAACCTCAAGGTCCCAATTTTCATGAAAAGAAATAAATTTGAAAAATATTTTCAAAATCATGAACACACACAATCAATGGGTATGCTTAAAATAAACATAGAAGCACAATACCCATCAATATGCAAATGTGTGAGGAACCTAAGCATTAGGTAACCAAACCAAAGAGGAGTTTGATTTCCTAACATAATCACATGAGGTGATCACATCCCTAACTAGAGAGTTGATGTAGCTATCTCTCTCTTGCACACTAGCCTTAGTGGGAATCCATAAACTCAAGGACTTCCTAGGCAATGATTTTGCCTTTGCAAGAGGGAAGGATGTGGCATGCTTAGGTGTAGAAACAAATTTCTTAGCATGCAAAGAATGAGGATTTTGCTTCTTAGCAAAAAATGAAGATTCTTCATTCTTCCTCATCACCTTGTGATCTACATGCTTCTTGTTGGTGTTATTGTTGTACAAGAAAGCATGGTGATTCTTCTTAGGTGCTTTAGCAATATTTCTTGAATTTGCACCAAAAGAAGAATTAGAGGTGGGTTTGGGAACCACATTTTGAACATAACCCAAACCTCCTCTATGATTTACCGGATGTTGTTTTTCCAACAAATCGTGGAGTGAATCCCTAGAATACACAAAGCTTATGAGCTTTCGGGATTCCTCTTCACATTTCAACGTAAGTTGTTGATGTGAGCATCTAAGCTAAGGTTTTGAGCAATGAGATTTTCATTAGAAATGCTCAATTCCTTAACTTGAGAGAGAAGTGCGTCTCTCTCACAAGTGTCATAAACATAGCTTTCATCATAAACATTTACACTAGATGATTCTAACTTATGCACCCTACTCATAGCATTATCAAGTTTAGCTTTCAATTTATCATATGAATCGATGCACTTACTTGCCAAATTGGAGGCCACATTTAGGCGGTATTCAAGCTCCTCATAGGATGGGTTTTCCTCCTAGTTTGAGCTTGACGAAGACTCTTCCCCATTAGCCATAAAACAACTTTCTTATTTGGAGTTGAGCCATGTCTCTATCTCTTCATCGCTAGAGTTAGATGAAGTTGATGAAGAATCATCAAAGGCAACGAAACACCTTTGATCGTGCTCCTTGTCATCCTCTTCTTCATCATTAGATGTGTCCCCATCGGAATCATCAAATGTGCCAATAAGTCCCTTCTTTTGGTTCTTGACCTCGGACTTGGCTTTCCAATGTTTCTTCCCTTTACCCTTGTAAGTTTCTTTAATGGGTTTGGAAGGGCATTCGGTGGACAAGTGACCTTTTCCACTGCAAGTGTAACAAGTAGGAACTTTGTTAGAATTGGAAGCAAACTTTGACAAAGACTTACCTTGCTTGCATTTGAGGAAAGCTTTGAATTGCTCGGCAAGATCCTCAATTTCTTCTCCACTTGCATCTTCTTGCTCATCTTCTTCGCTAGGAGCTTCTCGATGGAATTTCCTCCTCCATTTGATTGGCTCCTCCTTGGCATGGAATGCAACCCCCTTTTGCTTTTCTAGCTTCTCGGGCTTTGTTGATGAATCTCCTTCTTGTGTTGAAGCTTTACTTCATACGCCATGAGATTTCCATTGCATTCCTCAACGGTATATTTGGACGTGTCATAAGACTCCAAAATTCCGTTGGCCTTTGACTCCCAACGAGGTGTGAGAGAGTCTAGGATCTTCTCTACACGATCCTCTTGGGAAATCTTCTTCCCGAGACCCTCCAAAGCGTTCACGATATCGGTGAACCTTGTAAACATTCTGAAATGCTTTCGCCTTCCTGCATCTTAAACATTTCATATTTAGATCTAAACACAGTTTGTTTAGATTTCTTTACCTTTGTTGTCCCTTCATGACAAATCTCTAAGGTGTGCCAAATATCATTCGTCGTTTTGCACATGGAGATGCGGTTGAACTCACTAGCAGAGAGAGCGCAATGTAATGCATTCATAGCTCTCGCATTGAACTTGATTGAGTCCTTCTCCGCCTTTGTCCTTGAAGCCGCAGGAGTAGTGGGCTTCTCAAATGACACCTCCGTGATGTCCCATAGGTCTTGACCCTCCATATAGATCATCATTCTGATCTTCCAACTAGGATAGTTGGTTCCGTTGAAGAGCGGGGGTCGAACGGTTGAGTGACCTTCTTCATGAGACACAGATGAGGCGTTGAATGCCATCGTTGCAGTATGCTTTAACCTCGATCTGATACCAATTGTAGGGATCGTCTAACCCTTGCAATACTAACAACACACACTAGAGGGGGGGTGAATAGTGTAATGGCAAAAAAAATCGTCCAAATAAAATTTAACTTGCAAATGCGGAATTATAAATGCAAGAGGAAGTAAATGGCACAATCAATCCAAACGCAAACACAAAATTTTACCCGGGTTCCCCAAACTTGGATACATCCAGCCACACCAATATTCACAAGGAGATACCCCACAAAGAGGATTTATGCCCTACACAAGGACCCAACCAATCCTACACAAGGATCAAGACTCCCACACAGAGAATCACTAACACCCACTCAGAGAATTAGGGTTAGCCCTACACTAGTACACTAGAACTCCCACAAAGAGAGTTAATTCCCACAAAGAGAATTCCCTAGTCTCACAAAGAGACAACCTCCCACGAAGAGAGAAACTCCCACAAAGATAGTGTCCTAATCCCACAAAGAGAAATAGGAAAACAATTTACACCCTGTAAAGTAAATACTCTTACCTATGCCTTGAGATGCTTACTCATGAATGAATGTAAGGCATGGAAGAGGACTCCAAGTGTTGGAATATTCTTGAGAGCACTTGGATGATTTCCCTTGAGCTGGACTTCAATGCATGAAGAAAGATGAATGCTCAAATAGAGGGAAATGAGGGAGCTTGAGAGTGGCTTATTGATCTCTTGAGATTTTCTATAGAATCAAGAGTTTATCAAATGTTGTCAAGGGTTCTCAAGAAAGGTAGCACACTCATATATATAGAACTCCTATATCAAGCCCAAAACCCAAAGAAACAGCCAAAAAAGCAAATCTGCAACGGCTAGAAACTGGGTGAAAACGACAGGAACAGTCGACTGATGATCATAAGACAGTCGACTGATCAACGGCTAGAAAATATCCAACAGCTATAATCTGAACCAGGACAGTCGACTGACGAAGTCAATACAGTCGACTGACAAATAGGACATGCGCCTGTTAATCCTTTAGCAGACGACTGCTGCAGGGGATGGATCGAAACAGAGAGCTGCACTCTTTCTCCAATTCTACGCACAGTCGACTGATGTAAAAACTACATTCGACTGTCAAATAGTCAGGTGACTGTACATTCTTCATCAGTCGACTACTGTAAAGTATGGAGAGAAGATAGAGAGATACAGAGATTGCACTTACACTAGACAGGTAACTGTTGACCAAATCTCAGACGACTGGGAACTGATTGACGGGCGACTGTGCGTAAAGCTCAAGTTTGAGTCAATAGAAATGTTGACTTGAGCAGTGCATATCAGGCGACTGTAGAAGGATCTACATGTGACTGGAAATCACCCAGTCGACTGTGTTTCCCTCATCAGACGACTGACGGAAAGAGTGAACCTATTGGGTTGGATTCTATGATAATCCTAAGGTTCACTAAGATGGTTAAATGCATGTGCATGAATGAGCAAACCATCTAGCAAGGCATTACATCAACCCTAGACGCAAAAGAGAGAGAAAGAAATAAAGTAAATTACATAGATTACAATGCTTTCTTAAGAGTCTAAGTCTTCAACCTATGAAGC
This sequence comes from Scilla litardierei, assembly GCA_030789695.1. Taxonomy (NCBI): domain Eukaryota; kingdom Viridiplantae; phylum Streptophyta; class Magnoliopsida; order Asparagales; family Asparagaceae; genus Scilla; species Scilla litardierei. The sequence goes on along the minus strand of CM061136.1, from coordinate 43,432,583 downwards.
CTTGAAAGCTCTCCATCATCTCCAAGCTTTGGCACTCCTTGAGTCCAAACTTTGGCCCTTCTTCACAAGATGTCCATCCTTACACCAAGTGAATAGTCTCCAAGAAAGATATCCTTGAAATAAACTGAGAGACTAAGACATGAGATTCATTAGCAATAACATAATGTTGTGATCATCATCAAAATAAGATTGGTATGAAACACCAATACTCAACAGAATCGGTTGAACTTCTTTGCCATGAGGGCAATGGATTCCAAGTCCAACTCGTCTTCTGATTCTTCATCATCGGTAGATGCAAATGGAGCGGCCTTGAACGCAATCGCCTTTTTCTTTGACTCGTCTTGCTTCAAGTACGACTTCATCTTGTCCTGCATCTTTAGTTTACTGTCCTTGCATACCTCATAAAACATCAAGATACCCATTAGTTGTACGACAATATACTTATTCATATCGTTACCTTCCTCGATGGCGAAGGTACGCTTTTCCCAACAAGAAGGAAGTCAGTCAATAATCTTTGAGACTTTCTCCTTTTGGGTGTAGGTCTTTCCAAGAGCCTCAAATTCATTGGTAATGTCAACGAAGAGAGCATAGTACTCCTTCATCTTCTCACCCAGTTGCATGTGAAATAATTCGAATTCTTTATTTACAACAGTGAGTTTGGAGTCTCTTACCCTACTCGTTCCTTCATGCAAGATGAGGAGTGAGTTCCAGATTTGATATGTACTCTTACATGTGCATATCTTGTTAAAGTCTTCGGGCTCCAAAGTACATTGCAAGGCATTCATTGCCTTGGCATTGTTTACCTCCGCGGCGACCTCCGCGGTAGTCCACTTAGCGAAGTCTGGTTCGGTGGGCTCGACATACTCCATCAACGTAGCTCTCCATAGTGAAGTGCTCCGGAGGAACGTTTCCATCCGGCATTTCCAGTACCCATAATTGGCACCGTTGAAGTAGGGAGGCCTAGTTGAGGAGTGTCCTTCCATCATCGAAGAAGCTCCTTCACGGTTCCTGAAGGTGCTATAGTCTGGAGATGGACCAACGGTCTTGTTGTCGTTGGTAGATATAGCTATGAACTTGGCTCTGATACCAAATGTAATGCCCTGATAGCTACTGCACAAGTACTTGAGGGGGGGGGGGTGAATAGTACTTTAAAATAATCAAGAGTATAATTCCTAATTATCGTGCAAACTCAACCAACAATGCGGAAATGAAAATAGACAACAAAGAAACAACTAGCGCAAACAAACGATGTAACGGGTTCGGATCCACCCAAGTCTTCCCGACTTGTTCCCGGTGATCCTACGTCACAGACACCCGGATCCCCTCCGGCTACTTGAGTTAGAATCCTCTAACTCAAATTTGCACTATGAAGTTCTTGTAGAAAACCTCTACAAAATCAAATTATACACAAATGAAAATGTGACTCCCACAAACCGGGATCACACACTTCTCTCACAACCGAGAGAAAAACTTGCAATAACAAAGTAAATGAAACAATGAAATGCTTACCAACAAAACCTATGCCTTGAGTAAACTTACGATTTTAGGGCAAGGAGGATTTTGAGGAAGAAGATGACACCAAACCCTAGCTCCACCAACATGACCAGCAATAGATGGCTAGGGTGGGATTGGTGACTTTGAATCAAGCTCTTGGCTTTAGTAGCTCACAATCAATGAGAATCTCTCTTGAGGAATAAGAGTGAGGGAGAGATTCTTGTGAAGAGAGGGAGCTTGGAAATAGGAATTAAATGCTCTCTCTTTAATTCTCAAAGTCTCAATAATATCAGACTTGAATGCTATGAAGAAGCATCACAAGATTATATAGGGTAGAGAGAAGAGAGATGGAAAATTCGTGCATTTAATGCTCCAACGGATCTATTTCTGAAGCAGTCTAATCGGTCTAAGAAGGATCATTGACCGATTAGTTTCACAACTAGTCGGTCGGTGATTCTTCTTGGACCGACTAAGAGGTTGACAGACAAGAAAGATAGTTCAGGAGGTTAAGAACTAGTCGGTCTAAGAAGACTTGCCAACCGACTAGTTTGACAACTAGTCGGTCGGTGAGTGTTCTTTGACCGACTAAGAGTTGAAACTCAATAGGCTGAATTCAAGAAGAACTAGTCGGTCTAAGAATAAATTCCAACCGACTAGTTTCTCAACTAGTCGGTCGATGGTTGTTCTTGGACCGACTAATGAATAAACAGTAGCTAGGCTGTGAAAATGAAGATATAACTAGTCGGTCTAAGAAGGATTCCAAACCGACTAGTTTGACAACTAGTCAGTCGGTGAACCTTCTTGGACCGACTAATTGGTCAACAGTGAAGATGCTGAATTGAGCAAGGAGATCTAGTCGGTTCAAGAAGGATTACTGACCGACTAGATGACAATCTAGTCAGTTGGTTCTTCTTCTTGAACCAACTAAGATGCACAAGAAGCCGTGAAATGAAGCATGAAGCTTCGGGAAAGTTTCCATGGGCTTCTAAGATAATCCTAGCTCTAAGATATGAGTGTTACGAAGATTATCAGGTAAGACCTACTCAAGGCTTAACATTCTATGAAAAGAAGTTAGAAGACTATAAAATAAAATTGATGAACCGTCTTCAAAGATTCAATCCGAATCTCTTAACTTCAATAATGCTCCTAGAGCTTCAACAAAGCTTTAGGCACATGATCACGCGCTTTGAGAAGTCTTGAGACGTCGCTTTTGATGTACGTATAATTTTGGCGAAGATCTCCATAACTGCGCTCACAAAGAGTTAGTTCACGATATTTATGTTTGTTCATCATCAAAACCAAATCCAGAGAATCAATACTCAACAAGTACAACTCGGCACTTTTTAGCATCACCTCACGCCTGAAGTTGTGTGGTGAAAAAGTCTCAGAAGATCGCAAGATGGAAAAGACGTATACGTCTTTCCATGAAAAAGATGCTATACTCATGCAGCAATACCGTGAACGCAAGTTCACCAAGTATTCCGAGCTGCTGTCATGTTTACTTATGGCCGAGCAAAACAGAGAGCTTCTTCTCGCCACTCACAAAATGCGCCCTCCCGGCACTGCCCCTCTACCAGATGCTCACCATTCCTCTTCCTTCAAAAAGAAAAGAGACAATAAAAGAAAAGAAAGATCACAGAAAGGGGGACAACAGAAAAAAGCCAAGGTCCAAGCACATCAGCAGTGAAAGAATGAAGGGAAGCGCAAGTTCACCGGGCACATGAATGACAACAAGAAAAATGATGCACCCCCACCCAAGAGGGATTAAGAGGACCAGTGCCACAGTTGTGGCATGAAAGGCCAATGGTCTAGAGTGTGCAAGACCTCAGTGCATCTCTAGGATCTTTATAAACAAAGCTAGAAAAAAAATGCTGAATCAAACCTGGTGGCTACGAACAATGCAGTCAAGTTCACAGCAAAAGACTTCGAGTCAGATGATATGCTTGATTAGCCAGCTTCATTTATCTTAGCATTTTTAGCATTTTACGTTAAGAACAATCTATGTTATGAGAGCTTCTATGTAATTTGATTTATGTTGAATAAAATTTGGTTTTTCTGAATGCAAATGTTTACTCATCTTTTTAGATGGGATGCTCTCATGATTGCCTGGTAGACAGTGCGTCGACACATACGATCCTTCAGCACAAATGCTATTTCCATAGCATTACTCCGTATAAGAGCCCTATAAATACAATTTCAGGGCCATGGGATACAAAAAGTCTGACCCACTACGATCCAGTAACAAAACAATGTGATGATGAGATCCTGAAGATCTTACACATCCAGAACATAGTTCATAGATTACCGGACTCGTTTACTGACAACCAGAAGATTGTCAGATCACACATCCCTGCTGTAAATACTCCAGCTAGGATTGACATCCCAAAACATGGATGCAATCCACCAGCAGCAGAAGTGGCTACACCTCAACAGAAAAGGGGCAGAACACCAGGCTCCAAGGATAAAAATCCAAGAACAAGAAAAATATCCGGAGACCTAGGGACGATACCCCCACAAAGAAACGAGCTCGTGTCCTGATGTGCGTTTATATTTTATATATTCACGCACGTCTTCTTTTGTGTTTTTCCGTTATTTTCTGCCGTCTCGTATCCGTTTTCTCGTATTTTCTTGTTTTCTTTCACTTCTCCGTGTTTTTACTGTTGAGTATTGGACTTCTCCCTACTTGGTGTTTATGATGAGCAAACATAAATACTTGTGACTAATCCCCTATTTTGCTGTTAATCCATTCCCTAAGCTTATTATGAAGATCAACTAGCAATGGATGGCTCACAAACGTCATTGAAGGCAAATAACATGAATCGGATGATCGTAGATTGTTGATTGAAGCTCCGTAAAGACTTCAAGCTCATACGATGGAAAGAAGAGATTACTTGTCAATGTAATTTTTCTTTTATCTCTTCCAGTATGTAGCTTAGAAGTAGAACTTTGATGGAGCACTCACACACATCTACATTCTGTCATAGGACTTCATTAGACCAATTGTCCTTTGATCCCAATTCAATTCTATTTTGTTTGTGCTAGGATTATTTATAACAGCCGACTGCTTAACAGTTTACAGTCGCCTGTCTCAACAACAGTCGACTGTGTTTTGTTCTACAGTCGCCTGTTATGCACAGACTATTACAATGTAGTTTTGGGCCTTCTCTGATTCTTTCGCACAGGCTACTGTTGAATGATTCACAAGCGCCTGTCCTAGTGACAGTCGACTGTGAATTGTACATCAGTCACCTGTCTCCCCTTGCCCAAACTCTGTTTGGATTTGTTTTCTACGGCCAGTCGACTTTTGCTGTATATACAGTTGACTATCTATTATATCAGTCGACTGTCTATGCTGCAACAGTCGCCTGTCTGTAAGTCAATTCTTTGACTCAGCTCTCTGGAAATTTCTCCTGACTTTGACAGTCGTCTGTTTAAGGATATATAGTCGCCTGTTCTGATTAACAGTCGACTGTGTTCCTTGCATCAGTCGTCTGTCCTGTATCTTGTGAGATTTCCAGTATTTGTCTAACTTACGCTTCTCTCGGCCAGTCGCCTGTCGAAGAAATTACAGTCACCTGTTGGTTTAACAGACGACTGTCTTTACTTCATCAGTTGACTGTCTACGTGGTAAGTTACCGTTATGAATTCTCACCTACCCTTGCTGACTGTGCAACAGTCGACTGTGGATTGTTCAACAGTCGACTGTCGCGAGTTCACATTATATCTGTTGAGATTTTTCTCACGGATTCCAATTGGGTTTTTGCCTAAACTGTTTTGTGGATTTGAGAAAGCTATAAATATAGCTTCTACTGTTCCATTGGAAGGTTACTCATTCATTGCAAAATCTCTCAAGCTTTCATTTCCAAAGATCAAAGCTCTCAAATCCAAAGCCCTAAGTATTTCCAAATCTTGTTCTCTTGCTCTCCAACCTAGAACCAAAGATTGATCTTCTAGGCAATTGGTGAAGTCAAGAGAAAGGGCTTTCTCCACTCTTCCAAGAGAGTTCTTCAACACACATCACACTCCGCCTTCAAGTTCTACTTCAAGGCATAGGTGATTGTAAGTGTTGCTTTCATATTTCATAACCTTCGTTATTTGAATTGTGCTCTCGGTTGTGAGAGTGGTTTTGCTTGCTCCCTGGTTGTGAGAGTCAAGGACATCGATTGTATTCGATTGCACTTGTAGGGTTGGTACAAGTGGGCTTTAAGGAAACATCAAGTTAGGGTTCTAACTTGAGTATCCGGTGGTATCTGGGTGGTAGGGACGTAGGATTACCGGGAACAAGTCGGGAGTTGACTTGGGTAATCCGAACACTTGAAACATCTCTGCGTTTGCATGTGTTTCACTTTGGATCGTTTTTCCATTCCGCGTTATTTGTTGCATTGCATTTTATTTGGCGTAAATTCCTTTAAATTTTCATAAACACTATTCAACCCCCCTTCTAGTATTTTTCCCATAGACAGGGTCCTTACAATTGGTATCAGAGCTCTGGTTTTATCTATGGCATCCAACAACAACAACGTTGCTTCGCCGGCTACGTACAACAATCACGACCATGATGGAGCGTCCACACTTTTCGAAGGTCAATCTACGGTACGTCCTCCACGTTTCAATGGTACTAATTTTGGCTATTGGAAGTATAGGATGGAGACATTCCTTATGAGTGCTTCTCTTTGGAGAAATCTCCACAAGGAGTACGTTGAGCCCGCTGAAGAGGATTTCGAGAAATGGACGACTTTCGAGAAGTCCGCCGAAGTCAACAACGCTAAAGTAATGAACGCTCTTCATTGTGCATTGTGTTGAGTATTGGAATTATCCATACTTGGTGTTAATGATGAGCAAACATAAATACTTGTGACTAATCCCCTATTTTGCAGTTAATCCATTACCTAAGCTTATTATGAAGATCAACTAGCAATGGATGACTCTCTAACGTCATTGAAGGCAAATGATATGAATTGGATGATCGTAGATTGATGATTGAAGCTCCGTAACAACTTCAAGCTCATACGATGGAAAGAAGAGATTATACGTCAATGTAATTTTTCTTTTATCTCTTCTAGTATGTAGCTTAGAAGTAGAACTTTGATGGAGCACTCACACACATCTACATTCTGTCATAGGACATATTTTGACTTTTGTCCTTTGATCCCAATTCAATTCTATTTTGTTTGTGCTAGGATTGTTTATAACAGCCGACTGCTTAACAGTTTACAGTCGTCTGTCTCAACAACAGTCGACTGTGTTTTGTTCTACAGTCGCCTGTTATGCACAGACTATTACAATGTAGTTTTGGGCCTTCTCTGATTCTTTCGCACAGGCTACTGTTGAATGATTCACAGGCGCCTGTCCTAGTGACAGTCGACTGTGAATTGTACATCAGTCGCCTCTTTCCCCTTGCCCAAACTCTATTTTGATTTGTTTTCAATGGCCAGTAGACTTTTGCTGTATATACAGTTGACTGTCTATTATATCAGTCGACTGTCTATGCTGCAACAGTCGCCTGTCTGTAAGTCAATTCTTTGACTCAGCTCTCTGGAAATTTCTCTTGACTTTGACAGTCGTCTGTTTAAGGATATACAGTCGCCTGTTCTGATTAACAGTCGATTGTGTTCCTTGCATCAGTCGTATGTCCTGTATCTTGTGAGATTTCCAGTATTTTTCTAACTTACACTTCTGTCGGCCAGTCGCCTGTCGAAGAAATTACAGTCGCCTGTTGGTTTAACAGACGACTGTCTTTGCTTCATCAGTCGACTGTCCACGTGTAAGTTACCGTTATGAATTCTCACCTACCCTTGCTGACTGTGCAACAGTCGACTGTGGATTGTTCAACAGTCGACTGTCGCGAGTTCAGATTATATCCATTGAGATTTTTCTCACGGATTTCGATTGGGTTTTTGCCAAAACTGTTTTGTGGATTTGAGAAAGCTATAAATAGAGCTTCTACTGTTTCATTGGAAGGTTACTCATTCATTGCAAAATCCTTCAAGCTTTCATTTCCAAAGATCAAAGCTCTCAAATCCAAAGCCCTAATTAATTCCAAATCTTGTTCTCTTGCTCTCCAACCTAGAACCAAAAATTGATCTTCTAGGCAATTGGTGAAGTCAAGAGAAAGGGCTTTCTCCACTCTTCCAAGAGAGTTCTTCAACACACATCACACTCCTCCTTTAAGTTCTACTTCAAGGCATATGTGTTTGTAAGTGTTGCTTTCATATTTCATAACTTTCGTTATTTGAATTGTGCCCTCGGTTGTGAGAGTGGTTTTGCTTGCTCCCTGGTTGTGGGAGTCAAGGACATCGATTGTATTCGATTGCATTTGTAGGGTTGCTACAAGTGGGCTATAAGGAAACCTCAAGTTAGGGTTCTAACTTGAGTATCCGGTGGTATCCGGGTGGTAGGGACGTAGGATTACCGGGAACAAGTCGGGAGTTGACTTGGGTAATCCGAACCCTTGAAACATATCTGCGTTTTCGTGTGTTTCTCTTTGGGTCATTTTTCTATTCTGCACTATTTGTTGGATTGCATTTTATTTGGCGTAAATTCCTTTTAAATTTGCATAAACACTATTCAACCCCCCTTCTAGTGTTTTCCCCATAGACAGGGTCCTTACACGTTGGACCCGAATGAGTTCAACAAGATATGCACATGTAAGAGTGCATATCAAATTTGGAACCATCTCATCGTTACCCACGAGGGAACGAATAAGGTAAAGCTTTCAGAGTTATATGTTACCGTGCAAAACTTCAACTTGTTTCATTTGCAGGAAAATGAGAGCATTGCGTCGATGTACGGACGCTTTGTAGGGATCATCTAACCCTTGCAATACTAACAACACACACTAGAGGGGGGGTGGTGAATAGTGTAATGGAAATAAAATTGTCCAAATAAAATTTAACTTGCAAATGCGGAATTATAAATGCAAGAGGAATTAAATGGCACAATCAATCCAAACGCAAACACAAAGATTTAACCTGGTTCCCCAAACTTGGGTACATCCAGCCACACCAATATTCACTATATTCCCACACAGAGAAGTGAATATAACTCTCACAAGGAGATACCCCACAAAGAGGATTTATGCCCTACACAAGGACCCAACCAATCCTACACAAGGATCAAGACTCCCACACAGAGAATCACTAACTCCCACTGAGAGAATTAGGGTTAGCCCTACACTAGGACACTCGAACTCCCACAAAGAGAGTTAATTCCCACAAAGAGAATTCCCTATTCCCACAAAGAGACAACCTCTCACAAAGAGAGAAACTCTCACAAAGAGAGTATCCTAATCCCACAAAGAGAAATAGGAAAACAAATTACACCCTGTAAAGTAAATACTCTTACCTATGCCTTGAGATGCTTACTCATGAATGAATGCAAGGCATGGAAGAGGATCTCCAAGTGTTGGAATATGCTTGAGAGCACTTGGATTATTTCCCTTGAGCTGGACTTCAATGCATGAAGAAAGATGAATGCTCAATAGAGGGAAATGAGGGAGCTTGAGAGTGGCTTAAAGATCTCTTGAGATTTTCAATAGAATCAAGAGTAATCAAGAATCAATCAAGAAGTTTAAGCATAGGCAGCACACTTATATATATAGGAATCCTATATCAAGCCCAAAAACCCAAATAAACAGCCAAATAATCAAATCTGCAACGGCTAGAAACTGGGTGAAAACGACAGGAACAGTCGACTGATGATCAAGAAACAGTCGACTGATCAACGGCTAGAAAATATCCAACGTCTATAATCTGAGCCAGGACAGTCGACTGACGAAGTCAATACAGTCGACTGATAAACAGGACAGGCGCCTGTTAATCCTTCAGCAGACGACTGCTACAGGGGATGGATCGAAACAGAGAGCTGCACTCTTTCTCCAATTCTTCGCACATGCGACTGATGTTAATACTACAGTCGACTGTCAAATAGTCAGGCGACTGTACATTCTTCATCAGTCGACTACTGTAAAGTATGGAGAGAAGACCGAGAGATGCAGAGATTGCACTTACGCTAGACAGGTGACTGTTGGCCAATATCCAGGTGACTGTAAATATACAGGCGACTGGAAACCGATCGACAGACGACTGTGCGTAAAGCTCAAGTTTGAGTCAATAGAAATGTTGACTTGAGCAGTGCATATCAGGCGACTATAGAAGAAACTACAGGCGACTGGAAATCACCCAGTCGGTTGTGTTTCCCTCAACAGGCGACTGACGGAAAGAGTGAACCTATTGGGTTGGATTCTATGATAATCCTAAGGTTCACTAAGATGGTTAAATGCATGAACATGAATGAGCAAACCATCTAGCAAGGCATTACATCAACCCCAGACACAAAAGAGAGAGAAAGCAATAAAGTAAATTACATGAATTACAATGGTTTCTTAAGAGTCTAAGTCTTCAATCTTGATGCCTTGAAAGCTCTCCATCATCTCCAAGCTTTGGCACTCCTTGAGTCCAAACTTTGGCCCTTCTTCACATGATGTCCATCCTTACACCAAGTGATTAGTCTCCAAGAAGGATATCCTTGAAATAAACTGAGAGACTAAAACATGAGATTCATTAGCAACAACATAATGTTTTGATCATCATCAAAATAAGATTGGTATGTAACACCAATACTCAACAATCTCCCCCTTTTTGATGATGACACACATTATGTAAATCATAAAGAATTAAAGCACAATGCTAATGATCTCCCCCTACTTATATGCACCAAATATATAATGAGCTACACAAAGCTAAATACTCAAAATACCAATAACAACATGGTGACATATAATAGGCATGGATTACATAAACCAATTGCAAGGAATAAAAGCATGCAAACATGAAAGGTTTATCTAATCCCATATATCTCTCCTCATAGAGACATCTCTCCCCATATGCATATGTATATATCTCCCCCCTATAGATATGATCACATAATGCATATATCTCTCCCCCTTGACATCGTCAAAAATGTGGACATCAAAAAATATCCCCCTTTGACATCTTAACCAAGATGTGACAATATGCAAGAAACGAAAGATATGTATGATACCAATTATAAATATTTAGTGGGTATCAATTCACTATCCAATGCTCCCCCTAGATCATAGAAATGGTCAACTTTTGACTTCTAGGATCTAATACCAATTAATTATTGGAGCCATGGGCCTAAAAGTGTATCAAAGCAATAGATATGGAAAGATCAAGCTTCAAAGATACACAAGGATATTGCCAAAAACAATGAGACATGAAACAAGTTGGCAATAAACAAGAGGTTTGGTTTGAGACCTAAAATAACCAAATGTAAATAATGATCTCAAATAACCTCCGAAATGAGAGTTAAAATATGTCTTAAGATAATTTAAACATATAATATATTAACTCCCCCATTGACATACACATGGATCAAAAATGCATATAAGTCAATAAACCCCAAGGTCCCAATTTTCATGAAAAGAAATAAATTTGAAAAATATTTTCAAAATCATGAAACACACACAATCAATGGATATGCTTAAAATAAACATAGAAGCACAATACCCATGCAATATGCAAATGTGTGAGGAACCTAAACATTAGGTAACCAAACCCAAGAGGAGTTTGATTTCCTAACATAATCACACGAGGTGATCACATCCCTAACTAGAGAGTTGATGTAACTATCTCTCTCTTGCACACTAGCCTTAGTGGGAATCCATAAACTCAAGGAATTCCTAGGCAATGATTTTGCCTTTGCAAGAGGGAAGGATGTGGCCTGCTTAGGTGTAGAAACAAGTTTCTTAGCATGCAAAGAATGAGGATTTTGCTTCTTAGCAAAAAATGAAGATTCTTCATTTTTTCTCATCACCTTGTGATCTACATGCTTCTTGTTGGTGTTATTGTTGTACAAGAAAGCATGTTGATTCTTCTTAGGTGCTTTAGCAATATTTCTTGAATTTGCACCAAAAGAAGAATTAGGGGTGGGTTTGGGAAGCACATTTTGAATATAACCCAAACCACCTCTATGATTTGCCGGATGTTGTTTTTCCAACAAATCGTAGAGTGAATCCCTAGAACACACAAAGCTTATGAGCTTCCGGGATTCCTCTTCACATTTCAACATAAGTTGTTAAATGTGAGCATCTAAGCTAAGGTTTTGAGCAATGAGATTTTCATTTGAGAGACTCAATTCCTTAACTTGAGAGAGAAGTGTGTCTCTCTCACAAGTGTCATACACATGCTTTTCATCTTGAATATTTACACTAGATGATTCTAACTCATGCACCCTACTCATAGCATTATCAAGTTTACCTTTCATTTTATCATATGAATCGATGCACTTACTTGTCAAATTGGAGGCTACATTTAGGCGGTATTCAAGCTCCTCATAGGATGGATTTTCCTCTTCGATTTCTTCATCACTTTCCTCCTCGCTTGAGCTTGACGAAGACTCTTTCCCATTAGCCATGAAGCAACTTTCTTCGTTGGAGTTGAGCCATGTCTCTTCATGGCTAGAATTAGATAAAATTGAAGAAGAGTCATCAAGGGCAACGAAACACCTTTGATCGTGCTCCTTGTCATCTTCTCCTTCATCATTAGATGTGTCCTCATCGGAATCATTAAATGTGCCGTTAAGTCCCTTCTTTTGGTTCTTGACCTCGGACTTGGATTTTCAATGTTTCTTCCCTTTACCCTTGTAAGTTTCTTTGATGGGTTTGGAAGGGCATTCGGTAGCCACATGACCTATTCCACTGCAGTTAAGACAAACCATCTTGTTAGACTGTGAGGCAAACTTTGATGAAGACATACCTTGATTATCCTTGAGGAATGCCTTGAAATTCTTGAATTGCTTGGCAAGCTCGATGTAGTCATCGTCGCTAAGATCTTCTTCATCTTCACTTGGAGCTTCTTGTTGGAACTGATTTTTCCATTTGAAAGACTCCTTCTCATCATGAAGAGCAACGCCATTTTTCTTCTCGGGCTTGGTTGACTGGATCTCTTCCTTATGTTGAAGTAGCACTTCTTGAGAGATCTCCAATGTATGCCAAATACTATTAGCCGATTTGCATATGGAGATGAGATCGAACTCATCCAGAGTGAGGGCACAATGGAGAACACACATAGCCCTAGCATTGACTTTGATCAAGTCCTTCTCCGCGTTAGTTCTCAAGGCCGCGGGAGTAGAAGGCTCCTCGAAGGGTGACTCCGTTATGTCCCAAAGGTCGTGACTCTTTAAGTAGACCATCATCCTGATCTTCCAACTCGAGTAGTTGGTTCCGTTGAAGAGTGGGGGTCGGACGGTAGAAAGACCTTCTTCATGAGGCACGGAAGTAGCGTTGTATCCCATTAACACAGCCCCTCTTTCGCTTGTTGAGCCCTAGGCCGTGCCGTTGGTGCGCGTAACTCAACATCAGGCTGAGTTTTCCTTGATCGCTACCCCTGCCGTTCATCCACCTCTCGCGGCCGTCTTCGTGCCGTGCTCCTTCCCCTAGTGGTCACCGTCGTCGCTGCAAGCCGTTAAATGCCTACTGACACCCTACCCGCTGATTGGAATCTTGATTCGCCTATTTGGTCGCTGCCTGAGATTTGGTGAGCGTGGAATCCTATTTGGAATCTGGACGTGGAGTGTTTTCTATGAATCCAACCCCTGGCGTCGCTACCTGACGCCCGTGTAGCTTTTGTGTCGTGTTGAGATAACGTTCTGCACTCTTAGGACCCCCAACCCAACCCTGTTAAACAAGATAAAAATCGGTATTTTGGTTGTCTGATAATTCACTAATGAAGATAACTTTAATCGGGTCTGTAGGCTGGTGGATCCGAGAACATAGGTAGACTGGACTGGTGGACTTGTGCACGTAGGTTGTTTGTGACTTGTGGACTTTTGGACGGTATTTTTCAGACGTCAGACTTGTAGGCAAGTGAAACTTGCCAACTTTTGCTTAGGGCCATGTTTTAGGCCACTTTCTAGCTTTTAGCGTAAAAGAGACTAGACAGTGAAATGATAGCTGTCTAGACGCAACTTTAAGATCTAGCTTGACAACGAAGCTAGATCTGTCACCCTGTCATGTCATTCATGCATTGACATCTGCCATGTTTAAATTCCTTATCTGTATGCACTTAAACTGTTATCTGCCATGAATTGCATCCTACATGTCATCCAAGTTGAATGTTGCATTCGTAGCACACGCTACAATACTTGTACTTGTACTTCCTTGTTCCGGCTAGGTGCACCCCTACGCCATCATGAACAATACTTCCTGGACTCGTGATCCAGAAGCGGGCCACATGTGTTGGTCAAAAGACAATGCCCGACTTCCTTGCTGAGGCTAGGTGCACCCCTATGCCATCATGAAAAACACTTCCTGGCTCGTGATCCAGAAGCGAGCATACATGTTCGGGGGTAAGGCTCTGGCTCGATACACGTGGAGGGATAAGGATAAGCGATCACTTGAGCTAGGAGGTGGCCGCGCAGCCACTCTAGCCAAAAGACGTAATCTCTGTGCACGACGTGCTTACTAGACTTGTACTTGTCCTTGTGAATGTTTCTTGCAAAACTTGACATCCATGCCATGATTTAAATGCCATGCTAGTACTTTACTTTAGTTGTTGCACTCATGCTATATCTACCATGTCATTGCATCATGCTAGAACTGCTAGGTTGTTTACTTTCACTTTCAGTTTCCTTGCACAAGTCTCTTGTAGACTTGCTGACATGTGCCCCTTGCTCTTTTGGGTGTCACATGTTAGACCCTGAGCCAGAGACCGTAGCTAAGTACATGGTTGTTGCTGACACTGAGCCTGAGTCCATGTCTGCCCATGAGGAGTTTTGTAGACACCGGTGACCTTTTTGAGTGACCTTGCTGAGTTCCCTTTTGTTTTAGAATTTCTGTTAGTTGTCGGTGCGTGGCACCTTTACTTTGTACGTTGTACTTTTGTTGGCCATGTTTAGGCCTTTAGACTCTTTTTCTTTTCAGCCTGGTGGCTTTTTCTGTGATGTTGAAACTTATTTTATGGATATTCTGAGATTTCTCTTTTGTCTCATTTCCTTATTATTATCTTTGTTTCGTTTTGCGTTGCAAGGACCTGCCAATGAAAGTTGATTGATGCTTATCAGACTTGCAGCTTTGCAGCTTCAAGTATGAGCGGACCTTCTCACGCTTCGCCTCCATATTTTTGGGAAACGAGGCATGCCAGGTTTTGTTGGTGGCCCATGCAGGTCACCGTCTTGCAACTGCGAATTAACGGAACAATGATAATAACTATGAAATGTCCATTAAATAAATTGCAACATCCGAGTCATAAGCCTTGAGCCTAGTCATTTTCCTATGCCACTAGGTGGTGAGAAGACTTAGTTAGACGTCCGTGCTTACTAGTTAGAGGTCCCTGATTGTTTGTTAGACTCCATGCTAGGAATTGATTTAATGGTCTTAGGAGTTACCTTAGTGGTTCTTGCCTAACTCTGACCATATTAGACTTCTAGAATTTCCTTAGTCGTTCGCTTGGGTTCATCGATTTCGGACCAAGCCAAACGCAGTTCATTAAGGTCTAGTCCCTTAGGAAGTCTTAGCACCAAGTTTCCTGATCTTTAGTTGGTCGATCGTAGGAGTTCCCCGTAGAATTTCCTGAGTCATATCCTATGCGTGTTTATGTTCGATCATGCGACCAAATTCCTTGCCTCGATTCACGTGATCACCACGTTACGATAATCGTTGATCTTTCGAATGCCCTCTTTCGCAAAGCTTGATTCTTTCAAAGTTAATTTTCGATTTCCCTTATTAAAATTTTTTTTTTCGCTGAGTTTAAATTTTGTTTTAAACTCTCTACGTATATATTTAAAATTCCTCACTTTTTGATTGAGTCAAAAATTCCTTGTAGATTTTGAAGTCTATTGGTTGTAATTATAATTACTATCTTGTAACTATTTTCTAATCTATATTTTTCGCATTTCGGTTTAAAAATTCTATTACTATTTTGAAAATTCGATATACCATCTTTTCTAAACTAATGAGATTCATTTTAATCGCTTAGCATACATACTTTAAAGGCTTTTTCCAAGCTAAATCGAACTTCAATTATTTTTATATATATATCAGTTCTAGAATTCGTGGTACTCGTACTTAAAGATATTTGTATAAATCAGTTCGTTTGGCAAGTCCGGGTTTCTCTAAAAGTATTTTCAATATTATTTCTTTGAAATTTCTCTCCAGTTTTAAGACTTGGAAAACAATCCCTACACTATAGTTGATTTAATTTCATTCCTTGAATTTCAAAATTTTTGCCGAAATCGTATTAAATTACTGCCGTATAATATTTTCCAAACTACGTCGTTGATGTTCGTGTGAATGATTTACTTTCTTCCTGATAATTTTCAATAAGCTAAATAAACCATTTTCTCTTATTATGTATATTCGACTCAAACCTGTTTCGAACAACTTGCTTTATCGATCTTCAAATATTTTTATACGGACGAGGACTCCAACTTTTGAAGTACAACAGTTTCCAAATTTCACGTATTTTAGCTTATGTTATTTGCACTACTTTCTTTCTGTATTCTATAAGAGTATCACTACATCTCCCTTTCCTCTACTTAAACATTCACAAGTGAATCGCTGTTTCACCTAACCAAGCTGTCTCCTTGTATTCGTCCTATCTGAACACGTGCTTATCGATCCTTCCCTCGTCACGCTTTTGACCTCGATCTCCCTCTATTGCTTAGGCTTTAGTACACGTCAATAACTGTGTCAACTCTAATTTGCTAGTAGGCCATGGGACCTTTGTGATGATGTCGTGGTGCATGTACCTAAGTTGAGTATGTGGGCTTGAATGAGTGTACTCCCCTATAGTATATTAATGTTTGCCTATTGTGTGATATATACATACTCAGAGTTATTCTTGATGTTATGAAGTTGTTTGTCTGTTAGTATTTATAGATATGTGTGAGGATAGCTATATCACTCTTTGGACGTCTGTGTGTATAAGAATCAGTGTTGGAATATCTAATGGGGTATATGTAGTTGGAGATACTTAATAATGGTTGAAATAATATGTTGGTAAAGTTGTGTGTATAATAGGTGTTGCGGGGTAGAACTCGCGTTCAATGAATTTGTATTATGGGGAACCAAGGGCACGGTGGTTATATTGATAAGAGGGTTTAGGTAGGCTTTTTGACAAGTGATTAGTGGGGTGAAGAGGCTACACTTGCCGCCGGGGCAGGCCACGGAGTCAAATCCCGCCGGATGCGGCGGAGGAGGATCGGGCGGCGGGAGCCGAAGGTGGATATCGGCCGAGAGGCGAGCTACCCCGCAACACGAGCAACTCGTCAGAAAGGCCGGGTTGGGGTCCAACCCTTAGCCTCTCCGATGCCTAAGTCAGTGACTAGACTTAAAGCGGGGGCGGGACACGTGATCACTCCATATTTTACACCTTTTTTTCCGCATGTTTGCATGCCATTTAGATCGCTCAAATCACGCTTTTCACGATTTATCGACAATATTGCGATACTTTTCACGATTTGTTGTTTTTGTCGTATTTCAGGAGATTTGGAGCGATTTGGAGTGATCCCGAGATACACCTGCTCCAGAGTGTCACCGATGACTTCCCCGAGGGGTATTTTGCTATTGGAGAGGAGCGGAAGGAGAAAGAACGTCGTAGGAGCGACGAGGAGGCAAAAACACTCAGAATGGGCATTTTTAGTGTCTCACTCGGCCGAGTGAAGGAGTCACTTGGCCGACCAGCGAGACACCGCTCGGCCGACCAGTTCGGACACGCTTCAAGTGTGCACTCGGCCGAGCATCGGAAGCCACATCGACCGAGTGACGAAACCCCATCCGCCCGAGTGGCGCTCAGACGACGCTCATCAAAAACTCCCAACTTACTGTTTTTCGTCAGCCTGAGCATCAGAAGACCCACTCGGCCGAGTGGCAATTGCCGACCACCCGAGTGAAGAGAAGCCCATCGGCCGAGTGACGACAACTCACTCGGCCAAGTGACCCCCGAAGTGAAGACTCCCAAGACCCCAGACTTACTGGAAATTCTCAGGGTCTCCCACTCGGCCGAGCGATGTTTGTCACTCGGCCGAGTGAGCCGCGCTGCCTGTAGCGTAAATTACGATTTTCAGGCTGCACAGGGGCAATTTTGTCACAGTTTTTTGGGCGATTTTGGGGGGTATTTAACCCCAGTTTTTAACCTAGGTTAGAGAGCTTTTTCCCTTGCTTTTTGCAGCTTTTTAGATTAAACTTTTAGATTTTGATTCTTGTGATTGGAGAGGAGAGAAAAGTTTATTTTTGTTGGATTCTTGGAGAACTCTATTGGTTTGTCTACCTCTTCATTAAAAATCTCATTTTTATTGCTTATTTGAATATTGCCATGAATTCTATTGCTATTTCAATTGATTATTTTTGCATTTGTGATATGATTTGTGAGTAGTCTTTACGTCTTGGGGCGTGGGGATGAACCCTACGAGCCCAATTTCCGATTTGTGATGATTTGGTCGAATTATTGCTAGAATTGCTATTAGGGTTAGTTTGGGATCGATTTATTACGGATAGCTAGGTGTTCATATCGATTGGGATTTGCAAGAGATTGGATCCCAATTCGATAGGAAACCCTAGAAATCCGAATTGGGTTGAAATTGAGTTTCCGTAGTATCTGTTTGCAAGAGATTGGACTGATACTAGGGTTCTCGGTAGCAATTCTACACCGATACCCGTTTGCAAGAGATTGGACGGGTAGGAACTATCCCAACCTAGGTCACGGCCTGAGTTTGCACGAGAGTGGGCTCGGGACGCGATTGAAAAATGATGTTGATCCTAATGCTAGCTTGCTTAAGCTAGGGTTTGCAAGAGATTGGATCCAAACCTAGGTTTGCTATAGACCGGCAACAGCGCGAGAGCGTGAGCTAGGTTTTACATTCAGTTGCAACTAGTTCATCCGAAATTCTACCCTAGCAATTGTGATACCAATGAATCACATTGACGAGATACGGTGAGTAGCGAGGATTCCCTATTCCCTAGGCGTCTTTATTTGATTTTATACTTCCATACTTTGTCTAACGATTGTGACAGGATTGCCGAAAGGCAAATTCCATCTTTTCTGTTCCTATAGCCAAGTTGTTTGGAGAAGGCACTGTCATACGTCCTCCCTGTGTTCGATACCCACTCGCCGCTACACCGTGCGCTTGCGGTAAAACTACACGGTCGCACTTTGGGTGTACGCCCGGGGCGCGATCAGCATGCAGGTCAGACTAAAGGTGTGTCGACCGTACGTGACGAGCTATAAGTGGGAGAACAAAGATATGGAGGGGGGTATTTATACCTGATGGGAGATGATTAGGTGGGGTTGACCTGGCATGCTGACTCGACGTGCTGAGCTGGCCCGGCTGTCAGCGGAAGCTTCTTAAGGTGGGGAGGATGTAACGTGGGGAGGATGTAACGACCGGTGTTTGTAATAGCTATTTTATATGAATTATATTGAATTTTCCTCCTTGTATGTTTTTCTCGATTAAATTCTTACGTTTAGCTTCTTAACGCCGTAATTTTAGAGTTAGAACGATCCTAGAAGCCATAGAATCTTTCCCAAAGCTTCGCGCTTCATTTCGGCACTTCTGGTGTATCTTAGTTGGTTCACGAAGGAGAACCAACCGACTAGAATGAGATCTAGTCGGTCGTCCATCCTTCATGGACCGACTAGTTCAACATATTAATAATAGCTGGGTTACTGTTTGTCGTTAGTCGGTCTAAGTTCACCCTTCGACCGACTAGTTCTCAAACTAGTCGGTCAAGAATTGTACTCAGACCGACTAATTCTGGGTTCACTGTACAGTAATGTTACTGTTTGTCGTTAGTCGATCTAAGAACGATTTCCGACCGACTAGGTTGCAAACTAGTCGGTCAGCTATTGTTCTTCAACCGACTAATTCTTGTATAATCTTTCTTTTTAGTCGGTTAAGAGTTGCTCTTCAACCGACTAGTTCTAATTCTCTTCAATAGTTTTTGGGTTGATCTTTTAGTCGGTCAATGTTGGTCGACCGACCGACTAGTTCTTAAACTAGTCGATCACCAGTTGTTCTTTGACCGACTAATGTAGTCGACCTGTACCAAAACCCTATTTTCGGTTTGCCTCTTAGTCGGCCTAAGTTAGACGACCGACCGACTAGTTCCTAAACTAGTCGGTCAACCACTCTTCTTTGACCGACTAGTTGACCCCGAAACCCTAGATCTATTTTTAGCCGCCGTTTTTATTTCTATTTAATCCGTCGATTCTATCATTCTTCATTCATTCTTCCTGAGCCAAGATCATTCTCAAATCATCCCCAGCTTTCCCCAAATCATTTCCTTCATCCTCGGAGGTTCTTTCTCGCCGAATCTTGCGCCGGTTACCGATCTAGGTCGCCCGGATCTCGTTTTTCGGCCGTAGCTTCCCTGGATTGTTCTTCGTCGCCAAAGCAAGATCTGTTTTGGTGTTTTCCATTCGCTACTCTGCGGTTAGTAACTTTAATCTCTTAATCGCTTTATAATCGCTTTATAACCCACACCGTAAATCAGAAACCCTAAATTAAAAATGGATTACTAGACATAGGATTCCAATGCAAAACGATTTAGAACTCCCATCTAATCTTTTATTTTGCCATAACAGCGAATTCATCTACCGTAGGATACCGTTCTCGTAACTCACGTCGATCAACAATTCGGTACCAGGCAAGTGAAACTTGCCAACACTTCTTTAGGCCATGTTTTTAGGCCAATTCCTTGTACTAGCGTGAAAGAGACTAGATCGTGAAATGATAGCGATCTAGGCGCAACTTTGTGATCTAGCTTGACAACGAAGCTAGATCCGACACCTTGCCATATCATTTATGCATTGATATCTGTCATGTTTAAATTCCTTAACTGTACGCATTTGAATTGTTAACTGCCATGCATTGCATCGTACATGTCATCCTAGTTAAACTTGCATCGTAGCACACGCTACACTACTTGTACAATCCATGTTTCCGTGTTACCGGCTAGGCACCCGTTATGCGGGCATAACCCTACGCCATCCGTGTTAAAAACACTTCCTGGCTCGTGATCCAGAAGCGAGCATTCCGTGTTCGGGGGTAATGCCCTGGCTCGACACACGTGGAGGGGTAGGGATAAACGGTCACTTGAGTGTAAGAGTTGGCCCGTACAGCCACTCTAGCCAAAGGGCAGAATCTCTGTGCACGACGTGATTACAATTCCAGTACTTGCCATTACTTGTTTACTTGCCATGCCATGTCATTTGTCATTTTTATCCATGTCATACTTTACTTTAGAACTGCTAGGTTGCTTTACTTTTTATAGTTTCCTTGCACAAGTCTTTTAGACTTACTGACATGTGCCCCTTCTCTTTGGGTGACGCATGTTAGTTGCTGAACCGGAGACTGCTTTGGAGAGTGACGAGTTCGGGGAGTTCGTGCCCGAACCTGTTGGTGACGTGGAGTACGAGGACACCGGTGATCAATCTTAGAGATCTTCCGTACTTTTCTTTGTTAGCTGTGGTTGTCGGTGAGTAGCACCGTTTTGTTAGACTCTGTTGGCCATGCTGGGCCTTTTGCTTTTGACTCTTTTGTCTGCCTGGTGGCATTTCTGGTTGTTGATTTTTGTTGGACTATGAGTTGAATAAATGTTATATTATTTGTCTCCTTTCTATTATTGTTATTGTTATTCTGAGTCACATTACAGGGACCTGCTACTTCGTTTTATTTGACGCTTATCGGACTTGCGGCCTTGCAGCTTCAAGTCCGTGCGGACCTTCTCACGCTTCGCCTCCATGTTTTTTTTGGGAAGCGGGGCGTGACAGGTTTCTTTGGTGGCCCATGCAGGTCATTTTTTTTTCTGTAACTGTGACTTAATCGGAATGACAATAAGAATCATAGAAAGTCCAACTAACAAAAATTCAACACCGTGTCATATGCTAAGAGTCTGATTTGTTTCGTTTCTCGTGTCAATACATGGCTGGGAGACGGAATACCCGTGCTGGTGGTGGTGTGCCCCCTCGTGACCAGGAGCCGGACCGAGAGCCCACCACCGGGGAGATGATGAGGATGATGCATCAGATGATGCAGGTGCAGCAAGGAATTCTGCAGACTGTCCGTAATGTTCCGCCTGCTCGTGCAGCGCCGGCTGTCCAGGCTGCCCCTGGCTTCGAGCCCAGAGCGAAGCAATTTCGGGAGCTGGGTCCCGCTTACTTCGATGGGACCGAGGGACCACTGTCTGCAGATGAGTGGACCAGGAACATGGAAGAAAATCTGAAGATGTCGAAGGTCGACCCGACTGGATGGGTTGATCTGGCGAAGTGACAGTTGAAGGACAACGCGCGGAACTGGTGGGATGCCGAGGAGGGGTTGCTAGAGGAGCCGATTTCTTGGGCTACCTTCAAGTCCAGATTTGACGAGGAGTATTTTCCTAAGGCCGCCAGGAGGGAGATGGCTCAGCGCTTCATTGACTTGAAGCAGGGGAATTTGACGGTGGATCAGTACCACTAGGAATTCACGAGGCTGAGCGTTTTGCACCGAAGATGGTGCAGGATGTTGAGGAGAGGGCCCAGAGGTTTCTGTAGGGGCTTTCGTTGGATTTGCAGAGTTATGTCACTTCTTCTGATGCGGAGACTTACCAAAAGGTTCTGATTGCGGCGAAGAGGCTGGAAAGGATTGTGAATCAGAAGAGGGGACAGATTTCTGGCCTGGGAAGAGGCCTATGGAGCAGGCCAGAGCAGTGGTGAGACCGGGGCACGGGCCCAACCAACCTGTGCAGTTCAAGAGGCCCGGAGGACCTCCTACTTTGAAGACTTGCAATTTTTGTGGCAAGACTGGGCATATCAAGGATTAGTGCCGGAAGATGCTGGGGCAGTGTTTAGTTTGTGGTGATCCTGCGCACACCATGAAGGACTGTCCAAAGTCGAAGCAGCCGTGGAGGGCACCTGTTGCAGCTCAGCCGTTGCAGCAGAGGGCACCTGTTCCTGCTGGTCGTGGAGCACCGCTCGTTCCGCAGAAGCAAGCGTTTCAGCAGGCTGTCCAGCCGAAACGACAGGCGTTTATGATGACTGCTGCTTAGACCGAGACGCTGGATGAGGTTATCGCGGGTAACTTTCTTTCTAGCTGTTCCTTCCTTAGTTAGTTTGGTTGTTAGATATGATTAGTTATTTGCATATGTTTGTTTACTGGAATAGGATTTGATTGTTAGACTGTCTGTTAGGTGTGATCTTGGTCTGTGCTTTTCCTGCACGAGTTCTCTTTGACTCTGGTGCATCCATGTGCATCATTTCTCGGAGCTTCGTGGAGAGGCATTCCTTGTCGACTTCCTCTCTTCTCCAGAGTTGGAACATCGTCACAGGAAATGGTGTGATCTCGGTGCATCGTGGGTGCAATTCTTGCCTGTTGGTGGTCTGTGGACACGAGCTGTATGCTGCCTTTATTATCCACGACATCATCAACTACGATGCAGTGCTTGGGATGGATTGGCTTGCGAGCTTCTATGCTACGATCGACTGTCGCAGGAAGAAGGTGGTGTTCGAGATTCCCGGACATCCAGTGTTTGAGTTCAGCCGTGGTAGTAGTTCGCTTGGTCCGGTCAGGTTTCGGGCCAAGCCGGTGGAGGCTGTGGCTATGCTGATGGAGCAGGGTAGGCCTGCTGTGGTGCATGAATTCGATGACGTCTTCCCCGAGGAGATGTCTGGTCTGCCACCCGATCGAGCTCTAGAGTTTTCGATTGACCTGATTCCGGGAGCGCAGCCCATTTCGAAGGCACCTTATCGTCTGGCTCCGGTAGAATTGGAGGAGTTGCGGAAGCATCTGGATGAACTCTTGTAGAAGGGTTACATTAATCCCAGTGTGTCTCCGTGGGGAGCACCGGTCCTGCTGGTGAAGAAGAAGGACGGCTCGCTTCGTATGTGCGTGGATTATCGAGGGCTGAATGCGGTGACTGTAAAGAATAAGTACCCATTGCCGCGGATTGATGATATTTTTGATCAGCTGGGAGGATCGAGAGTATTTTCCAAATTGGACCTGAGGAGTGGATATCACCAGCTGAAGGTGAGGAAAGAGGATATTCTGAAGACGGTGTTCAGGACGAAGTATGGTCACTACGAGTTCGTGGTCTTGCCTTTTGGTGTGACCAACGCGCCCGCAGTATTTATGAACCTGATGAACTTGATCTTCTATGACTATTTAGATAAGTTTGTCGTTATCTTCATTGATGACATTCTGATCTATTCTAAGTCAGAGGAGGAGCATGCGTCGCACTTGAGGACGGTATTGGAAATTCTGAGGAGGCATCGGTTGTATGCCAAGTATTCGAAGTGCAAGTTCTGGCTGGATAGAGTGGCTTTTCTTGGGCATGTGGTGACTGGTGATGGGATTTCGGTGGATCCTGAAAAGATTAGGGCTATCAGAGAATGGCCTGTTCCGCAGTCAGCGTCTGAGATCCGGAGTTTCCTTGGACTTGCAGGTTATTACCGGCGATTCATCAAGGATTTCTCCCGTATTGTCGAGCCGATGACCATGTTGACACGGAAGGATGTATCTTTTGATTGGTCCGTTGGTTGTGAGGAAGCTTTTGGTGTTCTGAAGGAGCGGTTGACGTCTGCCGCTGTTCTTGCTGTGCCCGATCGGAGTGGAGGATTCGAGATCTTTTGCGATGCTTCTGGCAAAGTTCTTGGATGTGTGTTACATCAGCATGGGCACGTGGTTGCGTATGCTTCTCGTCACGCACGATTTGGAGTTGGCTGCTGTCGTGTTTGCGCTGAAGATTGGAGGCACTTCCTGCTGAGTGAGAAAGTGAAGATTTTCACCGATCACAAAAGCTTGAAGTACATTTTCATGCAGAAGGAGCTCAACATGCGACAGCGTCGGTGGTTGGAGCTCATGGCAGATTATGAGATCGAGTTGCAGTATCACCCGGGTAAAGTGAATGTGGTTCCTGATGCGTTGAGTAGGCTTCTGGCGGTGATGTTGTTGACTTCGTAGTGGAGATTACAGCAGGATTTTTGTGAGTCTGGAGTTGAGGTGGTTCTGCCTGGAGAGACTTCTTCGTTGATGTGTATGCAGATACAGTCAACGATCGTGGATCGGATCAAGGCTGGGCAGAGTGGTGACCCGAAGTTGGTAAAGATTCGAGAGATGGTGGAAGCTGGTCTGCGGACTGATTTCGTGATTTACGAGGATGGCTCGCTGAGGTTTAGAGCCAGGTTGTGTGTGCCTGCAGGAGATATCAGAGAGGAGCTGTTGGTGGAGGCACACAGTTCGCCGTATTCTGTGCATCCTGGTGGGACCAAGATGTACAAGGATCTTCGTTTGAATTTCTGGTGGCATGGGATGAAGAGGAGCGTGGCTCGAAGTGTGGCCAAGTGCTTGGTTTGCCAGCAGGTGAAAGCGGAGCATCAGCGTACGGTGGGGTTGCTACAATCGCTTCCGATTCTGGAGAGGAAGTGGCAACACATCACTATGGACTTCGTGACTGGACTACCTCGGAGTCCGAAGCAGAATGACGCGATTTGGGTGATCGTAGACCGATTGACCAAATCCGCACACTTTATTCCGTTCCAAGTAGGACAGTCCACTGAGGCGCGGGCGAGGAGATATATGGAGGTAAACTCTTTTACTTTCCATTTTCATTTCCTTTCCCTGGAATAGTTAGTGATGTAGCGTGTTCGTGCAGGAGATCGTTCGACTGCACGGAGTCCCTGTGAGTATCGTGTCGGACAGAGACACGAGATTCACGTCTCAGTTCTGGCAGAGTCTGCAGAAGATTTTGGGTACGAGCCTGAGTTTCAGCACGGTGTACCATCTGCAGACGGATGGCCAGTCCGAGAGGACGATTCAGATCTTGGAGGACATGCTGAGGGCGTGTATGTTGGATTTTAAGGGTTCATGGGAGGACTATCTACACCTGGTGGAGTTCTCTTATAACAATAGCTTCCAGGCGAGTATTGGCATGGCACCATTCGCTGCGCTATACGGAAGGAAATGTCGATCGCCACTGAGTTGGGATGACGTTGGAGATCGGGAGCTGTTGGGACCTGAGATGATCGTGGAGGCTGTGGATGTTGTCAGAAACATTCGGGAGCGGCTGAGGATAGCTCAGGACCGTTTTAAGCATTGGGCTGATGCTAAACGGTGTCCGTTTGAGTTTCAGCCTGGTGACCACGTGTTTCTGAAGATTTTCCTGAATCGAGGAGTGATTCGCTTTGGGAAGCGCAGGAAGCTGAGCCTGAGATACATTGGACCGTTGGACGTTCTGGAGAGGGTTGGCGAGGTAGCCTACCGCTTAGCCTTGCCGCCATCTTTGGTTGGAGTTCATGACGTCTTCCATATGTCACAGCTTCGTCGTTATGTTAGCAATCCGTCTCACGCTGTGGATTTCTCGGAGATCACCGTTCGCCCTGATCTGACGTATGACTAGCTACCAATTCAGATTTTGGAAAGGCGTCAGAAGTCACTTCGGAACAAGACCGTAAATCTTGTGAGGGTGATGTGGCGACACGGCTCGCCAGGAGAGTCTACTTGGGAGTGGGAAGATGAGATGCGTGAGCGTTACCCACTTTTGTTCCCTGACACGTGAGTGTTAGGAAATTCCGAGGGCGGAATTTTTCTTAAGGTGGGGAGGATGTAACGACCGGTGTTTGTAATAGCTATTTTATATGAATGATATTGAATTTTCCTCCTTGTATGGTTTTCTCGATTAAATTCTTACGTTTAGCTTCTAAACGCCGTAATTTTAGAGTTAGAACGATCCTAGAAGCCATAGAATCTTTTCCGAAGCTTCGCGCTTCGTTTCGGCACTTCTGGTGCATCTTAGTTGGTTCACGAAGGAGAACCAACCGACTAGAATGAGATCTAGTCGGTCGGCCATCCTTCATGGACCGACTAGTTCAACATATTAATAATAGCTGGGTTACTGTTTGTCGTTAGTCAGTCTAAGTTCACCCTTCGACCGACTAGTTCTCAAACTAGTCGGTCAAGAATTGTACTCAGACCGACTAATTCTGGGTTCACTGTACAGTAACGTTACTGTTTGTCGTTAGTCGATCTAAGAACGATTTCCGACCGACTAGGTTGCAAACTAGTCGGTTAGCTATTGTTCTTCAACCGACTAATTCTTGTATAATCTTTCTTTTCAGTCGGTTAAGAGTTGCTCTTCAACCGACTAGTTCTAATTCTCTTCAATAGTTTTTGGGTTGATCTTTTAGTCGGTCAATGTTGGTCGACCGACCTACTAGTTCTTAAACTAGTCGGTCACCAGTTGTTCTTTGACCTACTAATGTAGTCGACCTGTACCAAAACCCTATTTTCAGTTTGCCTCTTAGTCGGCCTAAGTTAGACGACCGACCGACTAGTTCCTAAACTAGTCGGTCAACCACTCTTCTTTGACCGACTAGTTGACCCCGAAACCCTAGATCTATTTTAGCTGCCGTTTTTATTTCTATTTAATCCGTCGATTCTATCATTCTTCATTCATTCTTCCTGAGCCAAGATCATTCTCAAATCATCCCCAACCTTCCCCAAATCATTTCCTTCATCCTCAGAGGTTCTTTCTCGCCGAATCTTGCGCCGGTTACCGATCTAGGTCGACCGGATCTCGTTTTTCAGCCGTAGCTTCCCTGGATTGTTCTTCGTCGCCAAAGCAAGATCTGTTTTGGTGTTTTCCATTCGCTACTCTGCGGTTAGTAACTTTAATCTCTTAATCGCTTTATAACCCACACCGTAAATCAGAAACCCTAAATTAAAAATGGATTACTAGACATTGGATTCCAATGCAAAACGATTTAGAACTTCCATCTAATCTTTTATTTTGCCATAACAGCGAATTCATCTACCGTAGGATACCGTTCTCGTAACTCACGTCGATCAACAATTCGGTACCAGGCAAGTGAAACTTGCCAACACTTCTTTAGGCCATGTTTTTAGGCCAATTCCTTGTACTAGCGTGAAAGAGACTAGATCGTGAAATGATAGCGATCTAGGCGCAACTTTGTGATCTAGCTTGACAACGAAGCTAGATCCGACACCTTGCCATATCATTTATGCATTGATATCTGTCATGTTTAAATTCCATAACTGTACGCATTTGAATTGTTAACTGTCATGCATTGCATCGTATATGTCATCCTAGTTAAACTTGCATCGTAGAACACGCTACACTACTTGTACAATCCATGTTTCCGTGTTACCGGCTAGGCACCCGTTATGCGGGCATAACCCTACGCCATCCGTGTTAAAAACACTTCCTGGCTCGTGATCCAGAAGCGAGCAGTCCGTGTTCGGGGGTAATGCCCTGGCGCGACACACGTGGAGGGGTAGGGATAAACGGTCACTTGAGTGTAAGAGTTGGCCCGTACAGCCACTCTAGCCAAAGGGCGGAATCTCTGTGCACGACGTGATTACAATTCCAGTACTTGCCTTTACTTGTTTACTTGCCATGCCATGTCATTTGTCATTTTTATCCATGTCATACTTTACTTTAGAACTGCTAGGTTGCTTTACTTTTTATAGTTTCCTTGCACAAGTCTTTTAGACTTGCTGACATGTGCCCCTTCTCTTTGGGTGACGCATGTTAGTTGCTGAGCCGGAGACTGCTTTGGAGAGTGACGAGTTCGGGGAGTTCGTGCCCGAACCTGTTGGTGACGTGGAGTACGAGGACACTGGTGATCAATCTTAGAGATCTTCCGTACTTTTCTTTGTTAGCTGTGGTTGTCGGTGAGTAGCACCGTTTTGTTAGACTCTGTTGGCCATGCTGGGCCTTTTGCTTTTGACTCTTTTGTCTGCCTGGTGGCATTTCTGGTTGTTGATTTTTGTTGGACTATGAGTTGAATAAATGTTATATTATTTGTCTCTTTTCTATTATTGTTATTGTTATTCTGAGTCACATTACAGGGACTTGTGGCCTTGCAACTTCAAGTCCGTGCGGACCTTCTCACGCTTCGCCTCCATGTTTTTTGGGAAGCGGGGCGTGACAACGACTGAAGCGGAATATATTGTCGCGAGTCTTGCATGTGAACAAGTTCTTTGGATGAGACACACTCTTAGTGACTATGGTGTCAATTGTGATACTTGCCCTATCATGGTTGATAATCAAAGTGCTATTTGTCTTTTCAAGAATTCGGTACACCACTCCTGTACCAAACACATAGACGTGAGACACCATTTTATAAATGATCATGTAGCTAAGAAGGACATCATCTTAGAGTACATTGAAACCCAAAAACAAATTGTTGATATCTTCACTAAACCTCTTAAAGAAGATTCATTTGTGAGGTTGCGTGGAGAATTGGGAATTATGGGTTAATCTGAAATCTAGAAGCTCAAACTTTCATGTTATAACTTCTTTTTGAGCTCATATCTTTTTCTTGTCTTTCTTCATGTGCTATATTATATTATGAAATTAAGAAAGGCAATTGTGACTTATTTGATTTCATGAGTTTTTGAGAGTGATTGGAGTGATTCGTGTTTCAATGGATTTATTGTTTTTATAATGATTTTACGATGTATTTGTGATTAGAGTATTGGTCCTAGGGTGAGTGTTCTTATTCTCTGGAATTCTATCTCACTGTGCACGTTTGGACCAGGACAGACGACTGTCTTTCCTTCGACAGTCGACTGCCCTACTCTATCTCCTCAGTCTGAGAATTGGTATCTTTCGCTCAGCCAACTGATGAATGATTTACAGTCGACTGTTAGTTTAACAGGCGACTGCATTTTAGTCATCAGGCAACTGTTACATCTTTCCGAGCTTTATCATTTATCACCTCATCCAGTTGACTGACTTTTGTTCATCAGTCGACTGTCTTCTGTTGTGACGGTTCAAGTGATTTGATCCGAGCCATCGATTCTTTGATCCAACGGATCAGATTCAACCCCCAAATTTTATATTCTAGAATGCGTGATCACTTCCCCACATCGACTCTCTCTCTTCCGATTCGACCATTCGTCTTCCCGCTCGTTCTCTTCTCCAAAATCGTCGATCTTCTTCCTTTCGTTGCCGTCGATCTCGTGTTGTTGTTGCCCTCGTTTCATCGCTCAACTAGTTTAATCTAATCTTTCTATCTCGTGGTATTTCCGGTTAGGGTTCGTTCACTTTTGTGTCTTGCCCTAGCTTCGTGCTCGGCATGGCTCTTTTCGATCATTTCTTTCCTAATGTCTCTCTCGATTTCCTTAATGAGCCTGTTCCTTCACCGAAACCTGATCCGACTCCCTCCTCGCCTCAATCTTCTGGAGAACCTCTTCCTGTCACTGTCGGTGACCCAATCCCCTCTGTGCATGCTGCTGAACACTCTTCTCAGCCTGCTGGGCATCCTTCTAGGTCCACGGATTTTCTTCTTCGTCAGCTGGATGCTCGTGTCTCTGCTCTTGAAATTCTTTCCGTTTCTCTGGATGAGAAGCTCTCGCTTTTGCTTAAGCTTTAGCTAATCTCTTTTAAGCATCATGGTTGTCCCATACCTCCCGAGCTTCAGGCTATGTTTGCTACCTCTGAGGACACTTCTCCTGCTTGTGTTTCTCCTCCTCCTAGCTTCACACCAAAACCCTATGTGGTTCAGACCTCCGATGCCCAGACTCCACTTCATGTTCCTACTGAATCATCTGTTGTTCGTGCTTCGTTTTCTAAGAAGAAAACTCCGGCTTTTCCTACTCGTCGCTCTGCTCGACTTTTGTTCCGATCTTCTGGTCGCCCTTCGGACCCCTCCGTCATTCATATTGACTGAGTCTGCTGCTGCTGTTCTGTTCACTCACCTGAAGACCTTGTTTTTTATTTTGTGCGGTCTGCTTTTGTTAAGGATGAGTGATTCTGATGATTTTTTTTGATGTATGATGGATGATGTTGTCAGTGACTTTATATATGTATGGTGATGTACTTCGATGTCGTCATGATGATGTATTTTTTTGTCTTGATCTTGATGTATCTCTTTGTGATGGCCATGTAGATGACCATCCGTTGATGTACTCTTTATATATATATATATATATATATGATGTTGCTGCTTATCTTGGGTCACACTATGCTATACTGTATATCTTAACTGTGTGATGTATGATATGTTGTCTTCTTGTATGCTATACTCTCTTTGATGTGATTTTGAGACAATATATGGACTTGATATTGGTTATTTCATACTATCCTTGATGTGATGAATTTTTGGAAATTATTTTCTTTTCGTATATCAAAAATGTTAATATTGGACTTCAATTCCATTACTCACATGTGTATATGATGTGATTTTATGAGTTTTGAATCAATATATTTTTATACTCCTTGATTGTTGTTAATTCGTATTTAGCACTATTTTTGTTGTTGTTATTTGCTCCCACCTTTTGGATAATGCCATAGGGGGAGAGAAATAAACATACAAGATTCATAATGTATGTGCTAAGTATGTTCTAACGCTTGAATCTAAGATTTACGTTGCCTTAGATTCATGGGGAGTAAGATTACAATGAATATGGATTTTATTTCCTAGATTTCTTGTATTGAATTCATCCATATCTCACTCATTTGCTTCAACTGTTATGTAGATGCTCTAATATTTGTTGCCTAACTTGATTGGCATCTATGTAGGGGGAGTAAGTTTTCATTACGCACAATTATTTATCTTTTTGTTTATGTTTGTTTGTCATCATCAAAAGGGGGAGAATGTTGAGTATTGGACTTCTCCCTACTTGGTGTTAATGATGAGCAAACATAAATACTTGTGAATAATCCCCTATTTTGCAGTTAATCCATTACCTAAGCTTATTATGAAGATCAACTAGCAATGGATGGCTCACAAACGTCATTGAAGGTAAATAACATGAATTGGATGATCGTAGATTGTTGATTGAAGCTCCGTAAAGACTTCAAGCTCATACGATGGAAAGAAGAGATTACTCGTCAATGTAATTTTTCTTTTATCTCTTCTAGTATGTAGCTTAGAAGTAGATCTTTGATGGAGCACTCATACACATCTACATTCTGTCATAGGACTTCATTAGACCAATTGTCCTTTGATCTCAATTCAATTCTCTTTTGTTTGTGCTAGGATTGTTCATAACAGCTGACTGCTGAACAGTTTACAATCATCTGTCTCAAAAACAGTCGACTGTGTTTTGTTCTATAGTCGCCTGTTATGCACAGACTATTACAATATAGTTCTTCTCTGATTATTTTGCACATGCTACTGTTGAACGATTCACAGGCGCCTGTCCTAGTGACAGTCGACTGTGTATTGTAAATCAGTCGCCTGTCTATCCTTGCCCAAACTCTGTTTGATCTGACTTCTACGGCCAGTCGACTAATGCTGTATATACAGTCAACTGTCTGTTAGATCAATCGACTGTCTATGCTGCAACAGTCGCCTGTCTGTAAGTCATTTCTTTAACTCAGCTCTCTGAAAATTTCTGTTGCTTTTGACAGTTCTAATTAACAGTCGATTGTATTACTTGAATCAGTCATCTGTCCTGTATCTTATGAGATTTCCAGTATTTGTCTAACTTACTCTTCTCTCGGCCAGTCGCTTGTCAAAGAAATTATAGTCGCCTGTTGTTTTAACAGACGATTGTCTTTGCTTCATCAGTCGACTGTCCACGTGGTAAGTTACCGTTATGAATTCTCACCTACCCTTGCTGACTGCGCAACATTCGACTGTGGATTGTTCAACAGTCGGCTGTCGCGGGTTCGGATTATATCCGTTGAAATTTTTCTCACGGATTCCAATTTGGTTTTTGCCTAAACTGTTTTGTGGATTTGAGAAAGCTATAAATAGAGCTTCTACTGTTCCATTGGAAGGTTACTCATTCATTGCAAAATCTCTCAAGCTTTCATTTCCAAAGATCAAAGCTCTCAAATCCAAAGCCCTAAGTATTTCCAAATCTTGTTCTCTTGCTCTCCAACTTAGAACCAAAGATTGATCTTCTAGGCAATTGGTGCAGTCAAGAGAAAGGGCTTTCTCCTCTCTTCCAAGAGAGTTCTTCAACACACATCGCACTCCTCCTTCAAGTTCTACTTCAAGGCATAGGTGATTGTAAGTGTTGCTTTCATATTTCATAACCTTCGTTATTTGAATTGTGCTCTCGGTTGTGAGAGTGGTTTTGCTTGCTCCCTGGTTGTGGGAGACAAGGACATCGATTGTATTCGATTGCACTTGTAGGGTTGCTACAAGTGGGCTTTAAGGAAACCTCAAGTTAGGGTTCTAACTTGAGTATCCGGTGGTATCCGGATGGTAGGGACGTAGGATTACCAGGAACAAGTCAGGAGTTGACTTGGATAATCCGAACCCTTGAAACATCTCTGTGTTTGCGTGTGTTTCACTTTGGGTCGTTTTTCTATTCCGCACTATTTGTTGGATTGCATTTTATTTGGCGTAAATTCCTTTAAATTTGCATAAACACTATTCAACCCCCCCTTCTAGTGTTTTCCCCATAGACATGGTCTTTACATTTACGTGTTTCCAGGAGTTTGCCAGCATAAGGGACACATAACAAAGATATCGCATGTCCCCGGAGCAATGGGAGGAGTCACGCATAATCCGGTGGTCAAACGACAAAGATTCTATCTTTCAGCCCCCACCCGATCGGTTGGATACAGCCAACCAATCGGGTGATGCACGCGTGCACGACCCGGACAGTAGCTGAAGCAAAGTGGGCATCAACCGACCGGGTCAGAGACCGGTTCAGCCCGACTATCTTCTCTGGAAATTGAAGCTGAATTCCAACCGATCGGGTGACCTTCACCCGATCGGTTCATCTATAGCTGATTCCTTTAAGAGGCGACCCGGAGAGCTGACCCGACGGCTCACTGACCGTGCGAAAATGTCTGAAGCTTCTGTTTATTTGGGCAACGTTTCCAACCGATCGGTTGATTTATCAACGGATCGGTTCACCTGATGAGCTCAAGATCCAATCGACCAGAAGCTTCCGCCAACCGATCGTGTCGAGTGACAGGGTGATGTTTCTGAAAATCACTGCCGAAGATCGCAGCAGGTCACCCGATCAGTTGATTCTTCACCCGATCGGGTGATGTCGTTTTCTATATATATTAGCCCTAGGTTTTCAGAAACGAGAGCTGTTGTATTTTTCTGTTTTATCTCCATTTTGTGATGGCTGGAATTTATTTGATATTTGTAAGTTGTCTGATCTTTACCGAACTTTAATATAGTGTTATTTGCATTGCTTTTACTACTTTTCAATCGCCGGATTATGTTTTTAACGGTCGATTTTCATTTAGATTGCTTTTTACCTAAAATGTGTGAGTAGTTCCCAAATCTGGGATTTTGGTGGAAACCCCTTCGTGGGTTCTCCCTAATGCGTCCATAGGACTAGGAAATCGATAGGGATTAGGAATCTATTGGTTACACGGGGTGTTTTATTGTCATCGGTGGGAAAAAGACCGCCTTTGACCGTTGGTCCAAGGGGGAATAAACTTGGTGATTGACTCCCTAGCCATAGCTCACGCCCTTAGCATAGACATCGAATCCTAGCGTGTGGGAACGGCAGGACGAGATGTAGGAAGTTATCGTTACGAGCTTAGTGCTCTCAGAGTCGGTCAGTGTTAATGGACATGGGAATGCCCACTGACCGAACCCGGGTAGTCCGGCGTATCATCCTGGGCACTGACAGGAATATCGGGCCCATGGGACGCTAGTATCACTCTTAGAGGCAACGTCTCACCATCAGACCCTAATTCCGATCGTTATCCTATACGCCGGCCGTATTAGCAAGAATCATATGATAGGGTGGAAACCGAAGTCCCGGGTTTCCTTTTATATTGTTTATCCCTCGCATTCTATTTTTGTGACAACCCATCTACCGATTCGGGCTAGCTCACCCATGGGGTGAATTTGGTCCTTTCTGACACAAGCACAACCACGCCTCCCTGAGTTCGACTCTCCAAACCACACTACAACACCGTGCACTGGCGGTTATAAATATTTAAATCTCGCGCCTCCAATCCTATTACACCTTGCATATGATCACACAAACCGTGGGGACGTCAAGCTTTATGGCGCCGTTGCTGGGGAGGCAACGTGCTTGTTATTTTTGGATCTTTTGAACCCCTGAGTCTAGCTCAAATCCCTATCTCGTGATAATTTTCGCATTCTACACTTTTTGATTTTACTTGGACATAATGTAAATATTAGTTGTATAGAATTAGCCGACTGCGTCGCCATGCTGCCGTTGCTACTCCTCACCTCCCATTCATGCAACTGGTGCTTTTGACGTGTTTTCTATTTGTGCAGTTCTCTCTCCCCCCTTCTCTCACAGGTTTTCTGCTCCCCGACAAGGATGTTGTGTACCGTTTCGGGTGATATCTGGGATCATTCACACCACATCCGCTGCCTGGCACAGAGTTTGACAGAATACCTAAATGCCTCGAACATTCTATCCCTTCTGTCTACTGCTGTGGAAAATCAGAGGAGGTATCATGATACACAGCAGCACCCAGTCACGACAACTCTCCTCCCCTCCAGATGAAGTTGTGTATATTGACGTGCATAGTTCCGAATTCAGTAGAGAAGAATTGTTCACCTATGAGGAGTTTTGTCAGGAGAGCTATCAGGCAGAGTCTGTCAAGCACGTTGGACAAGAATTGATCTATTCCTTGCAGACTTTTATAGAGCATCCCAAATCTTGGGAAAATGAGGAAGCCGTAAGCAGTGGCGGGGAACCATCGACTATTGAAACCTGTTTCCACGTTGAAGCCTTCTTCCCGGATAATTATTATGCGCTTGAGAGAGACCCAGAGCCATCTTCCGTTGTCCCCTTGTTACCTTGCGAGGCTTTGCCATGCGAAACCATGGCTGGGAGTGAGGTTCCGAATGCTAGCTTTCAAGAGACCCACGAAGAAGTCCTTTCACTAGAGGATGCTCAGCTTGAGAAATATGCGTCGGGACCCCATGAAGTTGAGATGAAAGAGTTACCCCGGGACTAAAGTATGAATATTTGGGGAAGGATTTGACCCTGCCGATCATAGTGAACTCCTCGCTGCCTGAAGACCAGATGACCAAACTTCTTGGTGTTTAAAAAAGGTTTAAGAGTGTTTTCAGGTATGCAATTGAAGACGTAAAAGGAGTGAGCTTGGGGCTTTGCTCACATCGAATTCTGCTTGAAGACGAGCAAGCCTCCTCAATTGAGCCGCAACGAAGACTGAATCCCATCATGATAGGGGTGGTCAAGAAGGAGATTGTTAGGTTTCTACGTGCCGGTATCATATACCCTATCTCCGACAGTCGCTGGGTTAGCCCGGTGCACGTTGTATCCATGAAAGGAGGAATGACGGTGATTCGCAACGAGAAAGACGAGCTCATACCCACGAGGACCGTCACAGGGTACCGGATGTGCATCGACTACCGGAAGCTGAACAAGGCGACAAGGAAGGATCACTATCCTCTTCCTTTCATTGATCAGATGCTCGAGAGGCTAGCCAAGCATAACTACTTCTGCTTCATGGACGGGTACTCCGGCTTTCTTCAAATCCCCATCCATAATGACGACCAGGAGAAGACGACTTTCACTTGTCCATTTGGGACATATGCTTACAGGAGAATGCCGTTTGGGCTCTGCAACGCCCCGGCTACATTCCAAAGATTAATGTCCGCAATCTTCTCCGACTACTCCCAGGATATCATGAAGGTTTTCATGGACGATTTATCTGTCTACGGAACAGAGTTTGACTCATGCCTCCGCAATCTTACCACGGTCCTGGACAGGTGTCAAGACAAGGGTCTTGTCCTGAACTGGGAGAAATGTCATTTCATGGTTCAAGAAGGAGTTGTGCTAGGACACGTCATTTCTTCAAGGGGAATCGAGGTAGATAAGGCAAAAGTGGAGGTGATTGAAAACCTTCCACCTCCGCTCAATCTTCGAGGGGTCCGTGATTTTTAGGGCACGCAGGATTTTCCCGCCGCTTCACAAAAGACTTCTCCAAGATTTCCAGGCCGCTGGCCCAACTCCTCGTGAAGGATGCACCTTTCGTCTTCAACGACGAGTGTATGGAAGCCTTCCGCCTTCTGAAGCAAGCCTTGATTTCCGCACCCGTGATTCAGCCGCCGGACTGGAATTTACCTTTCGAGCTAATGTGCGATGCTAGCGATTATGTCGTTGGAGCCGTCTTGGGGCAGAGGAAGGATAAAAATCTGCATGTTATATATTATACGAGCAAGACCCTTGACGTTGCCCAAAGAAATTATACGACCACGGAGAAAGAATTGCTAGCAGTCATCTATGCCATGGACAAGTTCCGACAATATCTCGTTGGTGCGAAGTTGATCGTGCACACGGATCACACGGCTCTCAAATATCTGTTGAATAAGAAGGAGGCTAAGCCGCGGCTCATTAGATGGATTCTCCTCCTCCAGGAATTCGACCTGGAAATCAAAGACAAGAAAGGGGCGGAGAATGTCGTTGCCGATCACTTGTCCAGAATGCCTACCCTTGATTTGAATGCTACTCCGGTTGATGATTCGCTCCCTGACGAGCACCTCTTCTCCATCTCTTCTGCTTGGACTCCTTGGTACGCCGATATCACAAATTATCTGACCTATGACATCGTCCCCCACAACGTGAGCTATCAACAGAAGAAGAAATTCTTTTATGAGGTCCGTAAATTTTATTGGGACAACCCCCATTTGTACAAGACCTGTAATGCTGGGGTGATACGAAGATGCATTCCTGAGACTGAGGCGACCTCTATAATTTCCCATTGCCATGATCAGCAGTGTGGAGGTCACGCGAGCGCCTATAAGATGACGGTGAAAATCCTTCAGAGTGGATTCTATTGGCCGACCCTCTTTAAGGACACCCACGCTTATGTCCAGGCCTGCGACAAATGCCAGAGGACGGGAAACATCTCCAAGAGGAACGAGATGCCTCAGCACTACATCTTAGAAGTAGAGATCTTCGATGTGTGGGGGGTCGACTTCATGGGACCGTTCCCCTCGTCCTCTGGGAATCAGTATATCTTGGTAGCCGTGGACTACGTATCGAAGTAGGTTGAAGCGATAGCCAGTCCTACTAATGATTCCCGAGTGGTCGCCAAGTTCTTTAAAAACAAAATCTTCCCATGGTTCGGTGTGCCTCGAGTTTTGATCAGTGACGGAGGGATCCACTTCATAGAGAATAAATTCGAAGCTCTCTTGAAGAAGTACGGGGTGCAGCACCGAATAGGGCATGCCTACCACCCGCAGACTAGCGGCCAAGTGGAAGTTTACAACCGGGAGATCAAGAGCATACTGGAGAAGATGGTGG
Organism: Scilla litardierei; assembly: GCA_030789695.1. Lineage (NCBI taxonomy): Eukaryota > Viridiplantae > Streptophyta > Magnoliopsida > Asparagales > Asparagaceae > Scilla > Scilla litardierei. The sequence goes on along the minus strand of CM061136.1, from coordinate 43,394,891 downwards.
CCAACTCTAGGAAGGATTGGTCATCAAAACTTTCTAACGCGCTCTGGGCTTATAGGACGACATTTAAAACTCTGATCGGCACGACCCCCTACCGGATTGTCTACGGGAAGGCATGCCATCTACCCATGGAATTGGAACACAAGGCGTTTTGGGCAATCAAGAACCTAAACTTTGACGCCAAGGAGGTTGGAGGCCACCGACAACTACAACTTAACGAGCTCGATGAGATCTGGCTCAATGCTTATGAAAATGTCCGGATCTATAAGGAGAAGCTGAAGCGGTGGCACGATAAGCGCATCCTGAAGAGGGAATTCAAGGAAGGAGACTTAGTTCTCCTATTCAACTCGAGGCTGAAGCTTTTTTCCTGGAAAGCTCAAGTCAAGGTGGTCGGGACCTTTCCGCGTCACCAAGGTCTTCCCGCATGGGGCTATCGAAATAATGGGAAGAGATGAGCCATTCAAAGTTAACGGGCAGTGCCTTAAACACTATGTGGTAGGAGAACCAGCATTCTCTCCGGTCGGATTCTTAACGACCGACGACTCTTCCTCAAACCCTCCAGATCCTAATTGACCACCAAAAGAGGCGTCGAGCAAACGGCGTTAAACAAAAGCGCTTCATGGGAGGCAACCCATGTTCTAAACTCTCGTCTTTGTTTTAAAGCTTGTTTTTAGCTTAAATTTTCCTATTTTTTATAAATAAATCCAGCCACGGGGACTTTCATCGAGAGACTTAGGCCATTTGTGAATTTTTGCAGGAAATAAGCCCTCACCCGATCGGGTGACCATTCAACCGATCAGGTGAGACGTATCAGACAATGGCATGTATCTGTTCTCCAGTGAACCGGTCGAGTGAAGCAAGCTGAGATCGGATGGCTGACCGTGTGAGAAGGGCTGAATTCTCGGGAAATTTGGGGATTACATCAACCGACCGGTTGAGTGAAGCTGCGGTCGTGTGATTGCCCGGGTGAAAAGTCACTGTACTCTCGGGAAGATTTGGGAAGAGGTCAACCGATCGGGTGAAAACTCACCCGATCGGTTCACCTGTAGCTGTTGGTCGACGAAATTTTTTTCTAAATTTACCTAACCGATCGGGTGAGCCTTCACCCGATCGGTTTGTTTTCGCCCCTATATATATTCCCGTTCGCACGACTTCGTCCACCCGACCCCCAAACTCCCATTCGTGCGATCTCTCTCCCTCTAACTGCCAAATCGATCTCCTCCATCTACCCTGGGAGTTCTACCCGAATCCTTGGTACGCCTCACTCGTTCACTTTCATCCCTTGGATCCTCCCGATTGGCACCCGTGTGTCAGTTCACCCAGTGCCACCATTATCCACCACGACCCACCGATAAATCTCGATCCTCCTGTGGTCCAGCCTGTTGCTCCTCCCTCTCCTATTCGCACACCCTCTCCTTCGTCCTCAGAGGATTCCTTCTACCATTATTCACCACCCTCCTCGCCATCTCCTTACCATTCTACCGAAAGCGACTCCGATTGCCCCCCCTCGCACATTTCTGCACTTTCATGATCATATCATATCACTAGCTTTATCATGTCTAGCTCAGGGAAGTCAATTTTTCTGTATTTTGTCGTGTGATGTTTTCTTTGTGTGCTTGTTATAGTGTTGTGTCGTGTGAATTTCCATTTTTATTTTTTATTTTCTGTTCATATGTCGTGTTGTTTGCTTTTGTTTATTTTCAGTTTCGTACGTGTGTTTTTCTTGTTTCTTGTTTCTTTTTGTGTCGGTGCATATCCCCCCCCATTTTCATTGCCCTCCCGTGTTTACTCTTATTACATTGAGGGCAATGCAAGTTTCAGCTTGGGGGAGTCGCACTTCGTGCGTCATTTGTGTCTTTTTCTTCGTTTTTGAGTCGTTTTCATCGTGTTTTTTATTTTTTATTTTCTTCTTTATTCTTTTTCTCCTAGAGATGAACCCTATGATGAATTGCCACAAAAATCACACACACACACACACACACCTAGCATGGCTTCGATAATCGCATTCACTAACCCTAGGAAGCCGAGTCCTCTTGCATTTCATGCATCGTGGGTCCACTTATCTTTTTTGTGAGTCTTGTGTCGTGCCTAGCTGTTTGGTGTGCTTCTTGTAACGGTCGCTTTCCGATCGTACTTTGTCCGTGCATGTGCTTTTGACCGTGCACGTATTTATTTTAGACTTTGTTTGTTTGTGAACACTTTGGTGTGATATGTCGTTGTGAACGTCTCTGAGAGTATTAAATTGTGGCACTAATTTGGAACGACATTTCTCAGGTCGTTTTCCCACGATTTGATCTTATTCGAAGAGACATTGTGATTTTCACTTTTGACGTGAGACGTTTCTATTTTTAGTTTCGTCGCTCGACGTCAAAATTGAGAGCCGTCTTCTTAGTTACCTTTCTCTCGTGATCCCGATCACCCCAATATTTATTTTACAATTTTTGGAGTTTATTTGACCTATTTTACATTTTTAGCAAAGCTTATAATATTTTTAATAACTAAGTTTTAAAATATTTTTAGCCAAATATAATTTTTATTAGATTATAATACTTCAAACTATTTTTGACCCAAATCCTAGCTCATCTTGGCCGCACCCTAGCCATGCGTGGGTTAGAGAAAGAGAGATTTAGTTTTTAATTATTTTTAAATCCTAATCCTATTAGAATTAGCCCTAGACCGAGTCAACCCCTCTATACTATATAAACAACCCCTAGGCTAACCTATTTTCGCAAGCAATTAACCCTGCCGTCACAAAAACCCCCCAATCTTGCTTGCGACGTTCGTCGCCACCACTGCTAAGCTGCCCAGTGCCCGACCGACGTTTTCACCCCCGTTCCCTCGGTCTGACCGAGGCCAAATCCCCGCACCCACTCCGCTCCGCATCGCACAGCCGCCCGCTCGCATCGCCCTGTCCGACCGAGAACTTCTCTCGGTCTGACCGAGAGCATCGCCTGCTCCGCACGCTTCCCCGCTCCGCACAGCCGCCTGCTTCGCAAGACTCGCACCGACCCCTGCTCCCGCCCGCTACGACCGAAGGACCCCTGCATTGCATCTTACATGTCATCCAAGTTGAATGTTGCATTCGTAGCACACTCTACAATACTTGTACTTCCTTGCCCGGCTAGGTGCACCCCTATGCCATCATGAAAAACACTTCCTGGCTCGTGATCCAGAAGCGGGCTACATGTGTTGGTCAAAAACCAATGCCCGATTTCCTTGTTGAGGCTAGGTGCACCCCTGTGCCATATTGAAATACACTTTCTGGCCTGTGATCCAGAAGCGAGCATTCCGTGTTCGGGGGTAAGGCCCTGGCTCGATACGCGTGGAGGGGTAGGGATAAGCGATCACTTGAGCTAGGAGCTGGCCACGCAGCCACTCTAGCCAAAAGGCGTAATCTCTGTGCACGACGTGCTTACTATACTTATACTTGTCCTTGTGAATGTTTCTTGCAAAAATTGACATCCATGCCATGATTTAAATGCCATGCTCGTACTTTACTTTAGTTGTTGCACTCATGCTATATCTGCCATGTCATTGCATCATGCTAGAACTGCTAGGTTGTTTACCTGTACTTTCAGTTTCCTTGCACAAGTCTCTTGTAGACTTGCTGACATGTGCCCCTTGCTCTTTTGGGTGTCACATGTTAGACCCTGAGCCAGAGACCGTCGCTGAGGACGTGGTGTTTGCTGACGCCGAGCCGGAGCCTACGTTTGACGAGGAGTTGGTGGACACCGGTGACCAGTCTTAGAGACAGATTTGAGTTGCTTTTGCTTTAGGTTGCTGTTAGTTATCGGTGCGTAGCACCATTACTTTGTTTTTGTACGTTGTACTTTTGTTGGCCATGCTGGGGCCTCTTTTTAGACTCTTTTCTTTTAGCCTAGTGGCTTTTCTGCGATTTTGGAGTTTATTTTTATGGATATTCTGAGATTTCTCTTTTGTCTCATTTCCTTATTATTATCTTTGTTTCGTTTCACGTTGCAAGGACCTGCTAATTAAAGTTGATTGACGCTTATCGGACTTGCAGCTTTGTAGCTTCAAGTCTGAGCGGACCTTCTCACACTTCGCCTCCATATTTTTGAAAAGCGGGGCGTGACACTTCTACTTTGTGATTTTGATTTATATACCTGTCCAGAAATGACCCCTAGATTATCATGCTTCAATTTGAATATGTGGTATTTGCCTCTCTTATCTGCTTCTGTATGCATGAATCTATTCTATAAAAGAGAGCAGTTTTTGAATTTTGTCCTACGTGGCAGGCTTTGTCCTGCGTGGACACAGAAATGCTGACTGGGACAACCTAAGTGCTGACTAGGACAAACAACTTCAGTTGAAATTTTGAAACTTGGGTGAAAAACTTGGGGGCAAGTTTAAATTTTAGGTGAAAATTCGAAATTTTGAAATGGATATCATTTATCTCGCAAAGCCCAGCTCAGCCGCACAATCTCTCTCCCCCCCATTGTAAATTTTGTAGAGCATCTTCTTCTTTCTATCCCTCCCTCTCTCCCCCAACAACCTCAGCTGCGTAGAAAATGTTCAAAGGTAAGTTCTTTTTTTATTTGAAACGTTTTGTTTTTGTGTGAATACATTCTGTTTTTGATTTATACATTCTGTTGCACATTAGCTAGCTACTGAGCATTAGCTAGCTACTGAGCATTAAGGCAAGATGCTACATTAAGGATTCTCATCGGACACAACGTTGTTGAGCTTACATTCTGTTTTTTTGTTGTTGGCAGGAAGGAATGCTCACAGGTCCATGCTCAAATGAATGCACACCAACTATTTGTAAAAATGCTCAAAGGTAAGTTCTTTTTTTTTCATTTGATACGTTTTGTTTTTGTGTGAATCCATTCTGTTTTTGATTTATACATTTTGTTTTTGATTTGATGAAATGTAAGTTCATTTTTTGAAATGCTCAAAGGCATCACATTGACATTTTACGTCAAAAATCTGGATGTAATGTGTGTATTTCAAAATAACATTTTTTTGAATTGGGCTCATCTGAATTCACAAACAAAAAAGCAATGTTGGAACAGAATGAGGTGATCTGCTTTATGCTGGCGTTCAGCGATGCACTAAGCATTAGGCAGGTGTACTTACACCTTAAACCAAGTGTCTTCAGAGTCAGTCCTACATGCATTTGGTGGATGTAAATAGGGTTCGCCAAAAGCTTTTACTTATGTTAGCCAGCCGCACCTGGACTTAATAGACTAGATTCTGTTCATGTTTGCTATTATGCCATAAAAACATGCAAATTTAGTTTCTTTATATGATAATACGTTTTATTGAGAATCTTATGTTGATTTTTCAATTTATGGCACATATTTTATGCAGAAAATTCGGGCACATTGTGACGCTAAATGTCAATTGGGATTTTGAAAAGTTGAAGCACCAACCACACATTAAAAGACTGTTCATCTATCAAATGGAATATGGTTTTCGCGTTGATAGCATTGTGACTGTTCATCTAGCATGAAGGCTAGACATGCATTCTCTGAGAATGTATATATGTAGAACTGTGATTTCATTTACTCTCACTCGCCCTTTAAGCTTCATCCCTCTCATCTCTGAGATTGTCAATGTTGCTTACATGTGTGGATCATCACATTGACATTCTTTTTTTGTTTCCTTTTTGAGTTTTGTTTGGTTTAGTGTTCTGTCTCAATGTGTGTATTTCAAGATAACTTTTTTGAAATCAAATGTTAAACCAAAAGAGAACTTGCTGTTAAGATGACATGTGTGGATGGGAATTGAATCTTGATGTTTACACAACTCAATGTTATGATATGATCTTTTAGGTTCCATTGTTGATGATGTATATTCCATAGATATGAAAGTAACTCCATTATGAGTAACCATTTCATAAGTCTCTCCAAGGATGGGATTAAAAGGCTTCCATGTTGCTTTCTTGGTTCAATTTCTTGATTAAATTTCTGGTGTATGCAATTTCTTGGTTCAATTTCAATTTTGCTTTCCTTGCTTCATTCTTTCTTCAATTACGTGTTACTATTACCGAGAAATCATGGTGATTGATTTGTGATGTTGTATCTTTATGGATGTGGTTTTTCTTTTTGTATTAAAAACCCTTTTTGGGGGGTTGGCATCTTTTTAGGAGAAATAATTAAATAATGTTTATTATTGTGCGTGTGCTTCTTTTAGATTACATATTTTGTGAATTTTGTTAGGATTTTTGTTTTGATATTTTTGTTCTTAGATTACGAAACGTGATACATAGATAATGTAGCATATGGGTCCGTCTGATAGGAGTAGTACCCTCAAGTATCTATGTGGGCAATCCAAATGGATGGTCCACACATTCCAACAGATTCTTAGTAGTGCTTCCTAATGAGAAATCAGTTGCTTTCACAAGCTTTTCACCTATGCATCAAGTGATCACGAAATGAATCCTATTTTCCAATGAAATGACTAATGAACCCACTTGATTCATTGGTGAAATTAGTCAAATCATATGATTTCTGATCCTCTCAGCTTTCTTAAGGATGGAGTTTCTGATGATAATTGTTTATGTTATGCTACTGATATCATCAAACTTGCACTGTACTCTGATTGTTTATGTAACTATTAGTAAACTGGTAGTAAATATTGAAAAAAGGAGTATATTATTGCACCACTAATCCATGCAAACACTAGCACTGAACATTTAATTTGCTGATAGGCATAGTAGACAGATATCGTCCATGAAGCTACAAACAAGAACCATATTATTCTATTGACATGCTGTTCCATGACAAATTTACACAAGAAGAAGTACCCAATTGATTTACTTACAAGTATATACCAATCACATGTAATGGGATTCACATTCATCTGCCAGATTTAATAGGTGAGAATACTCCATCAACTATGGTAAAGAATAGTATTAGAGACCAAAACATTTTGTGCTGACAGCATCAAAAGCAGTGTATAAATGAAACATCCTTTTTCGAGCCAAAATACTTTCCATCCTAGCATAATATGGAGAAGTCATTTTGCCTAACTATTGAGCACTGCAAAGACAATCTCCTCCAAATTATAGGGTAAACGAAAGCATTCAGCTAATCAGCATGCATTATTCCTATGCTTTGTTAATAAAGCATTAAATTATGTCAACACTTGATTGGACATTAATCACAAGTAGGAAACAGTCTGATATGCCAAACACATAAAGTCCTTTCAGGAAACTGCTTTTTTTAAAATGCATCAAAAGAAATAAGACAAGATAATCATCGTATAAATATCTAGATTAATATACAGAAAATATACCTCTGCCATTTTTTGAGGCATTATCATTGGCTCAAAAATTATGACTGGAAGTGTCACCATGGATGTAACATCGGATCCAATATACTTTTGCATCATCTACCAGTAGCTATCCCTATCCTACAGACCGACAAAATGGGGGATGGGGATCCAAATCAGCATGAACGAGCACATGTACATAAATAAAATTAGTATACTAGAATGCTACCAAATTCCGTAACATTTGACATATTCTATTTATAAAAGGGTTTAGTTGATAGGACCTAATCAACTACATTGTTAATCTTATAAATTTTCAAGATTCTTATATAGTGTGTGATAGAATGGAACTGGCGCTATGAACTCCAGGTTACAAGTAGGTTTCATGAAAAGGTAACATATTTGCTGCATGTTATTGATGGATTCTAAGGGGCTTTGACAGAGAATGACATGGACGTGTTTATTAATAGGTTTAAGAATTATTTTATTGAATATGGTAGTTTCATCCCAAATACAACTTTATTTATTAAAAAAAATTCATGTGCTTGGGAGGTTTCCAAAATGTAGAAAACTAGAATTTTTGTCAAAAGTTACGGCTATATGACACACAAGATAATTATATATATAAGATTAAAAATGATAATTATTATTTATGTTGATAGGAAGCTTCAACAGACAGGCGATAGAAAGTCATCAGAGAATTTGTTATCTTTAAAAATAAAGAAGGATAAATAAGCTGATAGACTGTGCTATTGACATTCTGCTCTCTTTGTTTGTTGATACAACCAAACTGAACACTGTTGCTTTTGTTATGATGTTGTCCGTGATTGAGAGATGATTTTGATTTACAAACATAAGTTTGATAGCATTTTATTTTACCTGTTCCTTCGAAGCAAGGCGGGATTTGGTGTGATTGACAATACTACTACATGGTTTTGCAGGATAATTCAGAGATCGTTGCCCTGATCAAAGAACTTAAAAGCTCAGATTCGACATGCGGTTCAAGATGATGGTGGTGATATTGAATATCGTGGATTCGATGAGTACCTCTTTTACTCTTTTCTCATGGACACGCCTTTTACTCTTTTCTCATGGACACGCTTCCATGCAAAATTTGTTCATATTGAAAGCTAAATTTACTTGGACCGTCTTCACTATCAAACTGTCGTTCTAACGCTTTTACCGTTTTATGACATTTTGTTCATTGCATCAAAAAAATATCATTGTAATATACATCTTCAGTTTTCACCAAATGTCTATTTATCAGGTATAACTGAAAAAATGAAGGACTATAAGTAATGTATATTTCCGCCATCTACCTTTCCCCAAATTTTTGCTCCGTTACCTGGTCATTATGTCATTGGGGATTTCTTATGAAATGAAACGCTTACTTTCAGTCCTAATTGTTGTCATTAGAAACCTATTCATAGATTAGCAAAAGGTATTTTAATGATTGAGTCTGACCTCTGAAAAATTCTGTACAGCTGCAGTTGCTGCTGATGGCTGGGCAGCCGCTGCTCCATCGATGGGAGGTGTTCCTGTTGCACCTCCAAGCTGGGATGTTGCTCCTCCTTCGATAGAAGCTGCCCCTGCTCCAATCGGCTGGGAGTAGCATGGCTACCGAGATATTAGTGATTGAAGCTACCCTTTGCATAGTCGTTTGGATGAACTATTTATAAGTTGGTTGTTCAAGGATATTAGTGATTGTAGGCTTTAGCTTAATCCTTATATTTTGTACTGAATCGGGCCTTTTGTAGCAGCATGCATGGGAAGAAACTGAAGAACATTGTAGCGCTCGGTTTTTTGCTTTTGTGTTGAACAGTTTCTTTATTGCAGTCAAACAAAGAGTGGTGGATTGAAGCTTATTTGTATGCTAAATGTAAATGCTAACATCAAATTTTATTTGATTAATTAATGACAATTGTTTCTTCATCATCATACATATTTGTATTCAATTTGTATTTGGTTGTATGGATATAGGCTATGTACATTGTTTCAAAAACAGATTACAAAAACAGGTTGTTGCAAAAACTAATTGCTGCCAAGTTTACATTCCATGTCTGATATAGCCAATTATAGCCTGTTTTGATATATCCAAGTATGCAACCAGACATATATATAAGACATATATGTAAGCTGGTTGTTTTAGTTTGAAGACATGTAATTTGTATGCATCAATAAAGAGAAAACATCAGAATGACTGAGTATGTTGAAGTGAGCTTACAGTTTGAATGCATATATGCTGGAATTGGAAAGCTTGTGTTTGCTTGGGTCTCTTTGTTGAACCATTAAAACTCTAATTCGATTTCACCCAAATCCTCTGCTGATATTTTCTCTTTCTTGATGCATTCAAACTATAAACTAAAACAAACAACTAATTAGTTGTATGCATTAAAACTATATGCATTCAAACCGTAAGCTGGTTGTTTTAGTTGGAAAACATACGACGAGCTTACATACGCATTTAAACTCTAATTAGATTTCACGATGCTTCATGTTTCTTTAGTTTGCTTCAAGCTTCAAGTTGATATATCCAACTTTACATCAAAATATGACATGAAGTATGATACAAAATAAAATTCTGATAAAAAGTTGTGATTGTAAAAAATCAATATTTTTGTACAGATTGTATGCTTAACCCATGTGCCCTTCATATTATTATCAAAGTATGACATGAAATTGAAGAAGCCAAACAAACCAAATTTTAATACGCAACCACTCCAACTATCATACATTAATTCATTGTTTCATACATTGTACAAATTAAACCTAACATTACAAATATACTAAAGATAAGCTTTGACTATTATGCATCCTGTGACAACCATCAAAACATTAATTCCCACAAGACACGTGAAACACCCACAAATGAAAGAGTTATTGAATACAGCTAGAAGAAGAAGGCTTGGGTCGAGCGGCGCCCGGGCCGGTGCTAAATTTTTGTTTGTTTAGATTTTGAAGTGGAAAATAATTTTTGGGGAGAACAAAGACTTTGAGGGTATATCTTAAATGAACCGTGCCCTACGGGCACGGGTTATGACTAGTATATATATATTGTATGCTTCATTTCTCATGTGTCGGGATTCCACAGTTAGGACTAAGATAACCCATTTAACCTACCATCTGATTAGCGAAAAATCTCCTTTGCCCAAGTGTTTAGAATCCGATTTCTATTTTATTTTACTTGGTGTAAATCCCCTCGTCGTGTACCGTTCTCCCGCTTGGGAGAGTACACACATGTATATACCCCAAAATCCACAAATCCAAAAAAAGAGAAAAGAAAAACCCAAAAAAGGAGAAAAGAGAAAAGATATATATATATATATATATATATATATATATATATATATATATATATATATATATATATATGTATAGCCAAAAATCCAATAAAATACATATATCCACGACCCAAAAAAAATGTGTGTGAATACTTTCCTACCTACCGAGAATAAAGGGAAGGCGAGAATTTGCACCGAGTGTTCTACTCCACATCATCTCAACCCCCATCGCTTTCGAAAACACTTGGAATAGAGAATTTCTAGCTATTATCTAGGCGATAGTGTGGTGATGTCCAAGTCCCAAGATGTGGGGTCCCTGACACATGATACATTTCGATTCTCACTTTCCTCTCATGCATGTTTGAGCTATATATTCACCGCTTATTTCAAATCGAATCGATATCTGGGTCTTTTCTTGGATTTGTGTATATGGAGCTTATAGCACAATGTAGATAGTGACACCGTCTGCTAGCACACGACCGCACTCACTCGCGCTTCACCGCGTGGGCCCACTACACTTGTCTGGACTCGTTTCCTTTGGTTTAGTGTTGTGATTTGACGTTTGCTTGATTGGTGTGTCATTTTTGATTTTGTTGGCCCTAACGGACGATTTAGGATTTAGAGTTCTCTTTTTTCTCTATTTCTCTCTATTTTCTCCCTCCGAGCTCCTACTCTAACTCGTCTTCCTCGAGGACGAGGAAGGGTTCAGCTTGGGGGATTTTGACGTGCGTTTATATTTCATATATTCACGTACGTCTTCTTTTGTATTTTTCCGTTATTTTCTGCTGTCTCGTATCCGTTTTCTCTTATTTTCTTGTTTTCTTTCACTTCTCCGTGTTTTTGCGTGTTTGCAGGAGTTTGCTAGCATAGGGGACACATAACAAAGATATCGCATGTCCCTGGAGCAACGGGAGGAGTCACGCTGTAACGACTGGTTTCTCATGTATTTGGATTATCTATATTATATATATATGTTTTGGTGGATTTTCTCCTTATGTGTGGTTTCCGTCTCCGTAGCTTTCGTTTTCGATCGTTTCGTCGTGATTTTCTAGCTTCTTCCTTAGAATCGTTGATCTTGGAGTAAGTCGCTCATGACGAACTTCAGATCGCTCATATTTTAGAGTTAGAGTGATCTTAGAAGCTATAGGAATCATCCCGAAGCTTCGCGCTTCATTTCGGCACTTTTCGTGCACCTTAGTTGGTTCAAGAAGGGGGACCAACCGACTAGATTGAGATCTAGTCGGTCAGAACTCTACTGGAACCGACTAGTTCATTGAATCAATAATTCAGGTGTTACTATTTACTCTTAGTCGGTCTAAGAACAACCACCGACCGACTAGATGTGAAACTAGTCGGTCAGAACTTGCTCTCAGACCGACTAGTTCCCTTGATAAATTTCACCTAAGTTATTGTTTATCGTTAGTCGGTCTAAGAACAACCACCGACCGACTAGGTTGCAAACTAGTCGGTCAGCCATTATTCTTTAACCGACTAATTCATTGACCATTTCGACAACCTGAGTTACTGTTTGATTTTAGTCGGTCACATTTGGTCTATCGACCGACTAGTTCTCAAACTAGTCTGTCAACAACTCTTCTTTGACTGACTAACCGCTGTCGTAAACCTAGGGTTTGCCCAGTCGCCGCACGAATTCTATTTAAACCCCCCAATCGTTTTTCTTTCTTCATTCATTTCTTCTGAGCCTCCTTCTTCCCCAAATCATCATCCATCTTCCCCTAGCCCTCCTCCTTCATCCCCGGAGCTCCCCTCACGCTTTCTAGCGTCGGCCATCTCCTCTAGGCCGCCGGCAAACCTCCAAAAACCCCCAAAATCCCATTTCTCCAGATTTTCTCCCCATTTCCAGATCTGAGCCCTAGTTCTCCGGATCGTTCTTCTGTTGCCGTGCTTGCTTGGCACGTTCTTCCGCTATGATTCGGTAATAACTCAATCCTATAATATACTCATAACCCATTTGTGATTTTGTAAAACCCTAATAAAAATGAATGTTGTTTTGATGATTGTTTCTCCATAACAGCGACTTCCCTGTAGATTAGCATTCGTGAGACGGACCTTCGTGATCGTCATCCTCGGTGCTAGGCAAGTGAAACTTGCCACTTAGGGTTTTAGGCCAAGTTCTAGGCCATTTATTTGTTTTAGCGTAAAAGAGACTAGGCAGTGAAAGGATAGCTGCCTAGACGCCCTTGATCTAGCTTGACAACGAAGCTAGATCCGTCACCTTCATCATGCTTGCCTGTCATGTTTAATTTCAATTAACGGTACGCGAATATCTGTTCATGTCATTGCATACTTGCTTGTTTATCGTGTTTGTGTAGCCCACGCTACTTTAAAATGTAAGCTGCGGCGAGTAGGATTTTGACTCCTACATCGTGACTTGAGGCTAGGTGCACCCCTATGCCAAATACACTTCCTGGCTCGTGATCCAGAAGCGAGCATAGTGTGTTGATAATCCCAACGCTCGATACACATGGAGGGGTAGGGTTAAACGGTCGCTTGAGCTTAGGAGTTGGCCCGATCAGCCACTCTAGCCAAAAGACGGAAACTCTGAGCACAAAGTGAAAATCGTGATAAGTGATTCGTGATTCGTGATAAGTGACTCGTGAATTAGTGATTTGGTAGCTTTTGCTACATCGTGCGTGCTTGTCCCTTCTTGTCCTTTTTAACTGTTGCTTCATACGTAAATGTCATGTCATTGCATCCTACTTGAACTGTTAGGTTGTTAGTTTACTTTCAGTTTCCTTGCCCAAGTCTTTTAGACTTGCTGACATGTGCCCCTCTCTCTTTTGGGTGACACATGTTAGATCCTGAGCCAGAGTTCGTTGGTGAGGACGTGGTGTTTGCTGACGCCGAGTCAGGACCCGCGTTTGCTGTGGAGGAGTACGTGGACACCGGGGACCAGTCTTAGTGTCTTCGTTAAGCTTTCCCTTTTATTTTTAGACTGCTGTAGTTGTTGGTGCGCAGCACCAATACTTTGTTATGTTGTCTTTTGTTGGCCATGTTTTGGGCCTTTGGACTCTTTCCTTTAGCCTGGTGGCTTTTCTGGATGTTGAATATTATTGTGGACAAATTCTGAGATTGGTTAACTTTTATCAGTCTCCCTTATCTTGTTATTATTATTGTTGTTCCGTTTGCACTTACAGGGACCTGCTTATGTTTTATTGACGCTTATCAGGCGTGTGGCTTCACAGCTCCATGTCTGTGCGGACCTTCTCACGTCTCGCCTCCATTGCTTTGGGAAGCGGGGCATGACAGGTTTTGTTGGTGGCCCATGCAGGTCCTCTCTGTAACTGCGAATTGTCAGAATAACGATAATAATATTAGAATGTCCAATAAACTAAGTTCGACATCCGAGTCATAAGCTATGAGTCTAATCTGTTTCGTTTTCTGTGTCATTAGATGGCAGGAAGACGATTTACCCGTGGTGGTGGTAGTGCGCCCCTCATGACGAGGAGGCTGAGCGGGAGCCCACCAATGGGGAGATTATGCGGATGATGCTTCAGATGATGCAGGTGCAGCAGGGCATGCTCCTGCAAGTCCAGAATGCTCCAGTTGCTCGAGCTGGTCAGGCAATGCAGGATGCCCCACGCTCCGAGCCGAGAGCGAAGCAGTTTCGGGAGCTGGGTCCCGCTTATTTTGATGGGTCTGAGGGTCCTCTAGCTGCCGATGAGTGGATTGGGAACATTGAGGATAATTTGAAGATGGCGAAGATCAGCCCGGCTGGATGGGTTGATCTGGCGAAGAGGCAACTCAAGGATAATGCTCGAAACTGGTGGGATGCGGAAGAGAAGATGCTGGTGGAGCCGATAGCTTGGGCTACCTTTAAGTCCAGGTTTGATGAGGAGTTCTTTCCGAAGGCTGCCAGGAAGGAGATGCTGCAGCGTTTTATTGAGCTGAAGCAAGGGAGCTTGACGGTGGACCAGTACCACCAAGAGTTCACTAGGCTGAGTCGGTTTGCACCAAAGATGGTGCAGGATGCTGATGAGAGGGCTCAGAGGTTCCTGCAGGGACTTGCTTTGGAGCTTCAGAGTTTTGTGTCTTCCTCTGATCTGGACTCCTATCAGAAGGTTCTGGTAGCTACGAGGAGGCAGGAGCTGAACCTGAGCCAGAGGAGGGGACATGTTGCCGGAGCTGGGAAGAGGCCTATGGAGCAGGCCAGGGCAGTAACGAGACCAGGATTCAGGCCCCACCAGCCAGCTCAGTTCAAGAGGCCAGGTGGGCCTGTTCTGAAGACTTGCAATCATTGTGGCAAGCCGGGTCATGTGAAGGACCAGTGTCGGAGGCTCTTGGGTCAGTGTTTGGGCTGTGGTGATGCTTCACATTCTCTGAAGGATTGTCCGAGTATCAAGCAGCCTTGGAGGGCACCTGTTGCAGCACAGCCGTTGCAGCAGAGGGCGTTTGTTCTTGCTGGCCATGGAGCAGCTCTTGTTCCACAGAGGCATGCCTTTCAACAGGCTTCTCCGCTGAGGAGGCAGGCTTTTCTGATGACCGCTGTGGAGAGCGAGGCTGTGGATGAGGTTATCGCATGTAATCCTCAATCTAGCTGTTTCTTCCTTAATTAGTTTTGTTTGTTAGATTATGTTATTTGCTTGTACATGATTGTTTGCTAAACTAGGGCTTGATTGTTAGACTGTTGTAGGTGTGATTTTGGTGTGCACATTTCCTGCACGAGTCCTCTTTGACTCAGGTGCATCGATGTGCATTATTTCTCGACGCTTCGTGGAGAAGCATTCCTTGTCGACGTCCCCTCTTTCCAAGAGTTGGAATATCGTTACAGGAAATGGCATGGTATTGGTGCATCGTGGTTGCAATTCTTGCTCGTTGGTGGTTTGTGGACATGAGCTTTACACTGATTTCATTGTCCACAACATCATCAACTATGATGCGGTCCTTGGGATGGATTGGCTTGCGAGCTTCTATGCTACGATCGACTGTCGGAGGAAGAAGGTGGTGTTCAAGATTCCCGGACATCCAGTATTTGAGTTCAGCCGGGGTAGCAGTTCGCTCGGTCTGTTCAGGTTTCGGGCCAGGCCGGTGGAGTTTGTGGCTATGCAGATGGAGCTGGAGAGGCCTGCGGTTTAGCGGGACTTCGATGACGTCTTCCCCGAGGAGATGTCTGGGCTGCCACCCGATCGAGCTCTCGAGTTTTCGATTGATCTTATTCCGGGAGCGCAGTCGATTTCGAAGGCGCCATATCGTATGGCTCCAGCAGAGTTGGAGGAATTGCGGAAGCAGCTGGATGAGCATTTGCAGAAGGGTTATGTCAATCCTAGTGTGTCTCCGTGGGGAGCACCGGTGCTGCTAGTGAAGAAGAAGGATGGTTCGCGTCGCATGTGCGTGGACTATCGGGAGCTGAATGCGGTGACCATCAAGAATAAATACACGTTGTCTCGCATCGATGATATTTTTGATCAGCTTGGAGGTTCGAGGGTGTTTTCAAAGTTGGATCTGAGGAGTGGTTATCATCAGCTGAAGGTGAAGAAGGAAGATGTTCTGAAGACAATGTTCAGGATGAAGTATGGACACTACGAGTTTGTGGTTATGCCCTTCGGTGTAACCAATGCACCCGCAGTTTTCATGAATCTGATGAATCTGATCTTCTACGACTTTTTAGATAAGCTTGTCGTTATCTTTATTGACGACATTCTAATCTATTCTAAGTCGGAGGAGGAGCATGCCTCGCACTTGAGGACAGTATTGGAGATTTTGAGGAAGCATTGGTTGTATGCTAAGTTTTCGAAGTACGAGTTTTGACTGGACAGAGTTGCTTTTCTCGGGCATGTGGTGACTGGAGATGGTATTTTAGTGGATCCTGAGAAGATTAGGGCCATCAGAGAGTGGCATGTTCCGTAGTCAGCGTCTGAGATCCAGAGTTTCCTTGGGCTTGCTGGTTACTATCGGTGCTTCATTAAGGACTTTTCCCGTATTGCTGAGCCGATGACCAGATTGACGCAGAAGGATGTACATTTTGTTTAGTCGGGTGATTGTGAGAATGCCTTTGGTATTCTGAGGGAGAGATTGACGACTGCCCCTATTCTTGTCGTGCCTGATCGCAGCGGAGGATTTGAGATCTTTTGCGATGTGATCGGTCCATATTTTACACCTTTATTCTGCATATTTGCATGTCATTTCGGTTGCTCATATTGCGATTTTCACGATTATTCGATGATATTGTGTTACTTTTCACTATTTCTTGTTTTTGTCGGATTTCAGGAAATATGAGCAATTGGGAGCAAAAATGAGCTTAAAGGACTTGCACGCGTAACGGAGCATCGCTCATGGACTTATTGAGGACCTATCAGCGATAGAAGACGAGTGGAAGAAGAAAGAACGTCGTAGGAGCGACGAGGAAGCGAAATGATGAAGATTGGGCATTTTCAGCATGCCACTCGACCGAGTGAAGGAGTCACTCGGCCGAGCAAAGAAGCCCGCTCGGCCGGCCAGATCGGACACGCAATTACTTGAAGATTAGCGTGCACTCGGCCGAGTGACGACATCCCACTCGTCCGAGTATGGAGTCACCACTCGCCCGAGTGGCACACGAACGACGGCGTCCAAAAGACCAGACTTACTGTAATCCGTCAGTCGACTACGAGCTCCGACTCAGCCAAGTACCAAAAGCCCCTCGGCTGAGTGACATTTGCCGCTCGGCCGAGTGATGCCGAGGCACGCAGCGCCCAGATTTTCAGATAGCCTCCCACTCTTTTGAAATCTGCTATCATTCCAGCATTCAAATTATTTTTCTCATATTTTTTATGGATAGTAGACTTCATGATGATTCCAACGCCACTAAGAACGCACAAATCGGAGGTCGGATGAAATCTGGAGAATTTCTGCAAGTTGATGCTACAGTGCTGAAATTTCCACTCGACCGGGTCATATTTTCCACTCGGCCGAGTGCGGCCTCGGCCCAGATTTTGAGTTTCGGTTTGGGCTGTTTTTGGGCACGAATTTGAGGGGGTTTTAGGGTTATTTGATAGGGTTTTGGGAGACTATGTAAGGGTTTTGAGCCACCATTAGAGGGAGGTCCCCATTGTGTTTTCTTAGAGTTATTTTTAGAGGTTAGGCCATGCCCTAGGCCCCCTATTGGATCAAAAAGCTTGTATTTGGATTGGAATTCTTCATCAAAGCTAAGTATCATTGTTCTTCTTATTTGAATCTTTGATTTGATATCTTTTTGTATGCAAGCTATGATTTTTATTGATTCCTATATCTTTGTTGCTATGCTTGAGTAGATTTGATGTTCTAGGGCATGGGGATGAACCCTATGGATCTAATTTCATATTTGTGATGAATGAATTTCTAAATTGCTAGAATTGCTAGGAGGTTAGGTTGTAATTGATTTATTACGGATAGCTAGGAATTTCCATCGATTTGGGGTTTGCAAGAGATTGGATTCTAATCGATGGGAAGGCCTAGATATTCGATTTAGGTTTATAATCGAGATTCTCTAGACTTGGTTTGCAAGAGATTGGACCAAAGCTAGGATTTTTATTATAAATCTATACCCATATTCGTTTGCAAGAGATTGGACGAATACGAACTATCACAACCTAGATCGTAACTCGAGTTTGCACGAGAGTGGGCTTCGAGGGGCGATTGAACGATGATGTCGATCCTAATGCTAGTGGCTTAGGATAGGGTTTGCAAGAGATTGGGCCCTATCCTAGGTTGCTATAGACCAGCAATAGCGCGAGAGCGTGAGCATGGTTCTCTATTCTGTTACGACTAGTTCACCTCGACACAAGTCTAGTAATATTGAGATTTATTATTTACAAGGATGAATGACGACCCGTAGTGGGGATTTCCTAGCCCTAGACACTTTTATTATCTTATATTTAAATCGATATTTTATCCGACTTCTTTATCACCGATACCGACATCCACCACCATTTTCATTATATCATTCCATAACCATCTCCACCAATAAAACATTCGTAGTCAAACCGACCTAGGATAGATTGGAGCCAACACCACCTCCTCGTGTTCGATACCCGCTCGCCACTTGACCATGCGCTTGCGGTAAAACTACAATCGTTCTCCGGGTGTATATCCGGGGCCGATCAAGTTTTTGGCGCCGTTGCCGGGGAGATTTTTTTGACGGAGTTCGATTTGGATCACCCGGTTATTTTTCTTCAATTTCTTTATTTATTTCTTCATTCTTTTCTAACTCGGTTTACAGCCATGTTTTGCAAGCTCTCCCGAAATTTTCCATAAGATCTTAACAGGTAAAATGGGGGATGCAATTCCAATGATCGAGTCTGACCAGGGAGATGATGAATCTTTTGCGGAGCTCCTTAAGGAACTAATTGATGAGGTCCACGCTACCGGAGCTTTTGCTATTAATATCGAGGACCCCATCGAACAATTGTTTGCTAGCTTTGTGATGGATCAAATTTCCCCGGACGGGACTATTGGGGGCGATATCAGAGTTGATGTGAGGGACGATAAGCTATATTTCGAAGACGATAGAACATGCGTCGAAGAGTACTATACTCCCGAGGAATACTTCGAGCAAACCGACATTCAGGGAGTTACACTCTACAACCCCCACTCTTGCAATTATGAATCTGCTGACTTATTTCTCGATCTCAGGAATGAACCAGAGCAAGGTGGTGGTCCTATCGATGCTAGAGCAGAATCGGAGAGCGTCTATTCCGATGCACCATCCTCACTAGGAAGCGAATCTTAGTCTGCACTCGAGAGTGAGCTAAACTCAGAAGTTGAAGAAGAAGCCAAACTCACACAAGATGATGAAGCAGAGGGTACGGCACCCTTTGAGGTAGAGCATAAACAATTAACGCCGAATCTGAGGTATGCTTTCTTGGGTAGTAAATTGACCTTCCCGGTGATAGTTAATGCCCACCTTGGCCAAGATCAACTTGAAAAACTATTAGAAGTCCTTAGGGATCACAAGGATATCCTTGGCTACACTATCTCTGATCTTAAGGGAATAAGCCCTAGGCTATGCACGCATATGATCCACTTGGAAAACACTGAAGCCACTTCTATTGAACCTCAAAGGCGGTTGAACCCGAATATGAAAGAGGTAGTCAAAAAGGAAATCCCAAAATTACTTGAGGCCAGAATTATCTACCCTATCTCTGACAGTAGATGGGTTAGCCCCGTTCACGTCGTCCCCAAGAAAGGGGGAATGACCGTTATAAAAAATGAAAAATGAGAGCCCATTTCTACACGCACTGTCACGGGATGGCGGATGTGCATTGATTATCGAAAACTAAATAAAGCCACCCGAAAAGACCATTACCAACTACCCTTCATAGATCAAATGCTTGAACGGCTTGCTAAACATAAATACTTTTGTTACTTGGATGGGTATTCGGGTTTTTTCCAAATCCCTTTGCATGAAGACGACCAAGAAAAGACCACATTTACTTGTCCTTATGGCACTTACGCCTACCGTAGAATGCCCTTTGGTCTTTGTAATGCACCCGCCACCTTTCAGAGGTGCATGACCCCCATCTTTTCCGACTATATTCAAAATATTATGGAAGTTTTCATGGATGATTTCTCAGTTTATAGAAGTGAGTTTGATTCTTGTTTGGCTAATCTTACCAAAGTTCTTAAAAGATGTCAACAAAATAATCTAACTCTTAATTGGGAGAAGTGTCACTTCATGGTCACGGAAGGGATAGTGCTTGGGCACCTTGTCTCCTCGAGAGGGATTGAGGTTGATAAGGCAAAGATTGAGGTAATCAAGAAACTCCCTCCTCCTATTAATGTTAAGGGCATTAGGGGTTTTCTTGGTCATGCGGGGTTTTACCGCCGCTTCATCAAGGATTTCGCCTTGATTGCCCGGCCCCTTACCTCCTTGCTAGCTAAGGATGCTCCGTTTGTTTTTTCAGGAGAATGTTTGCGGGCGTTCCACACATTGAAGGAAGCACTAATTTCTGCGCCCATCATACAACCACCGGATTGGAGCCTTCCCTTTGAGCTCATGTGTGATGCAAGTGACCAAGCCATTGGAGCGGTATTGGGGCAAAAGAAAGATAGAAAGCTTCATGCAATATTCTATGCAAGCAAAACGTTGGATGACGCACAGAAAAATTACACAACTACGGAGAAAGAGCTTCTAGCGGTCGTGTATTCCATTGAAAAGTTCCGCTCATATCTCCTTGGATCCAAGGTAATTGTCCACACCGACCATGCGGCATTGAAGTATCTCCTAAACAAGAAAGAGGCCAAACCTAGGTTGATACGGTGGATACTTCTATTGCAAGAGTTTGACTTGGAAATTAGAGATAAGAAGGGTACGGACAACGTTGTGGCGGATCATTTATCTAGGCTTATTCGCGACAAGGAGGATGAAAGCTTGCCCATCGATGACTCCTTTGTTGATGAGAGGCTATACGCCATAAGGCCCGGGGAAGTTCCTTGGTATGCGGACTATGTCAATTACTTGGCTTGTGGGATTAAACCATGCGGGATGCCCACACAGCAAAAAAGGAGATTTATGCATGAGGTCCGTAGCTATTTCTGGAAAGATCCGTATCTCTTTAAGATATGCAAGGACGGGGCTATCCGGAGATGTATTTCTAAGGAGGAGGCCACCTCCATCATCTTGCATTGCCATGGTATGCCATGCGGGGGACATCACGCCACTTCTAAGACTACCGCTAAGATATTGCAGAGTGGATTCTTTTGGCCAACTATGTTCAGAGACACGCACGACTTCGTCAAGGCGTGCGATAGATGCCAACGGACCAGGAATATTTCCAAACGAAATGAGATGCCGATGAAGCCCATTCTAGAGATTGAGTTCTTTGATTGTTGGGGAGTGGACTTCATGGGACCATTTCCGTCAAGCAAGGGTAACAAGTATATCTTACTGGCCGTGGACTACGTCTCCAAATGGGTAGAAGCCATCGCCACCCCTACCAATGATGCGAGGGTAGTATCCAAGTTTTTCAAGCAGAATATCTTTCCACGCTTTGGGGTACCCTGTACTTTGATAAGTGACAGGGGAAGTCACTTTATAGAAAACAAATTTGAAGCCATGTTGAAAAAGTACGGGGTAAACCATAGAATTGGCATGGCCTACCACCCTCAAACGAGCGGACAAGTGGAGGTTTCAAATAGAGAAATCAAGCAAATTCTTGAAAAGACCGTAGATCGATCTAGAAAAGATTGGTCCATGAAGTTAAACGATGCTCTATGGGCATATCGCACGGCCTTTCACACTCTGATTGGCACGACACCGTTCCGACTTGTTTATGGGAAAGCTTGTCACCTACCGGTAGAATTGGAGCACCGCGCGTATTGGGCCATCAAGACCCTAAATTATGACTATAAGAGTGCAGCGGTGAGGTGACTCTTGGACATCAACGAGCTTGACGAAATTAGAAGAGATGCCTACGAGAGCTCAAGAATTTACAAAGAAAGGACCAAGATTCTCCACGACGCACGCATAACTGTCACGGACTTCAAGGTCGGAGACAAAGTCTTAGTATATAATTCCCGATTCCGACTATTCCCCGGGAAGTTGAGGTCACGGTGGTCCGGACCCTTCACCATCAAGCACATACAACCGGGAGGAGCATTTGAATTAGTAGGGAAAGACGGAGCCACTTTTAAGGTGAATGGGCAACGGCTAAAGCATTATTCCGAAGGAGTCCCTATGGGCGAGGTAAATAGAATATATCTACTCAAGGGACGGCCGGATGACCTTTCATACCTCCTCGACAAGGTCATTGAAGAGGCGATCCCCCACTCCATCGGCGCACCCCACGAATATAGCTTCGAAGAAGGACTATATTTGGCCAAGGAAGAGAAGATGGAACACTCCCCCGATATCTCCATGGCGATTGATGATGGCGACGCTGATGTCACAAGAATACGGGAGCTCTGCAAGCTCTCGAAGTTGAGGACTCCGAAGAAAGCTCTGCCGATACGACGATCGGTGTCACCGGCAAAGTTGAAGACCGGAACAAGCTCTAGCTTGGGGGAGCCACCCCCCAACATTGCCCGTGACGAAGGGGCGCTGAGGAAGACCACACACCATCATGATCCAAATCCGAGCGATCTTCCCGGCAAATTCGACGGGTGCATCTCATATGCACCCAACATCCCGCGCTAAATTGAAAATTTAAAGGGGTCGAGCTCAAGAACATAAACGAGCGCTTGTCAGGAGGCAACCCGACGGTTATCGCATTTTTTCTATTTTAGTTTTTATTTTTGTTTTAGACTTTATTAGTGTTTTTTGAGTCTTTTGCCCGAAAAATCGTGACAACGGGTCCTATTTTCTTTGACAGGAGGAGGAGAAAAGGATATCTATCATAAGGAGGATGACCGAGGCGAAGAAGAGCGCCCCAGGAATGCGCTCGAGGCTTAGGAGGAAGAAACCACCTGGAGGAAGAAAAACAGAGAGTAGAGCCAAAACGGAGCCCCGAAGCAGGAAACAGAGCCTCACTCGGCCGAGCACCATAGTCACTCGGCCGAGCAAATAAAGCCGTCCGCCCGAGTGGCGCACCAACGAGGGAAGTCTGCTGTACCCAACTCTCTGTCCTTTTTGTGATTTCAGTATAAACTGCCTCTCGGCCGAGTATGTTTCTTCACTCGGCCGAGTGAAACTGATACCCTCCTAGGGCGAAAAATTGCCGAGTAGCTTGTGCCACTCGGCTGAATGGACTTTTTCCACTCGGCCGAGGGTGGCAAATCCACTCGGCCGAGTCGTAAGCGGAGGGAGAAAATTTAAAAACTTTTTCGTTACAATCACTCGGCCGAGTGACATAGTCACTCGGCCGAGTTGTAACTTCACTTATATAAGGCGAACGGGCTCGGTGCGACTTTCGAAACGCCCAAATCCCAGTTTTCGCCCGAGCCCGAGCCCCTTCAGCTCCCGCCCGCTGTGATCACCGATCCCTCACCCGAATCAGCCTCGCCGCCGGCCCGATCGCTGCACCACCACCGGCGACCGCTCCGATGACCACCCCCCGCCGCCGGCAACCTCCCTCGCCGCCGGCCGATCGTCGGTAACCCCCATTTTGCGCAAAATCTCCTTTTCCCCTATTTTTGACGATCCGAGTACCCATTGAGCCCCTAACTCAAATCGATTTCTTTATTTATCTGTTATACCACATCTCCCTCATGTATTTTGAATTTTATACGCTGATATCATTGTTTGATGCGCAGGCTACCTTGGGGGAGCTTAGGGGAGCTTTCGGACGCGCTATTGGCTTCGTGGAGGCAGCGTCTTCGCACCTACCCGATGTTTTGCTCTCGCGGCGTGTTCAGGTACCTTCGTTCCATTTTTTAGCACGCCGCATTTTTCATTAGTTGGGTGAGCACTCGGGGCACACATGCCGCCCCGTACACGGCCACGCACTCGGGGAGCTTCTGCCAAGCGGAAGCGGACGGATGAGCCCGGCCCCTCCCACGCTAGGGAGGACTTCCCCCCACCTTCACCACCTCACCCCACACAGCCACTTCCAGCTGATCTCATTCACGCACAGCCACCACCGGCACCCGTTGTCGGGCCGCTGGGGATTACGTTCAGAGACGACGCACAGCGCGTCCGATTTGAGCTTATCGCCCTGCGCCCGATAGTACCCTCCAAGTTTGCCCATTTAGCTGACCTAGACCGCCTGGGGGTACTTGAGGGGATGCTCACGTTGTACGACAACGTGGGTTGGCGAGATTTTCTGTCTGTGTCGGTGGACACCTATGTCTGTCCGACACTCGAGGTGCTTAGCTCGATCGCCCGGACCGATGAGGGATGCTCCTTTAGACTCATGGATCGAGAGTGTCAGATCACTCTCGATATGCTTATAGCATTCTTTCAGTGGCCCGCAGTCCCCGCGCCCGACCGAGCCTACGCCCCCACACACATCCCTCCCCCATTTTTCGATTCCCACGCCTTTTGGGCCAGGATCATGGGTTTACCACTGGCCTTTGACCCTAGTAGGGCCAAAGCCTCGGCCATAGTCCACCCCTGCCTCCGCATAGCCCAGCGCCTTATGGCGACCACCTTTCTAGCGAGGTACGAGCCTGGGACGATGTCTACGCCTGAGCTCTATATGCTCTACGCGATGACTCGCCCCAGAGTTCTGGATAGGGATGGTGTTACGATGGTCCCCTCCGTTGAGATTGACGTCGCTAGCTGGTTTTTGGACCGCATCATCGTATCGGTGGGCGCTCGCTCCCCGATATGTTGTGGCGGCCTGATCACCCTGCTAGCCCTGATGACCGGCGAGGACCTTCCGGCCGACCTGCGTCGACATTCGGGCCCCACTTCACTTTTGATAGACGTCATGGCCCGGATGAAGATGCTTCGTCCCCACGGCCAGCGACACTGGGTATGGTTGCACGGTCCCTTCGGTGCTGACTACATGATCCTCCCGAGCCCCGCTCGGACACACATAGGACCAGCACACGAGGACTGGCTTCTGACAATGGATCTCCTGATCCCCGCCGCCTACGTGCTCGAGGCCGAGGAGGCTGAGCAGGCACACCCTGCACCTGTTGACCCTGTGATCCCTCAGCCTGAGCCAGCACTTTATGCCGCTCCTGACACCTCTGTCCACACTTTTGCCGGTGTCGGGAGTACACTTGCTGAGCCATCCTCCACTTCCACCATGTCCACCCCCACCCCCACCACTGCTGTGCCCCTGTCGGTTGAGCCCCTCACCTCTCTGCTACCCGAGCGTCCACCCACCATACTTGAGAGTGGCGAGTCTTCCTTCGCTTCCGTCGTGGAGACCCTATCCACTTTGATCTCCACTGGGGTTTCACCTTTTGGACCCCACACTTCCTCCCCAGCGGTCGACCCTTCTGTCTCCACCGTAGCTGTCCTATCTGAGAGTGTCGTGACGTCTGTCCCTTCTTCTGTGTCACTGACCTCTCTAGCTTCCTCGTCACCGATTTTGTCTTCCACTTCCACTTCTGCTACTTCCACCTCACACCAGCCTGCGTCCCAGCCTCGCACTGAGGATGGGCATCCACTAGTGAGCACAGCCCCCTTTCCACCCATGCCTGCTGTCCCGATCACCTACACTGCCCGTATCAGACAGCCCCGACCTGCTCAGCCTAGACCTGTCCGTCCCTTCGTACCACCACCCCCTGACACCTTAGTTCAGAGCGTTCGTGCTCTTGAGGGGGCGATGAGCGGACTCAGGGGCGATTTTAGGGCTCTGTCTTCCACAGTCACCACCATGTAGCACCGCCTCGAGCTACTTCCCGACATTCACTTTTGCCTGACCCAGATTCTCGAGCGACTGCCACGACCACCACCCACCCAGCAGACTGTTCCACGACCACCACCCCCACCACCACCCACCCAGCAGACCATTACCCAGCCACCTCCACCTCCGCCTCAGGACGGAGATGGCGCAGCACCAGCAGCTTAGGCACACCCTCGATGCCATTGATATTTTTTGTCGTTATGCTGCCCATTCTCTGCTTGGTCCTGATGATTTTTGCCCACCCCTCCTCCCCTCACTATTTTTGTCCACATTTTGATCATATCATTCTATATCCTTTTTCGGGAGTGAGGGAGAGTATATTTGGTGACACACACATATCTGCATCACTCTTATCCTTGCATGCATCACATTCGCATCATATTTTTCATTTTGTTATTTTTATTTCTTTTTATCATGCATGCATCACCACCCCCACCCATTACACGTCTCTCGGTGTGCCACACTCCGCACATTGAGGACACTGTGCACTTCAGCTTGGGGGATTGAGTTCTCACGCTTTCCGCTTTTATCACCTTTACTTTAAGTTTTTCCACGATTTATCCACTTTTGCACCCATTTTCACTACTTTTTCATTTTTTACCATGCATCACGTTTTTCTTATATTTTCTTTGTGTGCTGCATTGTAAATAGTTTTTATTTTCTTTTATCTTTGTTTCTTTCATCTTTTGCTAGAGATGATTTTTCTGTGATGATGATGACGTGGTGTTAGCTTTTCTCTTTATGCATGCTATATTTGTCGTGTCATAACTTTTTATTTCTGATATCATATGCTATGTTCTGCTTTGCATTTAGAAATAGTGACCCACTCTCTTTTGCTGTATGAAAATGGATGAAATTCTATTATTAGCTGATGTCTGATGATTCATATGTATGCTATCGTAGAAAACACACCAAGATTCACGCATTGATGCTTATATCTGGAGTACTGATTTCTTTTCTCATATCACTTCTTATTGCATGATTTGTACGCTTCACTTCAGGTTGATTGAATGTTTGCTAGCTTTGATAAATCTGGATTAGTTTACTTTTTGAGATTAAACTGAGTAGATTATATTACCCTGTTGAAGTTGTCATGCACATCCTATAGAGTGAACTGAGAGATACATTTATTTATTTCTCCACATACCTTGAACACAATTTCTCTATTTTAAATTCATTGGTGAATCTCCCCATAGCGACTCTATTATTGGCATTCCCCCGTTATTATATCACATGCTCCAAATTCCCCAAAACCCAAAGAAGCAAAAAAAATACTTGTATATCCTTCTCTTTGATTTGGGATCATTTGTGTATATATGCTATTGAAAAAAAAAGAGAAAAAGAGAAAAAGAAAAGAAAAAGGAAAAAGATTTGAGAATAAGAAAAGAAAAGAGAAAAGAAGTTCGAAAACGATCCCATCTCATATCCTTCCTCTCTTTCTTCCTTCTTTTGCTTCTATTTTTGTTTTCTTTGATTTTTGGAGCTTCATAAGAAACGGGGATGTAAATATTGTTTTGTGTATGCCACCACGCTTATAGATAAGCTTGGGGGAGAGAATCCAATGATGTGTGAGAGAGTGACTACTTGACGGTGCATGACAACCTAGGCCAAGTAATATTTTATACTCGGTGAGATTGCTAAAGTTTCACGAAATCCAGAAATCTACGCTTAGCATTCATTTCATGAAAACCACATTTTTTTTCTATTCTTACTACTCTATCGTATGATATCTCTTATACTCCTTATAGAAAGCATTCAATTGAAAAGTGTGTGATCTACGATATTGTATACCGCTTTAGAGGCTTCAGACGATGTTAATCTTAGAATTATTCCATTTTTCATGCTATATTCTTGGGTTTTCTATTTCAAATGCACCATTATACTATGATATCAAAATAAAAATCTTTGACACGTGTTTTATATTCGATGCATGCTATATGAGTAAGCAAAACCCACGTCCTGCGAAAAATGATCTAGCGACTTCCCTGTTCATTTTCTTCTTTGTTTTTTTATTTTTTTTCATTTTCCATTTCTCCATCGTTTTTATTTTATCTTTATCCACCGGGTTCGCTTTTTACTCATCTTCCTCGAGGACGAGTAAGAGGTAAGCTTGGGGGATTTTGATCACTCCGTATTTTACACCTTTTTTCTGCATGATTGCATGCCATTTAGATCGCTCAAGTCGTGTTTTTTCATGGTTATTCGACAATATTGCGATGCTTTTCACGTTTTGTTGTTTTTGTCGTATTTTAGGAGATTTGGAGCGATTTGGAGTGATTCTGAGATGCACCCACTCCGAAGTGTCACCGACGACTCTCTTGAGGGGTATTCTGTGATTGGAGAGGAGTGGAAGAAGAAAGAACGTCGTAGGAGCGACGAGGAGGCAAAAATATGAAGAATGGGCATTTCCAGCATGCCAATCGGCCGAGTGAAGGAGTCACTCGGCCGAGCATAGACAGCCCGCTCGGCCGGCCAGATCGGACACGCAACAGAGCTGATATCAGCGTGCACTTGGCCGAGCATCGCCATACCACTCGACCGAGCACCGAGTCATCCCTCGCCCGAGTGGAGCCAAGACGACGGCAACCAAGAATGACCAACTCTCTGGAATCTGTCAGTCAGCCCCAAGACTGACTCGGCCGAGTGACGAACGACCGTCCGCCCGAGTGAAGAAAAGTCACTCGCCCGAGTGACTCCCGAGGAGACGACCCCCAAGACCCCCAACTCTCTGGAATCTGTCAGGGTCTCTCACTCAGCCGAGTGACATTTGTCACTCGGCCGAGTGAGCCGCGCTGCCTGTAGCGTAAACTGCGATTTTGAGGCTGCGCAAGGGCATTTTCGTCAGGATTTTTTGGGCGATTTTGGGAGGTATTTAACCCCAGTTTTTAACCTAGTTAAAGGGGGCTTTTTCAGAACTTTTTGGCAGCCTTTTTAGATTAACTTTTTAGGGATTAGATTTAGCTTTTAGGGAGGAGAGAAAAGTGATAATTTGTTGGATGCTATTTTGTTCTTCATTGGTTTGTCTCTCTCTCCCTCAAAAACTCCATTTTTATTGATATTTTGAATATTTCTATGAATTCCATTGATTTTACTTGTGAATTTCTATTGGATTTGATTATGAATTGTGAGTACTTTCATCGTCTTAGGGCGTAGGGATGAACCCTACGAGCCCAATTTCAAAGTTGTGATGAATTAGTGAAAGAATTGCTAGGACTGATTAGGGTTAGTTTGTGATTGATTTAATACGAATAGCTAAGGATACATACCGATTGGGATTTGCAAGAGATTGGATCCCAACTCGATAGGAAGCCCTAGAAATTCGAATTGGGTTGCAATTTAATTTCTCCGGAATCGGTTTGCAAGAGATTGGACCGAAACTAGGGTTTTCGATTGTAATTCTATACCAATACCCGTTTGCAAGAGATTGGACGGGTAGGAACTATCCCAATCCTTGGTCGTAGATCGAGTTTGCACGAGAGTGGGCTCGAGATACGATTGAACGATGATGTTGTTCTTCACGCTAGTTTGCCTAGGTTAGGGTTTGCAAGACATTGGACCCTACCCTAGGTTTGCTATAGACCGACAATAGCGCGAGAGCGTGAGCTTGGTTCTACATTTAGTTGCAACTAGTTCACCCAAATTTCAAGTCTAGCAATTGTTAAACCTACGAATCACAATGATGAGATACGGCAAGTAGCGGGGATTCCCTATCCCTAGGCGTCTTTATTAATTTGTTATTTCTTTTATACAATTGAACGACTGTGACCGCATATTTGCGAACATATCTTGACTATTCTTATAGCCAGGTGATTGAAGAAGACACTGTTATTAGGCTTCCCTGTGTTCGATACCCGCTCGCCGCTACACCGTGCGCTTACGGTAAGACTACAGTGTCGCCGCTCCGGGACGTGTATCCGGGGCGCGATCAAGTTTTTGCAAAAACTTGATCGGCCCCGGATATATACCCGGAGAACGATTGTAGTTTTACCGCAAGCGCACGGTCAAGTGGCGAGCGGGTATCAAACACGAGGAGGTAGTGTTGGCTCCAATCTATCTTAGGTCGGTTTGACTACGAATGTTTTATTGGTGGAGATGGTTATGGAATGATATAATGGAAATGGTGGTGGATGTCGGTATCGGTGATAAAGAAGTCGGATAAAATATCGATTCAAATATAAGATAATAAAAGTGTCTAGGGCTAGGAAATCCCCACTACGGGTCGTCATTCATCCTTGTAAATAATAATTCTCAATATTACTAGACTTGTGTCGAGGTGAACTAGTCGTAACTGAATAGAGAACCAAGCTCATGCTCTCGTGCTATTGCCGGTCTATAGCAACCTAGGATAGGGCCCAATCTCTTGCAAACCCTATCCTAAGCCACTAGCATTAGGATCGACATCATCGTTCAATCGCCCCTCGAGCCCACTCTCATGCAAACTCGAGTTACGATCTAGGTTGTGATAGTTCGTATTCATCCAATCTCTTGCAAACGAATATGGGTATAGATTTATAATAAAAATCCTATCTTTGGTCCAATCTCTTACAAACCAAGTCTAGAGAATCTCGATTATAAACCTAAATCGAATATCTAGGCCTTCCCATCGATTAGAATCCAATCTCTTGCAAACCCCAAATCGATGGAAATTCCTAGCTATCCGTAATAAATCAATCACAACCTAACCTCCTAGCAATTCTAGCAATTTAGAAATTCATTCATCACAAATATGAAATTAGATCCATAGGGTTCATCCCCATGCCCTAGAACATCAAATCTACTCAAGCATAGCAACAACGATATAAGAATCAATAAAAGTCATAGCTTGCATACAAAAAGATATCAAATCAAAGATTCAAATAAGAAGAACAATGATAATTAGCTTTGATGAAGAATTCCAATCCAAATACAAGCTTTTTGATCCAAGAGGGGGCCTAGGGCATGGCCTAACCTCTAAAAATAACTCTAAGAAAACACAATGGGGACCTCCCTCTAATGGTGGCTCAAAACCCTTATATAGTCTCCCAAAACCCTAGAAAATAACCCTAAAAACCCCCTCAAATTCGTGCCCAAAAACAGCCCAAACCGCAACTCAAAATCTGGGCCCAGGCCGCACTCGGCCGAGTGGAAAATGTGACCAGGTCGAGTGGAAATTCCAGCACTGCAGCATCAACTTGCAGAAATTTCCCAGATTTCATACGACCTCTGATTTGCACGTTCTTAGCGGCGTTGGAATCGCCATAAAGTCTACTATCCATAAAAAATATGAGAAAAATACTTTTAATTCTGGAATGATAGCAGATTTCAAAAGAGTGGGAGGCTATCTGAAAATCTGGGCGCTGCGTGTCCTCGGCATCACTCGGCCGAGCGGCAAATGTCACTCAGCCGAGGGGCTTTTGGTACTCGGCTGAGTTGGAGCTCGTAGTCGACTGACAGATTACAGTAAGTCTGGTCTTTTAGATGTCTTCGTTCGTGTGCCACTCGGGCGAGTGGTGTCTCCATTCTCGGACGAGTGGGATGTCGTCACTCGGCCGAGTGCACGCTAATCTTCAAGTAATTGTGTGTCCGATCTGGCCGGCCGAGCGGGCTTCTTTGCTCGGCCGAGTGACTCCTTCACTCGGCCGAGTGGCATGCTGAAAATGCCCAATCTTCATCATTTCGCTTCATCGTCGCTCCTACGACGTTCTTTCTTCTTCCACTCGTCTTCTATCGCTGATAGGTCCTCAATAAGTCCATGAGCGATGCTCCGTTATGCGTGCAAGTCCTTTAAGCTCATTTTTGCTCCCAATTGCTCATATTTCCTGAAATTCGACAAAAACAAGAAATAGTGAAAAGTAACACAATATCATCGAATAATCGTGAAAATCGCAATATGAGCAACCGAAATGACATGCAAATATGCAGAATACAGGTGTAAAATATGGACCGATCAAAATCCCCCAAGCTTACCTCTTACTCGTCCTCGAGGAAGATAAGTAGAGAGACGAACTCGGGAAATGAAAATAAAGAAAATGAAATGAAAATGAAATGAAAAAGAAAGAACACGAGGTGGAAGGGGTCGCTAGATTCTTCTCTCAGATCTCAAGCCATAAGCTACACATCACGATAACTTGGAAAATACAAATCACATGCTATAAGGATTTAATATCTTACATAAACATGGTACTTGCAAGCTTTTAAGAACAACAAAAGGGATTCTCTAAATTCATACAATCAATTCATATCCACATTACGCATTTCATAGGATTTAATATACAAATGTTGGCAATGCACTTTTCAATCAAAAGTTATAAATGAAGCATATAAGAATCACACCAAACATGCAATGGTGAATGGAATAAATCATGGCATTCACATATTTATATCGATTCATAAGAAATCTCCATAACTAAAGTATTTTGCTAAGTTTTAGCATTATCAAAATTCCTCATTCGTGCACCTCTCCACTCTAATGTCGTGCTCACTCATATGGTCAAACGAGTTCACCCCCCCCCCCCCAGCTTAGCTTGAGGCATCGCATCTAAAGGAATATGATAGTGGAAAATGGGATTTTGCCTTGGTTTTCCCAAGATTTTGTGGCTCCAATAATGAGATAGAGAAATATCTTTCTTTTTCTTTTTGAACATTTTGTTTCTCATTTTTCTTTTCGGATTTTTTTGTAGGAGCTATATGATTTGTATTTTTTGGTTTTTTGGCTCCTTTTGGATTTTTGGACTTTTTTTTCTTTTCTTTTTTTTGGAGCTAAAATTTTCTTTTGTGGGGATTTTTGGGAAATAGATGCGATATAAGTAGCTTTAGGAGGTGAACTCAAGTGACATGTAGAGAATAAAAAGATATATGTGGAGAAGGAAGTAATATAACACTCGGTTCACTCTAAGATGTGCACGAACGGTTCAATAAGATAATACATCAACTAAAACTCATATGTAAGCATGGATATTCTCAATCATTTCAATAAATAGTGAAGTCAAGCAGTAAAGTTTACAACCATATCAGGCATGCAATAGAAGGTGAATACGACAATAAAACTGATGCTTCCGATATACTAATGATGCGTGAATCTTGGTGCATTTCCAACAAAAGCATACTAAACACTAATCCATACATTCAGTTTCAATTAATATCATGCATTCATGTAGAGGAATCATCAAAAGGAATAGATTTGCAAGCATATGTGAATAGCAAGACTATGGAATACTCTAAATAGCATGGCAAGGAATAATAAGCATCGTGATGGTTGCTAAAGCAATAAGAGATATCATCATAAGGAACGCATCTAGCAAAAGAAGAGAAAGGAAAATAAAGAAATAAGAAAAAATAAAAGAGAGGAATGAAAAGAAAAACAAGCCCACAACATGATGCATGAACACACATAAAAGGAAAATAAGATGGAAAATTCAAAAAGATGATGCAAAATTTTGAAAAATTCTAAAAAACCCTAAAATAAAGTAAAAATGCAACTAATGCATCTAAATGGCATGGAAATACACTCCCCCAAGCTTAAACCTCACATTGTCCTCAATGTGATCATAATGAAAGAATATGAGGAACAACGATAATAAGGGGGTGAATGAAAAATGATGAAATGAATGACATGAAATCCTAATGCGACTACATGCATATACTGTTGAATATTGGACTCCCCGGATTTGGTTTTGATGATGAGCAAACATAAATAATCCATGAACTAACAATTTGTGAGCGCAGTATTGGAGATCGTCGCCAATTTCACGAGAACATTCAAAGCGACATCTCAACACTTCCCAAAGCTCGTATTCATGCCTAAAGCTTCGTTGAAGCTCTTGCGCCATTTTGGAAGTTATGAAGATTCAATCGAAGCTCTCGAAGACCGTTTATTAAGGTTTTATTTATAGTCTTTTAGCTTCGATATATAGAATGTTAAGCCTTGAGTATATCTTACGCTTCTATCTTCATTACGCTCATTTCGTAGCTCTAGGATCCTTGCACAAGTTCATTCTAACTTCCTCGAAGCATCGCGCTTCGATTCGGACTTTATTGTGCATGTTAGTTGGTACAAGAACAAGTACTGACCGACTAGATGGTGATCTAGTCGGTCGGCAACTCTTCTTGGACCGACTAGTTTGATTCCTTAATTTCTTGGACTTTACTGTTTACAGTTAGTCGGTCTACGTTGACTCACTGACCGACTAGTTTGTGAACTAGTCGGTCAGTGATGCTTCTTTGACCGACTAGTTGTGACTTACTGTTCATGCTAAATTTCTCCTAAGCTACTGTTTATCGTTAGTCGGTCTAAGAACGTTTGGTGACCGACTAGTTGACAATCTAGTCGGTCAACTTTTGTTCTTGGACCGACTAAGTCAACTTGTGTTCATACTATTTCATTTTGCCTCTTAGTCGGTCTACGTTCATTGACTGACCGACTAGTTGTGAAACTAGTCGGTCAGAAAGTCTTCTTGGACCGACTAGATTTCTAGGTCTGAAATTCTATCTCTTCTCAGATCTTCACTTAGTCGGTCCATGCTGTTTGACTGACCGACTAGTTGATGAACTAGTCGGTCAGTGATTGTTCTTTGACCGACTAATTCTCACAGATTTCTATCCGTTGGAGAATGACCTAACTTGTTTTTATGGGATCCTATAAATACGAACCTAGGTCATTTCAATCTAGGTTAGAGCTTCCATTCAGAGATTCATTGAGATCAAAAGAGATAGCTATTCTCACTCAAATATAAAGCTCTCTTCCTCACAAGAAACCCATTCTCTCTCATTTCTAGATCTAGAATCCATCTAGAGAGAAGCTTGTTCTTGGTGAGCTCTTCAAGCTATTGCTTGATCCAAGTCTCCAAATCATCCCTAGGCACCGATTGCTGGTCATTTCCTTGGTGCTAGGTCTTGGTGACTTCATCTTCCTCAAATCCTTCATTTCACCATTTGGGTAAGAAAAACTCAAGGTATAGGATTTTGTGGTAAGATTGTTTATTTCATATTAAACTCTTTAATATTGCTTTGTGATTCTCTCGGTTGTGAGAGAAGGTTGTGATCCCGGGTTGTGGGATTCACGTTTGCTATTGCATGTATGATTTGATCTTGTGAAGGT
This sequence comes from Scilla litardierei, assembly GCA_030789695.1. Classification (NCBI taxonomy): domain Eukaryota; kingdom Viridiplantae; phylum Streptophyta; class Magnoliopsida; order Asparagales; family Asparagaceae; genus Scilla; species Scilla litardierei. The sequence goes on along the minus strand of CM061136.1, from coordinate 43,360,086 downwards.
TTTTCACAAGATATTCATAGTGGAAATCTTGAGTTAGGATTTCTAACTCAAGTATCCGGAGGGGATCCGGGTGGTTGGGACGTAGGATCACCGGGAACAAGTCGGGGAGACTTGGGTGGATCCGAACCCATTAACTTCATTTGTTAGCATTGTTAATTTTGTTGTTGTCATTCAATTTAAGCTTCCGCAAATTGATTTGGTAGTTGTTTGCAATTTAATTCGGAATTATACTCCTTATTATTTTAAAGTACTATTCACCCCCCCTAGTACTTGTGCAGTAGCTGGTAGGGCATTACATTTGGTATCAGAGCCAGATACTTAGCTATGTCTGCCAACGACAACAAGACCGTGCGTCCACCTTCCAACTATGACACCTTCAGGAACCGAGAAGGAGCATCTTCGGTGATGGAAGGACATTCCTCTACGAGGCCTCCATTCTTCAACGGTACCAACTACGGGTACTGGAAAATGCCGGATGGAAACCTTCCTCCGGAGTGCATCCTTATGGAGGACCACAATGAAGGAATACATTGAGCCCGAAGAAGAAGACTTTGAGAAATGGACAACCGCGGAGGTCGCCGCGGAGGTAAGCAATGCCAAGACAATGAACGCCTTGCAATGCGCATTGGAGCCCGAGGATTTCAATAAGATATGCACATGTAAGAGTGCATATCAAATTTGGAACTCCCTCCTCATTCTTCATGAAGGGACGAGTAGGGTAAGAGACTCTAAACTCGTAGTCGTAAACAAAGATTACGAAATGTTTCATATGCAACAGGGCGAGAAGATGAAAGAATATTACGCTCGCTTCGTTGACATAATAAACGAGTTAGAGGCCCTCGGCAAGTCCTACACTCAAAAGGAGAAGTGCTCAAAGCTTATTGAAGGACTTCCTTCTTCTTGGGAAAAACGTACCTTCGCCATCGAGGAAGGTAATGACATGAACAAATATACCGTAGTTCAACTAATGGGTACTTTGATGTCATACGAGGTATGCAAAGATAGCAAGGTGAAGTTACAAGAAAAGATGAAGTCCTATTTGAACCAAGATGCGCCTAAGAAAAAGGCGATTGCATTCAAGGCGGCTTCATCCACCTCTACCGATGATGAGGACTCGGAAGAAGAAATGGACATGGAATCCATTGCACTCATGGCAAAGAAGTTCAATCGCTTCTTCTGAAAGGGTAACTTCAAACAAAAATCAAAGTTCACTTCTACTAACGCCTCTCCACCTTTGTGCTTTAAATGCAATAAGCCAGGACACATCAAAGCGGATTGTCCTCAAAACAAGCAAAAGGAGAAGTGGAAGGCGCCGAAGTTCGACAAGTCAAAGAAGTACAAAAAGGGGTACAAAAAGGGACTTGTCGGAGCAACATTCACCGACTCTGAGGATTCCTCAAGCGGAGAGTCGGATGATGAGAAAGTGGAGCAAGCGCACATGTGCTTCATGGCAAGAGAGGAGCATGATCAAGGATCTTCCTCCTCCGATGATTGCGACGACGAAGGCGATGAGGTAACTATGGATGATCTTAGGGATGCTAACTCTCACTTATGGTCTAAATATACAAAATTAGTAAATCGATATACTAAAGTAAAAGATGACCTAGCTAGCATTCAAACCTCACCTAAGACTATCATCACCAACAACGACACCGTTGTTGAAGAGTTAAGAAATGAGATTGTCAATCTCAAATCTAAACTTGAACATGTTAGCATTGATGATCCGGAAGAACATAGGATAGCGGATTTAACTTCTCAAAACTCGACTTTGAGTATTGAGAACGAGAATCTTAAATCTCGTGTTTATGTGCTCACATCATAAGTATCCACATTAGATACTTCTATGCGTTCTCTCAAAGAGAAATATGAGAACACATTAGGCCGAATCAATAGATTCAATAAGGGTAAGGACCATTTGGATAAAATCCTAAGTGACTTACTTCCGGCCAATCACCACATTGGTTTGGGGTATACGATGGGATGTCCATCCAAAGCGGCCACTACCTTTGTTAGGCCAACTTCCGGTGACTCTACGAGTGGTAGCAAACACTCTATTGGTAGTTCATCTACCAATGGTGCTTCCGCCTCGTCCACACCCTCTTTTGGAAAGAAACCCACTTTGGGTGGACCTCCAAAGAAGGGGCATGCTTATATGTACACAAATACCATGCCACGTAGGAACACACGTCCTACTCCACCATCTCACACATATGATGATTTCTATGCTACACGCTCACGGGCACGTGCACACCATGTGAGACACCCTCACGCACGTGTTCCCACATATGCATATGTTCACCCACCTCATCGTATGAATAATTCTCGTCATGCACCATTCCATCATGTTCCGTATGCCTATCCACGTCATGCATCACGTAGAAACCAACAACGCATACATGCACCCAATAGGATGATGGCTCCCAAAATTTTCACTATTTGGAGCCCAAAGGACACAAGCATGGATGAAAAACAAGTATATATGAATGCTTATTTTTCGGATGTTGTGCATAGTAGAAATTATGTGGGGAAGTCAAAGTCCAATTGGACTTGGCTTCCAAAGGTCTAACTTTTGAGGACCCAATGACCTTGGGTACCATGATATGAAAGTTTATATCTTTAGGTACTCAAGGAAAAGAAAAAGAAGAGGAGCAACAAGTTTAAATTTAGCTCCAAAGGGAATTGGATACTCGATAGCGGGTGTTCAAAACACATGACGGGTGACGCTCAATTGCTCTCCGGAGTGGTTCCCATTGCAAATGGAAATCGCGTCGTATTTGGAGGCAACGAGAGCGGACCCATCGTCGGTGTTGGTAAAGTGGGTAACCCTTCTAAACCCTTAATTAGTGATGTCTATCTAGTTAATGGTTTAAATCATAATCTTATTTCAATAAGCCAACTTTGTGACAAAGGTTACAAAGTTAGCTTTGCGAAGGGATTGTGTCATATTTCAAATGATAATAATAAATTATTATTTTCCGGCACACGCCAAAAAGATATTTATATTTTGGATCTTCCTAAGTCATATGAACAATGTCTCGTTGCCAACACAAGTGAACAACACTTATGGCATCGACGCTTTGGACATGTGAACTTTGGAACACTTTATAAACTTTCGAAATTAAATTCCATTAAAGGTTTTCCGAAGCTCGTTTTCGAAAAGAAAAGTTTTTGTGATTCTTGTCAACGTGGCAAGCTTCCTAAATCTTCATTTAAGCCTAAGAAAAGCATTTCTACGAAATGGCCACTAGAGCTATTACATCTAGATTTATTTGGGCCAACTAGAGTTGCTTCCTTAGGAAATGCAAGATATGGACTAGTCATCGTTGATGATTATTCAAGATTTACATGGGTATTTTTCTTATGTAATAAAAATGAAGCTTTTGAAAACTTCACAACATTTGTGAAGAAAGTACAAAATCTCATCGGAACCACCATTGTCACTATTCGTAGTGATCATGGTGGTGAATTTGAGAATGAGTCTTTCTCAAATTTTTGTGATGATCTTGGAATTACTCACACGTTTTCTTTCCCTCGCGCACCTCCTCAAAATGGTGTTGTTGAGAGGAAGAATAGAACGCTTGTGGAGTGTGCTCGCACTATGCTCGAAGATAGTCAACTTGGTTATCAATTTTGGGCGGAAGCGGTACACACCGCTTGTTATGTGTTTAATAGAATACTTTTGAGGCCCGGCACCAAACAAACTTGCTATGAATTGTTGTTTGGTAGATTGCCTCAAGTTAAACATTTTCGTGTTTTCGGCGCAAAATGTTTCATTAAAAACACATATGATAATTTGGACAAGTTTGATCTGAGATCGGATGAGGGGATATTTGTTGGGTATTCCTCACGTAGCAAAGCCTACCGGATATACAACAAAAGATCCTCTACGATCGAGGAATCACTTCATGTCTCGTTTAATGAGAATTTTACTACTTCTAGAATTTCAAATGATAATGATTCTATGGATGTTTTATGTGATTCGTTTGAAAATTCTAAGTCTATTGATTCAATTGATTCTATTGAGACTAACCCGACTAATGAAGTTGTTGAGAATGTGCCTAGTGATCAAGGTATTCCCAAGCGGCTTCATACCGTTCGCGACCATCCCCATGAGCAAGTTATTGGCAATATTAATGATAGTGTCAAGACGAGATCTCAAGTCCACCACTTCGCCAATTGTGCCTTTGCCTCATCGATAGAGCCAAAGAATATCGTTGAAGCGTGCGAAGATAGTGTTTGGATCCTTGCCATGGAGGAGGAACTCATTCAATTCGAGAGGAATGAGGTATGAGAGCTTGTTCCTTTGCCATCGAAGAACCACACCGTCATAGGGACAAAGTGGATCTTCAAGAACAAAACCGACGAAAATCAAGTCGTCGTCCGGAACAAAGCTAGGTTAGTTGCTCAAGGCTATCGCCAAGAGGAAGGTATCGATTTCGAAGAATCCTTCGCTCCGGTAGCTAGATTAGAATCAATTAGACTTTTATTGTCTTATGCATGCCATAAAAATTTTAAGTTATTTCAAATGGATGTTAAAAGTGCATTTTTAAACGGAGATGTTGTTGAGGAAGTTTACATTTCTCAACCTCCGGGCTTCATAAATGAAAATTTTCCAAATCATGTTTTTAAACTAAAGAAAGCTCTTTATGGTTTGAGACAAGCTCCTCGAGCTTGGTATGATCGCCTAAAGAATTTTCTTTTGGATTTGAATTTTAAAATGGGCGAAGCTGATTCTACACTTTTTGTTAAGCATGCGAATAATGATATTCTATTAGTTCAAATTTATGTTGATGATATCATTTTCGGTGCTACTAACTTCACTCTTTGCGAAGAGTTTTCTAATGTTATGAAGGACCAATTTGAGATGAGCCACATGGGCGAACTCAAATATTTCTCAGGTCTCCAAATTCGCCAATTGAACGATGCAATCTTCATCCACCAAACGAAGTATACGGTGGAGTTGCTTAAGCGATTTGGAATGGAAAGTGCTTCCGGGAAAAAGACTCCAATGAGCACGACTACGCATCTTGACAAGGATGCGGGCAGTAAGGATGTAGACATTCGTCTATATCGAGGTATGATAGGTAGTTTACTTTATCTTAACGCAAGTAGGCCCGATATTATGTTTTCTGTATGCGTATGTGCTCGTTATCAGTCTCAACCTAAGGAGTCTCACTTAGTAGCGGTAAAGCGTATTTTCCGTTATCTAAGTTACACTTTAGATTTTGGATTACTTTATCCGAAATCTAGCACGTATGAGTTAGTCTCATACAGTGATGCCGATTATGCGGGATGCAAATCCGACAGGAAAAGTACTAGTGGCACTTGCCATTTTCTAGGAAATTCTCTTGTCTCTTGGTTTCCAAGAAGCAAAATTCCGTATCACTTTCAACCACCGAGGCGGAATATATTGCCGCCGGTGCCGCTTGTGCCCAGGTTCTTTGGATGAGACACACATTGAAGGATTTTGGTATTCATTGTGATACTAGCCCTATCATGGTGGATAACCAAAGTGCTATCTGTCTTTCAAAGAATCCGGTGCACCATTCCCGATCAAAACACATAGATGTCCGACACCATTTCTTAGATGATCATGTTGCTAAAAGGACATCATTTTAGTGTACGTTGAAACCCAAAAGCAAATCACCGATATTTTCACGAAACCCCTAAAGGAGGACTCCTTTGTGCGGTTGCGTCGAGAATTGGGGATTATGGGTGAATCCGAGATATAGGATTCATATGTCATTCAATTATCTTGCATGCTATTATATTTTGCGATATTTCATTCATGCTAGATTTATTGAATTTTTGGGAATTTTATGTGATATGTTTGAATTTATGATCGAATTTGTATTTCAATGTCGTATTTAAGATTTCGACGTTTTATGGGGTAATTTAGATGACTAATGAGAGTGTTAAGATATTTCATCCAAGTGGTTTGTGAAGAGAAATCAATTATCAATTTTTGGACTCTTCTAGTCGGTTTCAGTTCATTTGTCAACCGACTAGATGCTCATCTAGTCGGTCAGCAAATGAACTCAGACCGACTAGATCAAGCTTTCATATAACTCTTTTCATTTTCTTTCTTTAGTCGGTCACAGTACATTTACCGACCGACTAGATTGAAAACTAGTCGGTCAGTGAGTATACTGCGACCGACTAATTCTTGCCCTAAAAATCACTGTTTGCCTCTGTTTCGACTTAGTCGGTTCAAGCTCATTGACCGACCGACTAGATCGTAATCTAGTCGGTCAGTGCTTGAACTGTGACCGACTAAGTGGGTTAGGGCATTTGTGTCTTTTCCAGATCTCGACTGACTTAATCTCTTTTTCAGTCGACTAAAACTCATTTTAGTCGGTCTCTTTCACAGCTCAAGCCCGAAAAACCCAAACCCCCCTCCGAGCCTCTTCGTATTCCCGTCGACTCCGGCCATCTCTCCGGCCATCGCCGCCGTCCGCCGCCGTCGCCTCCTCCTCCTAGGTATCTCCCTCCTCCTCCTAGGTCAATTTCCTTCCCTAGGGTTCGATTTCATCTTCTAGGTATTCTAGGGGTTCGAAATTTTTTTTCCTTAGGGCTTGTGAGTTAGGGTTTGATTGTGTGTTCTTCTAGGGTTTGCTCTCTAGGGTTTGTGTTGCACGTAGTTTCAGTTGCTTGTGCTCGTCGTGCCACGACCATGGCAAAGACGAGGATTCCCATCGCCTCTACTGGGGCTTCTCCTATGTCTATAGGGCCTTCCGACCCTAGGAATCCCCCTAAGCCTAAACGTCGTGCCAAATCAACCCAAGCTTCTCCGTCTTCGCCTCCTCTGAAGAAGCAGAGGACGGCGACCGTAAAACCCCGCAAATCTAAGACCAAGAAGGCCATTCTCCACTCACCCTCTACTCCTCCCGATTCCGACACTGAATTTATCCCTGAGGATGAGCCTAGCCATAGGGAACCCACTCCTCCACTTCGTCCTAGGACTCGCCAGCCAAAGGGAAAGGGCCCAATACCAGCGGGTGGTGTTGACATATCGTTGTGTCGCGACGACCCTTTGTGTCTCGCGGCCTACAACCGTATTGAACACTGCCCGATGCTATTGGAGCACTACGTTCAGTTTTCGGATTTCCTTGGCTTAGCCGATCTCCTCTCCTATAGTGGTCTCCTTGATTATCTCCGCTATGATCTTAAGGCAAATCCTAAACCATATCCTCGCCTTGTGAAATTGTTCTATGCCAATCGCGTTCGAGGCCAGTACGATGCCAGTCACTCCATTGAGACTACTGTCCTGGGAACTCCTATAGTTCTCACGGCAGAAATCTTGGGGGAGATTCTTGGCTGTTCGTCGTGTGGTCTCCTTCCTTCGGACATTTCCGTCGATGATATTTCTTCCTTGGATCAGTCAGTTCTTTCAGATATCTTCCAGGTTATCCCCTCCGCATTCATTGGTGTTCCATCGAAATCTTTCAAGCCAAATGCGTGGGTCCTTAACCTGATCTTGAAGTCTTGCCTACTCCCTAAGTATGGATCATCTTCACTTCCATCCCAGCCGTTCTTGAAATTGATCTACGCTCTTTTCTTGGGGTGCGAGATTAATTGGGCTCGCGTGATACTCGATAAGATGGACTCTTTCGAGTGTATACGCAAGACCAATAAATCTGCGCATATTCCATACCCTTGTCTGTTGACCCTCGTGTTTCGTCATTTCCGAGTCCCTCTCCCTCCTGACGATGAGCGTCCCTTGGGTACTCCTCTAAACGCGACGGCCGTTAAGAAATCTCTAGCGGCGCTTCGTCACGTGCAGAGGTCTATCGCATCTGCTTCCCAGTCTACTCCGTCAGCTACTGCAGCCCCCGCTCCTCCTGCCACATTAGACGATGTCGTACGCCTACTTCGTCAGCACGACTCACGTTTGGCTCGTACTGAGGAGGTAGTCTGCCGTATGGCTCGTATGATGGGGATTGATCTTCCTCCTTCAGTTTCTGAGGCCGAGGAGATGGACGATGAGGAGCTTGACGAGCTTGTCACTTCCTTAGCCCGTGGCGATGAGCCACTGCTGCTGCTGCTGCTACTACCTCTTCAGCTCCTGGAGATGGCACCACTTCCGGTGCTCCAGAGACTTCTGCTTCAGCACTTCAGACTTCTGAGCCTGCTGCTGACTCTGCTGTCGAGCCTTCACATCTATCACCTGCTGCTGACCCTGCTGCTATTGAGACCCCTGCTGCTGTTGAGATCCCAGCTGTTGAGCCAGTTGTTTCCACTCCTACCCCGACGATCCCGTCTGTTGAGACGCCTCTTCTCCCTGCAGAGCCTGAGTCCACTCCGTCGACTGGACCCACGGACACTGCAGATCCAGCCACTTCCTCGTGATCGTTTGTTCCGAGGACTCTCCACTGCTTATTGGATGATCTACCTTTTTGAGAGTGTTTTATTTTGGGTTAGGATGGAGATTGATGGGTATTTTGATGTACTTTTGAGTTTTCTGGATGTCGGTTGGATAGTTTGATGTGTTGTATTTTGATGTACTTTGGATATTGATGATGATGTTCTACTTTGATGTAGACGATGATGTAGTTCTTTTTGATGTTTATATAGATGATGTGTTGCATTTGATGTGATGTACATTTTTATATTTGATATCTTTTTGGATGTACTCATGATGTTATCATTTATATATATACATCGATGTTCATGTTGTGATATTTACTTCATCGTGCACATTAACTCTCATTCAAATGTCCATGCAATGTGATTTCGTCGCTCGATGCTTAAATGCTTGGTTAAATAGATGGAAATTCTATAATTATATTGAATTGTTTTCCATGCACAAATTTAACCAAGAATATTGAATATTGAAGAGTATGTTTCTTTATTCAAGAAATGAATAATTATTTGGTATTTTTGATGATTTTGATTATTTTTTTTTGATAATGGACATTTTGGCACACCTTGATTTGATTTCCACATTTTTCACTTGGTGTCAATTTGGTCCATCGTCATTGTCTACGACTCCCGATGTTGGATTTTCCATTTCCTAATTGTTGTCGTTGTATGCCCCCCATTTTTTGGGATAATGCCAAAGGGGGAGAGATAATGATAATAAATAGCGCAAATGAAAATTTAACTCAATTTCCAAGAATCTAGTTTGATATGTTAGATTTAGGGGGAGTTAAGATATATATAAGGATTTTCAAAATCCGATATTTCAAAAATCGATTCTCTTTATTTATCTTACTCGTCTGCTTGATGCAATTCATACATATTCATTTTTGAATTAACGTGTCATCAATGCAGGGGGAGTAAGTATTTTACATTTGAATCATTATTTTTGATTATTATTTATGTTGGTTTGTCATCACCAAAAAGGGGGAGAATGTTGAATATTGGACTCCCCGGATTTGGTTTTGATGATGAGCAAACATAAATAATCCATGAACTAACAATTTGTGAGCGCAGTATTGGAGATCGTCGCCAATTTCATGAGAACATTCAAAGCGACATCTCAACACTTCCCAAAGCTCGTATTCATGCCTAAAGCTTCGTTGAAGCTCTTGCGCCATTTTGGAAGTTATGAAGATTCAATCGAAGCTCTCGAAGACCGTTTATTAAGGTTTTATTTATAGTCTTTTAGCTTCGATATATAGAATGTTAAGCCTTGAGTATATCTTACGCTTCTATCTTCATTACGCTCATTTCGTAGCTCTAGGATCCTTGCACAAGTTCATTCTAACTTCCTCGAAGCATCACGCTTCGATTCGGACTTTATTGTGCATGTTAGTTGGTACAAGAACAAGTACTGACCGACTAGATGGTGATCTAGTCGGTCAGCAACTCTTCTTGGACCGACTAGTTTGATTCCTTAATCTAGTCGGTCAGCAACTCTTCTTGGACCGACTAGTTTGATTCCTTAATTTCTTGGACTTTACTGTTTACAGTTAGTCGGTCTACGTTGACTCACCGACCGACTAGTTTGTGAACTAGTCGGTCAGTGATGCTTCTTTGACCGACTAGTTGTGACTTACTGTTCATGCTAAATTTCTCCTAAGCTACTGTTTATCGTTAGTCGGTCTAAGAACGTTTGGTGACCGACTAGTTGACAATCTAGTCGGTCAACTTTTGTTCTTGGACCGACTAAGTCAACTTGTGTTCATACTATTTCATTTTGCCTCTTAGTCGGTCTACGTTCATTGACTGACCGACTAGTTGTGAAACTAGTCGGTCAGAAAGTCTTCTTGGACCGACTAGATTTCTAGGTCTGAAATTCTATCTCTTCTCAGATCTTCACTTAGTCGGTCCATGCTGTTTGACTGACCGACTAGTTGATGAACTAGTCGGTCAGTGATTGTTCTTTGACCGACTAATTCTCACAGATTTCTATCCGTTGGAGAATGACCTAACTTGTTTTTATGGGATCCTATAAATACGAACCTAGGTCATTTCTATCTAGGTTAGAGCTTCCATTCAGAGATTCATTGAGATCAAAAGAGATAGCTATTCTCACTCAAATATAAAGCTCTCTTCCTCACAAGAAACCCATTCTCTCTCATTTCTAGATCTAGAATCCATCTAGAGAGAAGCTTGTTCTTGGTGAGCTCTTCAAGCTATTGCTTGATCCAAGTCTCCAAATCATCCCTAGGCACCGATTGCTGGTCATTTCCTTGGTGCTAGGTCTTGGTGACTTCATCTTCCTCAAATCCTTCATTTCACCATTTGGGTAAGAAAAACTCAAGGTATAGGATTTTGTGGTAAGATTGTTTATTTCATATTAAACTCTTTAATATTGCTTTGTGATTCTCTCGGTTGTGAGAGAAGGTTGTGATCCCGGGTTGTGGGATTCACGTTTGCTATTGCATGTATGATTTGATCTTGTGAAGGTTTTTCACAAGATATTCATAGTGGAAATCTTGAGTTAGGGTTTCTAACTCAAGTATCCGGAGGGGATCCGGGTGGTTGGGACGTAGGATCACCGGGAACAAGTCGGGGAGACTTGGGTGGATCCGAACCCATTAACTTCATTTGTTAGCATTGTTAATTTTGTTGTTGTCATTCAATTTAAGCTTTCGCAAATTGATTTGGTAGTTGTTTGCAATTTAATTCGGAATTATACTCCTTATTATTTTAAAGTACTATTCACCCCCCTCTAGTACTTGTGCAGTAGCTGGTAGGGCATTACATATACAATGATGCATGAGAGCGCCTTCCCCCAAGCTTATACCAAACAATCCTATTCAAATGACTTGATCAATAAAATCACGACGTTGCTAAGCATGAGCAAGTCAAACAAATAAGAAAGTGAGTATTCATTTGAAAGAAATGCTCGATGGGTGGTGAGCAAAAAGGATGTGGCATAACAAAATATGGAGAGGGGAATTAATATATATAATGGGTTTAGGGTGTAAATGATTATTGTTGCCGTTATATGAGGTGATATTTATTCAAGCAAATCTATACGGTCCTCTCGCTGTCAAGAGAATTCGTGTTTATTTAAAGCATAAAAATTTCTACACTACTGGATTGATATCACCTATAGCAAAAGGCGGATCCAGTATCTTTACCGGTGCAGGCAACTGCTCCAACTGCTCTTTCCATGGCTCTGCCAGGCACGTATGTCCATGAACACCAACGAACTCCAGCAATGCATCCTCCAGCATTCTCACAAGGACTCCACCTGTACCCTGCAGAGAATAGGATGCATCAGTTCGCTGCAAAAAATTCACCCTCATAATAAAAGTATTCCAAAGAGGATCGTCTATAGAAATATATGAAATAAATAGTGGTGGACGATACTTCCCTGGAAATAATTCAATATCCTCTCGTGCTTTGATAGCTATCTCCGTGGTGTCCTCTCTCAGCTGCTCAGGTAAATCTGGATCATAGGTGTGGACCTCTTCAATAGGCTCGTCAAACTGTGACACGTCCAAGCATACCTCCGGTCCATAATCGTATGTGTGCTGCAAAAGGTATGACGTGTCAAAAATATCTGAGTCAAAATAAATATCGAATGGAATACATGATTCAGAAATAGAGTGGGTAAAAATATCTCCCTGAGTGGGAGCAGGAAGCTCTGTGAGATAGTCCTCGACGTCAGTGGAAGAATGAGGTGGCTGCGGGAGCTCTAATGGTGGAGGATAGTGCTCGGGATCCTCATGAATGATTGTGTCCTCGTCCTGATGAACGACCTCCTCGGTGATAAGCTCTTGCTCCGTGTGTAAGGCCTCCTCAAAAGCATGATTCGGCTCTGCAAGGTAAATTACAGCAATGTCTTCTCCATCTGAATCATCTCCATCCATCCACTCATCGTATGGACTAGCTGTGTCTGTGGGTGTGGGAGTGACGACGGTGAAACCTGACTCTGCAGCAACACGCCCTGAGTATCACATCGCAGTTCTCTCATCAGAAGTGGCTGCATCTGTGCCTGGTGCCGTTGTCTCCTCAGATGTGGAAGCATCAATGTCCTCAGCCTGACGTCCAAGAATCTCATCCAGGTACACATAAAAATGTGTGGTCCATATGATCACAGCCTTAGTGGAAGGTAGAGGTGGCTGCGGAAGCTCAACTGCAGGTGGGCAAGACTCTGGATTTATCTGAATGAAGTTGCCCTCGTCCCAGAGTGCTGCCTCAGTAAGGTAATGCTCTGGCTCCGCATGTGATGCCTCCCCGTGAACTATCAATGTAGGCTCTCTCTGGAATGGTGATGTTGGCTGCTCATGTGTGTCAACTTGTGGGGATGCATCATGTGAAGGGGAATGCCCACGAGCAATCCAAAAATTTAATCTATCTCCCTCAAGACTGACATGGATGTCCTCCTCAATTGTTCCTGCAGCTGAAACATGGTTCATAACAAAATCTGCAAATCGTAGATCAAATGCATCACCTGCTGTAATGCTCTCTGAACCGGTGAACCTCACTGACTCCAAGAGGCCCTCCAATAAGTTCTGAAATGCTTCCTCCACAAAATCTGTGGTCCACATAATACCATCCATAACACCTGATAAACAAAGATAAATACCTGGAGAAAAATATCAGTGGCATAAAAGAATATAGAAATGAAAATAACGGTGGCAGGGGTGAAAATTCCCTTTTGTTAAAATATTTTTTTCGTAGTCTAATCAACCTAATTGTGACAAATTGGCACCCAACGGGAAACACCTCCCCGGAAACAGCGCCAAAAACTTGATCACGCCCCGGATACACGTCCCGGAGCGGCGACACTGTAGTCTTACCGCAAGCGCACGGTGTAGCGGCGAGCGGGTATCGAACACAGGGAAGCCTAATAACAGTGTCTTCTTCAATCACCTGGCTATAAGAATATTCGAGAAATGTTCGCAAATATGCGGTCACAGTCGTTCAATTGTATAAAAGAAATAACAAATTAATAAAGACGCCTAGGGATAGGGAATCCCCGCTACTTGCCGTATCTCATCGTTGTGATTCGTAGGTTTAACAATTGCTAGACTTGAAATTCGGGTGAACTAGTTGCAACTAAATGTAAAACCAAGCTCACGCTCTCACGCTATTATCGGTCTATAGCAAACCTAGGGTAGGGTCCAATCTCTTGCAAACCCTAACCTAGGCAAACTAGCGTGAAGAACAACATCATCGTTCAATCGTATCTCGAGCCCACTCTCGTGCAAACTCGAGCTACGACCAAGGATTGGGATAGTTCCTACCCGTCCAATCTCTTGCAAACGGGTATTGGTATAGAATTACAATCGAAAACCCTAGTTTCGGTCCAATCTCTTGCAAACCGATTTCGGAGAAATTCAATTGCAACCTAATTCGAATTTCTAAGGCTTCCTATCGAGTTGGGATCCAATCTCTTGCAAATCCCAATCGGTATGAATCCCTAGCTATTCGTATTAAATCAATCACAAACTAACCCTAATCAATCCTAGCAATTCTTTTACCAATTCATCACAAATTTGAAATTGGGCGCGTAGGGCTCATCCCTACGCCCTAAGACGATGAAACTACTCACAATTCATAATCAAATCCAATAGAAATTCACAAGTAAAATCAATGGAATTCACAGCAATATTCAAAATATCAATAAAAATGTAGTTTTTGAGGGAGAGAGAGACAAACCAATGAAGAACAAAATAGCATCCAACAAATTATCACTTTTCTCTCCTCCCTAAAAGCTAAATCTAATCCCTAAAAAGTTAATCTAAAAAGGCTGCCAAAAAGTTCTGAAAAAGCCCCCTTTAACTAGGTTAAAAACTGGGGTTAAATACCCCCCAAAATCGCCCAAAAAATCCTGACAAAAATGCCCCTGCGCAGCCTCAAAATCGCAGTTTACGCTACAGGCAGCGCGGCTCACTCGGTCGAGTGAAAAATGTCACTCAGCCGAGTGAGAGACCCTGACAGATTCCAGAGAGTTGGGGGTCTTGGGGGGTCGTCTCCTCGGGAGTCACTCGGGCGAGTGACTTTTCTTCACTCGGGCGGACGGTCGTTCGTCACTCGGCCGAGTCAGTCTTTGGGGCTGACTGACGGATTCCAGAGAGTTGGTCATTCTTGGTTGCCTTCGTCTTGGCTCCACTCGGGCGAGGGATGACTCGGTGCTCGGCCGAGTGGTATGGCGATGCTCGGTCGAGTGCACGCTGATATCAGCTCTGTTGCGTGTCCGATCTGGCCGGTCGAGCGGGCTGTCTATGCTCGGCCAAGTGTCTCTTTCACTTGGCCGAGTGGCATGCTAGAAATGCCCATTCTTCGTATTTTTGCCTCTTCGTCGCTCCTACGACGTTCTTTCTTCTTCCACTCCTCTCCAATCGCAGAATACCCCTCAAGAGAGTCGTCGGTGACACTCCGGAGTGGGTGCATCTCAGAATCACTCTAAATCGCTCCAAATCTCCTGAAATACGACAAAAACAACAAATCGTGAAAAGCATCACAATATTGTCGAATAAACATGAAAAAACACGACTTGAGCGATCTAAATGGCATGCAATCATGCAGAAAAAAGGTGTAAAATACGGAGTGATCACGATGCTTCTGGCAAGGGTCTCGGTTGTGTGTTGCATCAGCACGGGCATGTTGTGGTGTATGCTTCATGTCAGCTCAAGACTCATGAGAAAAATTACCCGACGCACGATTTGGAGTTGGCTGCTGTCGTGTTTACGCTCAAGATTTGGAGGCACTTCCTGCTGAGTGAGAAAGTGAAGATCTTCACCGATCACAAAAGCTTGAAGTATATTTTTACTCAGAAGGAGCTCAACAAGCAACAACATCGATGGTTGGAGCTCATGGTGGATTATGAGATTGATTTGCAGTTTCACCCTGGCAAGGTGAATGTGGTTCCTGATGCGCTGAGTAGGCTTCCAGCGGTGATGATTTTGACCTCGCAGTGGAGATTACAGCATGATTTTTGCGAGTCTGGATTTGAGATTGTTCTTCCTGGAGAAGCTTCTTCGTTGATGAGTATGCAGATTCAGTCGTCGATTGTGGATTGGATCAAGGCTGGCCATGCTGGAGATCCGAAGCTGGTGAAGATTAGGGAGCAGGTAGAAGCCGGTCTGCGGACTGGCCTTTTGATTCATAAGGATGGCTCGCTGAGGTTTGGAGCCAGGTTGTGTGTGCCAGCTGGGGATATCAGAGAGGAGTTGTTGGTGGAGGCACACAGTTCGCCGTATTCTGTGCATCCTGGTGGGCCAAGATGTACAAGGATCTTCGTCTGAACTTTTGGTGGCATGGTATGAAGAGGAGCATGGCTCGGAGTGTAGCCAAGTGCTTGGTTTGCCCGCAAGTGAAGGCGGAGCATCAGCATACGGCCGGGTTGCTACAACCGCTTCTGATTCCGGAGTGGAATTGGAAACACATCACTATGGATTTCGTGACTGGACTACCTCGGAGTCTGAAGCAGAATGACGTGATTTGGGTGATCGTAGATCGATTGACCAAATCCGCGCACTTTATTCCATTCCGAGTAGGACAGTCCACTGAGGCGCTAGCGAGGAGATACATGGAGGTAAATTCACTTACTCTCCGTTTCTATTTCCTTTTCCTAGTTTAGATAGTGATGTAACATGAATCGTGCAGGAGATCGTACGACTTCACGGAGTCCCTGTGAGTATCGTGTCGGACAGAGACACGAGGTTCACATCTCAGTTTTGGCAGAGTTTACAGAAGAGTTTGGGTACGCGTCTGAGTTTCAGCACGGCGTACCATCCGTAGACGGATGGCCAGTCCTAGAGGACGATTCAGATCTTAGAGGACATGCTGAGGGCGTGCATGTTAGATTTCAAGGGTTCGTGGGAGGACCATCTACATCTGGTAGAGTTTTCCTACAACAACAGCTTCCAGGCGAGTATTGGCATGGCGCCTTTCGCCGCTATTTATGGGAGGAAATGTCGATCGCCATTGAGTTGGGATGACGTTGGTGATCGGGAGCTGTTGGGACCTGAGATGATTGTGGAGGCCGTGGATGTTGTCAGGAACATTCGTGAGAGGTTGAGGATTTCTCAGGACTGTTTTAAGCGTTGGGCGGATGCTAAACGCCGTCCTTTGGAGTTTCAGCCGGGCGATCATGTGTTCTTGAAGATTTCCCCGAATCGTGGACTGATTCGCTTTGGGAAGCGAGGGAAGTTGAGCCCACGATACATTGGACCGTTTAACATTTGGGATAGAGTTGGCGAGGTAGCCTACTGCTTGGCCTTGCCGCCATCTTTGGAAGGAGTTCACAATGTTTTCCATGTGTCGCAGCTTCGTCGAATGAATGTTATAATATACTCATAACCCATTTGTGATTTTGTAAAACCCTAATAAAAATGAATGTTGTTTTGATGATTGTTTCTCCATAACATCGACTTCCCCGTAGATTAGCGTTCGTGAGACGAACCTTCGTGATCGTCATCCTCGGTGCTAGGCAAGTGAAACTTGCCACTTAGGGTTTTAGGCCAAGTTCTAGGCCATTTACTTGTTTTAGCATAAAAGAGACTAGGCAGTGAAAGGATAGCTGCCTAGACGTCCTTGATCTAGCTTGAAAACGAAGCTAGATCCGTCACCTTCATCATTCTTGCATGTCATGTTTAATTTCAATTAACTGTACGCGAATATCTGTTCAAGTCATTGCATACTTGCTTGTTTATCGTGTTTGTGTAGCACACGCTACTTTAAAATGTAAGCTGCGGCGAGTAGGATTTTGACTCCTACATCGTGACTTGAGGCTAGGTGCACCCCTATGCCAAATACACTTCCTAGCTCGTGATCCAGAATCGAGCATAGTGTGTTGCTAATCCCAATGCTCGATACATGTGGAGGGGTAGGGTTAAATGGTCGCTTGATCTTAGGAGTTGGCCCGATCAGCCACTCTAGCCAAAAGACGGAAACTCTGAGCACAAAGTGAAAATCGTGATAAGTGATTCGTGATAAGTGACTCGTGAATTAGTGATTTGGTAGCTTTTGCTACATCGTGCATGCTTGTCCCTTCTTGTCCTTTTTAACTGTTGCATCATACTTAAATGTCATGTCATTGCATCCTACTTGAACTGTTAGGTTGTTAGTTTACTTTCAGTTTCCTTGCCCAAGTCTTTTAGACTTGCTGACATGTGCCCCTCTCTCTTTTGGGTGACACATGTAAGATCCTGAGCCAGAGTTCGTTGGTGAGGACGTGGTGTTTGCTGACGCCGAGTCAGGACCCGTGTTTTCTATGGAGGAGTATGTGGACACCGGGGACCAGTCTTAGTGTCTTCGTTGAGCTTTCCCTTTTATTTTTAAACTGATGTAGTTGTCGGTGCGCAGCACCAATACTTTGTTATGTTGTCTTTTGTTGGCCATGTTTTGGGCCTTTGGACTCTTTCCTTTAGCCTGGTGGCTTTTCTGGATGTTGAATATTATTGTGGACAAATTCTGAGATTGGTTAACTTTTATCAGTCTCCCTTATCTTGTTATTATTATTGTTGTTCCGTTTGCACTTACAGGGACCTGCTTATGTTTTATTGACGCTTATCAGGCGTATGGCTTCACAGCTCCACGTCTGTGCGGACCTTCACACGTCTCGCCTCCATTGCTTTGGGAAGCGGGGCATGACACACGCGTGATCTGATGGGTCAAACGACAAAGATTCTATCTTTCAGCCCCCACCCGATCGGTTGGATACAGCCAACCGATCGGGTGATGCACGCGTGCACGACCCGGACAGCAGCTGAAGCAAAGTGGGCATCAACTGACCGGGTCGGAGACCGGTTCAATCCGACTGTCTTCTCTGAAAATTGAAGCTGAATTCCAACCGATCGGGTGACCTTCACCCGATCGGTTCATCTGTAGTTGATTCCTTCAAGAGGCGACCCGAA
The DNA here is from genome assembly GCA_030789695.1 of Scilla litardierei. Lineage (NCBI taxonomy): Eukaryota > Viridiplantae > Streptophyta > Magnoliopsida > Asparagales > Asparagaceae > Scilla > Scilla litardierei. Next base: position 43,341,820 of record CM061136.1, on the reverse strand, counting down.
GAGCTGACCCGACGGCTCGCTGACCGTACGAAAACGTCTGAAGCTTCTGTTTATTTGGGTGACGTTTCCAACCGATCGGTTGATTAATCAACGGATCGGTTCACCTGATGAGCTCAAGATCCAAACGACCAGAAGCTTCCGCCAACCGATCTCGTCGAGTGACCGGGTGATGTGTCTGAAAATGGCTGCCGAAGATCGCAGCAGGTTACCCGAACGGTTGATTCTTCACCCGATCAGGTGATGTAGTTTTCTATATATATTAGCCCTGGGCTTTCAGAAACGAGAGCTGTTGTATTCTTTCTGTTTTCTCTCCATTTTGTGACGGCTGGAATTTAATTGATATTTGTAAGTTGTCTGATCTATACCAAACTTTAATATAGTGTTATTTGCATTGATTTTACTACTTTTCAATCGCCGGATTATGTTTTTAACCGTCTATTTTCATTTAGATTGCTTTTTACCTAAAATGTGTGAGTAGTTCCCAAATCTGGGATTTGGGTGGAAACCCCTTCGTGGGTTCTCCCTAATGCGTCCATAGGACTAGGAAATCGATAGGGATTAGGAATCTATTGGTTACGCGGGGCGTTTTATTGTCATCGACGAGAAAAAGACCGCCTTTGACTGTTGGGCCAAGGGGGAATAAACTTGGCAGTTGACTCCCAAGCCATAGCTCACGCCCTTAGCGTAGACATCGACTCCTAGCGCGTGGGAATGACAGGACGAGATGTCGGGAGTTATCGTTGCGAGCTTAGTGCTCCTGGAGTCGGTCAGTGTTAATGGACATGGGAATGCGCACTGACTGAACCCGGGTAGTCTGGCGTATCATCCTGGGCACCGACCGGAATATCGGGCCCATGGGACGCTGGTATCACTCTTAGAGGCAACGCCTCACCATCAGACCCTAATTCCGATCGTTATCCTATCCACCGACCGTATTATCAAGAATCATATGATAGGGTGGAAACCGAAGTCTCGGGTTTCCCTTTATATTGTTTAACCCTCGCATTCTATTTCTGTGACAATCCATCTACCGATTCAGGCTAGCTCACCCATAGGGTGAATTTTGTCCTTTCTGACCCAAGCACAACCACGCCTCCCTGAGTTTGACCCCCAAGCCACACTACAACACCGTGCGCTTGCGGTTATAAATATTTAAATCTCGCACCCCAATCCTATTGCACCTTGCACATGATCACACAAACCGTGGGGACGTCATGTCCATACCCTCTCCCCTCCCGGAATTCACTACGTAGGAACTGCCGGGAGAAACTGAAATATCACTGAATTATGTAGGTATAGTGGAGGTATTGGACAGAAAGAGTACAGTCGTCGACGATGACTTTGCGTTTCACATTACGATTCACGTCGCCGGAAGCGACGATGATCATGATCCACATTCCGTTGCTGAATGCAAACGTAGAAATCACTAGCCAAAGTGGAATCAGGCATAGAAGCCGAGCTGGACTCGCTTCAAAAACGCAAAGTCTTTGGGCAAATAGTCCAGACACCTATCGGTGTCAAACCTGTGGGATACAAATGGGTATTCGTAATAAAAAGAAATGAAAATAATGAGATCGCACGCTACAAAGCTAGACTTGTAGCACAAGGATTTTCCAAAAGACCGGGTATTGACTATGATGAAACATACTCCCCGGTCATGGATGTGATCACTTTCAGATTCCTGATAAGCTTAACAGCAAAGGACGGCCTAGATATGCAGCTAATGGATTTGTGACTGCATATTTATACGGCAATCTCGACAAGGAGATATACATGAAACTTCCTGATGGCTTTTCTATGCCTGCTGAACTAAAAGATAGACCTCGGGACGTCTACTCTGTTAAGCTACAAAGATCATTGTATGGTCTCAAACAATCAGGAAGAATGTGGTATAACGGACTCAGTGAATTCCTTGTTCAACAAGGATTCACAAACAATGAAGTCTGCCCTTGTATCTTCATAAGAACAAAGGAAAAAGGATTCGTAATAATTGCTGTCTACATAGACGATCTAAATCTCATAGGATCTTCTGAAGATATCACTGAGATATCTGTAAGCCTAATAAAAGAATTTGAAATGAAAGACCTAGGCAAAACGAAATTCTGCCTTGGCTTACAGATTGAACATCTAAAAGATGGAATCATATTACATCAAACCACATGCACGAAGAAAATGTTGCAAAGATTCCATATGGACCAATGTCATCCACTGGGTACACCTATGGTGGTACGATCCCTGGATGCACATAAAGACCCCTTCCGGCCGCTGGAAGAGGGGGATGATATACTTGGTCCAGAAGTTCCTTATCTGAGTTCCATCGGAGCACTACTATATCTGGCAAACTGCACGCGTCCCAACATAGCGTTCGCAGTAAATTTGCTAGCCAGATACAGTGCAGCGCCCACACAGCGCCACTGGACCGGGGTTAAGCACATTCTGTGCTACCTCCAAGGGTCTACAGATCTGGGACTCTTCTACAAAAATGGAATATCCTCTACACTTGCTGGTTATGCTGATGCAGGTTACCTGTCTGATCCCCACAAAGCAAAGTCACAGACTGGGTATGTGTTTACCTACGGAGGGACAGCCATTTCCTGGAGATCCATCAAGCAAACCTTGACGGCAACCTCATCCAATCACTCTGAAATCATTGCCATCCATGAAGCAAGCAGAGAATGCATATGGCTACGCTCAGTTGTCCACCACATCCTGTCTACGACCGGACTGAAGACTGGAGATCTCGAGCCTACTATAATTTTCGAGGACAATGCTGCTTGCATAGCTCAGTTAGGAGGTGGCTTCATCAAAGGCGACAGAACGAAGCACATTTCACCAAAGTTCTTCTGGACGCACGAGCTACAGAGAGATGGCAAGATCGACATCAGACAAGTGCAATCATGTGGCAATTTGGCAGATTTGTTCACTAAAGCCCTTCCTACTGCCACTTTTAGGAAACTTGTACATAGGATTGGAATGAGACGCCTAAGAGATCTGAAAGCTTGAGAGCTTGTACAGATCAGGGGGAGTTAGGTAGAGTATGTACTCTTTTTCCTTAACTATGGTTTTTCCCACTGGGTTTTCCATAGCTAAAGGTTTTAATGAGGCAAATCTCACCAACTCAGGATCCTGAAGTATCCACCCCATGTGAGACTCTTCTACGCTCAGAATCCTGAAGTATTCACGAGCAGAGTCCACACCTATGGCTGGATAGAGGGGAGTGTTGTGAACGGTTATTTAACCATGTTGGTTGAGATTCTGGGCTATCCTAGAGATATGCCCATATCTTTATAGCCTATGTGTGTATTCTCCCCTATTGCCTATAAATAAAAAGCTAGGGGCTTCTCCCCCAATAGTTGATTCATAACATAACCAAATTTCCAATTTGGTAATTAGTTATTTATTTTATACCACCTATAAAAAAGTCCATAAGCCCAATATAGGAAAGCTCGTTAGAGGCCCGAAGAAGGGATCCAACATGCTCAGATGAGGCATATCCTATGCATGAAGTTACCAAAATGTCCCATAACAACTCCTATAAATAATCACCATGTCCTCCACGAAGAAGTCATACATTCTTATTCTCGACCTCACTCTATTTTGAGATTTCTTATTATCTTTCTCAGTTACTCATTTAAGACTTTAAGTAGTCGACTTGCTAACACTCTTGGTTGTTGTTGTGATATGCATGTCATGTGACCGTCCAATTATAAGCTGGCAGAAGCCCAATAATCAATCAGCCAATCACAACATCTTTGGTGTCATCTTTGGGAATCGACACAACCGACACAACCATGTATAACACACAAAACAACCATGATGAGGTTCAAGCAAATAGAGAAGCGCATGCTAGTCATAACCTAGGATGAGACAAGAATGTTGAAGAATGTGACACTTCACCCACACATCCAAGGACGGATCTATATTGGGGCCAGGGGGCATGTGACCCCCTAAGATTTGAGAATAAAATTAGGTATATGTCTTATGATTTAAAAAATTACCATGAGAATAATAGTAATATATATAATGTATTAATAACTTAACACCTCTTTGTTGTGTTTGAGTGGTTCTCGGGCTTTGACTAGGAATCATGCGTCTCTGACAGCACATGTTCGAATCCTGCCGACCAACATTTTTTTCCACACCTTTTATTGTTAATATTTAGAGGTATTAAAAAGCGAAAAACTCTATACCGTTGTAAACGGATGTTGACGAGTATTTGTATTAGGATTACGCCTTATCCATTGATAAGATCGTATCTATTGTACCTTATCCTTGTACGCTCTTCCCTCCACTATAAATAAAGAGCTGGGGGACTCCTCCCCAGATTGATGATTTACAACACATTATCAGCACGAGCCTTTAAATAATTTTCCACAAAAATCGATCGTTGTGAAAGCGAAGGAAAGGCGGTAGATCTACGTGCGCGGCTTCGTCTACTTCAAAAGGGCGTCGTCATCCACACATAAGTTTCGTCAACCATCGCTAGATCTGGAGGACGGATATAGAAGTATTATCCCTAAAAATTCAATTTTTAAATCATGATCATGATTTGTTTTTCCATCGATCTCGCAAGATCGGAGTGGAATATTCGACTAATAGTATAAAACGACAATGTTTAAACTTCGATTATCGTTTTCGTATCATTAAAACCCCTGTTTTAGGGTTGTTTTATCTGAAATAGTTCAAAACATATCAAAGAAAACGAACATCGAACCCCATCCCACGGCTACGTCGGTGACCTTGTCGCCGGTCGCTGTGGGTCGTCCACGCCCGCCCCGCAGGCGGTGTCGCCACCCCCCCCTCCGATCGTATAGCTGTGTGGCCCACGATGGTATTGTATGCGTTGACCTGAATACTTTGAAGGAAAACAAGGTCGACAAAAATGGACCTCACAACACACATTGGTTACACACTTTAATAGTTCGAGATAATGAATGTTTTAGAAGAAAATAATTTTATTCATTGATAAAGAAAAATGTGAACAATAGAAATTCGTACAGAAATTGTTACTGAATAAATTGGGATCTTCCTTGGGAGTCATTCGACAACCTGGGTGATGGGCAGGTCAGGCAATGCCCCTTTTCCTTTTTCTTTACCCTTCAAGGGTTTCATCAGTTGCCTTCACCTGTAAGTTGTTGACAAATTTCTTCAAATGGCCATGCTTGATTAAGGCTTCTATTTCCATCTTTAGCTTTAAACAATCATCGATGTCGTGACCATTATCTTGGTGATACCTGCAATATTTAAGGTCATCTCTCTTTTCATACCTGCCTTTCTACTTGGGAGGAGGTCGGTCGAAGAGTCCCTCGCCTTTTGCATAGGCCAGGACTTCCGTCCTTATAGCATTCAGCTTAGTGAATACCTCATCGGCTGTGCGTGCACGACCCTTGGGACTCCTTTCTCGTCATCGCCAATCCCTATGCTCTCAGTAAGATCCATCATGGGGGTGAGCTTCTCTCCTTGCTTCTCCATGTGGTCTCAAAGAGATTTTCTGTCGGGTGGCCAGTGCTGTAGGGGTTTTGACGGGCCCCCAGAGCTCGGATCTGTGTCTGTCCTAAGTCAGACGGACCACAGGGGCATAAAAGCGCAACGAAAAATCAAAAAAAAAACTAAGGCTAGCTAAACAATTTAGTTAGGCTCTGAGGGAGCCAGAACCTAGCCCGCTCTATGCCAACTTGGGGTGGATCTAACCACCCCAAGAGGGATATATTCTACAGCGAAAAAATTAAATCTACACTAAAATTGCTTAACCACATACACAGAATCTTGACCATAGAGCAGGCAAGATGTACCGCACCATCTTCTGATGCTCCTCATAGCCAAACCGCCTTGACTCGATCCGCCCGAGCCGTCACGCACCCTCGAACCGATCTGCCCAAGCCGACTCCTGCCTCCAAGCCGATCACATGCGGTAGAAAGTTTCACTTGAGTAGACCCGCGTCTTAGACGTCTGGATCCAAATCCAAACCCCCTTCGTAGTCTTGCTAGGACTAGTCCGGAGAATAGGAAGAAGAGAGAGAGAGAGAGAGAGAGAGAGAGAGAGAGAGAGAATAGTTTAGTCGTAGATTGAGCTAGCTCAAATATCCGGAGCTTTAATGACTGGTTTTCATGCATTTGGATTATCTATATTATATATATATATGTTTTGGTGGATTTTCTCCTCATGTGTGGTTTTCGTCTCCGTAGCTTTCATTTTCGATCGTTTCGTCGTGATTTTCTAGCTTCTTCCTTAGAATCGTTGATCTTGGAGTAAGTCGCTCATGACGAACTTCAAATCGCTCATATTTTAGAGTTAGAGTGATCCTAGAAGCCGTAGGAATCTTCCTAGAACTTCGCGCTTCAATTCGGCACTTTTAATGCACTTTAGTTGGTTCAAGAAGGGGGACCAAGCGACTAGATTGAGATCTAGTCGGTCAGGAACTCTACTGGAACCGACTAGTTCATTGAATCAAATGTACAAGAATTATTGTTTACTCTTAGTCGGTCTAAGAACAACCACCGACCGACTAGATGAAAAACTAGTCGGTCAGAACTTGCTCTCAGACCGACTAGTTCCTTTGATAAATTTCACCTAAGTTATTGTTTATCGTTAGTCGGTCCAAGAACAACCACCGACCGACTAGGTTGCAAACTAGTCGGTCAGCCATTGTTCTTTAACCGACTAAATCTTTGACCATTTCGACAACCTGAGTTACTGTTTGGTTTTAGTCGGTCACAGTTGGTCGACCGACCGACTAGTTGTTGAACTAGTCGGTCAACAACCCTTCTTTGACCGACTAACTGCTGTCGTAAACCTAGGGTTTGCCCAGCCGCCGGCTGTGCCTATTTAAACCCCCCCAAACGTTTTTCTTTCTTCCTTCATTTTCTCCTAGCCTCCTTCTTCCCCAAATCATCATCCATCTTCCCCTAGCCTTCCTCCTTCATCAAGAGCCCCTCTCCCTCTCCATTTAGGCCGGCCATCACCTCTAGGCCGCCGGAAAACCCCCAAAATCCCCAAAACCCCATTTCTCCAGATTTTCTCCCCATTTCCAGATCTGAACCGTAGGTTCCCGGATCGTTCTTCCGTCACCGTGCTTGCTCGGCATCGTTCTTCCGCTAACGATTCGGTAATAACTCGATCCTATAATGTTCTCTTAACCCATTTGTGTTTTTGTAAAACCCTAATGAAAATGGATGTTGTTTTGATGATTGTTTCTCCATAACAGCGACTTTCTCCGTAGATTAACGTTTGTGAGACGAACCTTCGTGATCGTCATCCTCGGTGCTAGGCAAGTGAAACTTGCCACTTGTCATGACCCGCTTCCCTGAAATGGAGGCGAGACGTGAAAAGGACCGCACGATAGTGGAGCTGTGAAGCCCCAAATCCGATAAGCGTCAATAAAACATAAGCAGGTCCCTGTAACCACAAACGGAACAACAATAATAACACAAGGAGAGACAGAAATAAAATTCGCATATATCATAATTGTCCAACATGAAAATTAAGCTTGACATCCAGAAAAGCCACCGGGCTAAAAGAAAGAGTCTAAAGGCCCAGAACAAGGCCAACAAAAGCAACAACATAACAAAGTATAGGTGCTACGCACCGACCACAAAACAGCAGTCTAAACAAAAGGAAAACTCAACGAAGACACTAGGACTGGTCCCCAGTGTCCACGTACTCCCCGTTAAACACAAGCTCGGGCTCGGCGTCAGCAAACACCTCGTCCTCAACAAGGTACTCAGGCTCAGGATCTAACATGTGTCACCCAAAAGAGTAAAGGGGCACATGTCAGCAAGTCTAAAAGACTTGGGCAAGGAAACTGAAAGTAAGGCAACTAGCAACCTAGCAGTTATAGTATGCATGACATGGCAGTTATAACATGAGTGCACAAGCAAGACATGGCGAGACAATAAGTACAAGAGAACGATTATCGGGACAAGACAAGAGTAGCCAAGCTACTAACAATCTCAATCAATTCACTAGTCACATTTCAAGTTGTTTGTAGATGTTTACGCCTTACAGCTGAATGGGTTGGCATTCACGCTGATTGGCCGCTTAACAACTACCCCAAAACCCAGAGTTTACGCCTTACCACTGCAGTTGCTGATCGGGCAGACTCCCAGTTGATTGGCCGCTTAACTCTTACACCCAATACCCACATGTAATCGAGCCAGGGTCCCCGCACACGAGCTCAGTAAATGAGCCAGGGTTGCCCCGCACAGGAGCTCGTATTCTAGTTCACGATTCATAAACAATTGGCGTAGGGGTGCACCTAGCCGGAAACAAGCAATTCGGGCATTGGCTATCAACCAACACATGGCCCGCTTCTGGAACACGAGCCAGGAACACAAGCATTGTAGCGAAGCTACGCAATCATGGAAACACTTAAAGAATGCAATGACATGACAATTAATTCGCGTACCGTTCATGGAAATTAAACATGACATGGTAATTGTGCAACATGATATATGTCGGAACTAGCTTCGTTGTCAAGCTAGTTCCCCAATTTACGCCTAGGCGAGTATCATTTCGTCGCCTAGCCTCTTTTACGCCTACAACAAGCAAATGGCCTAAAACATGGCCTAAACCCTAAGTGGCAAGTTTCACTTGCCTAGCACCGGAAATGACAATCGCGAAGGTGCGTCTCACGGATGCTAATCTACGGGGTAGTCGCTGTTATGGAGAAACAATCATCAAAACAACAAGAATTTCATTAGGGTTCCACAAAACACAACGGGTTATGAAAACATCAAGAGATCGATTTATTACCGTGAGGAAGCGGTAGAAGCACTCCGGAGAACCTATGGATCAGATCTGGAATGGATGGAGAAGTTTGGAGAACTAGGAGTTTTGGGGGATTTTGGGGGTTTGATGAGATTTTGAGGTAGATGAGAGGTAGAATGTGTTGAGGGATGGTTTGGATGATGGATCTTGGGTTTGGGATGAAGGAATAAGGGTTTGAGGTAGAATGGGACTCAATGGGTGAGAAACTAGGGTTTTTGGTCGAGTGGAGGAAGAAGAAAACGTTTGGGAGGGGTTTAAATAGGATGGGCTGGCGGCTGCCCAGAAATTAGGGTTTTTACACAGATTAGTCGGTCAAAGAGCAACCACTGACCGACTAGTTTGGGAACTAGTCGGTCGGTTGACCAACGTAAACCGACTAAGTGTAAACAGTAACTCCTGTACAGAATTAGGATTTAGATTTAGTCGGTCAAAGAACAACTACTGACCGACTAGTTTGACATCTAGTCGGTCGATGAACGTTCTTAGACCGACTAAGAGTGAACAGTACTGATACCAAAAATTAGTTAAAGAATTAGTCGGTTAAAGAAGCATTGCTGACCGACTAGTTTGCAACCTAGTCGGTCAACCAACGTTCTTAGACCGACTAACGACAAACAGTAACTCCTGAATAATTTAGAAAGCCAACTAGTCGGTTCAAGAAGGCTTGCCGACCGACTGGATCGTCATCTAGTCGGTCGGTGCCCCTTCTTACACTGGCTAATTAGCACCAAAAGTACCGATTTGGAGCGCGGAGCTCCGGGATCGATTCCTAGGACTCCTAGGCTTGATCTAACAATAAGATATGACCGATACGAAGCCCGTCACGAATGACTTGCTCCCAAAATCGACGATTCTAAGAAAGAAGCTAGAAAACACGACGATACGATTGAAAATGAAAGTCACGGAGACGAAAACCACACATAAGGAGAAAATCCACCAAAACATATAATATAATATAATAAATCCAGATACATGAAAACCAGTCGTTACATCCTCCCCAACTTAAGAAAAATTCCGTCCTCGGAATTTCCCAACACTCACGTGTCCGGGAACAAAAGTGGGAAACGCTCTCGCATCTCATCCTCATTCTCCCAAGTAGACTCTCCAGGAGAGCCATGTTGCCACATCACCCTCACAAGATTGACAATCTTGTTCCGAAGTGATTTCTGATGCCTGTCCAGAATCTGCACTGGATGTTGGTCATACATCATATCAAGGCGAACGGTAATCTCTGAAAAATCCACAGCATGAGATGGATCACTAATGTATCGACGAAACTGTGACACATGGAAAACATTGTGAACTCCTTCCAAAGATGGCGGCAAGGCCAAGCGATAAGCTACCTCGCCAACTTTCTCCAGAATGTCAAACGGTCCAATGTATCGCGGGCTCAACTTCCCTCGCTTCCCAAAACGAATCACACCACGATTCGGGGAAATATTCAAGAACACATGGTCGCCCGGCTGAAACTCTAAAGGACGCCGTTTAGCATCCGCCCAATGCTTAAAACGGTCCTGAGCAATCCTCAACCTCTCCCGAATGTTCCTGGCAATATCCACGGCCTCTACAATCATCTCAGGTCCCAACAACTCCCGATCACCGACGTCATCCCAACTCAATGGCGATCGACATTTCCTCCCATAAAGAGCGGTGAAAGGCGCCATGCCAATACTCGCCTGGAAGCTGTTGTTGTAAGAAAACTCTACCAGATGTAGATGGTCCTCCCACGAACCCTTGAAATCCAACATGCACGCCCTCAGCATGTCCTCCAAAATCTGAATCGTCCTCTCGGACTGGCCATCCATCTGCGGATGGTACGCCATGCTGAAACTCAAACGCGTACCCAAACTCTTCTGTAAACTCTGCCAGAACTGAGATGTGAACCTCGTGTCTCTGTCTGATACGATACTCACGGGGACTCCGTGAAGTCACACAACCTCCTGCACGATTCACGTTACATCACTATCTAAACTAGGGAAAGGAAATAAAAACGGAGGGTAAAAGAATTTTACCTCCATATATCTCCTCGCTAGCGCCTCAGTGGACTGTCCCACCCGGAATGGGATAAAGTGCGCGGATTTGGTCAATCGATCTATGATCACCCAAATCGCGTCATTCTGCTTCGGACTTCGAGGTAGTCCAGTCACGAAATCCATAGTGATGTGTTGCCATTTCCACTCCGGAATCGAAAGCGCATGTAGCAACCCGGCCGTTCGCTGATGCTCCGCCTTTACTTGCTGACAAACCAAGCACTTGGCTACACTCCGAGCCACACTCCTCTTCATGCCATGCCACCAAAAGTTCAGACGAAGATCCTGGTACATCTTGGTGCCACCAGGATGCACATAATACGGCGAACTGTGTGCCTCCACCATCAACTCCTCTCTAATATCCCCAGCCGGCACACACAACCTGGCTCCAAACCTCAGCGAGCCATCCTCATGAACCAAAAAGTCAGTCCGCAGACCGGCTTCAACCTGCCCCCGAATCTTCACCAGCTTCGGATCCTCAGCCTGGCCAGCCTTAATCCGATCCACGATCGTCGACTGTATCTGCATACACATCAACGAAGAAGCCTCCCCAGGAAGAGCAATCTCAACACCAGACTCGCAAAAATCCTGCTGCAATCTCCACTGCGAGGTCAAAATCATCCCCGCGGGAAGCCTACTCAGCGCATCAGGAACCACATTCACCTTGCCAGGGTGAAACTGCAAATCAATCTCATAATCCGCCATGAGCTCCAACCATCGACGCTGTCGCATGTTGAGCTCCTTCTGAGTAAAAATATACTTCAAGCTTTTGTGATCGGTGAAAATCTTCACTTTCTCACTCAGCAAGAAGTGCCTCCAAATCTTAAGAGCAAACACAACGGCGGCCAACTCCAAATCATGCGTCGGGTAGTTCTTCTCATGAACCTTAAGCTGACGAGACACATACGTCACAACATGCCCGTGCTGATGCAACACACAACCGAGACCCTTGCCAGAAGCATCGCAAAAGATCTCAAATCCACCGCTGTAATCAGGCACAACAAGGATAGGGGCAGTCGTCAAACACTCTCTCAGAACACCAAAAGCACTCTCACAATCACCCGACCAAACAAAAGGAACATCCTTCCGCGTCAACCTGGTCATCGGCTCAGCAATACGGGAAAAGTCCTTAATGAAACGCCGATAGTAACCAGCAAGTCCAAGGAAACTCCGAATCTCAGACGCAGACGACGGAACTGGCCACTCTCTGATGGCCCTAATCTTCTCGGGATCCACTGAAATACCATCTCCAGTCACCACATGCCCGAGAAAAGCAACTCTATCCAGCCAAAACTCGCACTTCGAAAACTTAGCATACAACCGATGCTTCCTCAAAATCTCCAATACCGTCCTTAAGTGCGAGGCATGCTCTTCCTCCGACTTCGAATAGATCAGAATGTCGTCAATAAAGATAACGACAAACTTATCCAAAAAGTTGTAAAAAATCAGGTTCATCAGATTCATGAAAACTGCGGGTGCGTTAGTTACGCCGAAATGCATAACCACGAACTCATAGTGTCCATACTTCGTCCTAAACGCTGTTTTCGGAACATCTCCCTTCTTCACCTTCAACTGATGGTAACCACTCCTCAAATCCAACTTAGAAAACACCCTCGAACCTCCAAGCTGATCAAATATATCATCGATGCGAGGCAACGTGTATTTATTCTTAATGGTCACCGCATTCAACTCTCGATAGTCCATGCACATGCGACGCGAACCATCCTTCTTCTTCACCAACAGCACCGATGCTCCCCATGGAGACACACTAGGGTTGATATAACCCTTCTGCAAAAGCTCATCCAGCTTCTTCCGCAATTCCTCCAACTCAGCAGGTGCCATTCGATACGGCGCCTTCGAAATCGGCTGCGCTCCCGGAACAAGATCAATAGAAAATTCTAGAGCTCGATCAGGTGGCAAACCAGACATCTCCTCGGGGAAGATGTTGCCAAAATCACGCACCACAGCTGGCCACTCCAGCTCCATCTACAAAGCCACAACCTCCACCGGTCTGGCCCGAAACCTGACAGGACCAAGCGAACTGCTACCACGACTGAACTCAAATACTGGGTGTCCGGGAATCTCGAACACCACCTTCTTCCTCCGACAGTCGATCGTAGCATAGAAGCTCGCAAGCCAGTCCATCCCAAGAACTGCATCATAGTTGATGATGTCATGGACAATGAAATCAGCGAAAAGCTCATGTCCACAGACCACCAACAAGTAAGAGTTGCAACCACGATGCACCGAGACCACGCCATTCCCTGTAATGATATTCCAACTCTTGGGAAGAGGGGACGTCGACAAGGAATGCCTCTCCACAAAGCTCCGAGAAATAATGCACATCGATGCACCAGAGTCAAAGAGGACTCGTGCAGGAAATGTGCGCACCAAAACCACACCTAACAAGCAATTAACAATCAAACCCTAGTCTAGCAAACAACCATGTTCAAGCAAACAACATAATCTAACAATCAAAACCAGCTAGGAAAGTAACAACTAGATTGAGGATTACCTACGATAACCTCATCCACAGCCTCGCTCTCCACAGTGGTCATCAGAAAAGCTTGCCTCCTTGGCGGAACAGCCTGCCGAAAGGCCTGCCCCTGAGGGACAAGAGGTGCTCCACGACCAGCAGGAACAGACGCTCGCTGCTGCAACGGCTGTGCTGCAACAGGTGCCCTCCGCAGCTGATTCACATGCCGACAATCCTTCGCGACATGGGAAGCATCACCACAAACCAAACACTGGCCCAGAAACTTCCTACACTGATCCTTGATGTGACCAGGCTTGCCGCAGAAATGGCAAGTCTTCAGAACAGGCCCTCCTGGCCTCTTAAACTGAGCTGGCTGATTAGGCTTGAAACCAGGCCTAACCACCGCCCTGGCCTGCTCCATAGGCCTCTTCCCAGCACCGGAAACATGTCCTATCCTTTGACTCAGGTTCAGCTCCTGCCTCCTCGCAGCGACCAGAACCTTCTGATAAGAGTCCAGATCAGAGGAAGACACAAAACTCTGGAGCTCCAAAGCAAGTCCCTGCAGGAACCTCTGAGCCCTCTCATCAGCATCCTGCACCATCTTCGGTGCGAACCGACTCAGCCTAGTGATCTCTTGGTGGTACAGGTCCACCGTCAAGCTCCCTTGCTTCAGATCAATGAAGCGCTGCAGCATCTCCTTCCTAGCAGCCTTCGGAAAGAACTCCTCATCAAACCTGGACTTAAAGGTAGTCCAAGCTATCGGCTCCACCAACATCTTCTCTTCCGCATCCCACCCGTTCCGAGCATTATCCTTAAGTTGCCTCTTCGCCAAATCAACCCATCCAGCCGGGGTGATCTTGGCCATCTTCAAGTTATCCTCAATGTTCCGAATCCACTCATCGGCAGCCAGAGGACCCTCAGACCCATCAAAATATGCGGGACCCAGCTCCCGAAATTGCTTCGCTCCCGGCTCGGAGCGAGGGACATCCGGAAGGGCCCGGGCAGCTCGAGCAAGTGGAGCATTCTGAACTTGCAGGAGCACGCCCTGCTACACTTGCATCATCTGGAGCATCATCCGCATCATCTCTCCGTTGGTGGGTTCCCGCTCGGGCTCCTCATCATGAGGGAGCGCACCACTACCTCCACCACGGGTGAATCGCCTTCCTGCCATCTAATGACACAGAAAACGAAGCAGATTAGACTCATAGCTAATGACTCGGACGTCAAACTTAGTTTATTGGACATTCTAATATTATTATCGTCACTCCGATAATCGCAGTTACAGAAGGACCTGCATGGGCCACCAACAAAACCTGTCACGACCCGCTTCCCTGAAATGGAGGCGAGACGTGAAAAGGTCCGCACGAGAGTGGAGCTGTGAAGCCCCAAACCCGATAAGCGTCAATAAAACATAAGCAGGTCCCTGTAACCACAAACGGAACAACAATAATAACACAAGGAGAGACAGAAATAAAATTCTCATATCTCATAATTGTCCAACATGAAAATTAAGCTTGACATCCAGAAAATCCACCAGGCTAAAAGAAAGAGTCTAAAGGCCCAGAACAAGGCCAACAAAAGCAACAACATAACAAAGTATAGCTGCTACGCACCGACCACAAAACAGCAGTCTAAACAAAAGAAAAACTCAACGAAGACACTAGGACTGGTCCCCAGTGTCCACGTACTCCCCGTCAAACACAAGCTCGGGCTCGGCGTCAGCAAACACCTCGTCCTCAACAAGGTACTTAGGCTCAGGATCTAACATGTGTCACCCAAAAGAGTAAAGGGGCACATGTCAGCAAGTCTAAAAGACTTGGGCAAGGAAACTGAAAGTAAGGCAACTAGCAACCTAGCAGTTATAGTATGCATGACATGGCAGTTATAACATGAGTGCACAAGCAAGACATGGCGAGACAATAAGTACAAGAGAACGATTATCGGGACAAGACAAGAGTAGCCAAGCTACTAACAATCTCAATCAATTCACTAGTCACGTTTCAAGTTGTTTGTAGATGTTTACGTCTTACAGCTGAATGGGTTGGCATTCACGCTGATTGGCCGCTTAACAACTACCCCAAAACCCAGAATTTACGCCTTACCACTGCAGTTGCTGATCGGGCAGACTCCCAGTTGATTGGCCGCTTAACTCTTATCCCCAATACCCACATGTAATCGAGCCAGGGTCCCCGCACACGAGCTCAGTAAATGAGCCAGGGTTGCCCCGCACAGGAGCTCGTATTCTAGTTCACGATTCATAAACAATTGGCGTAGGGGTGCACCTAGCCGGAAACAAGCAATTCGGGCATTGGCTATCAACCAACACATGGCCCGCTTCTGGAACACGAGCCAGGAACACAAGCATGTAGCGAAGCTACGCAATCATGGAAACACTTAAAGAATGCAATGACATGACAATTAATTCGCGTACGGTTCATGGAAATTAAACATGACATGGTAATTGTGCAACATGATATATGTCGGAACTAGCTTCGTTGTCAAGCTAGTTCCCCAATTTGCGCCTAGGCGAGTATCATTTCGTCGCCTAGCCTCTTTTACGCCTACAACAAGCAAATGGCCTAAAACATGGCCTAAACCCTAAGTGGCAAGTTTCACTTGCCTAGCACCGGAAATGACGATCGCGAAGGTTCGTCTCACGGATGCTAATCTACGGGGTAGTCAATGTTATGGAGAAACAATCATCAAAACAACAAGAATTTCATTAGGGTTCCACAAAACACAACGGGTTATGAAAACATCAAGAGATCGATTTATTACCGTGAGGAAGCGGTAGAAGCACTCCGAAGAACCTATGGATCAGATCTGGAATGGATGGAGAAGTTTGGAGAACTAGGGTTTTTGGGGGATTTTGGGGGTTTGATGAGATTTTGAGGTAGATGAGAGGTAGAATGTGTTGAGGGATGGTTTGGATGATGGATCTTGGGTTTGGGATGAAGGAATAAGGGTTTGAGGTAGAAGGGGGTTCAATGGGTGAGAAACTAGGGTTTTTGGTCGAGTGGAGGAAGAAGAAAACGTTTGGGAGGGGTTTAAATAGGATGGGCTGGCGGCTGCCCAGAAATTAGGGTTTTTACACAGATTAGTCGGTCAAAGAGCAACCACTGACCGACTAGTTTGGGAACTAGTCGGTCGGTTGACCAACGTAAACCGACTAAGTGTAAACAGTAACTCATGTACAGAATTAGGATTTAGATTTAGTCGGTCAAAGAACAACTACTGACCGACTAGTTTGACATCTAGTCGGTCGATGAACGTTCTTAGACCGACTAAGAGTGAACAGTACTGATACCAAAAATTAGTTGAAGAATTAGTCGGTTAAAGAAGCATTGCTGACCGACTAGTTTGCAACCTAGTCGGTCAACCAACGTTCTTAGACCGACTAACGACAAACAGTAACTCCTGAATAATTTAGAAAGCCAACAAGTCGGTTCAAGAAAGCTTGCCGACCGACTGGATCGTCATCTAGTCGGTCGGTGCCCCTTCTTACACCGGCTAATTAGCACCAAAAGTACCGATTTGGAGAGCGGAGCTCCGGGATCGATTCCTAGGACTCCTAGGCTTGATCTAACAATAAGATATGACCGATACGAAGCCCGTCACGAATGACTTGCTCCCAAAATCGACGATTCTAAGAAAGAAGCTAGAAAACACGACGATACGATCGAAAATGAAAGTCACGGAGACGAAAACCACACATAAGGAGAAAATCCACGAAAACATATAATATAATATAATAAATCCAGATACATGAAAACCAGTCGTTACATCCTCCCCAACTTAAGAAAAATTCCGTCCTCGGAATTTCCCAACACTCACGTGTCCGGGAACAAAAGTGGGAAACGCTCTCGCATCTCATCCTCATTCTCCCAAGTAGACTCTCCAGGCGAGCCATGTTGCCACATCACCCTCACAAGATTGACAATCTTGTTCCGAAGTGATTTCTGACGCCTGTCCAGAATCTGCACTGGATGCTGGTCATACGTCATATCGGGGCGAACGGTAATCTCTGAAAAATCCACAGCATGAGATGGATCGCTAATGTATCGACGAAGCTGCGACACATGGAAAACATTGTGAACTCCTTCCAAAGATGGCGGCAAGGCCAAGCGATAAGCTACCTCGCCAACTTTCTCCAGAATGTCAAACGGTCCAATGTATCGCGGGCTCAACTTCCCTCGCTTCCCAAAATGAATCACACCACAATTCGGGGAAATCTTCAAGAACACATGGTCGCCCAGCTGAAACTCTAAAGGACGACGTTTAGCATCCGCCCAATGCTTAAAACGGTCCTGAGCAATCCTCAACCTCTCCCGAATGTTCCTGACAATATCCACGGCCTCTACAATCATCTCAGGTCCCAACAACTCCCGATCACCGACGTCATCCCAACTCAATGGCGATCGACATTTCCTCCCATAAAGAGCGGCGAAAGGCGCCATGCCAATACTCGCCTGGAAGCTGTTGTTGTAAGAAAACTCTACCAGATGTAGATGGTCCTCCCACAAACCCTTGAAATCCAACATGCACGCCCTCAGCATGTCCTCCAAAATCTGAATCGTCCTCTCGGACTGGCCATCCGTCTGCGGATGGTACGCCGTGCTGAAACTCAGACGCGTACCCAAACTCTTCTGCAAACTCTGCCAGAACTGAGATGTGAACCTCGTGTCTCTGTCTGACACGATACTCACGGGGACTCCGTGAAGTCGCACAACCTCCTGCACGATTCACGTTACATCACTATCTAAACTAGGGAAAGGAAATAAAAACGGAGGGTAAAAGAATTTTACCTCCATATATCTCCTCGGTAGAGCCTCAGTGGACTGTCCCACCCGGAATGGGATAAAGTGTGCAGATTTGGTCAATCGATCTATGATCACCCAAATCGCGTCATTCTGCTTTGGACTCCGAGGTAGTCCAGTCACGAAATCCATAGTGATGTGTTGCCATTTCCACTCCGGAATCGGAAGCGGTTGTAGCAACCCGGCCGTTCGCTGATGCTCCGCCTTTACTTGCTGACAAACCAAGCACTTGGCTACACTCCGAGCCACACTCCTCTTCATGCCATGCCACCAAAAGTTCAGACGAAGATCCTGGTACATCTTGGTGCCACCAGGATGCACATAATACAGCGAACTATGTGCCTCCGCCATCAACTCCTCTCTAATATCCCCAGCCGGCACACACAACCTGGCTCCAAACCTCAGCGAGCCATCCTCATGAACCAAAAAGTCAGTCCGCAGACCGGCTTCAACCTGCCCCCGAATCTTCACCAGCTTCGAATCCTCAGCCTGGCCAGCCTTAATCCGATCCACGATCGTCGACTGTATCTGCATACACATCAACGAAGAAGCCTCCCCAGGAAGAGCAATCTCAACACCAGACTCGCAAAATTCCTGCTGCAATCTCCACTGCGAGGTCAAAATCATCCCCGCGGGAAGCCTACTCAGCGCATCAGGAACCACATTCACCTTGCCAGGGTGAAACTGCAAATCAATCTCATAATCCACCATGAGCTCCAACCATCGACGCTGTCGCATGTTGAGCTTCTTCTGAGTAAAAATATACTTCAAGCTTTTGTGATCGGTGAAAATCTTCACTTTCTCACTCAGCAAGAAGTGCCTCCAAATCTTAAGAGCAAACACAACGGCGGCCAACTCCAAATCATGCGTCGGGTAGTTCTTCTCATGAACCTTAAGCTGACGAGACACATACGTCACAACATGCCCGTGCTGATGCAACACACAACCGAGACCCTTGCCAGAAGCATCGCAAAAGATCTCAAATCCACCGCTGCAATCAGGCACAACAAGGATAGGGGCAGTCGTCAAACACTCTCTCAGAACACCAAAAGCACTCTCACAATCACCCGACCAAACAAAAGGAACATCCTTCCGCGTCAACCTGGTCATCGGCTCAGCAATACGGGAAAAGTCCTTAATGAAACGCCGATAGTAACCAGCAAGTCCAAGGAAACTCCGAATCTCAGACGCAGACGACGGAACTGGCCACTCTCTGATGGCCCTAATCTTCTCGGGATCCACTGAAATACCATCTCCAGTCACCACATGCCCGAGAAAAGCAACTCTATCCAGCCAAAACTCGCACTTTGAAAACTTAGCATACAACCGATGCTTCCTCAAAATCTCCAATACCGTCCTTAAGTGCGAGGCATGCTCTTCCTCCGACTTCGAATAGATCAGAATGTCGTCAATAAAGATAACGACAACTTGTTTACTTGACGTGTTTACCTGACGTGATCACTTGACGTGAACCACTTGACTTGTACTTGTCCGTGTTTTTACTTGTAAAAATTGTTATCCATGACATACTTGCTACTTGCTACTTGTACTTCCCTTTACTTGTCACTTCCATACTATACTTGCCATGTTATGCATCATACTATAACTCCTAGGTTGTTAGTGTACTTCCTTTCAGTTTCCTTGCCCAAGTCTTTTAGACTTGCTGACATGTGCCCCTTTACTCTTTTGGGTGACACATGTTAGATCCCGAGCCTGAGAGTGCTGCGGATGACGTGGTGTTTGCTGACGCTGAGTCAGAACCTGCGTTCATTGAGGAGTACGAGGACACGGGTGATCAGTCATAGAGGCTGCATGTGTTCTTCATGTTAGACTGTTTTCGTTGTCGGTGCGTGGCACCAATACTCTGTTTATGTTTGTCTTTGTTGGCCTTGTTCTGGGCCTTTAGACTCTTTCTTTTAGCTTGGTGGCTTTTCTGGATGTTGAACTTAATTTTTAATGTTGGACAATGCTGAGATTTGAGATTTTATTTCTGGCTCTCTTGTGTTATTATCTTTGTTCTGTTCGCGGTTACAGGGACCTGCACTTGTTTTACTGACGCTTATCAGGCGTGTGGCTTCACAGCTCCACGTCTGTGCGGACCTTCTCACGTCTCGCCTCTATTTTAGGGAAGCGGGGCGTGACAGGTTTTGTTGGTGGCCCATGCAGGTCCTTTTCTGTAACTGTGAATATCGGAATAACGATAATAATATTAGAATGTCCAATAAACTAAGTTCGACGTCCGAGTCATAAGCTATGAGTCTAATCTGCTTCGTTTTCTGTGTCATTAGATGGCAGGAAGGTGATTTACCCGTGGTGGTGGTAGTGCACCCCCTCATGACGAGGAGCCTGAGCAGGAGCCCACCAGTGGGGAGATGATGCGGATGATGCTTCAGATGATGCAGGTGCAGCAGGGCGTGCTCCTGCAAGTCCAGAATGCTCCACTTGCTCGAGCTGCTCGGGCAATCCAGGATGCCCCTCGCTCCGAGCCAGGAGCGAAGCAATTTCGGGAGCTGGGTCCTGCTTATTTTGATGGGTCTGAGGGTCCTCTAGCTGCCGATGAGTAGATTCAAAACATTGAGGATAATTTGAAGATGGCAAAGAGCAGCCCGGCTGGATGGGTTGATTTGGCAAAGAGGCAGCTCAAGGATAATGCTCGAAACTGGTGGGATGTGGAAGAGAAGATAATAGTGGAGCCGGTAGCTTGGGCTACCTTTAAGTCCAGGTTTGATGAGGAGTTCTTTCCGAAGGCTGCTAGGAAGGAGATACTGCAGTGCTTTATTGAGCTAAAGCAAGGGAGCTTGACGGTGGACCAGTACCACCAAGAGTTCACTAGGCTGAGTCGGTTCGCACCGAAGATGGTGCAGGATGCTGATGAGAGGGCTCAGAGGTTCCTGCATGGACTTGCTTTGGAGCTTCAGAGTTTTATGTCTTCCTCTGATCTGGACTCTTATCAGAAGGTTCTGGTCGCTGCGAGGAGGCAGGAGCTAAACCTGAGCCAGAGGAGGGGACATGTTTCTGGTGCTGGGAAGAGGCATGTGGAGTAGACCAGGGCTGTGGTCATGCCGGGGTTCAGGCCAAACCAGCCAGTTCAGTTCAAGAGGCTAGGAGGGCCTATTCAGAAGACTTGCCATTTCTGCGGCAAGATTGGGCATATCAAGGATCAGTGTAGGAGATTCCTGGGCCAGTGTGTTGTGTGTGGAGATCCTACCTATACCATGAAGGATTGTCCGAGGTTGAAGCAGCCTTGGAAGGCACCTGTTGCAGCACAGCCGTTGCAGCAGAGAGCGTCTGTTCCTGCTGGACGTGGAGCAGCTCTTGCTCCACAGAGGCAGGCTTTTTAGCAGGTTTTTCCGCCGAGGAGGCAGGCTTTTCTGATGACCGCTGTGGAGAGCGAGGCTGTGGATGAGGTTATCGCAGGTAATCCTCAATCTAGCTGTTACTTTCCTAGCTAGTTTTGATTGTTAGATTATGTTTGATTGTTTGCATATGATTGGTTGCTAGACTAGGGTTTGATTGTTAAATTGCTTGTTAGGTGTGATTTTGGTGTGCACTTTTCCTGCACGAGTCCTCTTTGACTCTGGTGCATCGATGTGCATTATTTCTCGGAGCTTCGTGGAGAAGCATTCCTTGTCGACGTCCCCTCTTTCCAAGAGTTGGAATATTGTTACAGGGAATGGTGTCGTCTCGGTGCATCGTGGTTGCAATTCTTGCTCGTTGGTGGTCTGTGGACATGAGCTTTACGCTGATTTCATTGTCCACGACATCATCAACTATGATGCGATCATTGGGATGGATTGGCTTGCGAGCTTCTATGCTACGATAGACTATCGGAGGAAGAAGGTGGTGTTCGAGATTCCCAGACATCCGGTATTTGAGTTCAGCCGAGGTAGCAGTTCGCTTGGTCCTGTCAGATTTCGGGCCAGGCCGGTGGAGATTGCGGCTATGCAGATGGAGCTGGAGAGGCCAGCGGTTGTGCAGGACTTTGAAGACATCTTCCCCGAGTAGATGTCTGGATTGCCCCCTGATCGAGCTCTCCCCGAGTAGATGTCTGGATTGCCCCCTGATCGAGCTCTAGAATTTTCTATTGATCTTGTTCCGGGAGCGCAGCTGATTTCGAAGGCGCCATATCGTATGGCACCCGCTGAGTTGGAGGAATTGCGGAAGCAGCTGGATGAGCTTTTGTAGAAGGGTTATATCAATCCTAGTGTGTCTCTGTGGGGAGCACCGGTGGTGCTTGTGAGGAAGAAGGATGGTTCGCGTCGCATGTGCATGGACTATCGGGAGCTGAATGCGGTGACCATCAAGAATAAATACCAGTTGCCTCGCATCGATGATATTTTTGATCAGCTTGGAGGTTCGAGGGTGTTTTCGAAGTTGGATCTGAGGAGTGGTTATCATCAGCTAAAGGTGAAGAAGGAAGATGTTCCTAAGACAGCGTTTAGGACGAAGTATGGACACTACGAGTTTGTGGTTATGCCTTTTGGTGTAACCAATGCACCCGCAGTTTTCATGAATCTGATGAATCTGATCTTCTACGACTTTTTGGATAAGTTTGTCGTTATCTTTATTGAAGACATTCTGATCTATTCTAAGTCGGAGAAGGAGCATGCATCGCACTTGAGGACGGTGTTGGCGATTTTGAGGAAGCATCGGTTGTATGCTAAGTTTTCGAAGTGCGAGTTTTGGCTGGACAGAGTTGCTTTTCTCGAGCATGTGGTGTCTGGAGATGGTATTTCAGTGGATCCCGAGAAGATCAGGGCCATCAGAGAGTGGCCTGTTCCGCAGTCAGCGTCTGAGATCCGGAGTTTCCTTGGACTTGCTGGTTACTATCGGCGCTTCATTAAGGACTTTTCCCGTATTGCTGAGCCGATGACCAGATTGACGCAGAAGGATGTACCTTTTGTTTGGTCGGGTGATTGTGAGAATGCGTTTGGTGTTCTGAGGGAGAGATTGACGACTGCACCTATTCTTGTTGTGCCTGATCGCAGCGGTAGATTTGAGATCTTTTGCGATGCTTCTGGCAAGGGTCTCGGTTGTGTGTTGCATCAGCACGGGCATGTTGTGGCTTATGCGTCTCGTCAGCGCAAGGTTCATGAGAAGAATTACCTGACGCATGATTTGGAGTTGGCTGCCGTGGTATTTGCTCTTAAGATTTGGAGGCACTTCCTGCTGAGTGAGAACGTGAAGATCTTCACCGATCACAAAAGCTTGAAGTATATTTTTACTCAGAAGGAGCTCAACATGCGACAGCATCGATGGTTGGAGCTCATGGCGGATTATGAGATTGATTTGCAGTTTCACCCTGGCAAGGTGAATGTGGTTCCTGATGCGCTGAGTTGGCTTCCAACTGTGATGATTTTGACTTCGCAGTGGAGATTGCAGCAGGATTTTTGCTAGTCTGGTGTTGAGGTCATTCTTCCTGGAGAGGGCTCTTCGTTGATGACTATGCAGATTCAGTCGACGATCGTGGATCGGATCAAGGCTGGCCAGGCTGGAGATCCGAAGCTGGTGAAGATTCAGGAGTAGGTAGAAGCCGATCTGCGGACTGACTTTTGATTCATGAGGATGGCTCGCTGAGGTTTGGAGCCAGGTTGTGTGTGCCAGCTGGGGATATTAGAGAGGAGTTGATGGTAGAGGCACACAGTTCGCCGTATTCTGTGCATCCTGGTGGGACCAAGATGTACAAGGATCTTCGTCTGAATTTTTGGTGGCATGGCATGAAGAGGAGTGTGGCTCGGAGTGTAGCCAAGTGCTTGGTTTGCCAGCAAGTGAAGGCAGAGCATCAGCGTATGGCAGGGTTGCTACAACTGCTTCTGATTCCGGAGTGGAAATGGCAACACATCACGATGGATTTCATGACTGGACTACCTCGGAGTCGGAAGCAGAATGACGTGATTTGGGTGATCGTAGATCGATTGACCAAATCCGCGCACTTTATTTCGTTCTGAGTAGGACAGTCTATTGAGGCGCTAGCGAGGAGATACATGGAGGTAAATTCTTTTACTCTCCGTTTCTATTTCCGTTTCCTAGTTTAGATAGTGATGTAACATGAATCGTGCAGGAGGTCGTACGACTTCATGGAGTCCCCGTGAGTATCGTGTCGGACAGAGACACGAGGTTCACATCTCAGTTTTGGCAGAGTTTGCAGAAGAGTTTGGGTACGTGTTTGAGTTTCAGCACGGCGTACCATCCGCAGACAGATGGCCAGTCCGAGAGGACGATTCAAATCTTGGAGGACATGCTGAGGGCGTGCATGTTGGATTTCAAGGGTTCGTGGAAGGACCATCTACATCTGGTAGAGTTTTTCTACAACAACAGCTTCCAGGCGAGCATTGGCATGGCGCCTTTTGCCGCACTGTATGTGAGGAAATGTCGTTCGCCATTGAGTTGGGATGGCGTTGGTGATCGGGAGCTATTGGGACCTGAGATGATTGTGGAGGCTGTGGATGTTGTCAGGAACATTCGGGAGAGGTTGAGGATGGCTCAGGACCGTTTTAAGCATTGGGCGGATGCTAAACGGCGTCCTTTGGAGTTTCAGCCAGGCGACCATGTGTTCTTGAAGATTTCCCCGAATCGTGGTGTGATTCGCTTTGGGAAGCGAGGGAAGTTGAGCCCACGATACATTGGACCGTTTGACATTCTGGAGAGAGTTGGCGAGGTAGCCTACCGCTTAGCCTTGCCGCCATCTTTGGAAGGGGTTCACAATGTCTTCCATGTGTCGTAGCTTCGTCAGTACATTAGCGATCCATCTCATGCTGTGGATTTCTCGGAGATTACCGTTCGCCCTGATATGACGTATGACCAGCAGCCAGTGTAGATTTTGGACATGCGTCAGAAGTCACTCTGGAACAAGGTTGTCAATCTTGTGAAGGTGATGTGGCGACACGGCTCGCCAGGAGAGTCTACTTGGGAAAATGAGGATGAGATGCGAGAGCGTTTCCCACTTTTGTTTCCGGACACGTGAATGTTGGGAAATTCCGTGGACGGAATTTTTCTTAAGTTGGGGAGGATGTAACGACTGGTTTTCATGCATTTGGATTATCTATATTATATATATATGTTTTGGTGGATTTTCTCCTCATGTGTGGTTTTCGTCTCCGTAGCTTTCATTTTCGATCGTTTCGTCGTGATTTTCTAGCTTCTTCCTTAGAATCGTTGATCTTGGAGTAAGTCGCTCATGACGAACTTCAAATCGCTCATATTTTAGAGTTAGAGTGATCCTAGAAGCCGTAGGAATCTTCCTAGAACTTCACGCTTCAATTCGGCACTTTTAATGCACTTTAGTTGGTTCAAGAAGGGGGACCAACCGACTAGATTGAGATCTAGTCGGTCAGGAACTCTACTGGAACCGACTAGTTCATTGAATCAAATGTACAAGAATTATTGTTTACTCTTAGTCGGTCTAAGAACAACCACCGACCGACTAGATGAAAAACTAGTCGGTCAGAACTTGCTCTCAGACCGACTAGTTACTTTGATAAATTTCACCTAAGTTATTGTTTATCGTTAGTCGGTCCAAGAACAACCACCGACTGACTAGGTTGCAAACTAGTCGGTCAGCCATTGTTCTTTAACCGACTAAATCTTTGACCATTTCGACAACCTGAGTTACTGTTTGGTTTTAGTCGGTCACAGTTGGTCGACCGACCGACTAGTTGTTGAACTAGTCGGTCAACAACCCTTCTTTGACCGACTAACTGCTGTCGTAAACCTAGGGTTTGCCCAGCCGCCGGCTGTGCCTATTTAAACCCCCCCAAACGTTTTTCTTTCTTCCTTCATTTTCTCCTAGCCTCCTTCTTCCCCAAATCATCATCCATCTTCCCCTAGCCTTCCTCCTTCATCAAGAGCCCCTCTCCCTCTCCATTTAGGCCGGCCATCACCTCTAGGCCGCCGGAAAACCCCCAAAAATCCCCAAGAGCCCATTTCTCCAGATTTTCTCCCCATTTCCAGATCTGAACCGTAGGTTCCCGGATCGTTCTTCTGTCACCGTGCTTGCTCGGCATCGTTCTTCCGCTAACGATTCGGTAATAACTCGATCCTATAATGTTCTCTTAACCCATTTGTGTTTTTGTAAAACCCTAATGAAAATGGATGTTGTTTTGATGATTGTTTCTCCATAACAGCGACTTTCCCCGTAGATTAGCGTTTGTGAGACGAACCTTTGTGATCGTCATCCTCGGTGCTAGGCAAGTGAAACTTGCCACTTAGGGTTTTGGGCCATGTCTTAGGCCATTTGCTTGTGTAGGCGTAAAAGAGACTAGGCGACGAAATGATACTCGCCTAGGCGCAATTTCAAGAACTAGCTTCACAACGAAGTTAGATCTGTCATTTATCATGTTGCATAAGTAATACCATGTCATGTTTAATTTTAATTAACGGTACGCGAATTAATTGTCATCCATGTTACCCATGTTGAATGTCGCATTCGTAGCACATGCTACAATACTTGTGTTTCCTGGCTCGTGTTCCAGAAGCGGGCCACGTGTGTTGGTTGATAGCCAATGCCCGATCTACTTGTTTCCGGCTAGGCACCTGTGTTACAGGCATAACCCTACGCCATACGTGTTAAATACACTTCCTGGCTCGTGATCCAGAAGCGAGCATTTCGTGTTCGGGGTAATGCCATGGCTCGATACACGTGGAGGTGTAAGGATAAGCAGTCACCTGAGCTTACGAGTTGGCCCGATCAGCCACTCTAGCCAGCAGATGAAATCTCTGTGCACAACTTGTTTACTTGACGTGTTTACCTGACGTGGTCACTTGGCGTGAACCACTTGACTTGTACTTGTCCGTGTTTTTACTTGTAAAACTTGTTATCCACGATATACTTGCTACTTGCTACTTGTACTTCCCTTTACTTGTCACTTCCATACTATACTTGCCATGTTATGCATCATACTATACTGTTAGGTTGTTAGTGTACTTCCTTTCAGTTTCCTTGCCCAAGTCTTTTAGACTTACTGACTTGTGCCCCTTTACTCTTTTGGGTGACACATGTTAGATCCCGAGCCTGAGAGTGCTGTGGAGGACGTGGTGTTCGCTGACGCTGAGTCAGAACCTGTGTTCGTTGAGGAGTACGAGGACACGGGTGATCAGTCGTAGAGGCTGCTTGTGTTCTTCGTGTTAGACTGTTTTCGTTGTCGGTGCGTGGCACCAATACTCTGTTTATGTTTGTCTTTGTTGGCCTTGTTCTGGGCCTTTAGACTCTTTCTTTTAACCTGGTAGCTTTTCTGGATGTTGAACTTAATTTTTAATGTTGGACAATGCTGAGATTTGAGATTTTATTTCTGTCTCTCTTGTGTTATTATCTTTGTTCTGTTCGTGGTTACAGTGACCTGCACTTGTTTTACTGACGCTTATCAGGCGTGTGGCTTCACAGCTCCACGTCTGTGCGGACCTTCTCACGTCTCGCCTCCATTTTAGGGAAGCGGGGTGTGACAGGAGCTACTCGATCGAGGACTTGGTGCATCTTTCAACGAAGAGAGTGCACCCCTATTTATATAGGGAGTCGGCACTCCTTTTTTCGTTGTGAGCAATATGGGACTAAAACAAATGTAGGAAGAATTAATTTAGCTAATTAAGCTTTAATTGAAGTTTAGTGAGCATTTCATAAATGCCAACTTCAATGAATTAATTCTCTGTATCCATTAAACTTTAGACACCAAACAAGCTATCAATTCGAAGGGCTTCGAATGGTGAACGCGTATGAACCAACGGTGACGAATTTCGGCTTCATTTGACCCCTCAAACAATTGCCCAAAGATGGGCAAAAAATCAATTTTGGTAGCCGTCTTTTGGGGTTTCAAAAAGCCCAAAAAACACTTAAGTTGTGGGTGCGCCGCCCAAGGCAAGGAGGGCGGGCCGGCGCCCGCTGCTGCTGCGGGTGCTGGCCCGCTGTGCAGCGGGCCGCACCCGCTGTAGCCAGCGGGCTGCGCCCGTTTGCCCTTGCGGATGGGCTTGTTAGCCCAGTAGGTCTAACCCACTTTGCCTTGGACTGTTATCACGTTTCTAGGCTCGTTTGAGCTCCGATTTGGATGCAGTTTGAACCTGTGTTTAGACCGGGACGATCCCGTCAGCCAGGTAACCCTTTCCAATGTATTTGTTCCTATAAATATTGTCGTAACCAATTTACGACACGTTTAATCCTTGTTTGCATCAAATGCAACAGTGTCCATATTGCGTTTACGACTTAAGTTCATAATTAGCTTTGTGAATATCAACTATTCAATATCATCAAATGAATCTCTCTGAATTAATCTTCCTATTACTAAGACACAAATGCTACTCGGTGTGAGACCATACAGCCTGACCTTACTACAGGTTGGGGCTCGAAACTCCTAGACGATGGTCACCATGAGCAGTAGTTGTCGTCCCTGTTTTAGAATCATCATAACGTGATCGACCCATTGACAAAAGCATCGTTGGGTTTACTTTGGATGTGTCAGTGGTGAATGCCGTTAGAAATAGTCCCTTCGTCAAGACTGTGTCCTGTTGGTCTAGGGTATGGTTTACTGTCAACCCTATTAGACAACATTGGTTAGTATACGGCGGTCTTAGTTGTATTTACGTTGTACTTGTTACGACGTACCTCGGTCGAGGATTAACACAAAGACCGTACTGAGCCTATGACACTAACTTCCCTTTAACCAAAGTGACGAATCCCATCTTAGTCATCTACTTGCCTCGAGAGCTTCGGGTGCAACCCAACCTAAGATCTTTCAGTAGGCCTAGCCTCAAAGCTAGATCATAGGTCTAAGCGACACTGTTCACTCACATGTTCGTACAGATGACTTCAGGTCTTAAGGACCAGCTTACCTATCATCACCCTAAAGTTATTATAGACAGTTTAGTTAAAGTTAACCATTTAATAACTCTAAGTTGGTCGTTTAGTGAACTCATTCTCCAATGAGCACCTGTGTCTCGTGTAAGGACCATGTCTATGGGGAAAACACTAGAAGGGGGGTTGAATAGTGTTTATGCAAATTAAAAGGAATTTACGCCAAATAAAATGCAAACCAACAATATAATGTGGAATTAGAATTAAACCCAAATAAGAAATAATTGCAAACACAATTATGTTTCTAGGGGTCGGATTACCCAAGTCACTTCCGACATGTTCCCGGTAATCCTACGTCCCTTCCACCCGGATGCCACCGGATACTCAAGTTAGAACCCTAACTTGAGGTTTCCTTAAAACCCACTTGTAGCAATCCTACAAGTGAAATCGAATACAATCGATGTTCTTGCCTCCCACAACTTGGGAGCTAGCAAACCGCTCTCACAACCGAGAGCAAATCTCAAATAACGAAAGTTATGAAATAATGAAAACAACACTTACAATCACCTATGCCTTGAAGTAAAACTTGAAGAAAAAGTGTGATGTGTGTTGAAGAACTCTCTTGGAAGAGAGGAGAAGCCCTTTCTCTTGACTGCACCAATTGCCTAGAGGATCACTCTTTGGTTCTAGGTTAGAGAGCAAGAGATCAAAGATTTGGAATTCTTAGGGCTTTGGATTTGAGAGCTTTAGACTTTAGAAATGAAAGCTTAAGATCAATAAGTAACCTTTCAATGGAACAGTAGAAGCCCTATTTATAGGTTTCTAAAATCCATAAAACAGTTTAGGCAAGAACCCAATTGGAATCCGTGAGAAAAATCTCAACGGATAGAAACTGAACCCGCAACAGTCGACTGTTGAAGAAACCACAGTCGACTGATGTACAGTCAGCATGGGTAGGTAAGAATTCATAATGGTAACTTATCACATGGACAGTCGACTGATGAAGCAAGACATTCGACTATTAAACCAATAGGCGACTATAATTTCTTCTACAAGCGACTGGCCGAGAGATGGTAAGTTGAATGAAATCTGGAAATCCTGTAAGATAACAGGACAGACGACTGATGATGATAATACAATCGACTATTAATCAGAACAGGCGACTGTAAATCCTTATACAGACGACTGTCAAATACCCTGAGAATTTCCAGAGAGCTGAGTCAATAAATTGGCTCACAGACAGAAGACTGATGCAGCATACACAGTCAACTGATCCAAGAGACAGTCGACTGTATATAAATCATTAGTCGACTGGCCGTAAAAGTCAAATCAAACAAAGTTTGGGCAAAGGATAGACAGGCGACTGATTTACAAAACACAGTCGACTGTCACTAGGACAGGCGCCTGTGAATCGTTCATCAGTAGCCTGTGCGAAATAATGAGAGAAGGCCTAAAACTATATTGTAAAAGTCTGTGCATAACAGGGGACTGTAAAACAAAACACAGTCGACTGTTTTTGAGACAGGCGACTGTAAACTGTTAAGCAGTCGACTGTTATAAACAATCCTTGCACAATTAATAAACAAATGAATTGGGGTCAAAGGACAATTGATCTAATGATGTCCTACGACCGAATGTAGATGTGTGTGAGTGCTCCATCAATGTTCTACTTCTAATCTACAAACTAGAAGAGATAAAAGAAAATTACATTTGACGAATAATCTCTTCTTTCCATCGTATGAGCTTGAAGTCTTCACGGAGCTTTAATCATCATCTACGATCATCCAATCCATGTAATTTGCCTTCAATGAACTTTGTGAGTCATCCATTGCTAGTAGATCTTCATAATAGTCTTAGGCAATGGATTAACTGCAAAATAGGGGATTAGTCACAAGTATTTATGTTTGCTCATCATTAACACCAAGTAGGGAGAAGTCCAATACTCAACATTCTCCCCCTTTTTTATGATGACAAACAAGCATAAACAAAGAGATAAATAATTGTGCGTAATGAAAACTTACTCCCCCTACATAGATGCCAATCAAGTTAGTCAACAAATATTAGGGCATCTACGTATCAATTGAAGCAAATGAGTAAGATATGCATGAATATAAATTAACGAAATCTAGGAAATAAAATCCCTATTCATTGTAATCTTACTCCCCCTGAATCTAAGGCAACTTCAATTTTAGATTCAAGTGTTAGAACATACTTAGAACATACAGTATGAATCTTGTATGTTTATTTCTCTCCCCCTATGGCATTATCCAAAAAGGTGGGAGCAAATAACAACAACTATAATCGTGCTAAATATGAACTAACAACAATCAAGGAGTATAAAGATAAATCGAATCAAAACTCATAAAATCACATCATATACACATGTGAGTAATGGAATTGAAGTCCAATATCAACATTTTAGATATACACCACAAAAATAGTTTCAAAAATGGTTTCACAAATGCATCAAATCAGAGATAGCATGAAAAATCGAATATCAAATTCATATATTGTCTCAAAAGCACATCAAGGAGAGTATATCATACTTGAAGACAACATAACATACATCACACAGATAAGATAAACATTATAGCATAGTGTGACACATGGTAAAGTAGCAACTTCATATATAGATATATAAAAGATGAATACATCAACGGATGGACATCTACATGTCCATCACAAAATACATCATGATCAAGACAACAAAAAATAATTACATCGTCATGACAACATCGAAGTACATCACCATACAGATATAAAGTCAATATCAACATCATCCAGACACATAACAACATCATACAGATGAATCACTCAACCCAAACAAAAACAGACCACAGAAAACAAAATTTAGGTCTTCAGGTGAGTGAACAAAAGCAACAGCAACAATCTCAGTCGACGTGAATGACCGTAGGGTCCGAAGGGCGACCAGAAGAGCAGAACATGAGCCTAGCAGAGCGACGTGTAGGAAAAGCTGGAGTCTTTCTCTTAGAAGACGAAGCACGAACAGCAGATGATTCCGTATGATCATGAACAGGAGTCTGGGTATCGGGGGTCGGAACAACAGAAGAAATAGGCACAAAGCCTGGAGGTGGAGGAACACGAGCAGGGGCAGTGTCCTCAGATTTTGCAAACAGAGCCTGAAGCTCAGCAGGGATGGCAAATCCCTAACGCAAAAAGGATTTGTACTGAAGCTCCAACAGAAGGTTGAGCTACTCGTCCATAGAGGTGGAAAGATTCTCTAAAGCGGTGACACGGTCACACAGCCGACCAAGGAGAAAATTCTCGAGGGGTACAGTCAGTGGAAAACGGGGAGGATGATCAGCTGGCTGAGAAGTGCGTTCAGCAGCATTCACAGAAGGAATTGTGTCACCATCCACGACATGCAAGGGTTCTCCAGAAGGAGGAGGAGAAGAGGGAGTCAGATCAGGCTTCGGTGAAGGAAACGGCTCATCAAGGAAGTCGAGAGAAACTTTAGGAAAGAGATGATCAAACAGAGCCATGAGCTTACTTGACCGATCAAAAGCTAGGTCACGCAAACCAGAGCACGAATCCGATGAGAAACTGATCAAATCGCGAGCAGCTCATGAGCAACCACGCGAAAAAGGAGGTTGAGTTCCCACGAAGAAGATCCGAGGAAAGATCTACAGGAAGTCGAGAGAATATCGAGCGGGAAGTTGAGAAGTTGATCGGAGGAGAGAGAAGATCGTGGCTGAAATGAAACGTCTCGCTCGAATATAAAATTTGGGTAATTAATCTGGGCCGTTAGATCAATGAATCGACGGCTCAGATCAAAGAACTTGAACCGTTTCAACAGTAGACAGTCGACTGATGAACATAAGTCAGTCGACTGGATGGAGTGATAAAAATAAAGCTCAGAAAGAGGGGCAGTCGACTGGCAAGTAACATGCAGTCGCCTGTCTGTTGGACAGTCGACTGTAAGGTACGCAGCAGTCGACTGGTCGAGAATCAATAAACTTTATCAAGAATACAACGAGCTCTGTAGAAAAGTTGACAGAGAGTACAGTTGCCTGATGACTAAAATTTAGTCGCCTGTTAAAATAACAGTCGACTGTAAAACAGTCATCAGTCGGCTGTGCGAAAGATACAAATTCTCATACAGAGGAGATAGAGTAGGGCAGTCGACTGTCGAAGGAAAGACAGTCGTCTGTCCTGGTCCAAAAATGCACAGTGAGATAGAATTCCAGAGAATAAGCACACTCACCCTAGGACCTATACTCTAATCACAAATACATCGTAAAAACAATGTAAAAACAATAACTCCATTGAAACACAAATCCTACAATCAATCTCAAAAACTCATGAAATCAAATAATTCACAATTACCTTTCTTAAACAAATATATATAATAAAGCACATGAAGATAGGCAACAAAAAGATATGACCTCAAAAAGTGTTATAACATGAATGTTGAGCTTCTAGATTTCAGATTCACCCATAATTCCTAATTCTCCACGCAACCTCACAAATGAATCTTCTTTAAGAGGTTTAGTGAAGATATCAGCAATTTGTTTTTGGGTTTCAATGTACTCTAAGATGATGTCCTTCTTAGCTACCTGATCATTTATTAAATGGTGTCTCACGT
This sequence comes from Scilla litardierei, assembly GCA_030789695.1. NCBI lineage: Eukaryota > Viridiplantae > Streptophyta > Magnoliopsida > Asparagales > Asparagaceae > Scilla > Scilla litardierei. Next base: position 43,308,347 of record CM061136.1, on the reverse strand, counting down.
CTATGTGTTTGGTACGAGAGTGGTGTACCGGATTCTTGGAAAGACAAATAGCACTTTGATTATCAACCATGATAGGGCAAGTATCACAATTGACACCATAGTCACTAAGTGTGTTTCTCATCCAAAGAACTTGTGCACATGCAAGACCCGCGGCAATATATTCTGCTTCAGTCGTGGACAATGACACCGAATTCTGTTTCTTAGAAAACAAAGAAACTAAGGAATTTCCTAAGAAATGGCAAGTGCCACTAGTACTTTTCCTGTCGGACTTGCATCGGGCAAAGTCGGCATCACTATATGAGATTAACTCATATGTGCTAGACTTAGGGTAAAGTAACCCATAATCTAGAGACTGATTGAGATAACGAAATATTCGTTTAACCGCAATCAAGTGTGACTCCTTAGGTCAGCTTGATATCTAGCACAAAGGCATACGGAAAACATGATATCAGGCCTACTAGCGGTAAAGTAAAGTAAGCTACCGATCATACCTCGATATAGACGAATGTCTACATCTTTTCCTCTTTCATCCTTATGTAGATGATTAGTAGTACTCATGGGATTCCTTTTGCTCGAAGACGATTCCATCCCGAATCGCTTAATAAGCTCCCTTGTGTACTTTGTCTGATGTATGAATGTGACATTCTCCATTTGTCGAATTTGCAATCCAAGGAAGTATGTGAGCTCTTCCATGTGGCTCATCTCAAACTCATCCTTCATAGACTTGGAAAATTCTTGACAAAGATTAAAGTTAGTAGAACCGAAAATAATATCGTCTACATAAACTTGAATCAAAAGAATGTCATTTTCATAATCTTTAATGAAGAGTGTAGAATCAACTTCTCTCATTTTAAAACCTAAATTTAAAAGAAAGGTCTTAAGTCGATCATACCAAGCTCTAGGAGCTTGTCTCAACCCATACAATGCTTTCTTAAGTTTGAAAACATGGTTTGGAAATTTTTCATGAATAAAACCGGGAGGTTGAGAAACATAAATGTAACGGTCGGTTTCCGATCGTACTTTCTTTGTGCACGTGCTCTTGATCGTGTACGTGTTTAATTTAGACTTTGTTTGTTTCTGAACCTTATCGCGTGATATGTCGTTGTGACCCTCTCTGAGAGTACTACAATTATGGTGTTGATTTGCAACGTCATTTCACGGGTCGTTCTCCCACGAATTGACCTTATCTGAAGAGACGTCGCAATTCTCACTTTTGGCATGAGACGTTTTTATTTTTAACTTCGTTTCTCGTCATCGAAATTGTGATCCGTCTCCTCTGACTTCTTTCTCTCGTCGTCCCGGTCGCCCCAGTATTTTTCTTATAATTTTTGGGCTCCGTTTGACCTATGTGCACTTTTAGACCCAACTTATTACAATTTTAACCCTAACAACTTAACCCAATAATTAACCCTAGACCTAACTAATTGGCAGCCTCCACGTCTAATCCCTCCTCCTACTCACATGGGCCCCACTCCTATAAAATGACCTAGGGGTTTGCGTTATTTTTTTCACAGCTTTTGGTTTCTCCCGCAGCCGGCCCTAACAAAAACCCCACCCACGCAAACTTCATTCTCCGGCGGTCTGACCCACGCACGGAGGCCGCTGCCGCCGCCGACCAACCCTGGCTTCCTCCCCCGACCACCCTCTCTCGCCTGGGACCTCGTGCCACGTCGTTTGCCGCCGCTAACGACCGTTGCGCCGCCAAAATCACGCACAGCAGCAGCAGCAGCTTGTTGTGGCCGCCGCCGCCGCCGTCGCTGCCCCCTAGCCGCCGCCGTGGATCCCCCTCTGCCCCCTCTCGCCATTGACAGCGACCACAGGCCGCAACCCCTCTGAAAACAACGTGCTTGCTCGCTGTTTTGCGTGTTTGGCATCGTCCCGACGCGTCGCTGTGATCTCACCGTTTCCTCTCGCCGTTGGAGTCGTCTGAAAGCCTCCTACATCCCCTAGGGGTGTTTTTCGACGTCTCGAGCATCACTTGCGACTCTCGACGTCGTAGGCATCGCGTACGTCAAACAGTTCGCCTCGGGTTGTTGTTACGGTTTCCCGGAAGCCGTAGAACGCCTTCCCGACGCTCCTGCTCGCTGTCCAGCCCCTAGCCCGCTGTCCACACTCTCTGTCCACTACCAAAGCATGTCTGGCTATGCTACCAATAGCCGAGATGCCGCTAGAAGACGTTCCGTAGCCGTGCCACTCAGATCAGTCGCCGTTCAGACTCTACTCTTCCCGTTCACGCCAAACCCCGGAGAGGTTAGTTCCCGAAACTCATAGCGCAACCCAAACCGTAGCCAAAACTAGAAACCTAACTAAAAACAGCAACTTAACTCATTAAATTTAATTTCTGCTCTCTTAAAACGATGTGGAACCGTAGACCGACGATCGGACTTTTGACTGTGCACATATGATAGAATTGTCAGGTAGGCTGATCAGACAACTTGACTCGTGACTGTTAGGGTAGCCACGTTCAACCTAGAAATGAACTTAAATAGGAATTTCTAAAATCGCGACCTGACACCGTTGTCGTGACTGTTTTAGACGGACTACCGTGGACGCGACGACTGGACGAGACGCCCCGGACGGACGACACACTCGCCACTGCAGGCAAGTGTACCCACTTGTGTTTTGACCGTGTCTTGGTCTTATATTGTTAGAACTGTTAGACTGTGAGTGTAAAGATCCGGACGTGAAATGATAGCATCCGAGTCACCCTGACGACTTAGACTTGACGACGAAGTCTAAGTCCGATGAACAACAACTTGTGACACCGTAGGATTACCTTGTGTGTGCGTGTGTGTGGACACCCTAGAATAACTCTCCCGTACACTGGTCGTGTCTTGTCCCTGTTACACAAAAAGCCTTCGGGCGTTTTAGATGCTCTCTTTGTGGGAGTGATCTCCGTGATACAAAAAGCCTTCGGGCGTTTTAGATGCTCTCCTTGCGGGAGTGATCTCCGTGATACAAAAAGCCTTCGGGCTTTTCAGATGCTCTCCTTGCGGGAGTGATCTCCGTGATACAAAAAGCCTACGGGCATTTCAGGTGCTTCCCTAGCGGAAGTGATCTCTGTACTTCTTGTCCTGAGTTCTGGGGTTTGGGGTAGGGTTGAGCGTGCGCACGGGGAGAGGGTCTGATCCCCCTCAACCCGTAAGGCGTGAACCCTTCGTGTCTCATGTGTCGTGTCGTGTCTGACTTGTCTTGTCTGTCTTCGTCTTGTCCTGACACCTTTAGGTTAGTCCCGTAGTCAGTAGCACACGCTACGACTACTGCCTGCTACGCTTTACTTTCCTGCTACGTTACTTCTTTTGTTACTTTGTTATAACCCCAGCATGCTAATCAACCAGTAAAACGATGTTTAATAGTTCAGTACACTTGCAGTAGAGTCTGACTTTCTGTTGTAGACTTTACCTGACGTACAGTTCCTTTCTTTGGTACTGTACGTCAGGTGTCGAGCCGGAGTACGACGACCAGACCGAGCTACCCGAGGAGTAGAGCCGGAGGACGTCGATCCTGAGTACGTGCCCGAGGACGACCAGAGTTAGAGATCCCCACTGCTGATCCGGAGGTTCCATCTTAGTTGTTGGGTGCGTAGCACCTTTTGTTTTTCTGTCTAGGTTGGGTGCTTGCACCGGTAGTTTCCTTTTCTGCATTTGTAGCCCTTCGGGCATTTTAGACTCTCAGTACTTTGGATATTTAATTTGGAATAAAATGATTGTCTTTCTTTTTCGTACTTTTATTGTTCTGTACTAACATGCAGGGACCTGTACCTTCGACTTGGAGTACCACACAGACGCTTATTGGGCCCGGGCTTCTCGCCCCGGCCTAAGCGGGCCTTAGTCACGCTTCGCCTCCGTTGTTTTGGGAAGCGGGGCGTGACAATAAACTTCTTCATTGACAAACACATTTAAAATGCACTTTTAACATCCATTTGAAATAGTTTAAAATTCTTATGGGATGCAAAAGATAAAAGCAACCTAATAGCTTCTACTCTAGCTACGGGGGCAAAAGATTCTTCAAAATCAATACCGTCCTCTTGCCGATAGCCGTGAGCTACTAACCTTGCTTTGTTCCTTGCGATTACCTCGTTTTCATCCATCTTGTTCTTGAAGATCCATTTAGTCCCAATGACTTGGTGACCACTTGGAAGAGGTACGAGTTCCCAAACTTCATTTCTCTCGAATTGTATTAGTTCTTCTTCCATTGTCACTATCCAAGAGCTATCCTCACAAGCTTCTTGGATGTTCTTTGGCTCAATGGTAGAGACAAATGCGTAATGAGAGAATTCTTCAATTCTCGACCTCATTCGAACACCCACACGAATATCTCTAATAATTTGGTTATGGGGATGGTTGCATACAGTCGGATAAGCTTTGGGTATACATGTATCACTAGGAACAACTTCAACAATTTCGTTAGAAGTGTTAGTCTCAATAATAGAATCATTAATCTTAACATTATTAAGAGAATCACAAAGAGTATCTACACTATAATCATCAACATGAGGAAAATCAAAATCTTCATAAAAAGATACGTGAAGTGATTCCTCAATCGTTGAAGAAGTTTTGTTGTATATCCGGTAGGCTTTGCTACGTGTGGAATTCCAACAAAAATTCCATCATCGGATCTTGGCTCAAATTTGTCTAAGTTACCAAATGTGTTCTTTATAAAACATTTTGAACCAAAGACACGAAAATATTTTACTTGAGGCTTTTTGTTATAAAACAACTCAAAACAAGTTTTGTTCGTACGAGGTCTCATTAGGATCCTATTGAGCACATAACATGCCGTGTGCACCGCTTCTGCCCAAAATGGTAGTCCTAAATGACTATCATGGAGCATAGTGCGAGCACACTCAATAAGAGTCCTATTCTTTCTCTCAATTTTGTGGTGGTGCACGAGGAAAGGAAAAATTATGAGTTATCCCGGTGTCATCACAAAACTTAGTAAAAGACTCATTCTCAAATTCTCCTCCATGATCACTACGAATAGTGATAATGGTGGATCCTAAAAGATTCTGAATCTTCTTTGCAAATTTGGTAAACTCTTCATGTCATGCCCCGCTTCCCTAAAATGGAGGCGAGACGTGAGAAGGTCCGCACAGACGTGGAGCTGTGAAGCTACACGCCTGATAAGCGTCAAATCTGAATATGTGCAGGTCCCTGTGAATGCAAACGGAACAAAGATAATAATAACCATATGGTAAGGGAGACTGATATAAGATAACCAATCTCAGCATTTGTCCACATTTAAATTCAACATCGCAGAAAAGACACCAGGCTAAAAGAAAGAGTCTAGGCCCAAACACGGCCAACAAAAGGCAACACGAACAAAGTATTGGTGCTACGCACCGACAACTAAAGCAGTCTAAACAACGAGACAAACAGTCTCTACGACTGATCTCACGTGTCCTCAAACTCCTCGATGAACGCGGGCTCTGACTCAGCGCCAGCGAACACCACGTCCTCAGCAGCAACCTCAGGCTCAGGATCTAACATGTGTCACCCAAAAAAGTAAAGGGCACTTATCAGCAAGTCTAAAAGACTTGGGCAAGGAAACTGAAGGGAAAATAAACTAACAACCTGGAGTTATAGTATGACGCATAGCATGGCAAGTATAGTATGGAGATAACAAGTGAGGTAAAGTGCAAGTAGCAAGTAGCAAGTAGCAAGTATGGCATGGATGACAAGTTTTACAAGTATAAACACAGACAAGTACAAGGCAAGTAAATCATGTCAAGTAAACACGTCGTGCACAGAGATTACGTCTTCGGGCTAGAGTGGCAGATCAAGCCAACTCGTACGCTCAGGTGATGGCTTATCCCTACCCCTCCAGGTGTATCGAGCCAGGGCATTACCCCCGAACGCGTAATGCTCGCTTTTGGATCACGAGCCAGGAAGTGTATTTGGCATAGGGTTATGCCTGCTAAAAGCAGGTGCCTAGTCGGATCAAGTAGTACAAGTAATGTAGCGTGTGCTACGAATGCAACATTCAACATGGATAGCATGACATGTACAGATAATTCGCGTACCATTAATTGAATTTAAAAATGGCAGATAAGATGCAAATAATTTAAAAGTAGTCGGATCTAGCTTCGTTGTCAAGCTAGATCCTGAAATTTGCGCCTAGGTTAGTATCATTTCGTCGCCTAGTCTCTTTTACGCCTACAACAAGCAAATGGCCTAAGGCATGGCCTAAAACCCTAAGTGGCAAGTTTCACTTGCCTGGCACCATGGATGACGATCAACGAGGCACGTCACAAAATGTTAAACTATGGAGACGAGATCGCTGCCATGGTAAAACAACATCAGAACAATATCTCTAATATCCATTTTTATTAGGGTTTAACAAAAATCACATTGTGGGTTATGAGAATATTAAAGGGTCGATTCACTAACCGTATCGTAGCGGAAGAACGATGCCGAGCAAGCATGGCAACGGAAGAACGATCTGGAGAACTATGGCTCAGATCTGGAAATGGCGAGAAAATCTGGAGAAATTTGGGATTTGGGGGGTTTTGGGGTTGGCCGACGGCCTAAGGGAGGTGGCCGGCGCAAGAATGGCGAGAGGGAAGCTCCGAGGAGGAAGAAATGGCTTGGGGAATTTTGGAGGATGATTTGGGGAAGAAATGGGCTCAGAAGAATGAAGAAAGAGTAAAAGGATCGAAGGGTTTAAATAGGAAATGAAACGGTGGTGGAAATGAAACCTAGGGTTACGGGGTCATTTAGTCGGTCAAAGAAGAGTTGTTGACCGACTAGTTTTAGAACTAGTCGGTCGGTCGACCAACTGTGACCGACTAAAATCAAACAGTAACTCGGTCGTCAAAATGGTTAATGAACTAGTCGGTTAAAGAACAATAGCTGACCGACTAGTTTGCAACCTAATCGGTCGAAAAATGTCCTTAGACCGACTAGATTGCAACCTAGTCAGTCGAAAAATGTCCTTAGACCGACTAACGATAAACAGTAACTTAGGTGAAATTAATCAAAGGAACTAATCGGTCTGAGAGCAAGTTCTGACCGACTAGTTTCACATCTAGTCGGTCGGTGGTTGTTCTTAGATGATCGGAGCCCGGATGCACACCCGGACACGTGACTCGCTAGTCTTACCGCAAGCGCACGGTGTAGCGGTGAGCGGGTATCAAACACGAGGAGGCCTAATGACAGTGTCTTCTTCAATTCACCTGGCTATAAAAACAGTCGGGAAATATTCGCTATAAAGCGGTCACAGTCGTTCAATTGTATAAAAGAAATATCAAATTAATAAAGACGCCAAGGGATAGGGAATTCCCACTACAAATCGTATCTCGTCATTGTGATACATAGGTTTCACAATTGCTAGACTTGCAATTTAGGTGAACTAGTTGCAACTAAATGTAGAACCTAGCTCACGCTCTTGCGCTATTGCTGGTCTATAGCAAACCTAGGGTAGGGTCCAATCTCTTGCAAACCCTAACCTAGGCAAGCTAGCGTGAAGAACAACGTCATCGTTCAATCGTATCTCGAGCCCACTCTCGTGCAAACTCGAGCTACGACCTAGGTTGGGATAGTTCCTACCCGTCCAATCTCTTGCAAACGGGTATTGGTATAGAATTACAATCGAAAACCCTAGTTTCGGTCCAATCTCTTGCAAACCGATTCCGGAGAAATCCAATCGTAACCCAATTAGAATTTCTAGGGCTTCCTATCGAGTCGGGATCCAATCTCTTGCAAATCCCAATCGGTATGAATCCCTAGTTATTCGTATTAAATCAATCCCAAACTAACCCTAATCAATCCTAGCAATAATTTCACCAATTCATCACAAATTAGAAATAGGGGTCGTAGGGTTCATCCCTACGCCCTAAGACGATGAAACTACTCACAATTCATAATAAAATTCAATAGAAATTCACAAATAAAATCAATAGAATTCATTGCAATATTCAATATATCAATAAAAATGGAGTTTTTGATAGGGAGAGAGACAAACCAATGAAGAACTAATAGCATCCAACAAAATAGCACTTTTCCCTCTTCCCCAAGAGTTAAATCTAATCTCCTAAAAGTAATCTAAAAAGGCTGCAAAAAGTTCTGAAAATGCTCTGAAAAAGCTCTCTAAACTAGGTTAAAAACTGGGGTTAAATACCCCCCCTAAATCGCCCAAAAAGCAGTGACGAAAATGCCCCTGCGCAGCCTCAAAATCGCAGTTTACGCTACAGTCAGCGCGGCTCACTCGGCCGAGTGACAAACCCTGACAAATTCCAGTAAGTTCGGACTTTTGGGGGTCGGCTCCTCGGGAGTCACTCGGCCGAGTGACTTTCTTTGCTTCGGTCGAGGGGACTTCTTCACTCGGCCGAGTCAGAATCTCGGGATTCGACTGACAATTTACAGTAACTCTGGGATTTTTGTTGCCGTCGTCTTGATGCCACTCGGGCGAGTGGTGTCTCCGTGGTTCGGCCGAGTGGACTGGCAATGCTCGGCCGAGTGCACGCTGATACTCAGTCTTCTGCGTGTCCGATTTGTCCTGCCGAGCGGGCTCTCGATGGTCGGCCGAGTACTCCTTCACTCGGCCGAGTGACATGCTGAAAATGCCCATTCTTTGTATTTTTGCTCCCTCGTCGCTCTTACGACGTTCTTTCTTCTTCCACTCCTCTCCAATAGCAAAATTTCCCTCGAGAGAGTCACGGGTGACACTCCAGAGTGGGTGTATCTAAGAATCACTCCAAATCGCTCGAAATCTCCTGAAATTCGACAAAAACAAGAAATCGTGAAAAGCATCGCAATATTGCCAAAAAACCGTGAAAAGCGCGATTCGAGCGATCAAAATGGCATGCAAACATGCAGAAAAAAGGTGTAAAATATGGAGTGATCAAAATCCCCCAAGCTTACCTTTTACTCGTCCTCGAGGAAGATGAGTAAAAAAGCGAACCCGGTGGATAAAGAAAAAAGAGAAACGATGGAAAGGCGGAAAATGAAAAACGAAAAACAAAGTAGAAAGCGAAGAGGGAAGTTGCTAGATCATTTTTCTCAGGACGTGGGTTTTGCTTACTCAAATAGCACGCATCGAATACCAAACACATGTCAAAGACTTTTATCTCGATATCATAGTATAAATGTGCATTTGAAATAGAAAACCCAAGAATGTCAATATAGCATGAAAAATGGAATAATTCTAGAATTAGCATCGTCTGAAGCATCTAAAGCGGTATACAATATCGTAGATCACACACTTTTCAATTGAATGCTTTCTATAAGGAGTATAAGAGATATCACACAATAGAGTAGTAAGAATAGAAAAGTATGGTTTTCATGAAATGAATGCTAAGCGTAGATTTCTGGATTTCGTGAAACTTTAAGCAATCTCACCGAGTATAAAATATTACTTAGCCTAGGCTGTCATGCACCGTCAAGTATTCACTCTCTCTCACATCATAGGATCCTCTCCCCCAAGCTTATCCATAAGCGTGGTGGCATATACAAAACAATATTTACATTCCCCGTTTCTTTTGAAGCTCCAAAAGTCAAAGAAAATAAAAAATAAAAGCAAAAGAGGGAAGAAAGAGAGAAAGTATATGAGATGGGATCGTTTTCGAACTTCTTTTCTCTTTTCTTCTCTTATTCTCAAATCTTTTTCTTTTTCTTTTTCTTTTTCTTTTTTTTTTGAATAACATATATACACAAATGATCCCAAACCAAAGAGAAGGATATACACGTATTTTTTTCTTTGGGTTTTGGGGAATTTGGAGCATGTGATATAATAACGGGGGGAATGCCAATAATAGAATTGCTAAGGGGAGATTCACCAATGAATTTAAAATAGAGAAATAATGTTCAAGATATGTGGAGAAAGAAATAAATGTATCTCTCAGTTCACTCTATAGGACGTGCATGACAACTTCAGCAGGGTAATCTAATCTACTCAGTTTGATCTCAAAAAGTAAACTAATCCAGATTTGTCAATGCTAGCAAACATTCAATCAACCTGAAGTGAAGCGTACAAATCATGCAATAAGAAGTGATGTGAGAAAAGAAAGCAGTACTCCAGATATAAGCATCAATGCGTGAATCTTGGTGTGTTTTCTACGATAGCATACATATGAATCATCAGACATCAGCTAATAATAGAATTTCATCCATTTTCATACGGAAAAAGAAGTGGGTTACTATTTCTAAATGCAAAACAGGACATAGCATATGATATCAGAAACAAAAGCTATGACATGACAAAATTAGCATGCATATAGAGAAAAGCTAACACCACGTCATCGTCATCACAGAAAAATCATCTCTAGCAAAAGATGAAAGAAATAAAGATAAAGGAAAACAAAGATATTTACAATGCAGCACACAAAGAAAAATAAGAAAAATGTGATGCATGGTAAAACAAATAAAAAGTGATGAAAAATGGGTGCAAAAGCGGAAAAACGTGAAAAAACTAAAAATAAAGGTGATAAAAGCAAAAAGTGTGAGGACTCACTCCCCCAAGCTAAAGTGCACAGTGTCCTCAATGTGCAAAGTGTGGCACACCAAGAGACGTAAGATGGGTGGGGAGGGTGAGGATGCATGCATGATTAAAAAAGTAAAAATAAAAAGAAAATATGATGATGTGAATGATGCATGCAAAGATGGGAGTGATGCAGATATGTGTCACCAAAAATACTCTCCATCTCTCCCAAAAACGATATATAATGATGTGAGCAAGATAGGGACAAAAATAGTGCGGGGAGGAATGGGGCAAAATATATCGACAGGACCTAGCGGAGAATGGGCAGCATAACGACAAAAAAGATCAATGGCATCAAGGGTGTGCCTAAGCTGGTGGTGTTGCACCATCTCCGTCCTGTGACGGAGGTGGAGGTGGTGGTGGTGGTGGTGGTGGACGTGTCTGCTGGGTGGGTGGGTGTAGTGGAGGCAGTCGCGCTAGGATCTGATTCAGGCAAACCTGAATATCAGGAAGCATGGCGACGCGGGTCTCCATGGAACTGACCGCGGCAGAGAGTGCCCTAAAATCACCCCTGAGTCCACTCACCGCCCCCTCAAGAGTACGAATGCTCTGAACGAAGGCGTCAGGGGATGGTGGAGCGGAGGGACGGACAGGTCTAGGCTGTGAAGGTCGGGGCTGCCTGATACGGGCGGTGTAAGTAATTGGGCCATCAGGTATGTGCAGGAAAGGTGATGTGCTCACTAGTGGGTGTCCAGCCTCAGTTCGAGGCTAGGACGCAGGCTGGGACGAGGAGGCAGCAGCAGTGGTGGTGGAAGACAAAATCGGCAATGAGGCAGCAAGAGAGGTCGGTGACACAGAAGTAAGTACATACGTCACTACACTCTCGGATAGGACAGCTGCGGTGGAGACGGAAAGGTCGACCACTTGGGGGGAAGTGTAAGGACCAAAAGGTGACACCCCAACGGACATCAAACCGGACAGGGTACCCACGACGGCATTGAAGGAAGGCTCGCCGCACTCGAGTATGGTGGGTGGACGCTCGGGAAGAAGTGAAGAAATAGGCTCAACCGAGATAGGCACAGCAGTGGTGGGGGTGGTGGTGGACGTGGTGGACGGCTCAGCAAGGATACTCCTGACACTGGCAGAAGTGGGGACAGAAGTGCCGGGAGGTGCAGAAAGTGCAGGTTGGGGCTGAGGGATCACGGGGACAGCAGGAGGTGCAGGGTGTGCAGGGGGGGTGTCGCCGGAGGTCGGGGCGTCGGTGGTCGGACGATCGCCGGCGGTGGTCGACCGAGCGGGCCGACGGCGAGGTGAATCGGGTGAGGGGAGTGCGGTCGCGGGCGAGGGAGTTGAAAGGTCACGGGGGCTCGGGCGAGATTTGGGAATAGCTGTGTTGAAATTTGCGCCGAGCCCGCGCGATATATATAGGGCTAGTTACGACTCGGACGAGTGACTATGTTGCTCGGCCGAGTGACGTAACGAAAAAATTAGTTTAAATTTCTCCCCGCCACTTACGACTCGGCCGAGTGGCTTATGTTCACTCGGCCGAAGTGAGAAAACTCCTTCGGCCGAGTGGCACAAGCTACTCGGTAATATTTAGGCTAGGAGGGTATCTGTTTTCCTCGGCCGAGTGACTAAACGTACTCAGCCGAGTGACAGTAAATTCGAAATGCACAAAAAAGACAGAGAGTTGGGTTCAGCAGACTTCCCTTGTTGGTGCCCCACTCGGCCGAATGGGTTCCTTTGCTCGGCCGAGTCACATAAGAAACTCGGCCGAGTGACATGCTGTTTTCTGCTTCGGGGATCCGTTTTCGCTCTACTCTCTGTTTTTCTTCCTCCAATTGGTTTCTTCCTCCTCCCAAGGCCTGAGCGCATTCCTGGAGCGCTCTTCCTTGCCTCTATCTCCCTCCATGCGAGAGATCTCCTTTTCTCCTCTCCTGTCATAGAAATTAAGACCCATTGTCACGGTTTTTATGGGCAAAAAGACTCAAAACACTAATAAAGTCTAAAACAAAAACCAAAAACCAAATTAAAAAGAATGCAAAAACAGTCGGGTTGCCTCCCGATAATCGCTCGTTTAAGGTCTTGAGCTCGACCCCCTTGGATTTTCAATTAACGCTTGATGTTGGTGCATATGAGATGCACCCGTCGAACTTGCCGGGAAGACCGCTTGGGTTTGGAACGTGGTGGTGTGTGGCCTTCCTCAGCGCCCCTTCATCATGAGCAATGTTGGGGTATGGCTCCCCCAAGCTTGAGCTTGTTCCGGTCTTCGACTTCACCGGTGACACCGATCTTCGAATCGGTGGAGCTTTCTTTGGGTTCTTCAATGTCGAGAGCTTGCAAAGCTCTCGTATTCTCGCGCCATCAGCGTCGCCATCATCATCCGCCGTGGGGATATTAGGAGAGTCCTCCATCTTCTCTTCTTCGACCAAATCTTGGCCTTCTTCGAAGCCGTCATCGTGGAGCGCACCGATGGAGTAGGGGATAGCCTCTTCAATGACCTCATCAAGGAGGTATGAAAGGTCATCCGGCCGTCCCTTGAGTAGGTATATTCTATTTACCTCGCCCATAGGGACTCCTTCGAAATAATGCTTTAGCCGTTGCCCATTCACCTTGAAAGTGGCTCCGTCCTTCCCTTCCAATTCAAATGCTCCTCCCGGTTGTATGTGCTTGATGGTGAAAGGTCCGAACCACCGTGACCTCAACTTCCCAGGGAATAGTCAGAGTCAGGAATTATATAGCAAGACCTTGTCTCCGACGGGCGTCATTGAGAATCTTGGTCCTTTCTTTGTAAATTCTTGAGCTCTCGTAGGCATCTCTTCTAATTTCGTCAAGCTTATTGATGTCCAAGAGTCGCCTTACCGCCGCACTCTTATAGTCATAATTGAGGGTCTTGATGGCCCAATACGCGCGGTGCTCCAACTCCACCGGTAGGTGACACGCTTTCCCATAAACAAGTCGAAACGGAGTGGTACCGATGGGAGTGCGGAAGGCCGTGCGATATGCCCATATAGCATCGTTTAACTTCATGGACCAATATTTTCTAGATCGATCTACGGTCTTTTCTAGAATTTGCTTGATTTCTCTATTTGAAACTTCCACTTGTCCGCTCGTTTGAGGGTGGTAGGCCATGCCAATTCTATGGTTTACCCCGTACTTTTTCAACATGGCTTCAAATTTGTTTTCTATAAAGTGACTTCCCCCGTCGCTTATCAAAGTACGGGGCATCCCAAAGCGCGGGAAAATATTCTGCTTGAAAAATTTGGAGACAACCCTCACATCATTGGTAGGGGTGGCGATGGCTTCTACCCATTTGGAGACGTAGTCCACGGCCAACAAGATGTACTTGTTACCCTTGCTTGACGGAAATGGTCCCATGAAGTCCACTCCCCAACAATCAAAGAACTCAATCTCTAGAATGGGCCTCATTGGCATCTCATTTCGTTTGGAAATATTCCCGGTCCGTTGGCATCTATTGCACCCCTTGACGAAGTCGTGCGTGTCTCAGAACATGGTTGGCCAAAAGAATCCACTCTGCAATATCTTAGCGGTAGTCTTAGAAGCGGCATGATGTCCCCCGCATGGCATACCGTGGCAATGCAAGATGATGGAGGTGGCCTCCTCCTTAGAAATACATCTCCGAATAACCCCATCCTTGCATATCTTAAAGAGATACGGATCTTCCCAGAAATAGCTACGGACCTCATGCATAAATCTCCTCTTTTGCTGTGTGGGCATCCCGCATGGTTTAATCCCACAAGTCAAGTAATTTACAAAGTCTGCATACCAAGGAACTTCCCCGGGCCTTATGGCGTATAGCCTCTCATCAACAAAGGAGTCATCGATGGGCAAGCTTTCGTCCTCCTTGTCGTGAATAAGCCTAGATAAATGATCCGCCACAACGTTGTCCGTACCCTTCTTATCTCTAATTTCCAAATCAAACTCTTGCAATAGAAGTATCCACCTAATCAACCTAGGTTTGGCCTCTTTCTTGTTTAGAAGATACTTCAATGCCGCATGGTCGGTGTGGACAATTACCTTGGATCCAAGGAGATAGGAGCGGAACTTTTCGATGGAATACACGACCGCTAGAAGCTCTTTCTCCGTAGTTGTATAATTTTTCTGTGCGGCATCCAACGTTTTGCTTGCATAGAATATTGCATGAAGCTTTCTATCTTTCCTTTGCCCTAACACCGCTCCAATGGCTTGGTCACTTGCATCACACATGAGCTCAAAGGGAAGGCTCTAATCCGGTCGTTGTATGATGGGCGCAGAAATTAGTGCTTCCTTCAATGTGTTGAACGCCCGCAAGCATTCTCCTGAAAAAAACAAATGGAGCATCTTTAGCAAGCAAGGAGGTAAGGGGCCGGGCAATCAAGGCGAAATCCTTGATGAAGCGGCGGTAAAACCCCGCATGACCAAGAAAGCCCCTAATGCCCTTAACATTAATAGGATGAGGGAGTTTCTCGATTACCTCAATCTTCGCCTTATCAACCTCAATCCCTCTTGAGGAGACAAGGTGGCCAAGCACTATCCCTTCGGTGACCATGAAGTGACATTTCTCCCAATTAAGAGTAAGATTATTTTGTTAACATCTTTTAAGAACTTTGGTGAGATTAGCCAAACAAGAATCAAACTCACTTCCATAAACTGAGAAGTCATCCATGAAAACTTTCATAATATTTTCAATATAATCGGAAAAGATGGAGGTCATGCACCTCTGAAAGGTGGCGGGTGCATTACAAAGACCAAAGGGCATTCTACGGTAGGCGTAAGTGCCATAAGGACAAGTAAAAGTAGTCTTTTCTTGGTCGTCTTCATGCAAAGGGATTTGGCAAAACCCCGAATACCCATCCAAGTAACAAAAGTATTTATGTTTAGCAAGCCGTTCGAGCATTTGATCTATGAAGGGTAGCGGGTAATGGTCTTTTCGGGTGGCTTTATTTAGTTTTCGATAATCAATGCACATCCGCCATCCCGTAACAGTGCGTGTAGAAATGGGCTCTCTTTTTTCATTTTTTATAACGGTCATCCCCCCCTTTTTGGGGACAACGTAAACGGGGCTAACCCATCTACTGTCTGAGATTGGATAAATAATGCCGGCCTCAAGCAATTTAAGGATTTCCTTTTTGACTACCTCTTTCATATTCGGGTTCAACCGCCTTTGAGGCTCAATAGAAGTGGCTTCAGTGTTTTCCAAGTGGATCCTATGCATGCAAAGCCTAGGGCTTATTCCCTTTAGATCAGAGATAGTGTAGCCAAGGACCTCCTTGTGATCCCTAAGGACTTCTAGTAGTTTTTCAAGTTGATCATGGCTGAGGTGGGAATTAACAATCACCGGGAAGGTCAATTTACTACCCAAGAAAGCATACCTTAGATTCGACGGTAATTGTTTGAGCTCTACCTCAAAGGGCGATGTACCCTCTGCTTCATCATCTTGTGTGAGTTTGGCTTCTTCTTCGACATCTGAGTTTAGCTCACTCTCAAGTGGAGGCTCAGATTCGCTTCTTAGTGAGGACGGTGCATCAGAATAGACGCTCTCCAATTCTGCGCTTGCATCGATAGGACCACCACCCTGCTCCGGTTCATTCCTGAGATCGAGAAATACGTCAGCAGATTCATAATTGCAAGAGTGGGGGTCGTAGAGTGTAACTCCCTGAATGTCGGTTTGCTCAAAGGATTCCTCGGGAGTGTAGTACTCTTCGACGCATGTTCTATCGTCTTCAAAATATAGCTTGTCGTCCCTCCCATCAACTCTGATATCACCCCCAATAGTCCCATCCGGGGAGATTTGATCCATCACAAAGCTAGCAAACAATTGTTCGACGGGGTCCTCGATATTAATAGCAAAAGCTCCGGTAGCATGGACCTCGTCAACAAGTTCCTTAAGGAGCTCCACAAAGGATTCATCATCTCCCTGGCCAGACTCAGTCATTGGAATTGCATCCCCCATTTTACCTGTTAAGATCTTTGTGGAAAATTTTTGGGAGAGTGTGCAAATAGGGCTGTAAACAGAGTTAGAAAAGAATGAAGAAAAATAAATAAAGAAATTGAAAAATAAATGGGTGATCCAAATTGAACTCCGTCAAAAACACCTCCCCGACAACGGTGCCAAAAACTTGATCGGAGCCCGGATGCACACTCGGGCACGCGACTCGCTAGTCTTACCGCAAGCACACGGTGTAGCAGCGAGCGGGTATCGAACACGAGAAGGCCTAATGACAGTGTCTTCTTCAATTCACCTGGCTATAAAGCGGTCACAGTCGTTCAATTGTATAAAAGAAATATCAAATTAATAAAGACGCCTAGGGATAGGGAATCCCCACTACAAACTGTATCTCGTCATTGTGATTCGTAGGTTTCATAATTGCTAGACTTGCAATTTAGGTGAACTAGTTGCAACTAAATGTAGAACCTAGCTCACGCTCTCGCGCTATTGCCGGTCTATAGAAAACCTAGGGTAGGGTCCAATCTCTTGCAAACCCTAACCTAGGCAAGCTAGCGTGAAGAACAATGTCATCGTTCAATCGTATCTCGAGCCCACTCTCGTGCAAACTCGAGCTACGACCTAGGTTGGGATAGTTCCTACCTGTCCAATCTCTTACAAACGGGTATTGGTATAGAATTACAATCGAAAACCCTAGTTTCGGTCCATTCTCTTGCAAACCGATTCCGGAGAAATCCAATCGTAACCCAATTCGAATTTCTAGGGCTTCCTATCGAGGCGGGATCCAATCTCTTGCAAATCCCGATCGGTATGAATCACTAGCTATTCGTATTAAATCAATCCCAAACTAACCCTAAGCAATCCTAGAAATAATTTCACCAATTCATCACAAATTAGAAATAAAGGGTCGTAGTGTTCATCCCTACGCCCTAAGACGATGAAACTACTCACAATTCATAATAAAATTCAATAGAAATTCACAAATAAAATCAATAGAATTCATTGCAATATTCAATATATCAATAAAAATGGAGTTTTTGATAGGGAGAGAGACAAACCAATGAAGAACTAATAGCATCCAACAAAATAGCACTTTTCCCTCTTCCCCAAGAGCTAAATCTAATCTCCTAAAAGTAATCTTAAAAAGGCTACAAAAAGTTCTGAAAAAGCTCTGAAAAAGCACTCTAAACTAGATTAAAAACTGGGGTTAGATCCCCCCCCAATCGCCCAAAAAGCTGTGACGAAAATGCCCCTGCACAGCCTCAAAATCGCAGTTTACGCTACAGGCAGTGCGGCTCACTCGGCCGAGTGACAAATGTCATTCGGCCGAGTGACAAACCCTGACAAATTCCAGTAAGTTCGGACTTTTGGGGGTCGGCTCCTCGGGAGTCACTCGGCCGAGTGACTTTTTTTGCTTCAGCCGAGGGGACTTCTTCACTCGGCCGAGTCAGAATCTCGGGATTCGACTGACAATTTACAGTAACTCTGGGATTTTTGTTGACATCGTCTTGATGCCACTCGAGCGAGTGGTGTCTCCGTGGTTCGGCCGAGTGGACTGGCAATGCTCGGACGAGTGCACGCTGATACTCAGTCTTCTGCGTGTCCGATTTGTCCAGCCGAGCGGGCTCTCGATGGTCGGCCGAGTGACTCCTTCACTCGGCCGAGTGACATGCTGAAAATGCCTATTCTTTGTATTTTTGCTCCCTCGTCGCTCTTACGACGTTCTTTCTTCTTCCACTCCTCTCCAATAGCAAAATTCCCCTCGGGAGAGTCACGGGTGACACTCCGGAGTGGGTGTATCTCAGAATCACTCCAAATCGATCGAAATCTCCTGAAATTCGACAAAAACAAGAATTCGTGAAAAGCATCGCAATATTACCGAAAAATCGTGAAAAGCGCGATTCGAGCGATCAAAATGGCATGCAAACATGCAGAAAAAATGTGTAAAATATGGAGTGATCATTAGACCGACTAAGAGTAAACAGTAACTCCTGTATAATTGATTTAATGAACTAGTCGGTTCCAGAAGAGTTCCTGACCGACTAGATTGGAATCTAGTCGATTGGTCCCCCTTCTTGAACCAACTAAGGTCACGAAAAGTCTCGAATCGAAGCGCGAATCTCCAGGAAGATCCCTACGGCTTCTAAGATCAACCTATCTCTAAGATGTGAGCGATATGAAGCTCGTCACGAATGACTTACTCCAAACTCAGCGATCTAAGGAAGAAGCTAGAAAATCACAACGAAACGAACGAAAACGAAAGATACGGAGACGGAAAATCACACACAAGGAGAAAATCCACCAAAACATATATATAATATAGATAATCCAAATACATGAAAAACCAGTCGTTACATCCTTCCCAACTTAAGAAAAATTCCATCCTCGGAATTTCCCAACACTCACGTGTCCTGGAACAAAAGTGGGTAGCGCTCTCGCATCTCATCTTCTCTCTCCCAAGTAGACTCTCCTGGCGAGCCGTATCGCCACATCACCCTCACAAGATTGACAACCTTGTTCCGAAGTGACTTCTGACGCCTGTCCAAAATCAGCACTGGCTGCTGGTCATACGTCAAATCTGGGCGAACAGTGATCTCCAAGAAATCCACAGCATGAGATAGATCGCTGATGTACCGATGAAGCTGTGACACATGGAAAACATTGTGAACTCCTTCCAAAGATGGCGACAAGGCTAAGCGGTAGTCTACCTCGCCAACTCTCTCCAGAATGTCAAACGGTCCAATGTATCGCGGGCTCAACTTCCCCCGTTTCCCAAAGCGAATCACACCACGATTCGGGGAAATCTTCAGGAACACATGGTCGCCTGGCTGAAACTCCAAAGGATTGCGTTTAGCATCCGCCCAATGCTTAAAACGGTCCTGAGCAATCCTCAGCCTCTCCTGAATGTTCCTGAAAACATCCACAGCCTCCACAATCATCTCATGTCCCAACAGTTCCCGGTCACCAATGTCGTCCCAACTCAAAGGCGAACGACATTTCCTCCCGTACAGCGCAGCAAAAGGCGCCATGCCAATACTCGCCTGGAAGCTGTTGTTGTAAGAGAACTCTACCAGATATAAATGGTCCTCTCACGAACCCTTGAAATCCAACATGCATGCCCTCAGCATGTCCTCCAAGATCTGAATCGTCCTCTCGGACTGGCCATCTGTCTGTGGATGGTACGCCGTGCTGAAACTCAGACTCGTACCCAAACTCTTCTGCAAACTCTGCCAGAACTGAGATGTGAACCACGTGTCTCTGTCCGACACGATACTCACGGGGACTCCGTGAAGTCGTACGATCTCCTGCACGATTCACGTTACATCACTATCTATCTAGGAAAAGGAAATAGAAACGGAGAGTAAAAGAATTTACCTCCAAGTATCTCCTCGCTAGCGCCTCGGTGGACTGTCCTACTCGGAATGGAATAAAGAGCACGGATTTGGTCAATCGATCTACGATCACCCAAATCACGTCATTCTGCTTCAGACTCTGAGGCAGCCCAGTCACAAAGTCCATAGTGATGTGTTGCCACTTCTACTCCAGAATCGGAAGCGGTTGTAGCAACCCTGCCGTATGCTGAGGCTCTGCCTTCACCTGCTGGCAAACCAGACACTTGGCTACACTCCGAGCCACACTCCTCTTCATGCCATGCCACCAAAAGTTCAGACGAAGATCCTTGTACATCTTGGTGCCACCAGGATGTACAGAATACGGCGAACTGTGTGCCTCAACCAGCAACTCCTCTCTAATATCCCCAGCTAGCACACACAACCTAGCTCTATACCTCAGCGAGCCATCCTCATGAATCAAAAAGTCTGTCCGCAGACCGGCTTCTACCTGCTCCCGAATCTTCACCAGCTTCAGATCTCCAGCTTGGCCAGCCTTAATCCGATCCACGATCGTCGACGGTATCTGCATACACATCAACGGAGAAACCTCCCCAGGAAGAACAACCTCAATTTCAGACTCGCAAAAATCCTGCTACAATCTCCACTGCGAAGTCAACATCATCACCGCTGGAAGCCTACTCAGCGCATCCGGAACCACATTCACCTTACCAGGGTGATACTGCAAATCGATCTCATAATTCGCCATGAGCTCCAACCATCGACGTTGTCGCATGTTGAGCTCCTTCTGAGTAAAAATATACTTCAAGCTTTTTCTGATCGGTGAAGATCTTCACTTTCTCACTCAGCAGGAAGTGCCTCCAAATCTTGAGCGCAAACATGACAGCAGCCAACTCCAAGTCGTGCGTCGGGTAATTCTTCTCATGAGTCTTAAGCTGATGCGAAGCATATACCACAACATGCCCGTGCTGATGCAACACACAACCGAGACCCTTGCCAGAAGCATCGCAAAAGATCTCAAATCCTCCACTGCGATCAGGCACAACAAGAACAGGGGCAGTCGTCAATCTCTCCCTCAGAACACCAAAGGCATTCATACAATCACCCGACCAAACAAAAGGCACATCCTTCCGCGTCAATCTGGTCATCGGCTCAGCAATACGGGAAAAGTCCTTAATGAAGCGCCGATAGTAACCAGCAAGCCCAAGGAAACTCCGGATCTCAGATGCTGACTGCGGAACAGGCCACTCTCTGATGGCCCTGATCTTCTCGGGATCCACTGAAATACCATCTCCAGACACCACATGCCCGAGAAAAGCAACTCTGTCCAGCCAAAACTCGCACTTCGAAAACTTAGCATACAAACAATGCTTCCTCAAGAACTCCAACACTGTCCTCAAGTGCGAGGCATGCTCTTCCTCCGACTTTGAATAGATCAGAATGTCGTCAATAAAGATAACAACAAACTTGTTTAAAAAGTCGTAGAAAATCAGGTTCATCAGATTCATGAAAACTGCGGGAGCGTTGGTTACACCGAAGGGCATAACCACAAACTCGTAGTGTCCATACTTCATCCCGAATGCTGTCTTCGGAACATCTTCCTTCTTCACCTTCAGCTGATGATAACCACTCCTCAGATCCAACTTCGAAAACACCCTCGATCCTCCAAGCTGATCAAAAATATCATCGATGCGAGGCAACGGGTATTTATTATTGATGGTCATCGCATTCAGCTCCCTGTAGTCCACGCACATGCGACGCGAACCATCCTTCTTCTGCACCAGCTGCACCGGTGCTCCCCACGGAGACACACTAGGATTGATGTAACCCTTCTGCAAAAGCTCATCCAGCTGCTTCCGCAATTCCTCCAACTCAGCGGGTGCCATACGATAAGGCGCTTTCGAAATCGGCTGCGCTCCTGGAATAAGATCAATCGAAAATTCGAGAGCTCGATCGGGTGGCAATCCAGACATCTCCTTGGGGAAGACGTCATCGAAGTCCCGCACTACCGCTGGCCTCCCCAGCTCCATCTGCATAGCCACAAACTCCACCGGTCTGGCCCGAAATCTGACAGGGCCAAGCGAACTGCTACCCCAGCTGAACTCAAATATTTGATGTCCAGGAATCTCGAACACCACCTTCTTCCTCCGACAGTCAATCGTAGCATAGAATCTCGCAAGCCAATCCATCCCAAGGACCGCATCATAGTTGATGATGTCGTGGACAATGAAATCAACGTAAAGCTCATGTCCACAGACCACCAACGAGCAAGAATTGCAACCACGATGCACTGAGACCACGCCATTCCCTGTAAAGATATTCCAACTCTTGGAAAGAGGGGACGTCGTCAAGGAATGCTTCTCCACGAAGCGCCGCACCAAAATGCACATTGATGCACCTGAGTCAAAGAGGACTCGTGCAGGAAATGTGCACACCAGAATCACACCTACAAACAGTCTAACAATCAAGCCCTATTCTAGTAAACAATCATTTACAAGCAAACAACATAATCTAACAAACAAAACTAACTAAGAAAGGAACAGCTAGATTGAGGATTACCTGCGATAACCTCATCCACAGCCATGCTCTCCACCTCAGACATCAGAAAAGCCTGCCACCTCGGCTGAAAAGCCTGCTGAAAGGCCTGCCTCTGTGGAACAAGAGCTGCTCCACGTCCAGCAGGAATAGTCGCTCTCTACTGCAACGGCTGTGCTGCAACAGGTGCTCTCCAAGGCTGCTTCGACTTTGAGCAGTCCTTCAAGGTATGGGTAGGATCTCCACAGACAATACACTGGCCCAGGAATCTCCTACATTGCTCCTTGATATGCCCGGTCTTGCCGCAGAAATGGCAAGTCTTCTGAATAGGCCCTCCTGGCCACTTGAACTGCACCGGCTGATAAGGCTTGAAACCAGGCCTAACCACCGCTCTGGCCTGCTCCTTAGGTCTCTTCCCAGCCCCAGCAACATGTCCTCTCATCTGGTTCACAATCAGCTCCTGCCTCTGCGTCGCTATCAGAACCTTCTGATAAGACTCCAGATCAGAGGAAGACACAAAACTCTGAAGCTCCAAAGCAAGTCCCTGCAGGAACCTCTGAGCCCTCTCATAGCATCCTGCACCATCTTCGGTGTGAACCGACTCAGCCTGGTGAACTCCTGGTGGTACTGATCCACCGACAAGCTCCCATGCTTCAAATCAATGCAGCGCTGCAACATCTCTCTCCGGGCAGCCTTCGAAAAATATTCCTCATCGAAACTGGACTTGAAGGTAGCCCAAGATATCGGCTCCTCCAACAGCTCCTCCTCAGCATCCCACCAATTCCGGGCATTGTCCCTCAGCTGCCTCTTCGCCAAGTCAACCCAGCCAACCTCGTTGACCTTGGACATCTTCAAATTGTCCTCAATATTCCTGACCCACTCGGCAGCAGCTAGATGACCTTCAGTACCATCAAAATATGCATGACCCAGCTCTCGAAACTGCTTCGCTCCTGGCTCGGAACAAGGGGCCTCCTGAATTACCCGAGCAGCTCGAACAACTGGAGAATTTTGGACTTGCAGGAGCACGCCCTGCTGCACCTGCATCATCTGAAGCATCATCGGCATCATCTCCCCATTGGTGGGCTCCCGATCAGGCTCCTCGTCATGAGGGGGTGCACCACCACCAGCTCGGGTATTTCGCCTTCATGCCATCTAATGACACAGTGAACGAAAAAATTAGACTCATAGCTTATGACTCGGATGAAGAATTTTTATTTGTGGACATTCAAATATTATTATCGTTATCCCGTTAGTTTGCAGTTACACAATGGACCTGCATGGGCCACCAACAAAACCTGTCATGCCCCGCTTCCCTAAAATGGAGGCGAGACGTGAGAAGGTCCGCATAGACATGGAGCTGTGAAGCTACACTCCTGATAAGCGTCAAATCTGAATATGTGCAGGTCCCTATGAATGCAAACGGAACAAAGATAATAATAACCATATGGTAAGGGAGACTGATATAAGATAACCAATCTCAGCATTTGTCCACATTTAAATTCAACATCGCAGAAAAGCCACCAGGCTAAAAGAAAGAGTCTAGCCCAAACACGGCCAACAAAAGGCAACACGAACAAAGTATTGGTGCTACGCACCGACAACTAAAGCAGTCTAAAAACTGACACAAACAGTCTCTACGACTGATCTCCCGTGTCCTCAAACTCCTCGATGAACGCGGGCTCTGACTCAACGCCAGCGAACACCACGTCCTCAGCAGCAACCTCAGGCTCAGGATCTAACATGTGTCACCCAAAAAAGTAAAGGGCACATGTCAGCAAGTCTAAAAGACTTGGGCAAGGAAACTGAAGGGAAAATAAACTAACAACCTAGCAGTTATAGTATGATGCATAGCATGGCAAGTATAGTATGGAGGTAACAAGTGAGGTAAAGTGCAAGTAACAAGTAGCAAGTAGCAAGTATGGCATGGATGACAAGTTTTACAAGTATAAACACGGACAAGTACAAGTCAAGTAAATCACGTCAAGTAAACACGTCGTGCACAGAGATTATGTCTTCTGGCTAGAGTGGCGGATCAAGCCAACTCGTATACTTAGGTGATCGCTTGTCCCTACCCCTCCACGTGTATTGAGCCAGGGCATTACCCCCGAACGTGTAATGCTCGCTTCTGGATCACGAGCCAGGAAGTGTATTTGGCATAGGGTTATGCCCGCTAAAAGCATGTGCCTAGCCGGATCAAGTAGTACAACTAATGTAGCATGTGCTACGAATGCAACATTCAACATGGATAGCATGGCATGTACAGATAATTCGCATACCGTTAATTGAATTTAAACATGGCAGATAAGATGCAAATAATTTAAAAGTAGTCGGATCAAGCTTCGTTGTCAAGCTAGATCCTGAAATTTGCGCCTAGGCGAGTATCATTTCGTCGCCTAGTCTCTTTTATGCCTACAACAAGCAAATGGCCTAAGGCATGGCCTAAAACCCTAAGTGGCAAGTTTCACTTGCCTGGCACCAAGGATGACGATCAACGAGGCACGTCACAAAATGTTAAACTATGGAGACGAGATCGCTGCCATGGCAAAACAACATCAGAACAATATCTCTAATATCCATTTTTATTAGGGTTTAACAAAAATCACATTGTGGGTTATGAGAATATTTAAGGGTCGATTCACTAACCGTATCGTAGCGGAAGAACAATGCCGAGCAAGCACGGCAACGGAAGAACGATCTGGAGAACTATGGCTCAGATCTGGAAATGTCGAGAAAATCTGGAGAAATTTGGGATTTGGGGGGTTTTGGGGTTGGCCGACGGCCTAAGGGAGGTGGCCGGCGCAAGAATGGCGAGAGGGAAGCTCTGAGGAGGAAGAAATGGCTTGGGGAATGTTGGAGGATGATTTGGGGAAGAAATGGGCTCAAAAGAATGAAGAAAGAGTAAAAGGATCGAAGGGTTTAAATAGGAAATGAAACGGCGGTGAAAATGAAACCTAGGGTTACGGGGTCATTTAGTCGGTCAAAGAAGAGTTGTTGACTGACTAGTTTAAGAACTAGTCGATCGGTCGACCAACTGTGACCGACTAAAAGCAAACCGTAACTCGGTCGTCAAAATGGTCAATGAACTAGTCGGTTAAAGAACAATGGTTGACCGACTAGTTTGCAACCTAGTCGGTCGAAAAATGTTCTTAGACCGACTAACGATAAACAGTAACTTAGGTAAAATTAATCAAAGGAACTAGTCGGTCTGAGAGCAAGTTCTGACCGGCTAGTTTCACATCTAGTCGGTCGGTGGTTGTTATTAGACCGACTAAGAGTAAACAGTAACTCCTGTATAATTAATTTAATGAACTAGTCGGTTCCAGAAGAGTTCCTGACCGACTAGATTGGAATCTAGTCGGTTGGTCCCCCTTCTTGAACCAACTAAGGTGCACAAAAAGTCTCGAATCGAAGCGCGAAGCTCCAGGAAGATCCCTACGGCTTCTAAGATCAACCTATCTCTAAGATATGAGCGATATGAAGCTCATCACGAATGACTTACTCCAAACTCAGCGATCTAAGGAAGAAGCTAGAAAATCACAACGAAACGAACGAAAACGAAAGCTACGGAGACGGAAAATCACATACAAGGAGAAAATCCACCAAAACATATATATAATATAGATAATCCAAATACATGAAAAACCAGTCGTTACACTTCATGAGCTTCATTCTTATTAGTTAAGAATGAAACCCAAGTAAATCTAGAAAAGTCGTCGACGACAACTAATCCATAATGGGCATTACCTAAAGAAGCGGTTCTAGTTGGCCCAAATAAATCTAGATGAAGAGGTTCTAGGGGCCTCTTAGAAGTAATCCCTTCTTTAAGCTTAAATGAAGATTTACTTAGTTTACCTCTTTGACACGAATCACAAAAGTTTTTCTTATTAAAAGCAATCTTAGGAAAACCTTTGACTAGATCATGCTTAGCTAACTTATATAAGTGCTTGAAGTGAACATGACCAAAACGGCGATGCCATAATAGTTGTTCACTTGTGTTAGCAACTAAGCAATTTCTACGGTTTTAGGCAAGCTCAAATAATAAATATTTTTACTCCTAATATCGGAAAATAAAATATTTGAATCACAATCAACAATTGTACACAATCCTTCTCCAAAGATAACCTTGTAACTTTTGTCACAAAGTTGACTACTGGAAATGAGATTGTGACACAAACCACTAACTAGAAAAACATTAGTAATTAAGGGTTTTGAAGGATTACCAACGATACCTACTCCAATGATGGTTCCCTTTTGATTACCTCCAAAAGTGACCGTTGCACCATCCTTGATACTAATCACTTCGGAGAGTAAAGAGGGATCTCCCGTCATATGTTTGGAGCAACCACTATCAAGAATCCATCCTTTCCCTTTAGAGCTACTAAGACATTTATTTCTCTTCTTCTTTCTCTTGGGTACCTATATAATATACCATAAGCTCATGGTACCCAATGTTTGTTGGGTCCAAGGGGATTAGCCCTTTGGAAGCCAAGTCCAAGTGAGCTTCCGCTTCCCAACATAATTATTATTTCTAATCACATCATGAAAATAGGAATCAACATAAGCATTCCTATCATTTAGGCTAGTGTTCTTAGGACCCTAAATAGTGTAAATCTTGGGAGTCCTTTTCCTAGTTGCATACATATGTGTTGGATTTCTATGTGGTGCATACTTCTTAGGACCATGGTTTCTAGCATAAACATGAGGTGGAGGATATGCATATGACATACGAGAGTGATATGTATGCTTAGGAACATGCATGTTGTATGGAACATGTTGATTATGCATGACATGAGGAGGATGTGCATACATGTAGGAATGATGCGTATGAGCATACGGGTGTATAGGAGCACGTACATGAGTATTTCTCATGTGTGGATTTGTACGTGTCCGTGTGTGTGGAGCATAAAAAGTGTCATGATTATCCCCTTGTGAAGTAGGAGGTTTCATACGTGGATGAGTGTTAGTGTACATGTAAGCATGACTTCTCTTTTGGTTTCCACCCTCAGTGGGTTTCTTGCCAAAAGGAAGAGAAGGTGAAGTGGTGACTTTCTTGATAGTATTGCTACATATAGTGTCTTTGACACCACTTGTGGATGCACCGGAGGAAGGCCTCACAAAATCTATAGTGACACCACTATAGGAGGTGCGATCATTGGATGCATTTGCTTTTACAAATCCAAGACCAACACGATGTCTGGCCGGAAATTGATTTACAAGCAAATCATCCAATTGTCCTTTTTCCTTATTGAATCTCACAATACGGAAGGACATGAGCTTATATTTCTCCTTTAAAGAAGAAATGTTGGTATCCAAGTTGGACACCCGTGCTTTGAGCTCGTGCACTTGGGTTTTAAGAGAATCATTCTCTAAACCCAATTGTGTGTGTCTTGTAACTAGATCACTATTATCCTTGGGATGTGTTTGATCTAGTTGAGATTTGAGGTTATTCATCTCATCTCTCAAAGTGACATTTTGAGAAGCTAAATTTGCTTTCTCAAGGGTTAAAGTATCAACAATGGTGTAATTGTTGATAATGCATGGAATGGATGACTTGCTAACATTTGATTTCTTTAAGCTAGTATACTTAAGCATTAAAGATTGCTATTTAGCAAATAGTTCTTCATTAGCTATACGAAGTTCATCCATTGTTACCTCGGTGTCGTCCATGTCGGAATCACTCTCATTGGAGAGTGGATCTTCTAGGGCCATGAAACATATGTGGGCGCTCTCACCCTTCTCATCATCAGAATCACTCGATGATTCTTCACTTGAGTCATCGAATATACCTACGAGTCCTTTCTTCTTGTCTCTCTTGTTTTAGTCAGACTTGTGGTACTTCGGAGCCTTCCACTTCTCTTTGTTCTTTAGCATTGGGCAATCCCTCTTGATGTGCCCTAGCTTAGTACACTTAAAGCAAAGAGAGGAAGTAGCATTAGTAGACTCAAAACGTTTGTTTGAGGGAAATTTACCTTTGCGGAAGAAGCGTTGGAACTTCTTCGCCATTTGGGCCATTTCACCCAAATCCATCTCGTTCTTGGATTCATCACTATCGGAGGATGATGAATTGGCGTTGAATGCCAAAGCTTTCTTCTTAGCCTCCAAAGGATTTATCATTGCTCGAATCTTTAATCGGTTCTCTCGTCTTACCTCATAAGACATGAGAGTCCCGATAAGATTCACCACGGTGTAGTTCTTCAAGTCATTGACCTCCTCGATGGCTATCGCTCTTCTTTCCCATTTGGAGGTCATTCCCATGATGATCTTCCTTACCTTATTAGGTTCGGAGTATATTTGGCCAAGAGCTTTCAATTCATTGATGATGTCGGTAAAACGTCCGTACATTGATGCAATGCTCTCATTATCTTGCATATGAAACAAATCGATGTTTTGCACGGCAACATATAACTTTGAAAGTTTTACCTTGTTCGTTCCCTCGTAGGTAACGATGAGATGGTTCCAAATTTGATATGCACTCTTACATGTGCATATCTTGTTGAACTCATTCGGGTCCAACACACAATGAAGAGCGTTCAATGCTTTAGCATTGTTGACTTCGGCGGACTTCTCGGAAGACGTCCATTTGTCGAAATCCTCTTCGGTGGGCTCGACGTATTTCTTGTGGAGGGTTCTCCAAAGCGAAGAACTCCTAAGGAACGTCTTCATCCTGTAATTCCAATAGCCAAAATTTGTACCATTGAAACGCGGAGTGCGCACCGTAGATTGACCTTCGAAAAGTGTGGACGCTCCATCACGATCGTGATTGTTGTACGAAGGCGGTGGAGGAACGTTGTTGTTGGTGGATGCCATAGATATAACCTTGCGCTCTAATACCAATTGTAAGGACCATGTCTATGGGGAAAACACTAGAAGGGGGGTTGAATAGTGTTTATGCAAATTTAAAAGGAATTTACGCCAAATAAAATGCAAACCAACAATATAATGCGAAATTAGAATTAAACCCAAATAAGAAAAATTGCAAACACAATTATGTTTCTAGAGTTTGGATTACCCAAGTCACTCCCGACTTGTTCCCGGTAATCCTACGTCCCTTCCATCTGGATACCACCGGACACTCAAGTTAGAACCCTAACTTGAGGTTTTCTTAAAACCCACTTGTAGCAATCCTACAAGTGAAATCGAATACAATCAATGTCCTTGTGTAACGACTGGTTTTCATGTATCTGGATTATTTATATTATATATAGGTTTTGGTGGATTTTCTCCTTATGCGTGGTTTTCGTCTCCGTAGCTTTCACTTTCGATCGTTTCGTCGAGATTTTCTAGCTTCTTCCTTAGAATCGTTGGTCTTGGAGTAAGTCATTCGTGACGGGCTTCATATCGGTCATATCTTATTGTTAGATCAAGCCTAGGAGTCTTAGGAATCGATCCCGGAGCTTTGCGCTCCATTTCGGAACTTTCTGTGCACGTTAGCCGGTGCAAGAAGGAGAACCGACCGACTAGATGACGATTTAGTCGGTCGGCAAACCTTCACCGACCGACTAGTTCATTGAATCAATTGTACAGGAGTTACTGTTTATCGTTAATCGGTCTAAGAACATTTGTCGACCGACTAGGTTGCAAACTAGTCGGTTAGCAATCGTTCTTTAACCGACTAGCTCTATGATCATTTTTGATACCAAGTACTATTCATTCTTAGTCGGTCTAAGAACGTTCGTTGACCGACTAGATGAGAAACTAGTCGGTCAGTAGTTGTTCTTTGACCGACTAAATCTAAATCCTATTTTTGTACAGGAGTTACTGTTTACACTTAGTCGGTCTGCGTTGGTCAACCGACCGACTAGTTCCCAAACTAGTCGGTCAGAGGTTGCTCTTTGACCGAATAATCAGTGTTAAAACCCTTATTTCTGGGCAGCCGCCAGCCCTTCCTATTTAAACCCCACCCACGATTTCTTGCATCCCTCTTTCATTCTCCTGAGCCATTTTCTTCCCCAAATCACCCTCCAACATTTCCCCAAGCCATTCCTTCCTCCCTTGGAGCTTCCCTCTCCATTTAGGCCGGCCACCACCTCTAGGTCGCCGGAAAACCCCCAAAAATCCCCAAAACACCATTTCTCCAGATTTTCTGCCCATTTCCAGATCTGAACCCTAGTTCCCCGGATCGTTTCTTCCGTCGTCGTGCTTGCTCGATATCGTTCTTCCGCTTCCTAAGGTAGTGATCGATCCTTTGATGTTCTTATAACCCGTTTTGTGATTTTTGTGAAACCCTAATAAACTAGGTTGGATGTTGTTCTAATATTGTTTTGACATGGTAGCGATCTCATCTCTGTAGTTAGCATTTGTGTGACGAACCTACGTGATCGTCATCCTCGGTGCTAGGCAAGTGAAACTTGCCACTTAGGGTTTTGGGCCATGTCTTAGGCCATTTTCTTGTCGTAGGCGTAAAAGAGGCTAGGCGACAAAATGATACTCGCCTAGGCGCAATTTCAGGAACTAGCTTGACAACGAAGCTAGATCCGTCATTTATCATGTTGCATAACTACCATGTCGTGTTTAATTTTAATTAACGGTACGTGAATTAATTGTCATCCATGCTATCCATGTTGAATGTCACATTCATAGCACACGCTACCATACTTGTGTTCCCTGGCTCGTGTTCCAGAAGCGGGCTACGTGAGTTGGTTGACAGCCAATGCCCGATCTACTTGTTTCCGGCTAGGCACCTGCGTTGCAGGCATAACCCTATGCCATACGTGTTAAATACACTTCCTGGCTCGTGTTCCAGAAGCGAGCATTCCGTGTGCGGGGTAATGCCCTGGCTCGATACACGTTGAGGGGTAGAGATAAACGGTCACTTGAGCTTAGGAGTTGGCCCGATCAGCCACTCTAGCCAACAGGCGGAATCTCTGTGCACAACTTGTTTACTTGATAAGTTTACTTGACGTGTTCACTTGACGTGAACTACTTGACTTGTACTTGTCCGTGTTTTACTTGTAAAACTTTTTATCCATGCCTTACTTGCCACTTGCTACTTGTACTTCCCTTTACTCGTCACTTCCATACTATACTTGCCATGTCATGCATCATACTATAACTGCTAGGTTGTTAGTTTACCTTACTTTCAGTTTCCTTGCCCAAGTCTTTTAGACTTGCTGACATGTGCCCCTTTACTCTTTTGGGTAACACATGTTAGATCCTGAGCCTGAGTTCATTGTTGAGGACGAGGTGTTTGCGGACGCCTAGCCCGAGCCTGTGTTTGACGAGGACTTCGTGGACATGGGCGATCAGTCGTAGAGACTGTTTGTGTTGTTGTTTAGACTGTTTTGTTGTCGGTGCGTGGCACCAATACTTTGTTATGTTGTCCCTTTTGTTGGCCTTGTTCTGGGCCTTTAGACTCTTTCTTTTATCCTGGTGGCTTTTCTGGATGTTGAACTTAATTTTAATGTTGGACAAATTCTGAGATTTGAGATTTTATTTATGTCTCTCCTTATGTTATTATTGTTGTTCCGTTTGTGGTTACAGGGACCTGCTTATGTTTTATTGACGCCTATCGGGTTTAGGGCTTCACAGCTCCACTCTCGTGCGGACCTTTTCACGTCTCGCCTCCATTTTAGGGAAGCGGGGCGTGACAGGTTTTGTTGGTGGCCCATGCAGGTCTCTTCTGTAACTGCGATTATCGGAATGACGATAATAATATTAGAATGTTTAATAAACTAAGTTCGACGTCCGAGTCATAAGCTACGAGTCTAATCTGCTTCGTTTTCTGTGTCATTAGATGGCAGGAAGGCGATTCACCCGTGGTGGAGGTAGTGGTGAGCCCCCTCATGACAAGGAGCCTGAGCGGGAACCCACCAATGGAGAGATGATACGAATGGTGCTTCAGATGATGCAGGTGCAGCAGGGTGTGTTCCTGCAAGTCCAGAATGCTCCAGTTGTTCGAGCTGGTCGGGCAATCCAGGATGCCCCTCACTCCGAGCCGGGAGCGAAGCAATTTCGGGAGCTGGGTCCTGCTTATTTTGATGGGTCTGAGGGTCCTCTAGCTGCCGATGAGTGGATTCGGAACATTGAGGATAACTTGAAGCTGGCCAAGATCACCCCGGCTGGATGGGTTGATTTGGCGAAGAGGCAACTCAAGGATAATGCTCAGAATTGGTGGGATGCGAAAGAGAAGATGCTGGTGGAGCCGATAGCTTGGGCTACTTTTAAGTCCAGGTTTGATGAGGAGTTCTTTCCGAAGGCTGCTAGTAAGGAGATGCTGCAGCGCTTTATTGATCTGAAGTAAGGGAGCTTGACGGTGGACCTGTACCACCAAGAGTTCACTAGTCTGAGTCAGTTCGCACCGAAGATGGTGCAGGATGCTGATGAGAGGGCTTAGAGATTCCTGTAGGGACTTGCTTTGGAGATTCAGAGTTTTGTGTCATCCTCTGATCTGGACTCTTATCAGAAGGTTATAGTCGCTGCGAGGAGGCAGGAGCTGAACCTGAGCCAGAGGAGGGGACATGTTTCTGGTGCTGGGAAGAGGCCTATGGAGCAGGCCAGAGTGGTGGTTAGGCCTGGTTTCAAGCCCAATCAGCCAGCTCAGTTCAAGAGGCCAGGAGGGCCTATTCAGAAGACTTGCCATTTCTGCGTCAAGATCGGGCATGTCAAGGATCAGTGTAGGAGATTCCTGGGCCAGTGTATTGTCTGTAGGGATCCTTCACATACCATGATGGATTGTCCGAGGTCGAAGCAGCCTTGGAGGGAACCTGTTGCAGCACAGTCGTTGCAGCAGAGAGCGTCTGTTCCTGCTGGACGTGGAGCAGCTCTTGTTCCACAGAGGCAGGCTTTTCAGCAGGCTTTTTCGCTGAGGAGGCAGGCTTTTCTGATGACCGCTGTGGAGAGCGAGGCTGTGGATGAGGTTATCGCAGGTAATCCTCAATCTAGCTGTTACTATCCTCTCTAGTTTTGATTGTTAGACTATGTTGTTTGCTTGAACATGATTGTTTGCTAGACTAGGGTTTGATTGTTAAATTGCTTGTTAGGTGTGGTTTTGGTGTGCACATTTCCTGCACGAGTCCTCTTTGACTCTGGTGCATCGATGTGCATTATTTCTCGGAGCTTCGTGGAGAAGCATTCCTTGTCGACGTCCCCTCTTTCCAAGAGTTAGAATATCGTCACAGGAAATGGCGTGGTCTCAGTGCATCGTGGTTGCAATTCTTGCTCGTTGGTGGTTTGTGGACATGAGCTTTACGCTGATTTCATTGTCCACGACATCATCAACTATGATGCGGTCCTTGGGATGGATTGGCTTGCGAGCTTCTATGCTACGATCGACTGTCGGAGGAAGAAGGTGGTGTTTGAGATTCCCGGACATCCAGTATTTGAGTTCAGTCGTGGAAGCAGTTCGCTCGGTCCGGTCAGATTTCGGGCCAGGCCGGTGGAGTTTGTGTCTATGCAGATGGAGCTGGAGAGGCCGGCGGTTGTGCGGGACTTTGCTGACGTCTTCCCCGAGGAGATGTCTGTTTGCCACCTGATCGAGCTCTGGAATTTTCTATTGATCTTATTCCGGGAGCGCAGCCGATTTCGAAGGCGCCATATCGTATGGAACCCGCTGAGTTGGAGGAATTGCGGAAGCAGCTGGAGGAGCTTTTGCAGAAGGGTTATATCAATCCTAGTGTGTCTCCGTGGGGAGCACCGGTGCTGCTGGTGAGGAAGAAGGATGGTTCGCGTCGCATGTACGTGGACTATCGGGAGCTGAATGTGGTGACCATCAAGAATAAATACATGTTGCCTCGCATCGATGATATTTTTGATCAGCTTGGAGGTTCGAGGGTGTTTTCAAAGTTGGATCTGAGGAGTGGTTATCATCAGCTGAAGGTGAAGAAGGAAGATGTTCCGAAGACAGCATTCAGGACGAAGTATGACACTACGAGTTTGTGGTTATGCCTTTCGGTGTAACCAATGCACCCGCAGTTTTCATGAATCTGATGAATCTGATCTTCTACGACTTTTTGGATAAGTTTGTCGTTATCTTTATTGACGACATTCTGATCTATTCAAAGTCGAAGGAGGAGCATGCATCACACTTGAGGACAGTGTTGGAGATTTTGAGGAATCATCGGTTGTATGCTAAGTTTTAGAAGTGCGAGTTTTGGCAAGACAGAGTTGCTTTTCTCGGGCATGTGGTGATTGGAGATGGTATTTCAGTGGATCCCGAGAAGATCAGGGCCATCAGAGAGTGGCCTGTTCCGCAGTCAGCATCTGAGATCCGGAGTTTCCTTGGACTGGCTAGTTACTATCGACGTTTCATTAAGGACTTTTCTCGTATTGTTGAGCCGATGACCAGATTGACGCGGAAGGATGTACCTTTTGTTTGGTCGGGTGATTGTGAAAATGCTTTTGGTGTTCTGAGGGAGAGATTGACGACTGCCCCTATTCTTGTTGTGCCTGATCGCAGCGGTGGATTTGAGATCTTTTGCGGTGCTTCTGGCAAGGGTCTCAGTTGTGTGTTGCATCAGCACGGGCATGTTGTGGCGTATGCTTCGCGTCAGCTCAAGGTTCATGAGAAGAATTACCCGACGCATGACTTGGAGTTGCCTGCTGTCGTGTTTGTGCTCAAGATTTGGATTCACTTCTTGCTGAGTGAGAAAGTGAAGATCTTCACCGATCACAAAAGCTTGAAGTATATTTTCACTCAGAAGGAGCTCAACATGCGACAGCGTCGATGGTTGGAGCTCATGGCGGATTATGAGATTGATTTGCAGTATCACCCTGGCAAGGTGAATGTGGTTCCTGATGCGCTGAGTAGGCTTCTAGCGGTGATGATTTTGACTTCGCAGTGGAGATTGCAGCAGGATTTTTTCGAATCTGGTGTTGAGGTTGTTCTTCCTGAAGAGGCTTCCTCGTTGATGAGTATGTAGATTCAGTCGACGATCGTGGATCGGATCAAGGCTTGCCAGGCTGAGGATCCGAAGCTGGTGAAGATTCGGGAGCAGGTGGAAGCCGGTCTGCGGACTAACTTTTTGATTCATGAGGATGGCTCTCTGAGGTTTGGAGCCAGGTTGTGTGTGCCAGCTGGGGATATTAGAGAGGAGTTGATGGTGGAGGCACACAGTTCGCCGTATTCTGTGCATCCTGGTGGGACCAAGATGTACAAGGATCTTCGTCTGAACTATTGGTGGCATGGTATGAAGACGAGTGTGGCTCGGAGTGTAGCCAAGTGTTTGGTTTGCCAGCAAGTGAAGGCAGAGCATCAGCGTACGGCAGGGTTGCTACAACCGCTTCCGATTCCGGAGTGGAAGTGGCAGCACATCACTATGGATTTCGTGACTGGAATACCTCGGAGTCCGAAGCAGAATGACGCGATTTGGGTGATCGTAGATCGATTGACCAAATCCGCGCACTTTATTCCGTTCCGAGTGGGACAGTCCACTGAGGCGCTAGCGAGGAGATATATGGAGGTAAATTCTTTTACTCTCCATTTCTATTTCCTTTTCCTAGTTTGGATAGTGATGTAACGTGAAATGTGCAGGAGGTCATACGACTTCACGGAGTCCCTGTGAGTATCGTGTCGGATAGAGACACGAGGTTCACATCTCAGTTCTGGCAGAGTTTGCAGAAGAGTTTGGGTACGCGTCTGAGTTTCAGCACGGCGTACCATCCGCAGACGGATGGCCAGTCCGAGAGGACGATTCAGATCTTGGAGGACATGCTGAGGGTATGCATGTTGGATTTCAAGGGTTCGTGGGAGGACCATCTACATCTGGTAGAGTTCTCTTACAACAACAGCTTCCAGGCGAGTATTGGCATGGCGCCTTTCGCCGCTCTTTATGGGAGGAAATGTCGATCGCCATTGAGTTGGGATGACATTGGATATCGGGAGCTGTTGGGACCTGAGATGATTGTGGAGGCCGTGGATGTTGTCAGGAACATTTGGGAGAGGTTGAGGATTGCTCAGGACCGTTTTAAGCATTGGGCGGATGCTAAACGGCGTCCTTTGGAGTTTCAGCCGGGCGACCATGTGTTCTTGAAGATTTCCCCGAATCGTGGTGTGATTCGCTTTGGAAAGCGAGGGAAGTTGAGCCCACGATAAATTGGACCGTTTGACATTCTGGAGAGAGTTGGTGAGGTAGCCTACCGCTTAGCCTTGCTGCCATCTTTGGAGGGAGTTCACAATGTTTTCCGTGTGTCGCAGCTTCGTCGATACATTAGCGATCCATCTCATGCTGTGGATTTCTCGGAGATTACCGTTCGCCCTGATATGACGTATGACCAGCAGCCAGTGCAGATTCTGGACAGGCATCAGAAGTCACTCCAGAACAAGGTTGTCAATCTTGTGAGGGTGATGTGGCGACACGGCTCGCCTGGAGAGTCTACTTGGGAGAATGAGGATGAGATGCGAGAGCGTTTCCCACTTTTGTTCCCGGACACGTTGTAAGGACTGGTTTTCATGTATCTGGATTTATTATATTATATTATATGTTTTGGTGGATTTTCTCTATATATGTGGTTTTCGTCTCCGTAACTTTCATTTTCGATCGTTTCGTCGTGTTTTCTTAGCTTCTTCCTTAGAATCGTCAATTTTGAAGTAAGTCATTCGTGACGGGCTTCGTATCGGTCATATCTTATTGTTAGATCAAGCCAAGGAGTCTTAGGAATCGATCCCGGAGCTTCGCGCTCCGTATCGGAAATTTTGGTGCTAATTAGCCGGTGTAAGAAGGGCCACCGACCGACTAGATGACGATCCAGTCGGTCGGCAAACCTTCTTGAACCGACTAGTTGGCTTTCTAAATTATTCAGGAGTTACTGTTTGTCGTTAGTCGGTCTAAGAACGTTGGTTGACCGACTAGGTTGCAAACTAGTCGGTCGGCAATGCTTCTTTAACCGACTAACTCATCAACTATTTTTGATACTAGTTACTGTTCCTTCTTAGTCGGTCTAAGTTCATCTTTCGACCGACTAGTTGTTAAACTAATCGGTTAAGTTTTGTACTCAGACCGACTAATTCTTAGTTCTTCTGTACAGTCTAGTTACTGTTTACTCTTAGTCGGTCTAAGAACGTTCATCGACCGACTAGATGTCAAACTAGTCGGTCAGTAGTTGTTCTTTGACCGACTAACTCTTAGTTCAGGTTTTCGACTGGAGCTACTGTTTACACTTAGTCGGTCTGCGTTGGTCAACCGACCGACTAGTTCTCAAACTAGTCGGTCAGCAGTTGTTCTTTGATCGACTAAGCAGTGCAGAAAATACTAGTTTTGCCCTAGCCGCCACCAAACTCTATAAATACCCCTCCAAACGTTTTCTTCTCCTCCCTCACGACATAAAGCCCTAGTTTCTCCCCCATTGAGCCCCCTACTTCCTCAAACCCTTATTACTTCATCCCAAGCCCAAAATCCATCATCCAAACTCTCCCTCAACACTTTCTACCTCTCATCTTCCTCAAAATCTCATCAAACCCCCAAAATCCCCCAAAACCCTATTTCTCCAAACTTCTCCAATCATTTCCAGATCTGAACCCTAGGTTCCACGGAGCGTTTCTTCCGTCGCCGTGGTTGCTCGGCGTTATTCTCCCGTTTCCTATACGGTAGTACTCGATCTCTTGATGTTTTCATAACCCGTTGTGTTTTTATGAAACCCTAATGAATAAATGTTTTTTTGATGGTTGTTTCTCCATAACAGCGACTCCCCCGTAGATTAGCATCCGTGAGACGAACCCTCATTGATCGTCATCCTCGGTGCTAGGCAAGTGAAACTTGCCACTTATGGTTTAGGCCATGTTTTAGGCCATTTGCTTGTTGTAGGCGTAAAAGAGGCTAGGCGACGAAATGATACTCTCCTAGGCGCTAATTCCGGAACTATCTTGACAACGAAGCTAGGACCATCGTTTACCATGATGCACAACTACCATGTCATGTTTAATTTTGATTAACGGTACGCGAATACATTGTCATTTATGCTATCCATGTTGTATGTCGCATTCGTAGCACACGCTACAATACTTGTGTTTCCTGGCTCGTGTTCCAGAAGTGGGCCATGTGTTGGTTGATAGCCAATGCCCGACCTACTAGTTTCCGGCTAGGCACCCACTATACGTGGGCATAACCCTACGCCATACATGTTAAACACACTTCCTGGCTCGTGTTCCAGAAGCGAGCATTCCGTGTTCGGGGTAATTCCCTGGCTCGATACACGTGGAGGGGTAGAGATAAAAGGTCACTTGAGCTTAGGAGTTGGCCCGATCAGCCACTCTAGCCAACAGGCGGAATCTCTGTGCACAACTTGTTACTTGACTGTTCACTTGACGTGAACCACTTGACTTGTACTTATCCGTGTTTTACTTGTCGTCCGTGACATACTTGCTACTTGGATTTCCTTTACTTGTCACTTCCATACTATACTTGCCATGCATCATACTATAACTGCTAGGTTGCTAGTTTGCCTTACCTTCAGTTTCCTTGCCCAAGTCTTTTAGACTTGCTGACATGTGTCCCTTTACTCTTTTGGGTGACACATGTTAGATCCCGAGCCTAGGTCCGTTGTTGAGGACGAGGTGTTTGCTGACGCCGAGCCCGAGTCTGTGTTCGGCGAGGAGTACGTGGACACTGGGGACCAGTCCTAGTGTCTCCGTGGTGCTTTCCTCTTTTGTTTTAGACTGCTGTTTTGTTGTCGGTGCGTAGCACCCATACTCTGTTACGTTTGTCTTTGTTTGGCCTTGTTCTGGGCCTTTAGACTTTTTCTTTTAGCCTGGTGGCTTTTCTGGATGTTGAACTTAATTTCAATGTTGGACAATCATGAGATATGAGAATTTTATTTCTGTCTCTCCTTGTGTTGTTATTGCTGTTCCGTTTGCGGTTACAGGGACCTGCTTATGTTTTATTGACGCTTAGCGGGTTTGGGGCTTCACAGCTCCACCCTCGTCTGCGGACCTTTTCACGTCTCGTCTCCATTTTAGGGAAGCGGGGCGTGACAGGTTTTGTTGGTGGCCCATGCAGGTCCTTCTGTACCTGCGAATTGTCAGAATAGCGATAATAATATTAGATCGTCCAATAAACTAAGTTCGACGTTTGAGTCATAAGCCATGAGTCTAATTGTTTCGTTTTCTGTGTCACTAGATGGCAGGAAGACGGATCACCCGTGGTGGAGGTAGTGGTGCGCCCCCTCATGATGAGGAGCCTGAGCAGGAACCCACCAATGGGGAGATGATGCGGATGATGCTTCAGATGATGCAGGTGCAGCAAGGCGTGCTCCTGCAAGTCCAGAATGCTCCGGCTGGTCGAGCTCCTCGGGTGACTCCGGAGGCCCCTCGCTCCGAGCCGGGAGGGAAGCAATTTCGGGAGCTGGGTCCCACATATTTGTATGGGTCTGAGGGTCCTCTGGCTGCTGATGAGTGGATTCAGAACATTGAGGATAACCTGAAGATGGCCAAGATCACCCCGGCTGGATGGGTTGATTTGGCGAAGAGGCAACTTAAGGATAATGCTCGGAACTGGTGGGATGCGAAAGAGAAGATGCTGGTGGAGCCGATAGCTTGGGCTACCTTTAAGTCCAGGTTTGATGAAGAGTTCTTTCTGAAGGCTACTAAGAAGGAGATGCTGCAGCGTTTCATTGATCTGAAGCAGGGGAGCTTGACGGTGGATCAGTACCACCAAGAGTTCACTAGGCTGAGTCGGTTCGCACCAAAGATGGTGCAGGATGCTGATGAGAGGGCTCAGAGGTTCCTGCAGGGACTTGCTTTGGAGCTCCAGAGTTTTGTGTCTTCCTCTGATCTGGACTCCTATCAGAAGGTTCTGGTCGCTGCGAGGAGGCAGGAGCTGAACTTGAGTCAGAGGAGGGGACATGTTTCTGGTGCTGGGAAGAGGCCTATGGAGCAGGCCAGGGCGGTGGTTAGGCCTGGTTTCAAGCCTAATCAGCCAGCTCAGTTCAAGAGGCCAGGAGGGCCTATTCAGAAGATTTGCCATTTCTGCGGTAGGACCGGGCATGTCAAGGATCAGTGTAGGAGGTTCCTGGGCCAGTGTGTCGTCTGTGGGGATTCTACTCATGCCATGAAGGATTTTCCGAGGTCGAAGCAGCCTTGGAGGGCACCTGTTGCAGCACAGCCGTTGCAGCAGCGAGCGTCTGTTCCTGCTGGACGTGGAGCGGCTCTTGTTCCACAGAGGCAGGCTTTTCAACAGGCTATTCTGTCGAGGAGGCAGGCTTTTCTGATGACCGCTGTGGAGAGCGAGGCTGTGGATGAGGTTATCGCAGGTAATCCTCAATCTAGCTGTTACTTTCCTAGCTGGTTTTGATTGATAGATTGTGTTGTTTGCTTGAACATGATTGTTTACTAGACTAGGGTTTGATTGTTAATTGCTTGTTAGGTGTGGTTTTGGTGTGCACATTTCCTGCACGAGTCCTCTTTGACTCAGGTGTGTCGATGTGCATTATTTCCCGGAGCTTCGTGGAGAAGCATTCCTTGTCGACGTCCCCTCTTCCCAAGAGTTGGAATATTGTCACAGGGAATGGCGTGGTCTCGGTGCGTCTTGGTTGCAATTCTTGCCCGTTGGTGGTTTGTGGACGTAAGCTTTGCGCTGATTTCATTGTCCACGACATCATCAACTATGATGCAGTTCTTGGGATGGATTGGCTTGCGAGCTTCTATGCTACGATCGACTGTAGGAGGAAGAAGGTGGTGTTCGAGATTCCCGGACATCCAGTATTTGAGTTCAGCCGTGGTAGCAGCTCGCTTGGTCCTGTCAGGTTTCGGGCCAGGCCGGTGGAGGTTGTGGCTATGCAGATGGAGCTGGAGAGGCCAGCTGTGGTGTGTGATTTCGATGACGTCTTCCCTGAGGAGATGTCTGGTTTGCCACCTGATCGAGCTCTAGAATTTTCTATTGATCTTATTCCGGGTGCGCAGCCGATTTTGAAGGTGCCATATCGTATGGCACCCGCTGAGTTGGAGGAGTTGCGGAAGCAGCTGGATGAGCTTTTGCAGAAGGGTTATATCAACCCTAGGGTGTCTCCGTGGAGAGCACCGGTGCTGCTGGTGAAGAAGAAGGATGGTTCGCGTCGCATGTGCGTGGACTATCGGGAGTTGAATGCGGTGACCATTAAGAATAAATACCCGTTGCCTCGCATCGATGATATCTTTGATCAGCTTAGAGGTTCGAGGGTGTTTTCTAAGTTGGATTTGAGGAGTGGTTACCATCAGTTGAAGGTGAAGAAGGATGATGTTCCGAAGACAGCGTTCAGGACGAAGTATGGACACTATGAGTTTGTGGTTATGCCTTTCGACGTAACTAACGCACCCGTAGTTTTCATGAATCTGATGAACCTGATTTTCTATGACTTTTTGGATAAGTTTGTCGTTATCTTTATTGACGACATTCTGATCTATTCTAAGTCGGAGGAAGAGCATGCCTCGCACTTGAGGACGGTGTTGGAGATTCTGAGGAAGCATAGGTTGTATACTAAGTTTTCAAAGTGCGAGTTTTGGCTGGATAGAGTTGCTTTTCTCGGGCATGTAGTGACTGGAGATGGTATCTCAGTGGATCCCGAGAAGATTAGGGCCATCAGAGAGTGGCATGTTCCGCCGTCAGCGTCTGAGATCCGGAGTTTCCTTGGACTTGCCGGTTATTATCGGCGTTTCATTAAGGACTTTTCCCGTATTACTGAGCCGATGACCAGGTTGACGCGGAAGGATGTACCTTTTGTTTGGTCGGGTGATTGTGAGAATGCTTTTGGTGTTCTGAGGGAGAGGTTGACGACTGCCCCTATTCTTGTTGTGCCTGATCGCAGCGGTGGATTCGAGATCTTTTGCGATGCTTCTGGCAAGGGTCTCGGTTGTGTGTTGCATCAGCACGGGTATGTTGTGGCGTATGCGTCTCGTCAGCTTAAGGTTCATGAGAAGAATTACCCGACGCATGATTTGGAGTTGGCTGCTGTTGTGTTTGCGCTAAAGATTTAGAGGCACTTCCTGCTGAGTGAGAAAGTGAAGATTTTCACCGATCACAAAAGCTTGAAGTATATTTTTACTCAGAAGGAGCTCAACATGCGACAGCGTCGATGGTTGTAGCTCATGGCGGATTATGAGATTGATTTGCAGTATCACCCTGGCAAGGTGAATGTGGTTCCTGATGCACTGAGTAGGCTTCCAGCGGTGATGATTTTGACCTCGCAGTGGAGATTGCAGCAGGATTTTTGCGAGTCTGGTGTTGAGATTATTCTTCTTGGGGAGGCTTCTTTGTTGATGTACATGCAGGTACAGTCGACGATCGTAGATAGGATTAAGGCTGGCCAGGCTGAGGATCCGAAGCTGGTGAGGATTCGGGAGCAGGTTGAAGCCGGTCTGCGGACCGACTTTTTGATTCATGAGGATGGCTCGCTGAGGTTTGGAGCCA
Organism: Scilla litardierei; assembly: GCA_030789695.1. Lineage (NCBI taxonomy): Eukaryota > Viridiplantae > Streptophyta > Magnoliopsida > Asparagales > Asparagaceae > Scilla > Scilla litardierei. The sequence goes on along the minus strand of CM061136.1, from coordinate 43,265,787 downwards.
GGTTGTGTGTGCCAGCTGGGGATGTTAGAGAGGAGTTGATGGTGGAGGCACATAGTTCGCCGTATTCTGTGCATCCTGGTGGCACCAAGATGTACCAGGATCTTCGTCTGAACTATTGGTGGCACGGCATGAAGAGGAGTGTGGCTCAGAGTGTAGCCAAGTGTTTGGTTTACCAGCAGGTGAAGGCAGAGCATCAACGTACGGCCGGGTTGCTACAACCGCTTCCGATTCCGGAGTGGAAATGGCAACACATCGCTATGGATTTCGTGACTGGACTACCTCGGAGTCCGAAGCAGAATGACGCGATTTGGGTGATCGTGGATCGATTGACCAAATCCGCGCACTTTATTCCTTTCTGAGTGGGACAGTCCACTGAGGTGCTAGCAAGGAGATATATGGAGGAGGTCGTGCGACTTCACGGAGTCCCCGTGAGTATCGTGTCGGACAGAGACACGAGGTTCACATCTCAGTTCTGGCAGAGTTTACAGAAGAGTTTGGGTACGCGTCTGAGTTTCAACACGGCGTACCATCCGCAGACGGATGGCCAGTCCGAGAGGACGATTCAGATTTTGGAAGACATGCTGAGGGCGTGCATGTTGGATTTCAAGGGTTTGTGGGAGGACCATCTACATATGGTGGAGTTTTCTTACAACAACAGCTACCAGGCGTCTATTGGTATGGCGCCTTTCACCGCTCTTTATGGGAGGAAATGTCGATCGCCATTGAGTTGGGATAACGTTGGTGATCGGGAGTTGTTGGGACCTGAGATGATTGTATAGGCTGTGGAGGTTGTCAGGAACATTCGGGAGAGGTTGAGGATTGCTCAGGACCGTTTTAAGCATTGGGCGGATGCTAAACATCGTCCTTTGGAGTTTCAGCCGGGCGACCATGTGTTTCTGAAGATTTCCCCGAATCGTGGTGTGATTCGTTTTGGGAAGCGAGTGAAGTTGAGCCCGCGATACATTGGACCATTTGACATTCTGGAGAAAGTTGGCGAGGTAGCTTATCGCTTAGCCTTGCCGCCATCTTTGGAGGGAGTTCACAATGTTTTCCATGTGTCGCAGCTTCGTCGATACATTAGCGATCCATCGCATGCTGTGGATTTTTCGGAGATTACCGTTCGCCCCGACATGACATATGACCAGCATCCAGTGCAGATTCTGGACAGACGTCAGAAGTCACTTCGGAACAAGGTTGTCAATCTTGTGAGGGTGATGTGGCGACACGGCTCGCCCGGAGAGTCTACTTGGGAGAATGAGGATGAGATGCGAGAGCGTTTCCCACTTTTGTTCCCGGACACGTGAGTGTTGGGAAATTCCGAGGACGGAATTTTTCTTAAGTTGGGGAGGATGTAACCACTGGTTTTCATGTATCTAGATTTATTATATTATATTATATGTTTTGATGGATTTTCTCTATATATGTGGTTTTCGTCTCCGTAACTTTCATTTTCGATCGTTTCGTCGTGTTTTCTTAGCTTCTTCCTTAGAATCGTCAATTTTGAAGTAAGTCATTCGTGACGGGCTTCGTATCGGTCATATCTTATTGTTAGATCAAGCCTAGGAGTCTTAGGAATCGATCCCGGAGCTTCGCGCTCCGTATCGGAACTTTTGGTGCTAATTAGCCGGTGTAAGAAGGGCCACCGACCGACTAGATGACGATCCAGTCGGTCGGCAAACCTTCTTGAACCAACTAGTTGGCTTTCTAAATTATTCAGGAGTTACTGTTTGTCGTTAGTCGGTCTAAGAACGTTGGTTGACCGACTAGGTTGCAAACTAGTCGGTCGGCAATGCTTCTTTAACCGACTAACTCATCAACTATTTTTGATACTATTTACTGTTCCTTCTTAGTCGGTCTAAGTTCATCTTTCGACCGACTAGTTGTTAAACTAATCGGTTAAGTTTTGTACTCAGACCGACTAATTCTTAGTTCTTCTGTACAGTCTAGTTACTGTTTACTCTTAGTCGGTCCAAGAACGTTCATCGACCGACTAGATGTCAAACTAGTCGGTCAGTAGTTGTTCTTTGACCGACTAACTCTTAGTTCAGGTTTTCGACTGGAGCTACTGTTTACACTTAGTCGGTCTGCGTTGGTCAACCGACCGACTAGATGTCAAACTAGTCGGTCAGTAGTTGTTCTTTGACCGACTAACTCTTAGTTCAGGTTTTCGACTGGAGCTACTGTTTACACTTAGTCGGTCTGCGTTGGTCAACCGACCGACTAGTTCTCAAACTAGTCGGTCAGCAGTTGTTCTTTGACCGACTAAGCAGTGCAGAAAACCCTAGTTTTGCCATAGCCGCCACCAAACTCTATAAATACCCCTCCAAACGTTTTCTTCTCCTCCCTCACGACCTAAAGCCCTAGTTTCTCCCCCATTGAGCCCCCTACTTTCTCAAACCCTTATTCCTTCATCCCAAGCCCAAAATCCATCATCCAAACTCCACCTCAACACTTTCTACCTCTCATCTTCCTCAAAATCTCATCAAACCCCCAAAATCCCCCAAAACCCTATTTCTCCAAACTTCTCCAATCATTTCCAGATCTGAACCCTAGGTTCCGCGGAGCGTTTCTTCCGTCGCCGTGGTTGCTTGGCGTTATTCTCCCGTTTCCTATACGGTAGTACTCGATCTCTTGATGTTTTCATAACCCGTTGTGTTTTTATGAAACCCTAATGAATAAATGTTTTTTTGATGGTTGTTTCTCCATAACAGCGACTCTCCCGTAGATTAGCATCCGTGAGACGAACCCTCGTTGATCGTCATCCTCGGTGCTAGGCAAGTGAAACTTGCCACTTAGGGTTTAGGCCATATTTTAGGCCATTTGCTTGTTGTAGGCGTAAAAGAGGCTAGGCGACGAAATGATACTCGCCTAGGCGCTAATTCCGGAACTAGCTTGACAACGAAGCTAGGACCATCGTTTACCATGATGCACAACTACCATGCCATGTTTAATTTTGATTAATGGTACGCGAATACATTGTCATCCATGTTATCCATGTTGTATGTCGCATTCGTAGCACACGCTACAATACTTGTGTTTCCTGGCTCATGTTCCAGAAGCGGGCCATGTGTTGGTTGATAGCCAATGCCCGACCTACTAGTTTCTGGCTAGGCACCCACTATACGTGGGCATAACCCTACGCCATACATGTTAAACACACTTCCTGGCTCGTGTTCCAAAAGCGAGCATTCCGTGTTCAGGGTAATTCCCTGGCTCGATACACGTGGAGGGGTAGAGATAAACGGTCACTTGAGCTTAGGAGTTGGCCCGATCAGCCACTCTAGCCAACAGGAGGAATCTCTGTGCACAACTTGTTACTTGACTGTTCACTTGACGTGAACCACTTGACTTGTACTTGTCCGTGTTTTACTTGTCGTCCGTGACATACTTGCTACTTGTATTTCCCTTACTTGTCACTTCCATACTATACTTGCCATGCATCATACTATAACTGCTAGGTTGCTAGTTTGCCTTACCTTCAGTTTCCTTGCCCAAGTCTTTTAGACTTGATGACATGTGCCCCTTTACTCTTTTGGGTGACACATGTTAGATCCCGAGCCTGGGTCCGTTGTTGAGGACGAGGTGTTTGCTGACGCCGAGCCCGAGTCTGTGTTCGGCGAGGAGTACGTGGACACTGGGGACCAGTCTTAGTGTCTCCGTGGTGCTTTCCTCTTTTGTTTTAGACTGCTGTTTTATTGTCGGTGCGTAGCACCCATACTCTGTTACGTTTGTCTTTGTTTGGCCTTGTTCTGGGCCTTTAGACTTTTTCTTTTAGCCTGGTGGCTTTTCTGGATGTTGAACTTAATTTCAATGTTGGACAATCATGAGATATGAGAATTTTATTTCTGTCTCTCCTTGTGTTGTTATTGCTGTTCCGTGTGCGGTTACAGGGACCTGCTTATGTTTTATTGACGCTTAGCGGGTTTGGGGCTTCACAGTTCCACTCTCGTCTGCGGACCTTCTCACGTCTCGTCTCCATTTTAGGGAAGCGGGGCGTGACACACGTGAGTGTTGGGAAATTCCGAGGACGGAATTTTTCTTAAGTTGGGGAGGATGTAACGACTGGTTTTCATGTATCTGGATTATTTATATTATATATATGTTTTGGTGAATTTTCTCCTTATGCGTGATTTTCGTCTCCGTAGCTTTCACTTTCGATCGTTTCGTCGAGATTTTCTAACTTCTTCCTTAGAATCGTTGGTCTTGGAGTAAGTCATTCGTGACGGGCATCATATCGGTCATATCTTATTATTAGATCAAGCCTAGGAGTCTTATGAATCGTTCCCGGAGCTTCGCGCTCCATTTCGGAACTTTCTGTGCACGTTAGCCGGTGCAAGAAGGAGAACCGACCGACTAGATGACGATTTAGTCGGTCGGCAAACCTTCACCGACCGACTAGTTCATTGAATCAATTGTACAGGAGTTACTGTTTATCGTTAGTCGGTCTAAGAATATTTGTCGACCGACTAGGTTACAAACTAGTCGGTCAGCAATCGTTCTTTAACCGACTAGCTCTATGATCATTTTTTATACCAAGTACTATTCATTCTTAGTCGGTCTAAGAATGTTCGTCGACCGACTAGATGAGAAACTAGTCGGTCAGTAGTTGTTCTTTGACCGACTAAATCTAAATCCTATTTTTGTACAAGAGTTACTGTTTACACTTAGTCGGTCTGCGTTGGTCAAACGACCGACTAGTTCCCAAACTAGTCGGTCAAAGGTTGCTCTTTGACCAACTAATCAGTGTTAAAACCCTAATTTCTGGGCAGCCGCCAGCCCTTCCTATTTAAATCCCACCCACAATTTCTTTCATCCCTCTTTCATTCTCCTGAGCCATTTTCTTCCCCAAATCACCCTCCAACATTTCCCCAAGCCATTCCTTCCTCCCTTGGAGCTTCCCTCTCCATTTAGGCCGGCCACCACCTCTAGGTCACCGGAAAACCCCCAAAAATCCCCAAAACCCCATTTCTCCAGATTTTCTCCCAATTTCCAGATCTGAACCCTAGTTCCCCGGATCGTTTCTTCCGTCGCCGTGCTTGCTCGATATCGTTCTTCCGCTTCCTAAGGTAGTGATCGATCCTTTGATGTTCGCATAACCCATTTTGTGATTTTTGTGAAACCCTAATAAACTAGGTTGGATGTTGTTCTAATATTGTTTTGCCATGGCAGCGATCTCATCTCTGTAGTTAGCATTTGTGTGACGAACCTACGTGATCGTCATCCTCGGTGCTAGACAAGTGAAACTTGCCACTTAGGGTTTTGGGCCATGTCTTAGGCCATTTGCTTGTTGTAGGCGTAAAAGAGGCTAGGCGACGAAATGATACTCGCCTAGGCGCAATTTCAGGAACTAGCTTGACAACGAAGCTAGATCCGTCATTTATCATGTTGCATAACTACCATGACATGTTTAATTTTAATTAACGGTACGCGAATTAATTGTCATCCATGCTATCCATGTTGAATGTCGCATTCGTAGCACACGCTACCATACTTGTGTTCCCTGGCTCGTGTTCCAGAAGCGGGCTACGTGAGTTGGTTGATAGCCAATGCCCGATCTACTTGTTTCCGGCTAGGCACCTGCGTTGCAGGCATAACCCTACGACATACGTGTTAAATACACTTCCTGGCTCGTGTTCCAGAAGCGAGCATTCCGTGTGCGGGGTAATGCCCTGGCTCGATACACGTGGAGGGGTAGAGATAAACGGTCACTTGAGCTTAGGAGTTGGCCCGATCAGCCACTCTAGCCAACAGGCGGAATCTTTGTGCACAACTTGTTTACTTGACATGTTTACTTGACGTGTTCACTTGACGTGAACTACTTGACTTGTACTTGTCCGTGTTTTACTTGTAAAACTTGTTATCCATGCCTTACTTGCCACTTGCTACTTGTACTTCCCTTTACTCGTCACTTCCATACTATACTTGCCATGTCATGCATCATACTATAACTGCTAGGTTGTTAGTTTACCTTACTTTCAGTTTCCTTGCCCAAGTCTTTTAGACTTGCTGACATGTGCCCCTTTACTCTTTTGGGTGACACATGTTAGATCCTGAGCCTGAGTTCATTGTTGAGGACGAGGTGTTTGCGGACGCCGAGCCTGAGCCTGTGTTTGACGAGGACTTCGTGGACACGGGCGATCAGTCATAGAGACTGTTTGTGTTGTTGTTTGGACTGTTTTATTGTCGGTGTGTGGCACCAATACTTTGTTATGCTGTCCCTTTTGTTGGCCTTGTTCTGGGCCTTTAGACTCTTTGTTTTAGCCTGGTGGCTTTTCTGGATGTTGAACTTAATTTTAATGTTGGACAAATTCTGAGATTTGAGATTTTATTTTTGTCTCTCCTTGTGTTATTATTGTTGTTCCGTTTGTGGTTACAAGGACCTGCTTATGTTTTATTGACGCTTATCGGGTTTGGGGCTTCACAGCTCCACTCTCGTGCGGACCTTTTCACGTCTCGCCTCCATTTTAGGGAAGCGGGGCGTGACACCTTGACTCCCACAACTTGGGTGTAAACAAACCGCTCTCACAACCGAGAGCAAATCTCAAATAACCAAAGTTATGAAATAATGAAATCAACACTTATAATCACATATGCCTTGAAGTAGAACTTGAAGGAGAAGTGTGATGTGTGTTGAAGAACTCTCTTGGAAGAGAGGAAAAGCCCTTTCTCTTGACTGCACCAATTACCTAGAGGATCACTCTTTGGTTCTAGGTTGGAGAGCAAGAGATCAAAGATTTGGAATTCTTAGGGCTTTGGATTTGAGAGCTTTAGACTTTAGAAATGAAAGCTTAAGATCAATGAGTAACCTTTCAATGGAACAGTAGAAGCCTTATTTATAGGTTTCTCAAATCCACAAAACAGTTCAGGCAAAAACCCAATTGGAATACGTGAGAAAAATTTCAACGGATAGAAACTGAACCCGCAACAGTCGACTATTGAAGAAACCACAGTCGACTGATGCACAGTCAGTATGGGTAGGTAAGAATTCATAACGGTAACTTATCACGTGGACAGTCGATTGATGAAGCAAAGACAGTCGACTGTTAAACCAACAGGTGACTGTAATTTCTTCTACAGGCGACTGGCCGAGAGATGGTAAGTTGAATGAAATTTGGAAATCATGTAAGATAATATGACAGACGACTGATGAGGATAATACAGTCGATTGTTAATCAGAACAGGCGACTGTAAATCCTTATACAGACTGTAATGCCCTACCAGCTACTGCACAAGTACTAGAGGGGGGTGAATAGTACTTTAAAATAATAAGGCGTATAATTCCAAATTAAATTGCAAACAACCACCAAATCAATTTACGGAAGCTTAAATTGATTGACAACAATGAAATAAACAAAGCTAACAAACGAAGTTAATGGGTTCGGATCCACCCAAGTCTCCCCGACTTGTTCCCGGTGATCCTACGTCCCAACCACCCGGATCCCCTCCGGATACTTGAGTTAGAAACCCTAACTCAAGATTTCCACTATGAATATCTTGTGAAAAACCTTCACAAGATCAAATCATACATGCAATGGCAAAGTGAATCCCACAACCCGGGATCACAAACTTCTCTCACAACCGAGAGAGCCAATAAGCAATATAAAGAGTTTAAATGAAATAAATACTCTTACCACAAAATCCTATACCTTGAGTTTTTCTTACCCAATAGGTGGAATGAAGGATTTGAGGAAGATGAAGTCACCAAGCCCTAGCACCAAGGAAATGAGCAGCAATGGGTGCCTAGGGAAGAGTTGGAGACTTGGATCAAGCAATAGCTTGAAGAGCTCACCAAGAACAAGCTTCTCTCTAGATCTAGAAATGAGAGAGAATGGCTTTCTTGTGAGGAAGAGAGCTTTAGATTTGAGGGAGAATGGCTATCTCTTTAGGGCTCAATGAATCTCTTAATGGCAGCTCTATTGAAGATAGAAATGACCTAGGTTCGTATTTATAGGAACCCAAAAACATAAGTTAGGTCAATCTCCAACGGAAAGAAATCTGGGAGAATTAGTCGGTCAAAGAACAATCACTGACCGACTAGTTCATCAACTAGTCGGTCAGTCACAAAGCATGGTCCGACTAAGAGCAGATCAGAGAAGAGATAGAATTTCAGACCTAGAAAACTAGTCTGAAGGCAAGTTGACTTAGTCGGTCCAAGAACAAAAGTTGACCGACTAGATTGTCAACTAGTCGGTCATCAAACGTTCTTAGACCGACTAACGGAAAACAGTAGCTTAGGAGAAATTTGGCATGTACAGTAAATCACAACTAGTCGGTCAAAGAAGCATCACTGACCGACTAGTTCACAAACTAGTCGGTCGGTGAGTCAACGTAGACCGACTAACTGTAAACAGTAAAGAACAAAGATTTAACTGACTGAAACTAGTCGGTCCAAGAACAGTGGCCGACCGACTAGATCTCCATCTAGTCGGTCAGTACTTGTTCTTGTACCAACTAACATGCACAACAAGGTCCGAATCGAAGCGCGACGCTTCGAGGAAATTAGAGTGAACTTGTGCAAGAATCCTAGAGCTACGAAATGAGCGAAATGAAGATAGAAACGTAAGATATACTCAAGGCTTAACATTCTATCAATCGAAACTAAAAGACTATAAATAAAACCTTAATAAACGGTCTTTGAGAGCTTCGATTGAATCTTCATTATTTCCAAAGCGTTGCATGAGCTTCAATGAAGCTTTAGGCTTGAATACGAGCTTTTGGAAGTGTTGAGATGTCGCTTTGAATATTCTCGTTAAATTGGCGACGATCTCCAATACTGCGCTCACAAATTGTTAGTTCATGAATTATTTATGTTTGCTCATCATCCAAAACCAAATCCGGGGAGTCCAATATTCAACATTCTCCCCCTTTTTGGTGATGACAAACCAACATAAATAATAATCAAAGATAATAATTCAAATGTAAAATACTTACTCCCCCTGCATTGATGACACGTTAATTCCAAAATGAATATAAATGAATTGTATCAAGCAGACGAGTAAGATAAATAAAGTGAATTGATTTTTGAAATATCGGATTTTGAAAATCCTTATTTGTATCTTAACTCCCCCTGAATCTAACATATCAAACTAGATTCTTGGAAATTGAGTTAAATTTTTCATTTGCGCTATTTATTATCATTATCTCTCCCCCTTTGGCATTATCCCAAAAATGGGGGCATACAACGACAACAATTAGGAAATGTAAAATCCAACATCGGGAGTCGTAGACGAAGACAATGGACCAACTTGACACCAAGGGAAAAATGTGGAAATCAAAACAAGATGTGTCAAATTTTCCATTATCAATAAAAATCAACGATAATCAAAATCATCAAAAAAAATACCAAATGTTTATTCATGTCTTGAATAAAGAAACATACTCTTCAATATTCAATATTCTTGGTTAATTTTGAGCATGGAAATCAATTCTATAAAATCCATTTAACCAACTTTTTATGCGTCGATTCGATATCACATTTCAAATATATTCAACGAATATTAAATTTGCACGACGAATAAAAGATAAAGTGGTCGATGATGAACATATATATACATAGAGACAACATGAGTACATCCAGAAGATATCACATCGAATATAAGAGATACATCATATCAAGTGCTACATATCATCAAAAAGAAATACATCATCATCAACATATCATACAATCCAACACCGACAATCAGAAAGCACAAAAGCAATACAACAAGGCAACTCTCAACCCCATCCTAACCCATTAACTCTCTCACTAGAATACATCATCCAAAGTGTATATGGAGAGTCCTCGGAACAACGATCACGAGGAGGAGGCAGGATCTGCAGCGTCCGTGGGTCCAGTCGACGGAGTGGACTCAGGATCTGCAGGGAGCAGAGGTGTCTCAACAGATGGAATCGTCGGGGCAGGAGTCGAGATCTCAGCAACAGGCTCAACAGCAGCAGGAGTCTCGACAGAAGCAGCAGCAGCAGATACATGAGCAGGCTCGGAAACTGGATCAGCAGCAGATGGCTCTGGAACACCGGAAGAGGTGGCAACTCCAGGAGCAGAAGTGGAAGTACCAGCAGCAGCAGAAGTGCCCTTGGGGGCACGAGTCGAAGCACGACAGATCTCCTCAACGTCCTCCTCATCCATCTCATCCATCTCCTCTCCCTCAGACACGGAAGGAGTAAGCTCAACACCCATCTGACGTGCCATACGGCAGACCACCTCCTCGGTACGAGCCAAGCGGGACTCGTGACGAAGAAGTATCCGGACGACGTCATCAAGGGTGGCAACGGGAGAAGCAGAGGCAGTGGCAGAGGCAGGGACAGACGCTGAAGGAGTCGTCCTCTGAACGTGACGAAGCGCCGCAAGAGATTTCTTGACGGCCGTCGCATTCAGCGGAGGACCGAGGGGACGCTCATCGTCACGAGGCAATGTGACACGAAAGTGACGAAACACGAGGGTCAACATGCAAGGAAAAGGAATATGAGCCGATTTATTGGACTTTCGAATACACTCGAAAGAATCAATCTTGTCGAGTATAATTCGAGCCCAATTAATCGAGCTCCCCATGAAGATCGCATAGATAAGCTTCAAAAATGGCTGGGATGGCAAAGATGAGGAGCCGTACTTGGGAAGCAAGCACGACTTCAGAATCAAATTAAGGACCCAAGCATTTGGCTTAAAAGATTTAGAGGGCACGCCAATCATAGCAGGAGGAATCTGATGGAAAATCTCTGATAGGATGGTCTGGTCAAGAGAGGAAATATCATCTACCGAGATATCAGAAGGAAGAAGGCCAGACGAAGAGATACCCAGAATCTCTCCTAAGATTTCCGCAGTGAGGACTATAGGAGTCCCCAAAACGGTCGTCTCAATAGAGTGGGTCTGATCGTACTGACCCCGGATCCTATTGGCATAGAAAAGCTTCACTAATCTAGGATAGGGGCGAGGATTCGCCTTCGGGTCAAATCGAAGGTAATCGAGAAGACCCGACGACGACAGAAGATCAGCTAGCCCTATGAAGTCGCTGAACTGGACGAAATGCTCCAGAAGCAGCGGACAATGTTCGATACGATTATATGCCGCAAGACACAAAGGGTCATCGCGACATAAGGAAATATCGACACCGCCCACCGGCATCGGAGCCTTTCCCTTAGGCTTTCGAGAAGACGTACGAGGGTGGGTGCTAGACTCGGGATGAATAGGAGGAGAGGGTTCCCTATGAGTCTCGGTCTCGGGATTATACTCCGTATCGGAATCGGTAGGAGTATGGAACGAAGAAGGAGAGGCAAGAGATTTGGCCTTTGGCTTAGGTTTGGGTTTGGGTTTGGGTTGACCTCTAGGCTTAGCGGTCGTCGTCCTCTTCTTCTTGAGAGGAGGCGAAGACGACGAAGGATGGGTGGTCTTGGCTCTACGCTTCGTAGGGGTTGGATGCTCGGGATCCGAAGAGGTTGGATCAACGGTCATCGGAGAGGGGTTAGAGGAAGGGATCGGAATGCGTGTTCTTGCCATAGTCGAAGCAAGACACGAGATCAAATCAACGAATCCTAGCACAACCCTAGAAATCCGAAACCCTAGAGGAAGAACTTTAGAACCCTAGGCAGAGAAACCTAACCCTAGAGCTGAAAACGAAACCCTAGATAGGAGAGGGAGGAGGTAGGTTTACCCTAGGAGGAAGAACGACGGCCGGCGACGGCGGAGATGATCGGAAAGAGGCCGGAAGTCGATCGGAAGGGGAAGGGTCGGGGTTTTGAGCGGAGTGAACTGAGTTTTCGATCGATTAGAATGGAAATCGATCGACTAAACTGAGTTTAAGTCGGTCGATTTCCCAAATGACCAAACAGCCCCTGGCACAACTAGTCGGTCACAGTTCAAGCACTGACCGACTAGTTCACAAACTAGTCGGTCGGTAAATGAGCTTGAACCGACTAGGTGCAAACAGTGGCTGAATCCAAGAAGACTGACAAGATTTAGTCGGTCTGCGTTCGATTACTGACCGACTAGATCTCAATCTAGTCGGTCGGTCACTGAACATGAACCGACTAAAGAGTCAAAAACTTGAAAATTAAGTTCTCTCCATAATACGCTTGGACGAAAAATCTCAAAACTCTCAATAGACATCTAAACTACCCCATTAAACATCGAAAAACAGAAATTTGACGATTACGCACAAATCGAACGAAAAATTAAGATAACACTTAAAATTCTCGAAAAATCCAATAATTCTAGCATGAATGAGATATTGTCAAGAATAATAGCATGCAAAATTATTGAATGAAACATGAATCCTATATTTCGGATTCACCCATAATCCCCAATTCTCGACGCAACCGCACAAAGGAGTCCTCCTTTAGGGGTTTCATGAAAATATCGGCGATTTGCTTTTGGGTTTCAACGTACACTAGAATGATGTCCTTTTTAGCAACATGGTCATCTAAAAAGTGGTGGCGGACATCTATGTGTTTCGAACGGGAATGATGTACCGGGTTCTTGGAAAGACATATTGCACTTTGGTTGTCAACCATGATAGGGCAAGTATCACAATTTATACCAAAGTCTTTAAGTGTGTGTCTCATCCAAAGAACTTGAGCACACGCGGCACCGGCGGCAATATATTCCGCCTCGGTGGTTGAAAGTGATACGGAATTTTGCTTCTTGGAAAACCAAGAGACAAGAGAATTTCCTATAAAATGGCAAGTGCCACTAGTACTTTTCCTGTCGGATTTGCATCCCGCATAATCGGCATCACTATATGAGATTAACTCATATGTGCTAGATCTCGGATAATGTAATCCAAAATCTAAAGTGTAACTTAGATAGCGAAAAATACGCTTTACCGCTACTAAGTGAGACTCCTTAGGTTGAGACTGATAACGAGCACATATACATACGGCAAACATAATATCGGGCCTACTTGCGGTAAGATAAAGCAAACTACCAATCATACCTCGATATAAACGAATGTCTACATCCTTACCGCCCGTATCCTTGTCAAGATGCGTAGTCGTGCTCATTGGAGTCTTTTTCCCGGAGGCATTCTCCATTCCAAATCGCTTTAGCAACTCCACCGTGTACTTCGTTTGGTGGATGAAGATTGCATCGTTCATTTGGCGAATTTGGAGTCCTAAGAAATATTTGAGTTCGCACATGTGGCTCATCTCAAATTGTTCCTTCATAACATTAGAAAACTCTTCGCAAAGAGTGAAGTTAGTAGCACCGAAAATGATATCATCAACATAAATTTGTACTAATAAAATATCATTATTCGCATGCTTAACAAAAAGAGTTGAATCGGCTTCGCCCATTTTAAAATTCAAATCCAAAAGAAAATTCTTTAGGCGATCATACCAAGCTCGAGGAGCTTGTCTCAAACCATAAAGAGCTTTCTTTAGTTTAAAAACGTGATTTGGAAATTTTTCATTTATGAAGCCCGGAGGTTGAGAAACGTAAACTTCCTCAACGACATCTCCGTTTAAAAAAGCACTTTTAACATCCATTTGAAATAATTTAAAATTCTTATGGCATGCAAAAGACAAAAGTAATCTAATTGATTCTAATCTAGCTACCGGAGCGAAGGATTCTTCGAAATCAATACCTTCCTCTTGTCGATAGCCTTGAGCTACTAACCGAGCTTTGTTCCGGACGACGACTTGGTTTTCGTCGGTTTTGTTCTTGAAAATCCACTTTGTCCCTATGACGGTGTGGTTCTTCGAAGGCAATGGAACAAGCTCCCACACTTCATTCCTCTCGAATTGAATGAGCTCCTCCTCCATGGCAAGTATCCAAGCACTATCTTCGCATGCTTCAACTATATTCTTTGGCTCTATCGATGAGGCAAAGGCACAATTGGCGAAGTGGTGAACTTGTGATCTTGTCTTGACACTATCTTGAATATTGCCAATTACTTGCTCATGGGGATGGTCGCGAATGACATGAAGTCGCTTGGGAATACCTTGATCAATTGGAACATTCTCAACAACTTCATTAGTCGGGTTAGTCTCAATAGAATCAATAGACTTAGAATTATCAAATGAATCACATAAAACATCCATAGAATCATTATCATTTGAAATTCTAGTTGGAACAAATCCTTCATTAAATGAGACATGAAGCGACTCCTCGATCGTCGAGGTTCGTTTGTTGAATATCCGGTAGGCTTTGCTACGCGAAGAATATCCCACAAAAATCCCCTCATCGGATCTCGGATCGAATTTGTCCAAACTACCATATGTGTTCTTAATAAAACATTTCGAACCAAAAACACGAAAATGTTTAACTTGAGGCAACCTACCAAACAACAATTCATAACAAGTTTGTTTAGTGCCGGGCCTCAAAAGTATTCTATTAAACACATAGCAAGCGGTGTGTACCGCTTCCGCCCAAAATTGATGGCCAAGTTGGCTATCATCAAGCATAGTGCGAGCACACTCCACTAGCGTCCTATTCTTTCTCTCAACTACACCATTTTGAGGCGGTGCACGAGGGAAAGAGAAGGTGTGAGTAATACCAACTTCATCACAAAATGTCTCAAAAGACTCATTCTCAAATTCACCTCCATGATCACTATGAATAGTGACAATGGTGTTTCCTAAGAGATTTTGTACTTTCTTAACAAAAATTGTGAAGTTTTCAAAAGCTTCATTTTTATTGCACAAGAAAAATACCCAAGTAAATCTTGAATAGTCATCTACGATGACAAGTCCATACCTTGCATTTCCTAAGGAAGCTACTCTAGTTGGCCCAAATAAATCTAGATGTAATAGCTCTAGTGGCCGTTTTGTAGAGATGCTTTTCTTAGGTTTAAATGAAGATTTAGGAAGCTTGCCGCGTTGACAACAATCACAAAAACTTTTCTTTTCAAAAACAAGCTTCGGAAAACCTTTAATAGAATTCAATTTTGAAAGCTTATATAGTGTTCCAAAGTTCACATGTCCAAAGCGTCGATGCCATAAGTGTTGTTCACTTGTGTTGGCAACGAGACATTGTTCATATGACTTAGGAAGATCCAAAATATAAATGTCTTTACGACGAGTTCCGGAAAATAATAATTTTTCATTATCCTTTCTTAAAATATGACACAATCCTTTCGCAAAGCTAACTTTGTAACCTTTGTCACAAAGTTGACTTATTGAAATAAGATTATGATTTAAACCACTAACAAGATACACATCACTAATTAATGGTTTAGAAGGGTTACCGACATTACCAACACCTATGATGGTTCCGCTCTCGTTGCCTCCAAATACGACGCGGTTTCCATTCACAATGGGAACCACTCCGGAGAGCAATCGAGCGTCACCCGTCATGTGTTTGGAGCACCCGCTATCGAGTATCCAATTCCCTTTGGAGCTAAATTTAAATTTGTTGCTCCTTTTCTTTTTCTTTTCCTTGAGTACCTAAAGATAGATAAGTTTCATATCATGGTACCCAAGGTCATTGGGTCCAAGGGATTAGACCTTTGGAAGCCAAGTCCAAGTGGACTTAGACTTCCCCACATAATTCTTACTATGCACAACATCCGAAAAATAAGCATTCATATATATTTGTTTTTCGTCCATGCTTGTGTCCTTTGGGCTCCAAATCGTGAAAACTTTGGGAGCCATCATCCTATTGGGTGCATGCATGCGACGTTGATTTCTACGTGATGCATGTTGTGGATAGGCATACGGGACATGATGGAATGGTGCACGACGAGAATTATTCATATGATGAGGTGGGTGTACATATGCATGTGTGGGAACACGTGCGTGAGGGTGTCTCACTTGGTGTGCACGTGCCCGAGAATGTGTTGCATAAAAATCATCATAAGTGTGAGATGGTGGAGTAGGACGTGTGTTCCTACGTGGCATGGAATTGGTGTACATATAAGCATGCCCCTTCTTTGGAGGTCCACCCAATGTGGGTTTCTTTCCGAAAGAGGGTGTGGACGAGGTGGAAGCACCATTGGTAGATGAACTACCAATAGAGTGTTTGCTCCCACTCGTTGAGGCTTCGGAAGTTGGCCTAACAAAGGTAGTGACCGACTTGGAAGAATTTCCCATCATATACCCCAAGCCAATGTGGTGCTTGGCCGGAAGTAAATCTTTTAGGATATTATCCAAATGACCTTTACCCTTGTTGAATTTGTTGATTCGGCCCAATGTGTCCTCATATTTCTCTTTGAGAGAACGCAAGGAAGTATCCAAAGTGGATATTTGCGAAGTGAGCACATAAACACGAGATTTAAGATTCTCGTTCTCAATACTCAAAGTCGAGTTTTGAGAAGTTAAATCCGCTATCTCATGTTCTTCCGCATCCTCAATGCTAACATGTTCAAGTTTAGATTTGAGATTTACTATCTCTTTTCTTAACTCTTCAACAACGGTGTCGTTGTTGGTGATGATAGTCTTAGGCGATGTTTGAATGCTAGCTAGGTCATCTTTTACCTTAGTATATCTATTTACTAACTTAGTATATTTTGACCAAAGTTGAGTGTTAGCATCCCTAAGATCATCCATCGTTACCTCATCGCTTTCTTCATCACTATCATCGGAAGAGGAGGATCCTTGATCGTGCTCCTCTCTTGCCATGAAACACATGTGTGCTTGCTCCACGTGCTCATCGTCCGACTCTCCGCTTGAGGAATCCTCGGAGTCGGTGAAGGTAGCTCCGACAAGTCCCTTCTTGTTTCCTTTCGTGTACTTCTTGGACTTGTCATACTTTGGCGCCTTCCACTTCTCCTTTTGCTTGTTTTGAGGACAATCCGCTTTGATGTATCCTGGCTTATTGCATTTAAAGCACAAAGGTGGAGAGGCGTTAGTAGATGTAAACTTAGATTTGTGTTTGAAGTTACCCTTTCGGAAGAAGCGATTGAACTTCTTTGCCATGAGTGCAATGGATTCCATGTCCATTTCTTCTTCCGAGTTCTCATCATCGGTAGAGGTGGATGAAGCCGCCTTGAATGCAATCGCCTTTTTCTTAGGCGCATCTAGGTTCAAATATGACTTCATCTTTTCTTGTAGCTTCACCTTGCTATCTTTGCGTACCTCATATGACATCAAAGTACCCATTAGTTGAACTACGGTATATTTGTCCATGTCATTACCTTCCTCGATGGCGAAGGTACGTTTTTCCCAAGAAGAGGGAAGTCCTTCAATAAGCTTTAAGCACTTCTCCTTTTGAGTGTAGATCTTGCCGAGGGCCTCTAACTCGTTTATTATGTCAACGAAACGAGCGTAATATTCTTTCATCTTCTCGCCCTGTTGCATATGAAACATTTCGTAATCTTTGGTTACGACTACGAGTTTAGAGTCTCTTACCCTACTCGTCCCTTCGTGTAGAATGAGGAGGGAGTTCCAAATTTGATATGCACTCTTACATGTGCATATCTTATTGAAATCCTCGGGCTCCAATGCACATTGCAAGGCGTTCATTGCCTTGGCATTGCTTACCTCCGCGGCGACCTCCGCGGTAGTCCATTTCTCAAAATCTTCTTCTTCGGGTTCAATATACTCCTTCATTGTAGTTCTCCATAAAGATGCGCTTCGGAGGAAGGTTTCCATCCGACACTTCCAGTACCCGTAGTTGGTACCGTTGAAGAATGGAGGCCTCGTAGAGGAATGTCCTTCCATCACGGAAGATGCTCCTTCACGGTTCCTGAAGGTGTCATAGTTGGAAGGTGGACGCACGGTCTTGTTGTCGTTGGCAGACATAGCTGAGAATCTGGCTCTGATACCAAATGTAATGCCCTACCAGCTACTGCACAAGTACTAGAGGGGGGGTGAATAGTACTTTAAAATAATAAGGCGTATAATTCCAAATTAAATTGCAAACAACCACCAAATCAATTTGCGGAAGCTTAAATTGATTGACAACAATGAAATAAACAAAGCTAACAAACGAAGTTAATGGGTTCGGATCCACCCAAGTCTCCCCGACTTGTTCCCGGTGATCCTACGTCCCAACCACCCGGATCCCCTCCGGATACTTGAGTTAGAAACCCTAACTCAAGATTTCCACTATGAATATCTTGTGAAAAACCTTCACAAGATCAAATCATACATGCAATGGCAAAGTGAATCCCACAACCCGGGATCACAAACTTCTCTCACAACCGAGAGAGCCAATAAGCAATATAAAGAGTTTAAATGAAATAAATACTCTTACCACAAAATCCTATACCTTGAGTTTTTCTTACCCAATAGGTGGAATGAAGGATTTGAGGAAGATGAAGTCACCAAGCCCTAGCACCAAGGAAATGAGCAGCAATGGGTGCCTAGGGAAGAGTTGGAGACTTGGATCAAGCAATAGCTTGAAGAGCTCACCAAGAACAAGCTTCTCTCTAGATCTAGAAATGAGAGAGAATGGCTTTCTTGTGAGGAAGAGAGCTTTAGATTTGAGGGAGAATGGCTATCTCTTTAGGGCTCAATGAATCTCTTAATGGCAGCTCTATTGAAGATAGAAATGACCTAGGTTCGTATTTATAGGAACCCAAAAACATAAGTTAGGTCAATCTCCAACGGAAAGAAATCTGGGAGAATTAGTCGGTCAAAGAACAATCACTGACCGACTAGTTCATCAACTAGTCGGTCAGTCACAAAGCATGGACCGACTAAGAGCAGATCAGAGAAGAGATAGAATTTCAGACCTAGAAAACTAGTCTGAAGGCAAGTTGACTTAGTCGGTCCAAGAACAAAAGTTGACCGACTAGATTGTCAACTAGTCGGTCATCAAACGTTCTTAGACCGACTAACGGAAAACAGTAGCTTAGGAGAAATTTGGCATGTACAGTAAATCACAACTAGTCGGTCAAAGAAGCATCACTGACCGACTAGTTCACAAACTAGTCGGTCGGTGAGTCAACGTAGACCGACTAACTGTAAACAGTAAAGAACAAAGATTTAACTGACTGAAACTAGTCGGTCCAAGAACAGTGGCCGACCGACTAGATCTCCATCTAGTCGGTCAGTACTTGTTCTTGTACCAACTAACATGCACAACAAGGTCCGAATCGAAGCGCGACGCTTCGAGGAAATTAGAGTGAACTTGTGCAAGAATCCTAGAGCTACGAAATGAGCGAAATGAAGATAGAAACGTAAGATATACTCAAGGCTTAACATTCTATCAATCGAAACTAAAAGACTATAAATAAAACCTTAATAAACGGTCTTTGAGATCTTCGATTGAATCTTCATTATTTCCAAAGCGTTGCATGAGCTTCAACGAAGCTTTAGGCTTGAATACGAGCTTTTGGAAGTGTTGAGATGTCGCTTTGAATATTCTCGTTAAATTGGCGACGATCTCCAATACTGCGCTCACAAATTGTTAGTTCATGAATTATTTATGTTTGCTCATCATCCAAAACCAAATCCGGGGAGTCCAATATTCAACACAGACGACTGTCAAATACCCTGAGAATTTCCAGAGAGCTGAGTCAATAAATTGGCTCACAGACAGACGACTGATGCAGCATACACAGTCGACTGATCTAAGAGACAGTCGACTGTATATACAGCATTAGTCGACTGGCCGTAAAAGTCAGATCAAACAAAGTTTGGGCAAAGGATAGACAGGCGACTGATTTACAAAACACAGTTGACTGTCACTAGGACAGGCGCCTGTGAATCGTTCATCAGTAGCCTGTGCGAAATAATCAAAGAAGGCCCAAAACTATATTGTAAAAGTTTGTGCATAACAGGCGATTGTAAAACAAAACACAGTCGACTGTTTTTGAGACAGGCGACTGTAAAATGGTAAGCAGTCTTGCACAATCAATAAACAAATGAATTGGGGTCAAAGGACAATTGATCTAATAATGTCCTGCGACCGAATGTAGATATGTGTGAGTGCTCCATCAATGTTCTACTTCTAAACTACAAACTAGAAGAGATAAAAGAAAATTACATTTGACGAATAATCTCTTCTTTCCATCGTATGAACTTGAAGTCTTCACGGAGCTTCAATCATCATCTACGATCATCCAATCCATGTAATTTGCCTTCAATGAACTTTGTGAGTCATCCATTGCTAGTAGATCTTCATAATAGTCTTAGGCAATGGATTAACTGCAAAATAGGGGATTAGTCACAAGTATTTATGTTTGCTCATCATTAACACCAAGTAGGGAGAAGTCCAATACTCAACATCTCGTCTCCGACTTCACCAAGTCGAATGACTATGAGGTCATCATTACCCTAAGGTAAGACTAAGACACAGTGGTCTATCTGATGTGTTGATATCCAGTTCTCAACACATCTATGACCACGAACCATTTAAGACTTACGTTTCTATTCGGTCGCTTACTACTCATAATAGAGATCTTATCTGGATACGTAAGGACCTAACTATAAGTCTATGGACATTATCCAAGTATATAATATAATCGATTTCTTACTTAGAATAATGGACACCATATGTTATATGAATAAGACATACACTTAGGATAAATTTCCTTATGGGCATATATCCTCCTACATCTCCCACTTGCACTTAGGATATTTATCTCGGTATCTCATACCGTTATAGCATATCAGTCACTTTGACATTTATGAAAAACCTAAGAGTGGGTTTATGATTCGGAGTGAATATTGCATATTTAACCCCCTTATTAGTCCTATTTTGTGCCCATATGATGCTTAATTTATCTCTAATACATTCGTATTTTTCTCATCATCATTTATTAGAGAAATTACTCTATTTGTGCACAAAACATGAATTTTATTGAGTATTTCTGCATTTTTATATTTTTCCTAGCATCGTCTCGATCTCACGATTCCAACGACTATTTATTTGTATTTTTCTGAGATCTGTGCTAATTTCTATGAATTTTTGAATGCAGAATACCATTTATTGGAAAATAATTAATTGGGCACGAATCTTGGCGCGCCACGCGGCGCGATCTCAGCGACTCCCGCTCAGATCCGACGGCGCACGACGAGCGGCTACTTGGAATTTTCTCCCCCGTTGGATCTTGATCCAACGATCCTGAGCGATCGCAGCGTAGCGGGCGACGTGGCTGGATTTGCACCGTCGGATGATGATCCAACGACCCAGATCGATGCGAAATCAGCGGCGACGCGGAACGATCTCGAGCGTCCGATCGAGATCCGACGGCCCGCATCAGCGGCGCTCGAGAATTAAAATGGGGGCAACGTGGCTCCATCGGAGCCGTCGACCCCCGATCCAACGGACGACGCTCGCCCCGACATTTCGAAGCGCAGCCGCTGAGATCGCTCCGAAGCGGGCACACGTGGCACACATCTGACGGCTGCGGACTCGATCGAACCGCTGCGGTCGTTTCCAATTCGAATTCGAATTAGGGCGTGCACGAATTTTGGAGCGCACGTGGCGCTCCGTGAGCCGATCCCGCATGATATCAACGGCCAGGATCTCGAGCTGTTAATGGGTGCGGGTTTAAAGAGAAGCGGATGCGGGTTTGAACCCGTTAACACCCCCAAACCCGCAATGTTAATATATAAGCGTATTTCTAGGGTTTTTGGGGGTATTCTGGCGTATTTTGGGACTTTTGGAGCGGCTACTGTGTGTATTTCTCCAGGGAAAAATTCTGAAAAATTCCAGAGGCTATTCTTCCTATTCTAAAGGAGTTTTGGGCTTTAAAGTGGAGATTTGGTGATAAATTCTTGAACTTATACCCCGTATTTGGTGTATTTTATCGTATTTTGGCTATAATAACGATGTATTTGGCTATGAAATCTGATTTTTATTGCACCATGCGTGGCTAATCTCCTTGTGCTATGGTTGTGATGTAATTAGGAGTATTTAGTTGATGAATTTCATGTCTTTAGCCCTATTTTCATGTCAAAATCACTCGTAACATTGATTTCTACAACGTATTTGTTGGGTATTTGCTTATTGTCGATATTATTTACATCCCGTATGGCTAGGCCCTGACAAGGCTAGCCAATTCATGTTCACTAATCTGAACTTATTGTTGCATTTATCGTTTAATGAAATCAATGTTGCTAATGATGCGTATACGGCCACTTTGACTAGTTTTCATCGTTTCATCTTCCGACGTCTTTGTGCCCTGACCGGACGAAGCGTTGAGCCATATAAAAGACGTGATATTTCAGCGATTATTATCTCCTAATGAAATCACAACCGTAGCACATTCACTTCATACGTGTTGGAGTTGACGTAGTTAGGGTGTCGTGATTATTGACTTCTATATCTTTTCGCCCTATTTTAATTGTGTAATTCTTTGGCACGTTTTCATACGCTTGATCGCCATACTTTCCGACGTTCTCGTGCCCTGACCGGACGAGACGTTGAGTTATAGAAAAGGTATTGATATTCATTGATTGCACACACCCTAACGAAATCAAACCCAACACATACTCCCCATACTTGTATCCCTTCCAAAGTCACCGTAAATATCATAGGATTTTCATTTCTTATTCCATACTCTTGATCCTATATCTTTGTGTTCGATAGGTGGTTGGTTAACATCGTATTATTACTCTTTTCAGATTGACGTTCGTAGTTTTGCAGGTCAGTTGTCCCGCGGATTCGATACCTGGACTCACCAGGATATTACTTGCACGATCTCCTGCGCTTGGGAGTAGTTCTCACATCATTTGAGACGAGGCAGTTTACTAACGAGTATCTATAATGCATTTTAATGGATTATTAATTAATACATCTCTTGATCACACAGGGTTGATCCTTTGAAAAATGATTTGGATCAATTTTTCCTTTCTTTGTACAGCTAACAATTAGCTTATATAATCTCGATGTAGGGTCTAACATTTCTATAAGTCAGTCTCAGCTCATTCCAATTTTCTTGTGTCAACATGTCAAGTACATGCTGACACCCTAAGTCTCTATATATTCGATTAAATCAAAACCATTTTGATTCAATGTTCTATATAGATGATTCAAATAAGTTGGAAATCCTTTTTACTTAGTTCGAGAAACCGGAACTAAGTAATAAGCTAGCTCCCACTGACTTTAAGAATTACCTGGTTTAGTTCTTCAATTATATACCTAAATCATATTTAGATTTATATGTATGAAGAGCGTAACCATTTTACATGTGCTTAGATGGAATGTACTAGTGTCAAGTTGGGTTTGACGAATGAGTCAAATCAAGATCGGTTTAAGGAATCTTGACATTGACTCACTCAATCATATGTCCTACACTGTACTTTTTCTTTTACTACATTTAAGTATTAATCTTAATATGCGTACAATTGCGCTTACACACAATTTATACCCTCCTGGAACTTATACTTAACTACCGATTGACTACAACATTAAGTCAGCTCCAAAACAAAATTTTCTGAAGCTTCGCATCATAGTTCGAGAATTTTCGCAACCAACTCAGAAAGCCACAATCACAGAAATTTAAGCCAATCTCAATCAAACCTCAATTTCAACAGAAAGCACATTTCCGAGACATTCATTCAAACAACGGATTCATAAAAGATGAACCATAATATGTTTATCAAATAAACTTTGAGCGTTGGACACTCAATCATTGTTTTAACTTTAAGGAATGATACATTTTATTCAACTAAAATTGAGTATCAGCTCCTTCTTCATGTCTCTCGAAGTCTTCTCACGGCCCCAACAGCAATGATTGCTCAGATGTCGACCGTCCTCCGAACGTCTTCCAATCTTCGCTTCATTTCAGCCACCTGTATGCATTACACAGATGTCTCAGTATCTCATACTATGTGATTGGAAATAATTATGCTTCATTGAATTTAATTTGTTGTACCTGAGGTAGAGGCATCAATATGCACCTTCTTCTTTTCTGCAAGATAAATCTTGCAGTTCCTCTTCCAATGGCCAATCTTATGGCAATGGAAGCACTCAGATTTTGACGGGGCCCCTTTGGTCTTTTTCTTCCCTTTCTTCACCTTGGCAGGTTGCGGGACCTGCCTCTTCTTACCCTTGCCTTTTCGGCTGAAGAAACAGAGCCAACAACCAATGCAGTTGGTTTCTTCTCAATCTCCTCAAATTGCCTAAGCATATTGAGGAGACCAGGAAGATCCGTTTCAAGACTGCTCATTATGAAACCAGTGATGAAAGGCTTGAAGGCCGGGGTTAAAGACTTAAGGATAATGTCCACTGACATCTCATTGTCCAGGACATAATCCAACTGCGCGGCATCCTCCACGTACCTGATCATCTTGATGACAAGATCTTGTACGGACCATGCCTCCATCTTTGTGCCCCAGAGGCTGCTGGTGGCTTCAAACTTGGCAGCTCTAGACCGCTTGCCATATAACTCTTGTGCATTCAGAAGCATACTTTGAACATCCAAATGTTCATGCTTTCTCTGCAGTTCGTTATTCATCGAAGCCAGAGTAAGGCACCTGGCCTTCTCTGCCTATCTCTGGTATAGCTTATCAGCTTCTTTTTCCTCGAAGGTCGAATCATCATCGGGCTTCTCCAGAGTGCCCTCGAACAGCACATATCCAATCCCGGCTAGAGAAAGGACTAACTTAATATTCCTAAGCCAGTCTTTATAGTTCGTTCCATCAAGCACGTTCTTCTCTACCATATATCTTAGACCTGAATCCATTCTGCAATTTTGTAGATACTTTAGTCAGTATATGTTCGTTGTATAGTTTCAATGGTTTTTAATAAAACTATATTCTCCCACTAAATTTATTAAAGCCATAATAATAAATGATCGGTCCATATTTTACACCTTTTTTTGCATATTTGCATGCCATTTCGGTTGCTCATATTGTGATTTTCATGATTATTCGATGATATTGTGTTACTTTTCACTATTTCTTGTTTTTGTCGGATTTCAGGAAATATGAGCAATTGGGAGCAAAAATGAGCTTAAAGGACTTGCACGCGTAACAGAGCATCGCTCATGGACTTATTGAGGACCTATCAGCAATAGAAGACGAGTGGAAGAAGAAAGAACGTCGTAGGAGCGACGAGGAAGCGAAATGAGGAAGATTGGGCATTTTCAGCTTGCCACTCGGCCGAGTGAAGGATTCACTCGGCCGATCAAAGAAGCCCGCTCGGCCGGCCAGATCGGACACGTAATTACTTGAAGATTAGCGTGCATTCGGCCGAGTGACGACATCCCACTCGTCCGAGTATGGAGACACCACTCGCCCGAGTGGCACACGAACGACGGCATCCAAAAGACCAGACTTACTGTAATCCGTCAATCGACTACGAGCTCCGACTCGGCCGAGTACCAAAAGCCCCTCAGCCAAGTGACATTTGCCGCTCGACCGAGTGATGCCGAGGACACGCAGCGCCCAGATTTTCAGATAGCCTCCCACTCTTTTGAAATCTGCTATCATTTTAACAATCAAAGTATTTTTCTCATATTTTTTATGGATAGTAGACTTCATGATTATTCCAACGCCGCCAAGAACGTGCAAATCGGAGGTCGGATGAAATCTGGGGCATTTCTGCAAGTTGATGATGCAGTGCTGAAATTTCCACTCGGCCGGGTCACATGTTCCACTCGGCCGAGTGCGGCCTGGGCCCAGATTTTAAGTTGCAGTTTGGGCTGTTTTTGGGCACGAATTTGAGGGGTTTTCTAGGGTTATTTGCTAGGGTTTTGGGAGACTATATAAGGGTTTTGTAGCCACCATTAGATGAGTTCCCAAATGTTTTCTTAGGGATTATTTTAGAGGTTAGGCCATGCCCTAAACCCCCTCTTGGATCAAAAAGCTTGTATTTGGATTGGAATTCTTCATCAAAGCTAAGTATCTTTGTTCTTATTGTTTGAATCTTTGTTTTGATATCTTTATATATGCCAGCAATGTTTTTTATCGATTTCTCTATCGTTATTGCTATGCTTGAGTAGATTTGTTGTTCTATGGCATTGGGATGAACCCTATGGATCTAATTTCAGATTTGTGATGAATGAATTTCTAAATTGCTAGAATTTCTAGGAGGTTAGGTTGTGATTGATTTACTACGGATAGCTAGGGATTTCCATCGATTTGGGATTTGCAAGAGATATGATTCTAATCGATGGGAAGGCCTAGATATTCGATTAAGATTTACAATTGGATTTCTCTATGTTTGGTTTGTAAGAGATTGGACCAAAGCTAGGATTTTTAATTGTAAATCTATACCAATATTCGTTTTCAAGAGATTGGACGAATATGAACTATCACAACCTAGATAGTAACTCGAGTTTGCACGAGAGTGGGCTCGAGGGGCGATTGGACGATGATGTCGATCCTAATGCTAGCGGCTTAGGCTCGGGTTTGCAAGAGATTGGGCCCTATCCTAGGGTTGCTATAGACCGGCAATAGCGCGAGAGCGTGAGCTTGGTTCTCTATTCAGTTACGACTAGTTCACCTCAACACAAGTCTAGTAATATTGAGATTCACTATTTACAATGATGTATGACGATCCGTAGTGGGAATTCCCTAACCCTAGACACTTTTATTATATTGTATTTGAATCGATATTTTATCCCACATCTTTATCACCGACACCGACAACCACCACCATTTCCATTACATCACACCATAACCATCTCCACCAATAAAACATTCGTGGTCGAGCCAACCTAGGATAGATTGGAACCAACACCACCTCCTCGTGTTCGATACCCGCTCGCCACTTGACCGTGCACTTGCGGTAAAACTACAATCGTTCTCCGGGTGTATATTTGGGGCCGATCAATAAACAGTTTATTATAAAATAACATTTGTGAGAAAGGGATCCGACTACCCTGAGTCTGACAACCTTGAGTGTGTCTCAACAAGTTGTCCAATTCTGCAGTCGGTAGACGAACTCGTCGTCAATCATATTAAATATGATTCCCTATCGATTTTACACCTAGTCATTTGTGATCATGAGTGTGCTCATCCGGATCACAATGGCTAGCCTAGTCAGACCCTTGTTTTCGTGTCTAGCCTGACTTGCCGCGCCGCTCGGTGTATGCACGACACGTCGGTTTGGATCAGGACTTAGACTACATTCTTGGTTAGACTTACGCCGGTGCTCGGTGGACGAGACAACGGTTTGGGTCAGGTCAAGATGTTTATCAAGAAATCGGTTGATATAAGATTTTCATGTCACGGCTTGAGTGTAGCTCAACAACCGTAACACGTTTCTTACAGTTGCCAACTCCTAAAACAAGGAGGGATACGATTTATCTTGAACATGATTATTATCGTATTTGACTTAAGTATAGTCGATTGACTTTCACAGTCATGATTCGACACCTTGAGGTCCAGCGGACGCAGCCAGGGAATTGACTAAGCCAGGACCACTCGGCCCCTAGACTAGCTAGGGTGGTCCAGCAAACTTAGCCATGCACGTTGACCGACATCATGATCCATTGAAGGATTTTCATCAATTCTATGTTCATCCAACAACTAAATGGCTTTTAATTAAAACTAGTTAATCCTTATCAACTAGTGGATCTTAACATTCGAAATTTTATGGATTGGTTGAACAATTTTTATTGAGTCCTTATCAACTATAAGGTTCATACGTTCAACTATGCTACCCCAATCTAATTAGGATTTTAATAAAACAATTACAACATATTTCAAAAATAGTCTTTTTATGATAATCATCATTTAAACGACTTATTGCAATGATTGACAATCAAAAGGGACTACCCTAATCTGGTATTAGGTTTTGATGTTGTCTTGTTTAAAAAAATGTAACATGTCACTAGTCATTAAAATTTCATCTTATAAAATTTTAATCCATTAATGGCTAACCTAAAGAATTCATGAATACATTATTCAACATGTCCATTAAGAACATAAACCAACAAATTTAACCGCATAAATTAAAGGTTCATTTAGTGACATATAAAGAAAGCTTGCAAGTTAAAATTATCTATAACATAATCAAACAACTTGCAACACTAAAATTTAACATTTAAATATAAATATTTAAAATTTAAAGCTAAAAGTATTTTATCACATAAAACTAGGTTTCATAAAATTATCAAATAATTTTAAAACCTAGGCTTTAAAATTTTAACGATACACTTTTAAGATTAAAATATCGCATAGAGTAATCTTAACACCAATATATAATTTAAAAGAAACAAATTTATTATTTCATCTGATGAGAATAAAATTTTCTTTATATCACATATTCTTTATCCACCGTTTCTATTTTCTTTATCCACCGGGTTCGCTTTTTACTCATCTTCCTCGAGGACGAGTAAGAGGTAAGCTTGGGGGATTTTGATCACTCCATATTTTACACCTTTTTTCTGCATATTTGCATGCCATTTTGATCGCTCGAATCGCGTTTTTCACGATTTTTCGGCAATATTGCGATGCTTTTCACGATTTCTTGTTTTTTGTCGAATTTCAGGAGATTTCGAGCGATTTGGAGTGATCCTGAGATGCACCTACTCCGGAGTGTCACCCGTGACTTCTTCGAGCGGAATTTTGCTATTGGAGAGGAGTGGGAGAAGAAAGAACGTCGTAAGAGCGACGAGGGAGCAAAAATACGAAGATTGGGCATTTTGAGCATGTCACTCGACCGAGTGAAGGAGTCACTCGGCCGACCATCGAGAGCCCGCTCGACCGGCCAGATCGGACACGCAGAAGACTGAGTATCAGCGTGCACGCGGCCGAGCATCGCCAGCTCACTCGGCCGAACCACGGAGACACCACTCTCCCGAGTGGCATCAAGACGACGGCAACAAATGGTCCAGACTTACTGTAAATTGTCAGTCGACTCCCGAGTTCCGACTCGGCCGAGTGAAGAAGTCCCCTCGGCCGAAGCAAAGAAAGTCACTAGGCCGAGTGACTCCCGAGGAGCTGATCCCCAAAAGTCCGAAGTTACTAGAATTTGTCAGGGTTTGTCACTCGGCCGAATGACATTTGTCACTCGGCCGAGTGAGCCGCGCTGCCTGTAGCGTAAATTACGATTTTGAGGCTGCGCAGGGGCATTTTCGTCACAGTTTTTTGGGCGATTTTGAGGGGTATTTAACCCCAGTTTTTAACCAAGTTTAGAGAGCTTTTTCAGAACTTTTTGCAGCCTTTTTAGATTACTTTTAGGAGATTAGATTGAGCTTTTAGGGGAGAGAGAAAAGTGTTATTTTGTTGGATGCTATTGATTCTTCATTGGTTTGTCTCTCTCTCTATCAAAAACTCCATTTTTATTGATATATTGAATATTGCCATGAATTCTATTGATTTTATTTGTGAATTTCTATTGAATTTCATTATGAATTGTGAGTAGTTTTATAGTCTTAGGGCGTAGCGATGAACCCTACGAACCCTATTTCTAATTTGTGATGATTTGGTGAAATTATTGTTAGAATTGATTAGGGTTAGTTTGGGATTGATTTAATACGAATAGCTAGGGATTCATACCGATGGGGATTTGCAAGAGATTGGATCCCAACTCGATAGGAAGCCCTAGAAATTCGAATTGGGTTACAATTGGAATTCTCCGGAATCGGTTTCCAAGAGATTGGACCGAAACTAGGGTTTTCGATTGCAATTCTATACCAATACCGGTTTGCAAGAGATTGGACGGGTAGGAACTATCCCAACCTAGGTCGTAGCTCGAGTTTGCATGAGAGTGGGCTCAAGATACGATTGAACGATGATGTTGTTCTTCACGCTAGCTTGCCTAGGTTAGGGTTTGCAAGAGATTGGACCCTACCTTAGGTTTGCTATAGACCGGTAATAGCGCGAGAGCGTAAGCTTAGTTCTACATTTAGTTTTAACTAGTTCACCTGAATTTCAAGTCTAGCAATTGTGAACCCTACGAATCACAATGACGAGATACGGTTTGTAGCGGGGATTCCCTATCCCCTAGGCGTCTTTATTAAGTTGATATTCCTTTTATAAAATAGAACGACTGTGACCGCTTTATTGCGAACATTTCTCGACTGTTCTTATAGCCAGGTGAGTTGAAGAATACACTGTCAGTAGGCCTCCTCGTGTTCGATACCCGCTCTCCGCTACACCGTGCGCTTGCGGTAAGACTAGCGAGTCGCGTGCCCCGGTTGCGAGTTCGCACCTTCGGGGCTCCGATCAAGTTTTTGACACCGTTGTCGGGGAGGTGTTTCCCATTGGGTGCCAATTTTTCACAATTAGGTTTATTAGACTACGAAAAAAAAATTTAACAAAAGGGGATTTTCACCCCCGCCACCATTATTATCATTTATATATTCTTTTGTGCCACTGATATTTTTCTCCAGGTATTTATCTTTGTTGATCAGGTGTTGTAACGACTGGTTTTTCTATATTAGTGTTATCGATATTATATATATATGTCTTGGTGGATTTTCTCCTTACGTGTGATTTCCGTCTCCGTAGCTTTCGCTTTCGTTCGTTTCGTTGTGATTTTCTAGCTTCTTGCTTAGATCGTTGATCTTGGAGTAAGTCACTCACGACGAACTTCAAATTGCTCATATTTTAGAGTTAGAGTGATCCTAGAAGCCGTAGGAATCTTCCCGGAACTTCGCGCTTCGATTCGACTCTTTTCGTGTACGTTAGTTGGTTCAAGAAGGAGAACCAACCGACTAGATTCCAATCTAGTCGATCAGGAACTCTTCTGGAACCGACTAGTTCATTAAATCAATAATTCAGGAGTTACTGTTTACTCTTAGTCGGTCTAAGAACAACCACCGACCGACTAGATGTGAAACTAGTCGGTCAGAACTTGCTCTCAGACCGACTAGTTCCTTTGATTAATTCCATATGAGTTACTGTTTATCGTTAGTCGGTCCGTGAACACTCACCGACCGACTAGGTCTCAAACTAGTCGGTCGACGGGCCTTCACAGACAGACTAATTCACTTCCCAGATTTCTTCCTTCTTTCACTGTTTGATGTTAGTCGGTCACAGTTGAACGACCGACCAACTAGTTCCCAAACTAGTCGGTCAGCCACCCTTCGTTGACCGACTAAGTCACCCAGAAACCCTAATTTTTGGGCGGCCGCCAGTTCATCCCTATAAATACTCTCGATCATTTCTCTTTCTCTCTTTCATTTCCCTTGGCCATTTCCCTTCCCCTAAACCTCTGATCTCCCCCAACCTTCCTCTAGCCCTTCATCCTTCCTCAAGAGCCCCTCTCCCCCTCCATTTAGGCCGGCCATCTCCTCTAGGCCGTCGGCAAACCCCCAAAACCCCATTTTCTCCAGATTTCTCCATCCATTCCAAATCTGAACCGTGGTTCCCCGGATCGTTTCTTCTGTTTCCGTGCTTACTCGGCATCGATCTTCTGCTTCCTACGGTAGTGTTCGATCCTTTAATATTCTCATAACCCTCATTGTGATTTTATTGAAACCCTAATAAAACAGATATTAGAGATATTGTTCTGATGTTGTTTTGCCATGGCAGCGAGTCCATTCCCGTAGATTAGCTTTTTGTGCGACGTGCCTCGTTGATCGTCATCCTCTATGCTATGCAAGTGAAACTTGCCCCTTATGGTTTTGGGCCATGTTTTAGGCCACTTTTGTACCGTAGCGTAAAAGAGACTAGACAGTGAAATGATAGCTGCCTAGATGCCTATTTGATCTAGTTTGACAACGAAACTAGATCCGTCACCTTAATTGATCTAGCTTGACAACGAAGCTAGGTCCAACCCCTTTTAACTTGTTGTTCATGCATATTAAACTGACGTGTTTAATTCCTTACCTGTACGCCTTACTACATGACATGCTATCCATGTTGAATGTCGCATTCGTAGCACACGCTACAATGCTTGTGTTTCCTGGCTCGTGTTCCAGAAGCGGGCCACGTGTGTTGGTCGATAGCCAATGCCCGATCTACTTGTTTCCGGCTAGGCACCTGCTTTTAGCGGGCACAACCCTACGCCAAATTGTGAACCTAAAAACAAGCTCTTGTGAGGGGCAACCCTGGCTCATTTACTGAGCATCGTGTGCAGGGACCCTGGCTTGTTTACGTGTGGAAGGGGTAAGGGTTAAGCGGCAAATCAACTGGGAGTCTACCCGATCAGCAACTTCAGTTGTAAGGCGTAAACTCTGGGTTCTGGGGTAGTGTTAAGCGGCCAATCAGTGTGAATGTCCAACAGTTCAGCTGTAAGGCGCAAACATCTACAAATAACTTGAAAACGTGACTAGTGAAAAGATTGAGATTGCTGGTAGCTTGGCTACTCTTGACATGTCATGATAATTGTTCTCTTGCACTTATTGTTACACCATGTCTTACTTGTGCACGACGTGTTTACTTAACATGATTTACTTGACTTGTACTTGTCTGTGTTTATACTTGTAAAACTTGTCATCCATGCCATACTTGCTACTTGTTACTTGTCACTTGCATCTTACCTTATTTGTTACTCACATACTAAACTTGTCATGCTATGCATCAAACTATAACTGCTAGGTTGTTAGTTTACTTTCCTTTCAGTTTCCTTGCTCAAGTCTTTTTAGACTTGCTGACATGTGCTCCTTGCTCTTTTGGGTGACACATGTTAGATCCCGAGCTAGAGGCCATTGCAGAGGACGTAGTGTTTGTTGACGCTGAGCCCATGGTTGCCGATGAGGAGTTTGTGGTCATTGGTGACCAGTCTTAGAGACCGCTTATGTTCTCTTCCTTTGTTTAGGCTTGCTGTTAGTTGTCGGTGCGTGGCACCTTTGCTTGTAAGTTGTACTTTGTTGGCCATGTATGGGCCTTAGATTTTCCTTTTGGAGCCTGGTGGCTTTTCTGTGATATTGTAATTTTTTTTATGGATATTCTGAGATTTAATAAATTGCTTATTGTCTCATTTCATTATTATTATCGTTGTTTCGTATTGCGTTGCAAGGACCTGTCAATTAAATTTTATACGCTTATCAGACTGCAGCTTCACAGCTCCACGTCTGAGCGGACCTTGTCACGTCTCGACTCCACATTTTTGGGAAGCGGGGCGTGACAGGTTTTATTGGTGGCCCATGCAGGTCCATTTGCAAATGCGAACTATCGGAACAACGATAATAATTATAGAATGTCCATTAAATAAATTAGAACATCCAAATTATAAGCCCGGAGTCTAGGTTTTTAGCGTTCCTATGTCGTAGGTGGCTGGTAGATGTGTTAGAGCACCTGTCCCAGCTTGGTAGGAAATCCATTAGATCAGGACTATAGTAAGACTTAGTTAGAAGTTTGTGCTTGCTAGTTAGAGGTCCCTGATTGTTTGTTAGACTCCATGCTAGTGACTGTTATGATAGTCTTAAGAGTTACCCTATTGGTTCCTGTCTAGCCCTGACCATGATAGATTCCTAGGATTTCTTTAGCCGTTCGCTTGGGTTCATCGATTTTGGGCCCAACAGAACATGATCTCGATTCTCTTAGAACCTTCCCTGAGGCCTCTAATATACTCTAGCCATTAGGAAGCCTTAGTGTTAAATTTCCCTTGACCTTTAGTCAACCGATGATTAGGACCCTCTAATTCAATCTTTTCCTAGTCCCTACACTTCGGTGTTACTGACCGTGGGTTTTCATCATAGTTTTCTTGAATCGTAATTTAGGTGCATTCATCACGCAAACCACATTCATTGCCCTCGATTCACATGACCCCCTCCTTACTATTATCGTTGACCTTCTAATCTTTTCCGTTGCAAATCTTGATTCTTCCAAAGTCGTTTTCAAATATTTCCTTATTAAAAGTTTCCACTCGATTTGAATTTTGTTTTTAAACCTTCCTTCAGTATATTTCCATTACCTCCGTTTGAGCTAAGGTCATTCTTAGGTTTTGAAGACTAATTGGTCGTAATTTTAAATTACTATCTTGTAACTATTTTTCTAACATATATCGTCCACACTTGATTTTAAACTTTAGTACTATTTCAATAATTCGATATACCACCTTTTCTAAATCGTGAAATTCATTTTAGCTATTTACCATAAGTACTTTAAAATACTTCTTTCAAGATAAATAGAACTCCAATTAATTTATGAATATATACTGATTATCAGTTTGTCGTACCCGTACTTCAAGTCTTTATACCAACCCGTTTTTGTGGCAAATCCTTGTTTCCCCTAAAAGTATTTTCGATGTTCCTCTTTCGCTAAGTTTAAATTTGTTCGAAAAATTTTAATATATATATTAGATTTCATACTCTTTCGTCGGCTCAAATTTATTTGTTCTTTTCTAAATGTTGAAACTTTTGTCGAGATTTTTGATTATTAGTTTATAATATTTTCCGGCCTATATTTTCATATCGATATAAATGTCTTGCCCCTTTTCATATACCAATTTTATTCTGAACCGTACTTCTGTTTTTCCTAACCCGGATTATAATTTTCTTTTCTTACTTATGCCATTAAAACTTATTCGAATATCGCATCGTGCGTACTTCTTATATACCTTTCAAGTCACATGGGACTTCAGCTTTCAGCAAGTCGATTTTATGCCCAACGTTTTCTCTAGTTCAGATTTTCGTAAAATTACTTTTCGAAACCATTTCCTGATTTAGACCTCCATAATTCGGTTTTAAAGCTTTATTACCAATTTAATAATTCTATATATATATATATCCTCCCACTTACTTTCATACTACTAAGATGCTATTATCTTTCCTTTCATCATACATATTTCTAAAAATGATTTCTAAAATAGAACTACAATTATTTTTGTATATCAGCACTATGTTCGTTGTGCTCGTGTGTTAAGACCCTCGTATAAATCAGTTTCTGCTGGCGAATCCGGATTCTCTAAAAAGTACTTTCAATACGGTTTATTTGGAATTTCTCTTCAATTTTAAAACTTGGAAAAACATTTGGCATGAGCATAAACCCTCTACACTATATTTGATCTGATTTTATTTCTTGAATCTCGAAACTTTTCCAAAATTTTTAAACTACTGCCTTATAACGTTTTCTAACATATGCCCTATATGTTCGTGTAAATGATTTACTTTTACTCGTGATAGCCTTATATAAGCTAAATAAACCATTTCCTATTATTATATATATTCGACTCAAACTTATTTCGAACGACTCATTTTATCGACCGGTTTCGTACTCTTCATTTTAACTTATATCTTCTACACACTATTCTCCATGTATCCTAATGGAGCATCATTACATCATTACACGACCGTTCTCATGCTTTTCGATCCTTCTATTCGTTACGCTTTTGATTTCAGTTTCTTTCCTTTTGTCTAGCCAATAGAGCTTGTCGTCGCCCGTGTCAACCTTAATATGATTTGGTGGGCCCCATTAGTGTAATTTGATGTGTCGTCGTAGTGTATTAAATTTCATGGTGCATATGAAGTTGTATGTGTGTTGGTATTGGTATGTTGTGTGTAGGTAATTATGTATTAGCTGCATAAGTATAAGTGTGATATACATATGATAGTAGGATTATAATTGTTTGATTGGTATTACTTGTTTTTATGAGATGTCGTATGCGTGTATACCATGAGGTATACCCGACTACTGCACATCTTAACTAATGGATGAAGTAAATGTATTGATGTACCAATTATAGATGGATGGATATGGTATGAATATATGATACATGTATGTGACTATACGATGACTGCATTTATTAGGGAGAGTATCGTAATTATAAGTGTGCTGATGTCTGTAATATTATTATGGTATATGAAGTGATTGAAATACGTGATATTACCTGATTAAATATTAAGGGTGTTTGACATTATGATATGTATATGGTTATGTTGGTAGATGTGTATGCATTAGAATAGTATTGATATATGTATGGACATTGTGTTACGTATATAAAATACTCTGCTATGATTTTGAGTCTCACTCAAGCTTGAGTGGGTATACTCTATGTAGATTGGTGTATTTGTATGTGGTTGGTGTATAGTGATGGATGATGTATATATAATGTTTGGATTGTTTGTGTCCGGTTGTGTTACGCACATGATTGTGGGT
Organism: Scilla litardierei; assembly: GCA_030789695.1. Taxonomy (NCBI): domain Eukaryota; kingdom Viridiplantae; phylum Streptophyta; class Magnoliopsida; order Asparagales; family Asparagaceae; genus Scilla; species Scilla litardierei. The sequence continues at coordinate 43,230,024 of CM061136.1, read as the reverse complement.
CACTAAACCAGTATATAGTTATAGGCGTTGGTCTTGTGGTATAGTTATTTATTAGGGGCTTGCCTGCGTGAATATATATATGTGCTAGCTAAAACTAAGTGTGTCGATGTACTGAGTTTATAATTGTATGATTGGTAAATATGAATGAAATGTTAGCGTGTGTGGGTGTGCACCATGCACGGGTAAGTATGTGACTAATTATAAGTATTGATGACCAAGGTATGTGTGGCGTGTCATGAATATAGTTATAGGACTATATTTGAAGTAAATATATGGTGAAGTATCTGTGTGCGTTTGAATGACTATAAATTGTGAAATTATAATGATGGTGGAAGTATATTAAATATAATGACTTGAGTTTAGGATGGTGTGGTGTGATTACATGTGTTGACGTGTTTGGTATTGGATGTATACTAGGAGATATATGGAGTAGTGTATTCTTATTGCCTTGTTCATAGGTAGATACATAAACGTAGAGTATTACGATGGTATTTACTGGTGTGAACTATTTAATTGGTTGTGAGTATATGGACTATTGTTTTGTGCTAGGTAAGTGATAGCTACATAAGGGATGTATGTATATATATATATGATAGAAATACGTGTATGCATCTGACTGACTATGATATGAATAAGTGTATGATGTGCGTGAATATATATATATATATATATATATATATATATATATATATATATATATATATATAGAGAATAATGGCTATCATACGCCATATGAGAACTTCTCTCATACGCCCTCTCACATAAAGCACCCAAGTACAATCAAGTACAAGCCCATGTGGGCTTGTACTTGGGTGCTTTATGTGAGAGGGCGTATGAGAGAAGCTCTCATATGGCGTATGATACCCATTAATCCCATATATATATATATATATATATATATATATATATATCAGTGGTGTTAATGTTTGACTACCTAGTGCATATATATAAGCACTTGTGTTGAATATACCTAGTTGAAATGTAATGTGATACTGATTGAGGGTAGTTACCAGAGCGACTAGATATGTTAGAAAGTCTGAGGACGGACTTTATTCTAAGGTGGGTAGGATGTAACGACTGGTTTTTCTATATTAGTGTTATCGATATAATATATATATGTCTTGGTGGATTTTCTCCTTACGTGTGATTTCCGTCTCCGTAGCTTTCGCTTTCGTTCATTTCGTTGTGATTTTCTAGCTTCTTCTTTAGATCGTTGATCTTGGAGTAAGTCACTCACGATGAACTTCAAATCGCTCATATTTTAGAGTTAGAGTGATCCTAGAAGCCGTAGGAATCTTCCCGGAACTTCGCGCTTCGATTCGACTCTTTTCGTGTACGTTAGTTGGTTCAAGAAGGAGAACCAACCGACTAGATTCCAATCTAGTCGGTCAGGAACTATTCTGAAACCGACTAGTTCATTAAATCAATAATTTAGGAGTTACTGTTTACTCTTAGTCGGTCTAAGAACAACCACCGGCCGACTAGATGTGAAACTAGTCAGTCAGAACTTGCTCTCAGACCGACTAGTTCCTTTGATTAATTCCACCTAAGTTACTGTTTATCGTTAGTCAGTCCGTGAACACTCACCGACCGACTAGGTCTCAAACTAGTCGGTCGACGGGCCTTCACAGACCGACTAATTCACTTCCCAGATTTCTTCCTTCTTTCGCTGTTTGATGTTAGTCGGTCACAGTTGAACGACCGACCAACTAGTTCCCAAACTAGTCGGTCAGCCACCCTTCGTTAACCGACTAAGTCACCCAGAAACCCTAATTTTTGGGCGGCCGCCGGTTCATCCCTATAAATACTCCCGATCGTTTCTCTTTCTCTCTTTCATTTCCCTTGGCCATTTCCCTTCTCCTAGACCTCTGATCTCCCCCAACCTTCCTCTAGCCCTTCCTCCTTCCTCAAGAGCCCCTCTCCCCCTCCATTTAGGCCGGCCACCTCCTCTAGGCCGTCGGCAAACCCCCAAAACCACATTTTCTCCAGATTTCTCCATCCATTCTAGATCTGAACCGTGGTTCCCCGGATCGTTTCTTCCGTTGTCGTGCTTGCTCGGCATCGATCTTCCGCTTCCTACGGTAGTGTTCGATCCTTTAATATTCTCATAACCCTCATTGTGATTTTATTGAAACCCTAATAAAACGGATATTAGAGATATTGTTCTGATGTTGTTTTGCCATGGCAGCGATTCCATTCCCGTAGATTAGCTTTTTGTGCGACGTGCCTCGTTGATCGTCATCCTCGGCGCTAAGCAAGTGAAACTTGCCACTTATGGTTTTGGGCCATGTTTTAGGCCACTTTTGTACCGTAGCGTAAAAGAGACTAGACAGTGAAATGATAGCTGCCTAGACGCCTATTTGATCTAGTTTGACAACGAAACTAGATCCGTCACCTCAATTGATCTAGCTTGACAACGAAGCTAGGTCCAACCCCTTTTAACTTGTTGTTCATGCATATTAAACTGACGTGTTTAATTCCTTACATGTACGCCTTACTACATGACATGCTATCCATGTTGAATGTCGCATTCGTAGCACACGCTACAATGCTTGTGTTTCCTGGCTCGTGTTCCAGAAGCGGGCCACGTGTGTTGGTCGATAGCCAATGCCCGATCTACTTGTTTCCGGCTAGGCACCTGCTTTTAGCGGGCACAACCCTACGCCAAATTGTGAACCTAAAAACAAGCTCTTGTGCGGGGCAACCCTGGCTCATTTACTGAGCATCGTGTGCAGGGACCCTGGCTTGTTTACGTGTGGGAGGGGTAAGGGTTAAGCGGCAAATCAACTGGGAGTCTGCCTGATCAGCAACTTCAGTTGTAAGGCGTAAACTCTGGGTTCTGGGGTAGTGTTAAGCGGCCAATCAGTGTGAATGTCCAACAGTTCAGCTGTAAGGCGTAAACATCTACAAATAACTTGAAAACGTGACTAGTGAAAAGATTGAGATTGTTAGTAGTATGGCTACTCTTGACATGTCATGATAATTGTTCTCTTGCACTTATTGTTACACCATGTCTTACTTGTGCACGACGTGTTTACTTGACGTGATTTACTTGACTTGTACTTGTACGTGTTTATACTTGTAAAACTTGTCATCCATGCCATACTTGCTACTTGTTACTTGTCACTTGCATCTTACCTTATTTGTTACTCACATACTAAACTTGTCATGCTATGCATCAAACTATAACTGCAAGGTTGTTAGTTTACTTTCCTTTCAGTTTCCTTGCTCAAGTCTTTTTAGACTTGCTGACATGTGCCCCTTGCTCTTTTGGGTGACACATGTTAGATCCCGAGCTAGAGGCCGTTGCAGAGGACGTAGTGTTTGTTGACGCTGAGCCCATGGTTGCCGATGAGGAGTTTGTGGTCATTGGTGACCAGTCTTAGAGACCGCTTGTGTTCTCTTCCTTTGTTTAGGCTTGCTATTAGTTGTCGGTGCGTGGCACCTTTGCTTGTAAGTTGTACTTTGTTGGCCATGTATGGGCCTTAGATTTTCCTTTTGGAGCCTGGTGGCTTTTCTGTGATATTGTAATTTATTTTATGGATATTCTGAGATTTAATAAATTGCTTATTGTCTCATTTCATTATTATTATCGTTGTTTCGTATTGCGTTGCAAGGACCTGCCAATTGAATTTTATACGCTTATCAGACTGCAGCTTCACAGCTCCACGTCTGAGCGGACCTTCTCATGTCTCGACTCCACATTTTTGGGAAGCGGGGCGTGACAGGTGCTATGGATTATACTACGTGGACCACAGATTTTGATCAGAATGCTCAGATGGGAGAATACTATTATGATCAGAGTGCTCAGATGGGAGAATACTTTTTTGAGAAAACGCACTGGCCCGAGCTTGATGAGAAACAAAGGATTTTTTTGATGAGATGCATGCACACCAAGTTGAAATACAAGTCGGGCTTGATAAGGGTGCCCTTCAATTGGAATGCGTGAAGAGGGAACTTGAAATGAATGCGCTCATGCTTAAGGTTGCAGGGATTTCCAAGGATATCAGTTCCGCTTCTTCATTTTATGGGCAAGAAGCATCACCGGTCATATTACCAGAGCCAGAATGTGCCGTCATCGATCCCACATCCTACGATACAACTATTGCATATAAAGAATGGATGGATGAAGAGGCCGGGGAGGAAGCAGAAACTGAGTCATTTGCGCGGCCAGAGGAGGACGCATTTCAGAGATTATTGGATGGCCTCTTGGAGTCAGTGAGATTCATCGGTTCAGAGAGCATTACAGCAGGTGATGCATTTGAGCTATGATTTGCAGATTTTGTTATGAACCGTGTTTCAGCTGCAGGAACAATTGAGGAGGACATCCATGTCAGTCTTGATGGGGATAGACTATATTTTCGGATTGCTTGCGGGCATTCCCCTCCACATGATACATCTCCACAAGTTGACACACATGAGCAGCCAGCATCACCATTCCAGAGAGAGCCTACATTGGTAGTTGATGAGAAGGCAAAGGAGCACACTGTCGAGCCAGAGCATATTGACGAGGAGGCCTTACATGCGGATCCAGAGCATGCTTTTGAGGAGGCCTTACACACAGAGCCAGAGCTTATCACTGAGGAGGCCGTACATCGGGATAAGGACACAGCCATTTATAAGGATCCCGGCACTACCCTCCTCCATTGGAGCTCCCGCAGCCACCTCATCCTCCCACTGACGTCGAGGACTATCCCACAGAGCTTATTGCTCCCACTAGGGAGATATTCTTACCCACTCCATTTCTGAATCATGCATTCCATTCGATATTTATTTTGATTCAGATATTTTTGACACGTCATACCTTTTGCAGCACACATACGATTATGGACCGGAGGTATGCTTGGACGTGTCACAGTTTGACGAGCCTATCGAGGAGGACCACACCTATGATCCAGATTTACCTGAGCAGCTGAGAGAGCACACCACGAAGATGTCTATCAAAGCACAAGAGGATATTGAATTATGTCCAGGGAAGTATCGTCCACCATTATTTATTCCATATATTTCTATAGACGATCCTCTTTGGGATACTTTTATTACGAGGGTGAATTTTTTGCAGCGAACTGATTCATCCTATTCTCTGTAAGGTACAGGTGGAGTCCTTGTGGGAATACTGGAGGATGCATTGCTGGAGTTCGTTGGAGTCCGTGGACACATGCATCTGGCAGAGCCACGGAAAGAGCAGTTGGAGCAGTTGCATGCACCAGTAACGATACTGGATCCGCCTTTTGCTATAGGTGATATCAATCCAGTAGTGTAGAAATTTTATGCTTTCAATAAACACGAATCCTCTCGACAGCGAGAGGACCGTATATATTTGCTTAAATAAATATCACCTCATATGACGGCAACAAAAAATTTTACACCCCAAACCCATTATATATATTAATTGCCCTCTCCATATTTTGATGTGCCACATCCTTTTGCTCACCACATTCGAGCATTTCTTTCAAGTGAATCCTTACTTTCTTATTCGTTTGACTTGATCACGCTTTGCAAAGCCATGAAATTTTTGGTCAAGTCATTTGAATAGGATTGTTTGGTATAAGCTTGGGGGAAGGCGCTCTCATGCATCATTGTATGTGCATGTAGTTGCATTAGGATTTCATGTCATTCATTTCATCATGTTTCATTCACCCCCTTATTATTATCGATGTTCCTCATATTCTTTCAGTATGATCACATTGAGGACAATGTGAAGTTTAAGCTTGGGGGAGTGCATTTCCATGCCATTTAGATGCATTAGTTGCATTTTTACTTTATTTTAGGGTTTTTGAGAATTTTCATAATTTTGCATCATCTTTTTGAATTTTCCATCTTATTCTCATTTTATGTGTGTTCATGCATCATGTTGTGTGCCTGTTTTTCTTTTCTTTCCTCTCTTTTATTTTTTTATTTCTTTATTTTCCTTTTCTCTCCTTCTGCTAGATGAATTTCGTATGATGATATCTCTTATTGATTTAGCAACCATCACGACGCTTATTATTCCTTGCCATGCTATTTAGAGTATTCCATAGTCTTGCTATTCACACGTGCTTACAAGTCTATTTCTCTTGATGACTCCTCTAAGTGAATGCATGATATTAATTGAAGCTGAATGTATTGATTAGTGTTTAGTATGCTTTTGTTGGAAATGCACCAAGATTCACGCATCATTAGTATATCTGAAGCATCAGTTTTATTGTCTTATTCACCTTCTGTTGCATGCCTGATATGGTTGTAAACTTTACTGCTTGACTTCACTATTTATTGAAATGATTGAGAATATCCATGCTTACGTATGAGTTTTAGTTGATGTATTATCTTATTGAACCGTTCGTGCACATCTTAGAGTGAACCGAGTGTTATATTACTTCCTTCTCCACATATATCTTTTTATTCTCTACATGTCACTTGAGTTCACCTCCTAAAGCTATTTATATCGCATCTATTTCTCAAAAATCCCTACAAAAGAAAAGGATTGCTCCATAAAGTCCAAAAAGCCAAAAAGGAGCCAAAAATCAAAAATACAAATCAAATTGCTCCTACAAAAATCCAAGAAGAAAAATGAGAAACAAAGTCCAAAAGAAAAAAAATATTTCTCTATCTCATTATTGGAGCCACAAAATCTTGGGAAAACCAAGGCAAAAATCCCATTTTCCACTATCATATTCCTTTAGATGCGATGCCTCAAGCTAAGCTTGGGGGGTGAACTCGTTTGACCATATGAGTGAGCACGACATTAGAGTGGAGAGGTGCACGAATGAGGAAGTTTGATAATGCTAAAACTTAGCAAAATACTTTAGTTATGGAGATTTCTTATGAATCGATATATGTGAATGCCATGATTTATTCCATTCTCCATTGCATGTTTGGTGTGATTCTTATATGCTTCATTTATAAATTTTGATTGAAAAGTGCATTGCCAACATTTGTATATTAAATCCTATGAAATGCGTGACGTGGAGATGAATTGATTGTATGAATTTAGAGAATCCCTTTCGTTGTTCTTAAAAGCTTGCAAGTACCATGTTTATGTAAGATATGAAATCATTATATCATGTGATTTGTATTTTCAAAGTTATCGTGATGTGTAGCTTATGGCTTGAGATCTGAGAGAAGAATCTAGCGATCCCTTCCACCTCGTGTTCTTTCTTTTTCATTTCATTTTCTTTATTTTCATCTCCCGAGTTCGTCTCTCTACTTATCTTCCTCGAGGATGAGTAAGAGGTAAGCTTGGGGGATTTTGATCGGTCCATATTTTACACCTTTTTTCTGCATATTTGCATGCCATTTCGGTTGCTCATATTGCGGTTTTCACGATTATTCGATGATATTGTGTTACTTTTCACTATTTCTTGTTTTTGTCGGATTTCAGGAAATATGAGCAATTGGGAGCAAAAATGAGCTTAAATGACTTGCACGCGTAACAGAGCATCGCTCATTGACTTATTGAGGACCTATCAGTGATAGAAGACGAGTGGAAGAAGAAAGAACGTCGTTGGAGCGACGAGGAAGCGAAATGATGAAGATTGGACATTTTCAGCTTGCCACTCGGCCGAGTGAAGGAGTCACTCGGCCGAGCAAAGAAGCCCGCTCGGCCGGCCAGATCGGACATGCAATTACTTGAAGATTAGCATGCACTCGGCCGAGTGACGACATCCCACCCGTCCGAGTATGGAGACACCACTCGCCCGAGTGGCACACGAACGACGGCATCCAAAAGACCAGACTTACTGTAATCCGTCAGTCGACTACGAGCTCCTACTCGGCTGAGTACCAAAAGCCCCTCGCCCGAGTGACATTTGCTGCTCGGCCGAGTGATGCCGAGGACACGCAGCACCCAGATTTTCAGACAGCCTCCCACTCTTTTGAAATCTGCTATCATTCCAGCAATCAAAGTATTTTTCTCATATTTTTTATGGATAGTAGACTTCATGACGATTCCAAAGCCACCAAGAATGCACAAATCGGAGGTCGGATGAAATCTGGGAAATTTCTGTAAGTTGATGCTGTAGTGCTGGAATTTCCACTCGGCCGGGTCACATGTTCCACTCGGCCGAGTGTGGCCTGGGCCCAGATTTTAAGTTGCGGTTTGGGCTGTTTTTGGGCACGAATTTAAGGGGTTTTCTAGGGTTATTTGCTAGGGTTTTGGGAGACTATATAAGGGTTTTGTAGCCACCATTAGAGGAGTTCCCAAATGTTTTCTTAGGAATTATTTTAGAGGTTAGGCAATGCCCTAGGCCCCCTCTTGGATCAAAAAGCTTGTATTTGGATTGGAATTCTTCATCAAAGCTAAGTATCTTTGTTCTTATTGTTTGAATCTTTGTTTTGATATCTTTTTATATGCCAGCAATGTTTTTTATCGATTTCTCTATCGTTATTGCTATGCTTGAGTAGATTTGTTGTTCTATGGCATGGGGATGAACCCTATGGATCTAATTTCAGATTTGTGATGAATGAATTTCTAAATTGCTAGAATTTCTAGGAGGTTAGGTTGTGATTGATTTACTACGGATAGCTAGGGATTTCCATCGATTTGGGATTTGCAAGAGATTGGATTCTAATCGATGGGAAGGCCTAGATATTCGATTTAGATTTAAATTTGGATTTCTCTAGGTTTGGTTTGCAAGAGATTGGACCAAAGCTAGGATTTTTAATTGTAAATCTATACCAATATTCGTTTGCAAGAGATTGGACGAATATGAACTATCACAACCTAGATAGTAATTCGAGTTAGCACGAGAGTGGGCTCGAGGGGCGATTGGACGATGATGTCGATCCTAATGCTAACGGCTTAGGCTAGGGTTTGCAAGAGATTGGGCCCTATCCTAGGGTTGCTATAGACCGGCAATAGCGCGAGAGCGTGAGCTTGGTTCTCTATTCAGTTACGACTAGTTCACCTCAACACAAGTCTAGTAATATTGAGATTCACTATTTATAATGATGTATAACGATCCGTAGTTGGAATTCCCTAACCCTAGACACTTTTATTATATTGTATTTGAATCGATATTTTATCCCACATTTTTATCACCGACACCGACAACCGCCACCATTTCCATTACATCACACCATAACCATCTCCACCAATAAAACATTCGTGGTCGAGCCAACCTAGGATAGATTGGAACCAACACCACCTCCTCGTGTTCGATACCCGCTCGCCACTTGACCGTACGCTTGCGGTAAAACTACAATCGTTCTCCGGGTGTATATCTGGGGCCGATCAATAAACAGTTTATTATAAAATAACATTTGTGAGAAAGGGATCCGACTACCCTGAGTCTGACAACCTTGAGTGTGTCTCAACAAGTTGTCCAATTCTGCAGTCGGTAGACGAACTCGTCGTCAATCATATTAAATATGATTACCTATCGATTTTATCCCTAGTCATTTGTGATCATGAGTGTGCTCATCTGGATCACAATGGCTAGCCTAGTCGGACCCTTGTATTCGTGTCTAGCCTGACATGCCCCGCCGCTCGGTGTATGCACGACACGTCGGTTTGGCTCAGGACTTAGACTACATTCTTGGTTAGACTTACGCCGGTGCTCGGTGGACGAGACAACGGTTTGGGTCAGGTCAAGATGTTTATCAAGAAATCGGTTGATATAAGATTGTCATGTCACGGCTTGAGTGTAGCTCAACAACCGTAACACGTTTCTTACAGTTGCCAACTCCTAAAACATGGAGGGCTACGATTTATCTTGAAGAAGATTATTATCGTATTTGACTTAGGTATAGTCGATGGACTTTCACAGTCATGATTCGACACCTTGCGGTCCAGCGGACGCGGCCAGGGAATTGACTAAGCCAGGACCACTCGGCCCCTAGACTAGCTAGGGTGGTCCAGCAAACTTAGCCATGCACGATGACCGACATCATGATCCATTGAAGGATTTTCATCAATTCTATGTTCGTCCAACAACTAAATGGCTTTTAATTAAAACTAGTTAATCCTTATCAACTAGTGGATCTTAACATTCGAAATTTTATGGATTGGTTAAACAATTTTTATTGAGTCCTTATCAACTATAAGGTTCATACGTTCAACTATGCTACACCAATCTAATTAGGATTTTAATAAAACAATTACAACATATTTCAAAAATAGTCTTTTTATGATAATCATCATTTAAACGATTTATTGCAATGATTGACAATCAAAAGGGACTACCCTAATCTGGTATTAGGTTTTGATGTTGTCTTGTTTAAAAAAATGTAACATGTCACTAGTCATTAAAATTTCATCTTATAAAATTTTAATCCATTAATGGCTAACCTAAAGAATTCATGAATACATTATTCAACATGTCCATTAAGAACATAAACCAACAAATTTAACCGCATAAATTAAAGGTTCATTTAGTGACATATAAAGAAAGCTTGCAAGTTAAAATTATCTATAACATAATCAAACAACTTGCAACACTAAAATTTAACATTTAAATATAAAGATTTAAAATTTAAAGCTAAAAGTATTTTATCACATAAAACTAGGTTTCATAAAATTATCAAATAATTTTAAAACCTAGGCTTTAAAATTTTAACGATACACTTTTAAGATTAAAATATCGCATAGAGTAATCTTAAAATCAATATATAATTTAAAAGAAACAAATTTATTATTTCATCTTATGAGAATAAAATTTTCTTTATATCACATATTCTTTAAAAAAATTCTAAAACCCTTTTAAAATCATTTGAAATTAATTTAATAAACTTTCGGATAAAGCCTTTTTTTAAAAAATTCAATCTTTATTTAACCAAAAATTAGAATTTTTCTATATCATCGTATGAAATAAAATATTCCTTCTATGTTACATAAACTTTTTAAAAAATTTTAAATGCATGCTAAAATTATTTTATCTTATAAAATAAAATTTTAAAACATTTAAACATAAGAGACCTATTTAAATTTATCGCGTAAAATTTAAATCGTCTCAAAAAAATTTTCATGTTGTAAATCATAAAACATTATTTTAACATAAAGTTAAAGTTGTCCGTATGTTTAAAACAAGCACTTAAAAAATTTAAAAATGTCGCTAAAATAGATCTACAAGCATAACAGTGGCTCTGATACCACTGTAGGGGTTTTGACGGGCCCCCAAAGCTCGGATCTGTGTCCGTCCTAAGTCGGACGGACCACATGGGCATAAAAACGGAGCGGAAAATTAAAAACAAAAACTAAGGCTAGCTAAACAATTTAGCTAGGCTCTGTGGGAGCCAGAACCTTGCCCGATCTATGCCAACTTGGGGTAGATCTGACCACCCCAAGAGGGATCTATTCTACAGAGACAAAATTAAATCTACACTAAAATTGCTTAACCACATACCCGGAATCTTGACCCTGGAGCGGGCAAGATGTACCGCACCGTCTTCTGATGCTCCTCGTTGCCGAACCGCCTTGACTCGATCCGCCAGAGCCGCCTCGCACCCTCGAACCGATCTGCCCGAGCCGACTCCCGCCTCCAAACCGATCACACGCGGTAGAAAGTTTCACTTGAGTAGACCCGCGTCTTAGACGTCTGGATTCGAATCCAAACCCCCTTCATAGTCTTGCTAGGACTAGTCCGAAGAATAGGAAGAAGAGAGAGAGAGAGAGAGAGAGAGAGAGAGAGAGAGAGAATAATTTAGTCGTAGATCGAGCTAGCTCAAATATCCGGAATATCTGGAGCTACTCGATCGAGGACTTGGTGCATCTTTCAATGAATAGAGTGCACCCCTATTTATATAGTGAGTCGGCACTCCTTCTTTCGTTGTGAGCAATGTGGGACTAAAACAAATGTCGGAGGAATTAATTTAGCTAATTAAGCTTTAATTGAAGTTTAGTGAGCATTTCATAAATGCCAACTTCAATGAATTAATTCTCCTTATCCATTAAACTTTAGACACCAAACAAGCTATCAATTCGAAGGGCTTCGAATGGTGAACGCGTAGGAACCAACGGTGACGAATTTTGACTTCGTTTGACCACTCAAACAATTGCCCAAAGATGGGCAAAAAATCAATTTTCGTAGCCGTTTGCCCTTGCGGATGGGCTTGTTAGCCCGGTGGGTATAACCCAATTTGCCTTGGATTTTTATCGCGTTTCTGGGCTCGTTTGAGCTCCGATTTGGATGCTGTTTGAATTTGTGTTTAGACCAGGACGATCCCGTCAGCCAGGTAACCCTTTTCAATGTATTTGTTCCTACAAATATTATCGTAACCAATTTACAACACGCTTAATCCTTGTTTGCATCGAATGCAACAGTGTCCATATTGCATTTACGACTTAAGTTCACAACTAGATTTGTGAATATCAACTATTTAATATCATCAAATGAATCTCTCTGAATTAATCTTCATATTACTAAGACATGAACGCTACTCGGTGTGAGACCCTACAGCCTGACCTTACTACAGGTTGGGGCTCGAAACCCCTAGACGACGGTCACCACGAGCAGTAGTTGTCGTCCCTGTTTCAGAATCATCATAACGTGATCGACCCATTGACAAAAGCATCGTTGCTTTTACTTTGGCTATGTCAGTGATGAATGCCGTCAGCTATATTCCCTTCGTCAAGTGTGTGTCCCTGTTAGCCTAGGGTATGGTTTACTATCAACCCTATTAGACAACATTGGTCAGTATACGGCGGTCTTAGTTGTATTTACGTTGTACTTGTTACGACGTACCCCGGCCGAGGATTAAAACAAAGACCATACTGAGCCTGTGACACTAACTTCCCTTTAACGAAAGTGAAGAATCCCATCTTAGTCATCTACTCGCCTCGAGAGCTTCGGGTGCAACCCAACCTAAGATCTTTCAGCAGGCCTAGCCTCGAAGCTAGATCATATGTATAAGCTACACTGTTCACTCACAGAATCGTACAGATGACTTCAGGTCTTAAGGACCAGCTTACCTATCATCACCCTAGAGTTATTATAGACAGTTTAGTTAAAGTTAACCATTTAATAACTCTAAGTTGGTCGTTCAGTGAACTCATTCTCAAATGAGCACCTGTGTCTCGTCTCCGACTTTACCAAGTCGAATGACTATTAGGTCATCATTACCCTAAGGTAAGACTAAGACACAGTGGTCTATCCGATGTGTTGATATCCAGTTCTCAACACATCTATGACCACGAACCGTTTAAGACTTATGTTTCTATTCGGTCGCTTACTACTCATAATCGAGATCTTATCTGGATACGTAAGGACCTAACTATAAGTCTATGGACATTATCCAAGTATATAATATAATCGATTTCATACTTAGAATAATGGACACCATATGTTATATGAACAAGACGTACACTTAGGATAAATCGCCTTATGGGCATATATCCTCCTACAAGTGCTTCCTCTGACAGCATGTACTGTTCTTCTTTAGTGAGAAGGTGGTCAAGGTCGCACGGCGGTCGTTGGTGCAGTGATTTCACCAAGTCTTCACAACAGATTCCCTTTGTGGGAGCTACAATAACTGTGTCATCGGTGCAACTCTCGACGTTCAGCCTTTCATTGTTGAAGCGGGTGAAGAAGTCTCGCAACATTTCTCCTTCCCTCTACTCCAAGATGAACTGATGACCTAAAATTCGCTTCTGCTTGTGCCCTGCCATTAACTGTCGGCAAAAGGCTTGCAACAAGCTTTTGAAAAACACGATGCTTTGACTCGGCAACATGTTGTACCATTCTTTCGCTGCTCCGGTCAACGTCGTGTGCAAAGCTCGGCATAGGAAAGGTTCATTTGCCTCGTGTATTTCCGTCACACTTTTGTATTTTCGGACGTGCCCGTGAGGATCACCCTTGCCATCATACTGTCCAGAGGGGGCAGCTTTAACTTTAGCAGCCCCTGTGCCAAAGTAATGTTCTTCTTCAATGCGCTGCGGTCGTCCTATGAACAAGAGGACAAAGAGTTGTGATGCTTCACATCATCGCAGCATTTTATCGGAGGATAGGTGGAGGCATTGGACGAATCAACTGCTCCCCCTCCCAAATCATTGGGAGAGTTCGAGGGAAGAGGAATGTATTTTCGGCTCTTTCGCTTGTGCCTAGACTTGGCCTTCTGGGGAGGACTGCGGTCACGCAAACGATGGGACATGGTTTGCTCCCATCGCTTTGAGTAGGGTGACGAGAAGCTTCCCATTGGCGGAGCGGTTGTTCCTGCCCCTCTGATCATCATGACCTTCATTAAGGTCACCGACCTCATGTCTTCGTTGAGGTGGAGGTGCAACATCAGTCAGAGGGTTGACTTGTTGCCATGCGTTCAGTTCACAATCCCTCGGGTTGCTCGGAGTGGCTTGTTGCCTGGCTATTATCTGTAACGGTGGGGGTGCCAATTGGTCTATCAAAGAGATGAATGCCTGGATAGTGGCATTGACCGCTTGCGAAAACGCCTGGAACTGCTCATGCGTAACTAGATGCAGCTCTGGCCCCCAGGGAGAAGATGAAGATCCAGAATCTACCTCGATGATCGGGGCTTCATGATCATTGCTAGCGAAAGGTTCAGTGGACCCTTGGTTGGTGGGTTGAGTCGACATGACCGGGAAGTTGACTTAGTTGTTCCCACAGACGGTGCCAACTATTGACGAATGATTTCGTCGAACAGTGAGGCGGAGCTGACGAGGACGCCTCTGGCGACATGGCGCTTTATTGGCTGAGGATTGGGACCCGATGATGGCTGATCTCGGGTCGAGAGGAGCTGAGTTCGAGCTACTGAAGTGAAGCCAAACCTAACTCTGAGTCGTTCCGAGTGATCTGCCAAGCTATGTGCAGCACAGACAAATCGTCATGTGGGTCGGATCTGGGTTCCGACCTATATCACATCTGATGCTTAAGTCAATGAGTGACTCAAGGAATGCTCAAGGCAGCTATGACCGACCTATAGTGAGGTCGTCTGATCACTGTCGCATCGAGTTTTGGAGTAAGAAATATAAGTGGAAGTAAAAAGGATAAGTTTTCAAAGTACTGTACTCTTGAGTATCTATGGAGTTGTCCCCCAGGCTCGTTGACGTCCAGTTTATTTATACATGAGGGTGTCCCTTCAGTGCCATTGGTGGATAATGGCCTTGCAATAATTTTGGCACGATTGTCCCCAAAAGAAAGGCGTAACCGTCGTCCATTTATTCTATCATGAATATACATCCCATTATCAACGGATCCCTTGCGGTTAGGGCCCTCAACAGTCAGACGTGCCATGGTCTGGACTGGGCAAGCGGTTGGCCTTCCACGTTGTTACGCCTATTTGACCGAGACCCCAAAAGACACGAGCCCAGGAGCCCGACTACTGGTCGAAGGCCCACCTGCAACCTCAAGCCCATTCAACAAAGGCCCTGTAAGGGATCTTCTCGAATGTCGATCCGACCCGGCCCCAATAACCCGCTGGACACTCACCCACTCCTGCGAAAACCGTTCCCCGGAACGCGCGACCACTAAATGGCGGTAATGGGGAGGTGCTGGAATGGCGAAGAGAGCGGCGACGAGGGGGCAGATTGATGGGGCACGATCGAGGGCGGGTGTGGGACGTGGGCCAGAGGCAATCACGCAGGGAGCTCTACAAAAGGGCTCGGAGGACGACGAAGAAAGGGACCGCATCTGAGGTAACAAAAACCTAAGGTACTCCATCAACGACCTCGTTCCCCCAATTCATCTCCTTCCTCCCCCGCTCGCGCCGAGAGACGCCGTTACAATCTCCTCACGAGTCGAACCGTCTCCGCCGGGCCTCCTTTCTCAGATCACTATCTGACTTAGGCATCGGAGGGGATTTGGCCGGAACCAAGGTCCGGCCCCCCTGACGAGCATTCTCGTCTACGCAGGTGGACAGCTGATCAACGGGCCGAGGCTACCCCTCGCCCCTCTCCGACCACTCGTCCGACTGGATAGTGAGGCTTCCCCTCACCGTCAACCTGCCGAGGCCGAGCACGCCCCACCGAGGCCGGGCGTCTTAGTCAGGTCCGAGATTCCCCTCGCCTCCCGTCGGCCGTGCCTCTACCCGGGCGCCTGAGGCTACCCCGCGTCCCCCTTTCAGCCGAGGCCGAGCACAACTATCCGAGGCCGAGCATCTCAACAAGGGCCGAGGCTTCCCCTCGCCCCTTCTGCACCAATTCGAAGCCCCCCAAGGGACCCAAAGCGGGCCCCTTGACCACGTTGACCGGGTTCTCCACGGTCAACGCTTTGTAGTGAGAAAACACTCTGAAACATCTGGCGCCGTCTGTGGGAAACGAAAATCATCCCACGAAGCAGAAAACCACACCAACAATGGCACGAGCCAGCAATGGAAGGAAGCGCATGCCCCCCATCCCGGAGGAGGGGAATGGCGCGTCGAACGGCAACCCCGAGGACGTACCCGTCGGCGACCACCCTGCCCTCTCAACCGAGAAGACCGGCGGCTCAGAACTGGCCGCGCAAGGACAGCTCCGCGCCCTGGCTCAGGAGACCAACGCAAGCCTCCAGACGTTGGTCGCGACGGTGCAGCAGCTCGTTGGCCCTGCGCCGCCCAACGGAGGTACGCTGGACGATAGCCATCGATGGACAGGGGGTCCCCTGCACTTGCGGTCTGCCGTGGTCGACGACCACGGGGCCCAGAAACCGAACACGGAGCGTCGGTACATGCTGTCCAGCTCTCGTCAGGCGAGGTCACGCGCCTCCTCGCCCTATCGTGAAAGGAGCCGAAGAGAGACCGAAGGGACGAACGGCGAATCGATGACGGCATCGTCTCGTCGATCACGGTCGTCCCGCCGCAGGAGAAGCGAACGACACCACTCGAGAGACCGATCACGGCGGAGCAGGATCTCCCGCAGGAGGAGTCGGGAGCATCGGGTCAGCCCGACCCCCAGCGTGGCGAAGGCTGCGGAGCCAGCCCCGCCGGCGCCGGTGCTACCTCCACCCCCGATCGAGCCGGAAGCAGGCGAATACCGCATCCCCGGAGGCATCCACGGGGACCGGTGTCCCTTATCACGGAGAATAACCGACGCCCGGGTCCCCTCTCGATTCAGGATCCCGGTGCTGGGAAAGTACGACGGAATAGGAGACCCGGCACACCACGTGATGGACTACGAGGGGGACATGGCCTTCCAGGGAGCTGACGATGACCTGCTTTGCCGGGGCTTCTATTCTACTCTCAGGGGAGCGGCGAGGATCTGGTACCACAGCCTGCCCGGCCGCTCCATCGACAGTTTCGAACAACTCGCCCAGTTGTTCTGCAAACAGTTCATGGCGGGGAGGCTGATCAAACCTGGTGCTGAACATCTGTTCAACATAGTGCAAGGCCCGGCCGAGCCACTCCGACAATTCATGCGCCGCTTCAATGCGGAAAGGCTGAACGTGAACAACCCACCCGACCTGGTGGTCCAGACGGCCCTTAAGAAAGGACTTCGCCACAGGGGCCTCAAGAAGTCCCTACACAACGACCCCCCAAAGGACCTCCCCGGGATCATGGCAAGGGCCGAACGCTTCATGCTGACCGAGGAGGCCTTGGCCGAGGATGCAGGAAAAACCGCTCGAGGGACCAAGCGTGGCGACGGCGGACGAGCTAGCCCCGAAGGGTACCAGACCGAGAAGAGGCAGAGGAGCAGGCAGCGGGGAGAAAGTGCGAGGGACACCACCCCAGACGCCATTCTCGCCCAAGTACAGAAGGAAGAGCGAGCTGATCGCCCCCCACCGAAGGCTAAAAGAGGCGGGAAGAACAGGGAGAAGTACTGTAAGTACCATAAGGACGATGGTCATGACACGGAGGATTGCTGGCATTTGAAGAAGGACATTGAGAAGCTGATGAGCCGAGGGCACGCCAGGAATCAGGCCGACGAGCCGGCCCACGGAGAAGGGACCTCCACGCAGCCAGACAAGGGGAAGAAGATCAACACCATCCAAGGCCCCCTCCGCATCATAGAGTGAGCAGGCAACGACTCTCCCCCCGGTGGCAGCCTAGTATGAGGGAGTTATCTAGTTTTACATTCCTCTGTCTAGCTTCATTTCCTTTTTTCCATTTCCTCCAAATGTACCGGTCCGACAGGACTCTTGAGAGTACAAACACACTCCTTTTGTTGTCTTTATTTAAAATCCCGACGGAGTTGACATGTCACCAATAACGCAAAAGGCCGGGGACCACCGCCTCACTGGAGGAGGAAGAGGAGCTTTGCCCTCGCCGACCGTCTCCGGTACTCATAAGTCCGGGGGAAATTCCAGCAGGCACGAACGCCGACCAGCCCTAAGCCGAGGAGCTTGGCCCTCGCCGAACCGACTCCATCGCTCATAAGTCTGGGGGCGATTCCCCCAGCAGACGCGGACGCCGACCGGTCCTAAGCCGAGGAGCTTTGCCCTCGCAGACTGACTCCAGTGCTCATAAGTCTGGGGGCAATTCCAGCAGGCACGACCGGTCCTAAGCCGAGGAGCTTTGCCCTCGCCGACCGACTCCAGAGCTCACAAGTCTGGGGGCGATTCCCCCAGCAGGCACGAACACCGACCGGTCCTAAGCCGAGGAGCTTTACCCTCGCCGACCGACTCCAGCACTCAGAAGTCTGAGGGCGACTCCCCTAGCAGGCACGAACGCCGACCGGTCCTGAGCCGAGGAGCTTTGCCCTCGCCGACCGACACCAGCGCTCATAAGTCTGGGGGCAATTCCCCCAGCAGACACGGACGCCGACCGGTCCTAGGCCGAGGAGCTTTGCCCTCGCTGACCGACTCCTGCGCCCCTAAGTCTGGGGAGGATCCCCCCAGCCAACGCCAGCTTCGTCCATTCCTAAGCCAAGAACAAGGCGACAACGCAAAGTACACAAGAAGTCCAAGTAAGTCGATTTCGTTTATAATAGCTAACCAGAATACAAAAATGCGTCTTATTTACAGGGGAGCAAGGCGAAGGAAACACCCTGCAAACAATCTACTTGCGACAAATGACAGAGTTCTTCGCCTACAGAAGCTAGATCGACACCGACAGAGCAAAATTGGTTGACAAAAGACCCGAAGTAAGTAGCCCAAGCTAGCAGCCATGCAACCAGCAATTATTGGCCATGGAGCCGATAACGAAGCCGAAGGAGATAGCGGGGGCCAGGGATCCATTTCAAGTAGACTGGCCCAAAGCGAAGCGAATGCTTAAAAATTTGGGGATAAGGCCGGGAGGGACGGCTTAGGGAGATCGAGCTCGGGAGGACACATCCTCGGGCACTTCGCCCTGCTCGGAGCGAGGGGGATCGACCGGCGGTGGGGCTTGCCGAACACGCTCCGCACATTCCCGGAAAGAAGACTGGACGACTTCGACGATCCGAGGGGCGATGAGGTCTTCATACTTACCGAAAGCCCCCCTGAGAACCTCGAAGATCCTCTTCCCCAGGGTCTCGACGACGCCCTTCTCCACCTCCTCTGCAAGCCGCACCACCTGGCGCCGATCCGACAGTTCCCTCTGAAGCTCCTCCCTCTCCAGGCGGAACGACTCCGCCGCTTCCTCAGCCGACTGATGAGCATCCTCCAGCTTTCCCTGGAGGTCACCCACTCGTCCCTCCAACTCGGCCACACGGAGGTTGAGACGCCGAGACTCCATCTGGGCCTCCGTCATAGCCACCTCAGCCGCCCCGGCCCGCTCCTGAGCCCTCATGGAGGACTCCTCCAGCTCCCTCAAGCGGACGGCTCGACACTGCAACTCCACAGCGAGCGCTGAACCCTGAAAAGACGCGACATGGGCTAAGAAGAGAATAAAGAGAAAGAGAGGATAGCAAGATAACCGAACCTGTTGAAGGATCCAGACCAAGGAATCCGACATCTTGTCGGCCGGGATCTTCTTGAGGAGGCTGCGGTCCCGGGGAGGGACGGAGACCTCGGCAACCTGCTGGGCCAGGGCTCGGTCAGCAAACATCGAACTCCCAGGGACGACGATCGAAGCCAAGTCGCTCGCCAACAAGGCCCCGACCCCTGGTGATACGGGCGAAGACGCTGCGAGGGGGGTGGCTGGCAAAGCTATCGAAGGATCCCCGGCGGACGCCACGGGAAGCGCGGAACCTTCCGGACCGGAGGGATCCACGTCCACCTTCCTCTTCTTTTCACCGTGGGGCTCCGAAGGCGCCGGAGGGGAACGCTTCCGCCTCGCACCATCCTCACCCCCCGGAAGGGGATCGCCAGAAGAAGAGGCGGGAGGCGCGGCCACCACCTTACCCACGGAAGGCTCGGCTCGGCGCACTTCCTCCTCAACGGTCCTCCGAGGCGCCCTTCCAGAGGTACTACCTCAGCTCCGAGCGGCTCCACGACGGATCAGCTCATCGACGTCACGGACGAATTCGCGGCCAGCCATCCCTGCAAAGGAGACCGAAATCAGGATGAGTCATAGGGCAATCCGGGGATGAAAAAGTGACCTACCCGGAGACCACAAGACGGCCTTCAGGAGTAGGTCGTCCAACAAAGACCAGATGGACTTCGTTTCCAAAGGAAGAGCCAACAGAAGCGTAGCGGCTGCCCGGTCGGCGTCTGAGAGAACTAACGATGGGCGAGGATGGACAGAACTGCCCCAGCTTGTTAGAATCTGGGCCTCCCCCAAGAAGACCACGAAAACATAATCCGAGTTCCAATCCCCTGACCAGCGGGGTAACCCGATCAGGCATTCCCTCCTCGAACGAGCTCGGAGTAGCAGCCATGACCCCGGACCGACCGTCTGGACCTGGTAAAAGTGGAAGAGAAGGGGGAGAGTCGGATCCAGACCGCGGGAACAGCAGAGCGTTACGAAGCCCGTCAGTACCGCGATCGAACACGGGGTGAACTGACACAGGGACACTGTGAAGTGTTCCATGACCTGGATGAAGAAGGGATGGAGCGGGAAGCGAAGACCCAGGCGGAACATCTCGACGTAGACGCCGACCTCATTGCTCCTCGGAAGGCAAATCCGCTCGTCGACAAATGGAACCCGAACCTCGTATGGGAAGCAGAGATATCTCTCCCGGATCTCCGCGGCCACCGAAGGAGGGGTCCTCGACAGCGTACGGAGGACAACCGGGGGCACATTAAGCCGTACGGCAGCCGACGCCACGTCATCACGGGCGTAGTCTGGAAAAAGTTTCTCCTTCCCCTTATCCTGAAGAGAACGACTCCCGGCGGGGGAACCTGATCCCCCTAGCCGGGGCTCACCCCGCCTGGACTCCGAAGGATCCCTTGCCCTTTGACCAGAACCGCCTATCCTAAGGGCAGCCATGAGATGAAAAGCGAGAGAGGAATTACCTTTTTTCGACTGGTCTGGAGAAGGCAAGGAAGCGAAGGCGACGGGAAACTCTGAGTTGTGGAAAGCTTTGAAATACCGGGAGAAGCAAAAGAGAAGTGGAGATCAACGCGGCTGAGGATTTTATATACCGGGCGCAGGGGTGAATTCGAAGCGGCTGACAAGAACGCGCGGCATGCTTCGAAGAACTGGCGGCGTTTCGAAACCGGCGCCAGGGGAAGTCCAATCGATCCGCCTCATCATGACCTACATTTATGACCACGCCTCGGCTGAAACGCCACTCGGAACCCCAGGAGGCGGATCGGTTATACCAAGCTAGCCGAGGCCGATCGATCCCACCGATGGCGGCGCCCGAACCCCTCAGCTTCTCAACTGAAGACGGCCCCGCGAACGGAGGGGGTAAGTTTGCAGCCACACGTGGCGGCATCAGAGGACCAACGGCGCTTCGGAGCCCGCGCCTTAAAAATATCGAACGGGCCCACCCATGACGACGACTAATAAATGAGTCGGCATCGACTGGCGAGCTTGTCAAAATCGGCAGAGGTCACATCGGCCGAGCCGAACAGGCCGAAGCCGATCAACTCGACCGATGGGGGCAATTGTTACGCCTATTTGACCGAGACCCCAAAAGACACGAGCCCAGGAGCCCGACTACTGGTCGAAGGCCCACCTGCAACCTCAAGCCCATTCAATAAAGGCCCTGTAAGGGATCTTCTCGAATGTCGATCCGACCCGGCCCCGATAACCCGCTGGACACTAACCCACTCCTGCGAAAACCGTTCCCCGGAACGCGCGACCACTAAATGGCGGTAATGGGGAGGTGCTGGAATGGCGAAGAGAGCGACGGCGAGGGGACAGATTGATGGGGCACGATCGAGGGCGGGTGTGGGACGTGGGCCAGAGGCAATCACGCAGGGAGCTCTACAAAAGGGCTCGGAGGACGACGAAGAAAGGGACCGCATCTGAGGTAACAAAAACCTAAGGTACTCCATCAACGACCTCGTTCCCCCAATTCATCTCCTTCCTCCCCCGCTCGCGCCGAGAGACGCCGTTACGATCTCCTCACGAGTCGAACCGTCTCCGCCGGGCCTCCTTTCTCAGATCACTATCTGACTTAGGCATCGGAGGGGATTTGGCCGGAACCAAGGTCCGGCCCCCCTGACGAGCGTTCTCGTCTACGTAGGTGGACAGCTGATCAACGGGCCGAGGCTACCCCTCGCCCCTCTCCGACCACTCGTCCGACTGGATAGTGAGGCTTCCCCTCACCGTCAACCTGCCGAGGCCGAGCACGCCCCACCGAGGCCGGGCGTCTTAGTCAGGTCCGAGATTCCCCTCGCCTCCCGTCGGCCGTGCCTCTACCCGGGCGCCTGAGGCTACCCCTCGTCCCCCTTTCAGCCGAGGCCGAGCACGACTATCCGAGGCCGAGCATCTCAACAAGGGCCGAGGCTTCCCCTCGCCCCTTCTGCACCAATTCGAAGCCCCCCAAGGGACCCAAAGCGGGCCCCTTGACCACGTTGGCCGGGTTCTCCACGGTCAACGCTTTGTAGTGAGAAAACACTCTGAAACACACGTGGACTTCATGGGCTTGATGTGTCACATCCTCTCCCTTGTGGGCTCATTTATTCAGGCGAAAATATCCATCTCCACTTCGCGGACAGGCCCAATGTTGTAACATGCACTATTTTACTCTCTAGGGTGTTTTCCCTTTACTCAGTTTAGCCCGCAATCAAGTGTTTCGACCGCCTCAAGCTGCTGTTATGCGTACAGTTCGTCCTAGAAATCAAAGAAGACCATTTTCATGCCAACACACTAAGGGCATTGTTCCATCTATATTTGCAAGGTTATCATCCACTTATTTACAGAGATTTCTTTTTTGTTTAGTTTCCTTTAACTTCACATTTCTTTTTTGTTCAGTTTCCTTTAATTTCACACTTGCACGTAAATGGTAATTCATACAAAATCATCTTCGAAGATCAGAATGTTGGCGTTTGCTGTATACACCTCATTCATTGCATTGCGGTGTGTGCAAATTGTTATATATAGCAGTCCTTAGATTGTTTTAGAGTGCGATTCACAATCTCGCACATCATAATCAAGAAACGGTGGGTGTGTCTTCAATCGACAGTTTAGGCATCTGAATTTGATGGTTAATGCGAGACTATCAATCTTTATAGTTTTACAAATGTTCCTTGCTTTGGGCTTTTGACATCGATAAAATTCCAGAGAGAGAGAGAGAGAGAGAGAGGCTGTAGAACTTTTTGAAATACTTAATTTTACTAGTAACTTTTTGAAATTTTGTCCGTTTTCACTAAACCTCACTTGTCTATAATCACTTAGCCTCTCAAGCTATTAAAAAACCAACACACACACTTTTTTTTCTCAAATCGACTACTATTATACTTTATACTTTATTTCTTTATTTTTTTGGCTTTTTGTAAAAAAATTTGGGTTCATTTTGAAGACGTTGTTACAATGAAAAAGGGCAAAGCGGTCAGCTGGGAAAACTGAACATTGAAGAATTCTTAAACGTCTTGAGAGAATATGTGATAAAAAAATTTAAGATAATCACGAATTTTTAAAGAGAACATTTAAGACACATGGTGGACAAGGGCAGACTCGCCTAGAGTATATCCAGGGAGAAAGATATATTTGAGCAATGAATAAACAAAATAATTAAAATCAAAATAAAATAGAAATTTTGTCATATGTGGCTTTTGGGGCGGGTGGGATGAGGCGGGGCACATGCTCGTGGCCTAGGGCGGCTTTCTTGGGACCCACGAGGAAAAGCGTGGGCCAACCCCATTGGATTTTCCTTTTGCATTCGTAACTCGGAAGGAGATCGCACCCAGAAAGCCACGAATCTATCCGCTTCTTTACTCTCTCTGATTCGGGTCGGATGAAACGGGAGACAGAGAGCGGGAGATGGGACCCACCGACAGGGTGGTCATGATAATATGCACCAATAGCTGGCGCTCCCCCTTCTCCTCACGTGGGTGGGCCTGCATCGTCGTCGTCGTCTAGGGGACCAACGAACGTCCAAAAGCTAGAAATGTTGAAAGGCGGATGTTTGGCATCTGATTAAAAGCAATAAACCAGCGAACGTGAGATTTTAAGTGATGTTTGGATGTCTAGAATCTTTAGGACTTCTAATCAGACTCGCAAAGCCTGGTACAGACGGTCAAAACGACTATTCACGCAACACTGAGCTAAGGCAGGATTTCGCCGAGCCGACCTCCTTATCCCGTGCTTGAAAGCGAGAGAAAGACGTTGGAGGACTGGTGGACGAACCCCCTAGGTCGGGGGTGGACCCTCCTCCGACTATCCTTCGATGCCTAAGTCAGGCAATTATGGATGAAAGGAGGTGATGTGCGTGAGATAGCCCGTGTAGGTGTTGAGGCGTATGAATGAGCCCACCCGTCTCAAGTTTAGGGTGCTTGAGATGAAATATTAGAAATAGAGATGCTAGGGTTTTTCTTCCGTTCCTGATGAAGGGTGCGCTCCTTGGTTTTATAGGCTCGGGGGGCAGTTTTGCCGCGTTGGAAGATTCCCAACGTCCCCTGTAACAAAGCCGTCAGAGGGTTTGTCGTTACTTGTGTTGTGCCTGTCATAACTGCTCCCCTCATAAAGCTGGTCACGCTCCCCTCTGGCAAAGTGGGACGCACGCCTCTCTGATAAAAGCTGGCCATTATGTACATATTGGAAGTATTCATTGATAAAAATCTGGAGAGAGTGAGGCCTAACCGCCTGGAACGTGTCGCATGGATGGAGTGGACTAGATCTACCACGTGAGCAAGTGCTTAAGCCCACGTGGTTGAAGAAGCCGACCTCATGTAGCAAGGCCGTCCTGAGAGAGCTGAGGGAGCCGACCTCGAATAGCGAGGTCATCCATGTAGAACTGAGGGAGCCGACCTCGGGTAGCAAGGTCATCACTGTAGAGTTGTACTGGGGCCAAGCTAGGCTGACCTTTTAATCGAAGTCAGTATGCTTCTTAGGGCGATGGTGACTTGGCTGGGCCCCACTCCTGCTAGCGGGCCTTAGTCCAAATGGTATCTACAATGGCCCCTCATCTTTTGGCTCGACACTTTTGACCCGAGCTGAAACCACGAGGTCGAGAGTGGGGAGGTGTTACGAGGTGGAACTCGCGTATAATGAATTTGTATTGAGGAGAACCAAGGGCACGGTGGTTATGTTGAGAAGAGGGTTTAGGTGGGCTATTTAACAAGTGATTAGTGGGGTGAAGAGGTTGGACTTGCCGCCGGGGGTGGCCACGGAGTCAAATCTCTCCGGACGCGGTGGGGGAAGGTTGGATGGCGGGAGGCTGAAGCTGATGTCGACCAAGGGGCGAGCTTTCCTGCAGCACGAGCAACTCGTCAGAAGGGCAGGGTTGGGGTCCAACCCTTAGCCCCTCCGATGCCTAAGTCAGTGATAGGACTTAAAACGGGGGCTAGGCACGCCGGTCGGACTGAGGGTGTGTCGACCGTACGTGGCGAGCTATAAGTGGGAGAACCAAGATGTGGACGACCTTTGCTCTCGTGTGTGAATAATAGATTGAAAGAGAGAATTTGCCAACCTCTCTCATCGTAAGAAGTAAGAGGGTATTTATACCTGATGGGAGATGACTAGGTGGGGCTGACATGGCATGCTGACTCGACGTGCTGAGTCGGCTCGGTTGTCAGCGGAAGCTTCGGACGAGGATGTCAGGAACAGGAGTGCCTGACCTGCTTTTGTCAGACGGCGCAACGGCCAGGGGCACTTTTGTCAGGATGTCAGGGCCGAAAGCATTAAGTGTCAGGGGGCTCAGCTGCCAGGGGGTGCTTTGTCAGATGGTCGGGCGGCGTTAGTGTCAGTCGTGTCCTTATCCTAGGTTGTTTGTCGTTGGTGACAAACTATAGGTCGGGCTATGCCATCCCTGGCGCCGCGGTTCATGGGGGCCGGCCGGGTCGAATGACTCAGTGGTTGTCCGGCCCGGCCGCGCCCTCTTTTCGGTCGTGGGTTGTGGGCCGTTGGCACGGAAGGACGCGCACATGCCTGTCAGCACCTCCAGCGGTACTGTCCGGGCGCTCCCCAAGCGCCCTGCCCCCGGCGGGCCGTGCAACCGCGGTTGTGTGCCTCGGCCGGGTGGGGGGAGTGCTGCGAGGTGTGCCCGTTCCCGTGTAGCTTCGGTCTTCCGGGGAGGCGGCCCTTTCGTGAAGGGGAGAGTTAGTGGGGTATGTCAGCGGATCTGGGCGGGAATCGGATTCTTACGATCTTTAGGTCGTAACAATTGCCCCGGCATTCGAGTGTGAGGCGGAAGCCCGGCTCGGCTCGGATGGCGTAACGCTGCCCTCTAACCTGACTCGGACTTGAATCCAAGCTCAGGGGTGGTGACGCCGCTCCCGCGGGGTGTGTCCCGCTGTTGCGGGATCGCGAGGTCTCGTCCCGAGTGGGAACCAAAAGGGGGGCGTTGCCCCCCCTCCCCGACGTGCCGTTGTGGGTGGCGGCTAGGTCGGATTTTGGGGGAGCCCGACTTTTTCAAGAAGTTTATGGCTTTTGATGAGAGGTGTTTACCAGACGTGTTTGTAATTTTCGCGGGACTTCAGCCGTGCTGTGCCTGGTGGACCTCCCAGCTGTTGTGCGCTTGGGCTCAGGGGGAGGGGTCCGAAAGGAGGAATATCATTCATCAACCTTTACCGGAGATCTAGATGATATTTACAACAATAGGGCAGGTGTGACCAAACCAGTGGTCGGGACGGGAGGTTGTTTACACTCGTCGCCCGCTACATCGGGGTGAGCAGATCCCCGTTGCGGGGTGGTCTTCCTTTTTACTGACCGTTGAATTCCTACTTCCTCATTGTCCGGGGACGAGCTGACGCGCCGGGAATCACCGTTTGGTTTAATCAGGGATGCCACCCCGTGGTGGTCCGCCCTTCGGGGGGTTGACCCTCGTTTGTCGGGGGACCTTCTTCCTTTCCCTTTCCTCGCTTCCTTGCGTTCTGCCTTGCCGTCGCCGTGCTGGAGGGTTGCCCGGCCTCGCCAGGGATCCCGCGCACCGAGGGGAAACCCCGGGGGAGGCGGAGGACGAGGTAGCGGTGGTGGCGTTGCTGGTAGAGCCGTTGGGGGAAGTGGGGCCCGTCGGTGGTCATCTGCCTTCTTCGTAGCTCGGTGGGGCGCTCGGGGCCGTTTCATACCCGGTGTGAGGGGATGTGAATCCCCTTTGTCTATCTCCCCCTCCCCCTAACTTCTAAAGGGGGGTACTTATAGTGGGATTCTGCGGAAGGGTTTTCCGTGGATACTGTGAGGGACTAGTGCCATTAATGGGCTCCGCTGAATCACGCGCTTTGGGAACCGCTTTTTCCTGGCGGTATCTGACACGGGTTGTCTGCTCTGGCCTCTCGAGGGGCGTGTTGCTGCTGCTGGCGTGTTGTCCAAGCGTCCTTTCGTTATGTCAAGTCGCATCGTGGCGCTGCCTTGACGAGACTAGGCCGCTGCCTTGTCGGGACTAGGCGTATATTCGACAGGTGTTGTTTCGAGGTTTCTGGCTTGCGACCGGTCCGTCCCAGGTCGCGTGTCCTTGTCCCTCGGGCTGAGTTTTTGAGGATGTTGGGCCTAATCTGGGGGAATCCAGATGTGGTTTGGGGGACCGGCCCTGGGTAGTTGGTCGCTGTGCGGTCTGAGCCGAGGCGTTACGGGGATGTCGGTCTTTGCCGTGTTTTATCACTGAGGTTGCATATTTTGGCTTCTTACGTGAGTTACACAATTACTAATTATGCCCCCAACATTCCCTTGTCTGAGATCGCGAGGTCTGGGGGAAGGGAATGTTGATGGTTTGTGTTGTCTTTGGGCGGGGCGGGGAATCGCCGAAAAGGTTCGGGATGAGACATGCTGCCTTATCATGATTTGACCTCGGGCGGAAATGGTCCCACAGGGCGGGCCTCCGTTCACTTCTATCCCTTTTGACCGAAAGTTGTCGTTGACTTTAGTTGGCGAGGGGTCTTGGTTGGAAGCGTAGTATCGAGGGGTTCGAGCTGTGGGTGTAAACTTCCTGGGCATCCTAAGCTAGTCCGGGGAGTGCGTTGCGCCGTTCCTACTTTCCACGCCGCGAGAGGTGGTGAGCTCGCTCGGCACTTGGCGGGGGGATCGCTTCACGCTATGGTATTCTCAGAAAATCAAAGCGTATCTGACAAGGATGAATGTTTTCATTTAAATTTACAAGAACTGATCTATGGCTTATACACGAGTTCTTAGATTATCGCCCGTTGTGGGGTAAGATCTGGCCCTAGGATGGGCTGTAGAGCTGTCCTCACCTGCGGTGAACGACCTCCGGATCTAGGGGTCACCTTCTGCCGGGTGGGCCTTTTTAACTCGAGTTGTTCTTGGCGCAGAGGTGAGCGACCGCCTTCCGTGCTGAAGTGTTGTAAGGTCTCCTCGGTCTGGTAGAAGCACTGGGGGGGATCACCAGGGAAGCCGTCTTTCTGGGGCTTGTGTCATGGGGGGGTCTTGATGATCGCCCCCCCCCCCCCCCCACGCCTCGCTGCTTGGGTTTGAGGGTGGGGGGAGTCCTGATGATCGGGCCCCCCCCCCCCACGCCTCGCTGCTTGGGTTTGAGGGTGGGGGGAGTTCTGACGGTCGGGCCGCCTCCCCCCACGCCTCGCGTTTGGGTTTGAGGGTGGGGTTCGGGGCCCGATCGTGCCGGGGCGAGCTGACACGCCATGACTCGCCGTTTGGGCTCGCCAGGGATGCAGCCTTGCCGAGGTCCCCGTCCAGAGGTCGACGGCGAACAGGTGTTGGCTTGCAAGCCCGGGGGGCTCTCGCTTTTCCTGCCGGCGGGGGTCGGATGCCTACCTTTCTCCAACTCGTCCTTGTTTAGGGCGGACGGAGGCGTGAAAGGTGGATTTCCCTTGTGTAAGCGGAATATCCTGTTGGCGATCCGTTTGTAAGAGGAATATCCTATCGGAGGTGGTGGAGATGCGGGAACCGCCGCCCTGGGCGGTGGGAACCACTGATGGCCGGTGACCTCTCTTTTGTTAGGGCGTTGTATCTCGGCCCGTTTCCCAGCGGGTGGGGGGGATAAGTGCCGATTTCTCATGTCTTCCGACTCTTTGTTCTTTTTCTTTCGGAAGGGTGAGTGGCGTCTTTATAGGGAGATCTTGCTGACGGTTTCCCCCATATTTATTACGATGAGTTGGCATTATTAATGGGCTCCTCGGATTCACGCCCGTGGGAAACCGCTTTTGCCAGGTGGCTCTTACGGAACCTCTTTTGGAGTGCACCATTAATGGTGGCGTATTTCTCGAGCGTCCTTTCGTTTCGTCGAGTCACATCGGGGCTGCCTACTCGGGAACTGACGCCATTTCGTCCCGGTTTATGTGCCCCTGTCTTCTTTCGATTTTTCGAGGATCATGGGCGCGTAGCCCTCTCTGGTTTGGGTGGCTAGGGTTGGCCCTGCCCCAGAGGTCTTGAGGGGGGGAGCGGGCGCGTAGCCCGGCCCGTGCCCTTCTCTGGTTTGGGTGGCTAGGGTTGGCCCTGCCCCAGAGGTCTTGAGGGGGGAGCGGGCGCGTAGCCCGGCCCGTGCCCTTCTCTGGTTTGGGTGGCTAGGGTTGGCCCTGCCCCAGAGGTCTTGAGGGGGGGAGCAGGCGCGTAGCCCGACCCGTGCCCTTCTCTGGTTTGGGTGGCTAGGGTTGGCCCTGTCCCAGAGGTCTTGAGGGGGGGAGCGGGTGCGTGGCCCGGCCCGTGCCCTTCTCTGGTTTGAGCCGTGTCGCCACATCACCCTCACAAGATTGACAACCTTGTTCCGAAGTGACTTCTTACGCCTGTCCAAAATCTGCACTGGTTGCTGGTCATACGTCATATCGGGTCGAACGGTAATCTCTGAGAAATCCACAGCATGAGATGGATCGCTAATGTATCGACGAAGCTGCGACACATGAAAAACATTGTGAACTCCCTCCAAAGATGGCGGCAAGGCTAAGCGATAAGCTACCTCGCCAACTTTCTCCAGAATGTCAAACGGTCCAATGTATCGCGGGCTCAACTTCCCTCGCTTCCCAAAACGAATCACTCCACGATTCGGGGAAATCCTCAGAAACACATGATCGCCCGGCTGAAACTCCAAAGGACGACGTTTAGCATCCGCCCAATGCTTAAAACGGTCCTGAGCAATCCTCAACCTCTCCCGAATGTTCCTGACAATACCCACGGCCTCCACAATCATCTCAGGCCCCAACAACTCACGATCACCAACGTCATCCCAACTCAATGGCGATTGACATTTCCTCCCATAAAGAGCGACGAAAGGCGCCATGCCAATACTCACCTGGAAGCTGTTGTTGTGGGAAAACTCTACCAGATGTAGATGGTCCTCCCACGAACCCTTGAAATCCAACATGCACGCCCTCAGCATGTCCTCCAAGATCTGAATCGTCCTCTCGGACTGGCCATCCGTCTGCGGATGGTACACCGTGCTGAAACTCAGACGCGTACCCAAACTCTTCTGCAAACTCTGCCAGAACTGATATGTGAACCTCGTGTCTCTGTCCGACACGATACTCACGGGGACTTCATGAAGTCGTACGACCTCCTGCATGATTCACGTTACATCACTATCCAAACTAGGAAAAAGGAAATAGAAACGGAGAGTAAAAGAATTTTACCTCCATATATCTCCTCGCTAGCGCCTCAGTGGATTGTCCCCACTCGGAATGGAATAAAGTGCACGGATTTGGTCAATCGATCTACGATCACCCAAATCGCGTCATTCTGCTTCGGACTCCGAGGTAGTCCAGTCACAAAATCCATAGTGATGTGTTGTCATTTCCACTCCGGAATCGGAAGCGGTTGTAGCAGCCCGGCCGTACGCTGATGCTCAGCCTTTACTTGCTGACAAACCAAGCACTTGGCTACACTCCGAGCCACACTCCTCTTCATGCCATGCCACCAATAGTTCAGACGAAGATCCTGGTACATCTTGGTCCCACCAGGATGCACAGAATACGGCGAACTGTGTGCCTCCACCATCAACTCCTCTCTAATATCCCCAGCTGGCATACACAACCTGGCTCCAAACCTCAGCGAGCCATCCTCATGAATCAAAAAGTCAGTCTGCAGACCGGCTTCCACCTGCTCCCGAATCTTCACCAACTTCGGATCCTCAGCCTGGCCAGCCTTAATCTGATCCACAATCGTCGACTGTATCTGCATACACATCAACGAAGAAGCCTTCCCAGGAAGGACAATCTCCACACCAGACTCGCAAAAATCCTGCTGCAATCTCCACTGCGAAGTCAAAATCATCACCGCTGGAAGCCTACTCAGCGCATCAGGAACCACATTCACCTTGCCAGGGTGATACTGCAAATCAATCTCATAATCCGCCATGAGCTCCAACCATCGACGATGTCGCATGTTGAGCTCCTTCTGAGTAAAAATATACTTCAAGCTTTTGTGATCGGTGAAAATTTTCACTTTCTCACTCAGCAAGAAGTGCCTCCAAATCTTAAGAGCAAACACAACGGCAGCCAACTCCAAATCATGCGTCGGGTAATTCTTCTCATGAACCTTAAGCTGACGAGAAGCATACGCCACAACATGCCCGTGCTGATGCAACACACAACCGAGACCCTTGCCAGAAGCATCGCAAAAGATCTCAAATCCACCGCTGCGATCAGGCACAACAAGAATAGGGGCAGTCGTCAACCTCTCCCTCAGAACACCAAAAGCACTCTCACAATCGCCTGACCAAACAAAAGGTACATCCTTCCGCGTCAACCTGGTCATCGGCTCAGCAATACGGGAAAAGTCCTTAATGAAGCGCCGATAGTAACCAGCAAGTCCAAGGAAACTCCGAATCTCAGACGCAGACGACGGAACAGGCCACTCTCTGATGGCCCTAATCTTCTCGGGATCCACTGAAATACCATCTCCAGTCACCACATGCCCCAGAAAAGCAACTCTATCCAGCCAAAACTCGCACTTCGAAAATTTAGCATACAACCGATGCTTCCTCAAAATCTCCAATACCGTCCTCAAGTGCGAGGCATGCTCCTCCTCCGAATTTGAATAGATCAGAATGTCGTCAATAAAGATAACGACAAACTTATCCAAAAAGTCGTAGAAAATCAGGTTCATCAGATTCATGAAAACTGCGGGTGCATTGGTTACACCGAAAGGCATAACCACAAACTCGTAGTGTCCATACTTCGTCCTGAACGCTGTCTTCGGAACATCTCCCTTCTTCACCTTCAACTGGTGGTAACCACTCCTCAAATCCAATTTAGAAAACACCCTCGAACCTCCAAGCTGATCAAAGATATCATCGATGCGAGGCAACAGGTATTTATTTTTGATGGTCACCGCATTCAACTCCCGATAGTCCACGCACATGCGTCGCGAACCATCCTTCTTCTTCACCAGCAGCACCAGTGCTCCCCACGGAGACACACTAGGGTTGATATAACCCTTCTGCAAAAGCTCATCCAGCTGCTTCCGCAATTACTCTAACTCAGCGGGTGCCATACGATAAGGCGCCTTCGAAATCGGCTGCGCTTCCGGAACAAGATCAATAGAAAATTCTAGAGCTCGATCAGGTGGCAACCCAGACATCTCCTCGGGGAAGACGTCATCAAAATCCTGCACAACCGCTGGCCTCTCCAACTCCATCTGCATAACCACAACCTCCACCGGCCTGGCCCGAAACCTGACAGGACCAAGCGAGCTGCTACCACGGCTGAACTCAAATACTGGATGTCCAGGAATCTCGAACACCACCTTCTTCCTCCGACAGTCGATCGTAGCATAAAAGCTCGCAAGCCAATCCATCCCAAGGACTGCATCATAGTTGATGATGTCGTGGACAATGAAATCAGTGTAAAGCTCATGTCCACAGACCACCAACAAGCAAGAATTGCAACCAAGATGCACCGAGACCACGCCATTCCCTGTAACGATATTCCAACTCTTGGGAAGAGGGGACGTCGACAAGGAATGCTTCTCCACGAAGCTCCGAGAAATAATGCACATCGATGCACCAGAGTCAAAGAGGACTCGTGCAGGAAATGTGCACACCAAAACCACACCTAACAAGCAATTAACAATCAAACCCTAGTCTAGCAAACAATCATGTTCAAGCAAACAACACAATCTAACAATCAAAACCAGCTAGGAAAGTAATAGCTAGATTGAGGATTACCTGCGATAACCTCATCCACAGCCTCGCTCTCCACAGCGGTCATCAGAAAAGCCTACCTCCTCGGCGGAATAGCCTACTGAAAAGCCTGCCTCTGTGGAACAAGAGCTGCTCCACGTCCGGCAGGAATATACGCTCGCTGCTGCAACGGCTGTGCTGCAACAGGTGCCCTCCGCAGCTGATTCGCATGCCGACAATCCTTCGCGACATGAGAAGCATCACCACAAACCAAACACTGGCCCAGAAACTTCCTACACTGATCCTTGATGTGGCCAGGCTTGCCGCAGAAATGGCAAGTCTTCTGAATAGGCCCTCCTGGCCTCTTGAACTGAGCTGGCTGATTAGGCTTAAAACCAGGCCTAACCACCGCCCTGGCCTGCTCCATAGGCCTCTTCCCAGCACCGGAAACATGTCCTCTCCTCTGACTCAGGTTCAGCTCCTGCCTCCTCGCAGCGACCAGAACCTTCTGATAAGAGTCCAGATCAGAGGAAGACACGAAACTCTGAAGCTCCAAAGCAAGTCCCTGTAGGAACCTCTGAGCCCTCTCATCAGCATCCTGCACCATCTTCGGTGTGAACCGACTCAGCCTAGTGAACTCTTGGTGGTACAGGTCCACCGTCAAGCTCCCTTGCTTCAGGTCAATAAAGCGCTGCAGCATCTCCTTCCTAGCAGCCTTCGGAAAGAACTCCTCATCAAACCTGGACTTAAAGGTAGTCCAAGCTATCGGCTCCACCAGCATCTTCTCTTCCGC
This sequence comes from Scilla litardierei, assembly GCA_030789695.1. NCBI lineage: Eukaryota > Viridiplantae > Streptophyta > Magnoliopsida > Asparagales > Asparagaceae > Scilla > Scilla litardierei. The sequence continues at coordinate 43,195,960 of CM061136.1, read as the reverse complement.
ATCCCACCAGTTCCGAGCATTATCCTTGAGTTGCCTCTTCGCCAAATCAACCCATCCAGCCGGGGTGATCTTGGCCATCTTCAAGTTATCCTCAATGTTCCGAATCCACTCATCGGCAGCCAGAGGACCCTCAGACCCATCAAAATATGCGGGACCCAGCTCCCGAAATTGCTTCGCTCCCGGCTCGGAGCGAGGGGCATCCGGAAGTGCCCGGGCAGCTCGAGCAAGTGGAGCATTCTGGACTTGCAGGAGCACGCCCTGCTGCACTTGCATCATCTGAAGCATCATCCGCATCATCTCTCCATTGGTGGGTTCCCGCTCAGGCTCCTCATCATGAGGGGGCGCACCACTACCTCCACCACGGGTGAATCGCCTTCCTGCCATCTAATGACACAGAAAACGAAGCAGATTAGACTCATAGCTTATGACTCGGACGTCGAACTTAGTTTACTAGACGTTCTAATATTATTATCGTTATTCCGATAATCGCAGTTACAGAAGAGGACCTGCATGGGCCACCAACAAAACCTGTCACACCCTGCTTCCCTAAAATGGAGGCGAGACGTGAAAAGGTCCGCACGAGAGTGGAGCTGTGAAGCCCCAAACCCGATAAGCGTCAATAAAACATAAGCAGGTCCCTGTAACCACAAACGGCACAACAATAATAACACGAGGAGAGACAGAAATAAAATCTCATATCTCATAATTTGTCCAACATGAAAATTAAGTTCAACATCCAGAAAAGCCACCAGGCTAAAAGAAAGAGTCTAAAGGCCCAGAACAAGGCCAACAAAGGCAACAACGTAACAAAGTATAGGTGCTACGCACCGACAAAAAAACAGCAGTCTAAACAAAAGGGAAAGCTCAACGAAGACACTAGGACTGGTCCCCAGTGTCCACGTACTCCCCGTCAAACACAAGCTCGGGCTCGGCGTCAGCAAACACCTCGTCCTCCACAATGTACTCAGGCTCAAGATCTAACATGTGTCACCCAAAAGAGTAAAGGGGCACATGTCAGCAAGTCTAAAAGACTTGGGCAAGGAAACTGAAAGTAAGGCAAACTAGCAACCTAGCAGTTATAGTATGCATGACATGGCAGTTATAACATGAGTGCACAAGCAAGACATGGTGAAACAATAAGTACAAGAGAACAATTATCGGGACAAGTCAAGAGTAGCCAAGCTACTAACAATCTCAATCATTTCACTAGTCATGTTTCAAGTTGTTTGTAGATGTTTACGCCTTACAGCTGAACGGTTTGGCATTCACGCTGATTGGCCGCTTAACACTACCCCAGGACCCAGAGTTTACGCCTTACAACTGCAGTTGCTGATCGGGCAGACTCCCAGTTGAATGGCCGCTTAACTCTTACCCCAATACCCACATGTAAACGAGCCAGGGTCCCTGTACACGAGCTCAGTAAATGAGCCAGGGTTGCCCCGCACAGGAGCTCGCATTCTAGTTCACGACTCATAAGCATTTGGCGTAGGGGTGCGCCTAGCCGGAAACAAGTAGTTCGGGCATTGGCTATCAACCAACACATGGCCCGCTTCTGGAACACGAGCCAGGATACACAAGTATTGTAGCGAAGCTACGCAATCACGGAAACACTTAACGAATGCAATGACATGACAATTAATTTGCGTACCGTTAATGGAAATTAAACATGACTTGGTAATTGTGCAACATGATAAATGTCGGATCTAGCTTCGTTGTCAAGCTAGTTCCTAAATTTGCGCCTAGGCGAGTATCATTTCGTCGCCTAGTCTCTTTTACGCCTACAACAAGCAAATGGCCTAAAACACGGCCCAAAACCCTAAGTGGCAAGTTTCACTTGCTTAGCACCGAGGATGACGATCAATGAGGGTTCGTCCCACGGATGCTAATCTACGGGGAAGTCACTGTTATGGAGAAACAATCATCAAAACAACATTCATTTCATTAGGGTTTCACAAAAACACAACGGGTTATGAAAACATTAAGAGATCGATTATTACCATATAGGAAACGGAAGAATGATGCCGAGCAACCACGGCGACGGAAGAAACGCTCCGGGGAACCTAGGGTTCAGATCTGAAAATGGATGGAGAAGTTTGGAGAAATGGGGTTTTGGGGGTTTTGGGGGATTTGATGAAGGTTTGAGGAAGATGAGAGGTAGAATGTGTTAAGGGAGGGTTTGGATGATGGAGGATGAGCTTGGGATGAAGGAATAAGGGTTTGAGGTAGTAGGGGGCTCAATGGGGGAGAAACTAGGGTTTTAGATCATGAGGAAGAAGAAAATGTTTGGAGGGGTATTTATAGAGTTTGGTGGCGGCTAGGGCAAAACTAGGGTTTCCTGTACTGTTTAGTCGGTCAAAGAGCAACCACTGACCGACTAGTTTGGGAACTAGTCGGTCGGTTGACCAACGCAGACCGACTAAGTGTAAACAGTAACCCCTGTACAAAATAGGGTTTAGATTTAGTCGGTCAAAGAACAACTACTGACCGACTAGTTTGACATCTAGTCGGTCGATGAACGTTCTTAGACCGACTAAGAGTAAACAGTACTCGACTGTACAGAAGGACTAAGAATTAGTCGGTCTGAGTACAAAACTTAACCGACTAGTTTAAAAACTAGTCGGTCGAAAGATGAACTTAGACCGACTAAGAAGGAACAGTAACTGGTACCAAAAATAGTTAATGAGTTAGTCGGTTAAAGAAGCATTGCCGACCGACTAGTTTGCAACCTAGTCGGTCAACCAACGTTCTTAGACCGACTAACGATAAACAATAACTCCTGAGAAATTTACAAAGCCAACTAGTCGGTTCAAGAAGGTTTTCTGACCGACTGGATCGTCATCTAGTCGGTCGGTGCCCCTTCTTACACCGGCTAATGAGCACCAAAAGTTTCGAAATGGAGCGCGAAGCTCCGGGATCGATTCCTAAGACTCCTAGGCTTGATCTAACAATAAGATATGACCGATATGAAGCCCGTCACGAATGACTTGCTCCAAAATCGACGATTCTAAGGAAGAAGCTAAGAAAACACGACGAAACGATCGAAAATGAAAGTTACGGAGACGAAAACCACATATAAGGAGAAAATCCACCAAAACATATAATATAATATAATAAATCCAGATACATGAAAACCAGTCGTTACAGGGAGCGGGCGCGTAGCCCGGCCCGTGCCCTTCTCTGGTTTGGGTGGCTAGGGTTGGCCCTGCCCCAGAGGTCTTGAGGGGGGAGCGGACGCGTAGCCCGGCCCGTGCCCTTCTCTTGTTTGGGTGGCTAGGGTTGCCCCAGCCCCAGAGGTTTTGAGGGGGGGAGCGGGCGTGTAGCCCGGCCCGTGTCCTTCTCTGGTTTGGGTGGCTAGGGTTGGCCCTGCCCCAGAGGTCTTGAGGGGGGAGCGGGCGTGTAGCCCGGCCCGTGCCCTTCTCTGGTTTGGGTGTCTTGGGTTGGCCCATCCCCAGAGGTCTTGAGGGGGGAGCGGGCGCATAGCCCGGCCCGTGCCCTTCTCTGGTTTGGGTGGCTAGGGATGGCCCTGCCCCAGAGGTCTTGAGGGGGGGAGCGGGCACGTGGCCCGGCCCGTGCCCTTCTCTGGTTGGGTGGCTAGGGTTGGCCCAGCCCCAGAGGTCTTGAGGGGGGGCGGGCGCGTGGCCCGGCCCGTGCCCTTCTCTGGTTTGGGTGGCTAGGGTTGGCCCTGCCCCAGAGGTCTTAGGGGGGGATCGGACGCATAGCCCGGCCCGTGCCCTTCTCTGGTTTGGGTGGCTAGGGTTGGCCCTGCCCCAGAGGTCTTGAGGGGGGGAGCAGGCGCGTGGTCCGGCCCGTGCCCTTCTCTGGTTTGGGTGGGTAGGGTTGGCCATGCCACAGAGGTCTTGAGGGGGGAGCGGGAGCGTAGCCCGGCCCGTGCCCTTCTCTGGTTTGGGTGGCTAGGGTTGGCCCTGCCCCAGAGGTCTTGAGGGGGGGAGCGGGCGCGTGGCCCAGCCCGTGCCCTTCTCTGGTTTGGGTGGCTAGGGTTGGCCCGGCCCCAGAGGTCTTGAGGGGGGGAGCGGGCGCGTAGCCCGGCCTGTGCCCTTCTCTGGTTTGGGTGGCTAGGGTTGGCCCTGCCCCAGAGGTCTTAGGGGGGATCGGACGCATAGCCCGGCCCGTGCCCTTCTCTGGTTTGGGTGGCTAGGGTTGGCCCTGCCCCAGAGGTCTTGAGGGGGGGAGCGGGCACGTGGTCCGGCCCGTGCCCTTCTCTGGTTTGGGTGGCTAGGGTTGGCCCTGCCCCAGAGGTCTTGAGGGGGGGGAGCGGGCGCGTGGCCCGGCCCGTGCCCTTCTCTGGTTTGGTTGGCTAGGGTTGGCCCTGCCCCAGAGGTCTTGAGGGGGGAGCGGGCATGTGGCCCGGCCCGTGCCCTTCTCTGGTTTGGGTGGCTAGGGTTGGCCCTGCCCCGGAGGTCTTGAGGGGGGGAGCGGGCGTGTAGCCCAGCCCGTGCCCTTCTCTGGTTTGGGTGGCTAGGGTTGGCCCTGCCCCAGAGGTCTTGAGGGGGGGAGCGGGCGCGTGGCCTGGCCCAGGCCCTTCTCTGGTTTGGGTGGCTAGGGTTGGCCCTGCCCAAGAGGTCTTGAGGGGGGGAGCGGGCGCGTGGCCCAACCCGTGCCCTTCTCTGGTTTGGGTGGCTAGGGTTGGCCCTGCCCCAGAGGTCTTGAGGGGGGGAGCGGGCGCGTGGCCTGGCCCAGGCCCTTCTCTGGTTTAGGTGGCTAGGGTTGGCCCTGCCCAAGAGGTCTTGAGGGGGGGAGCGGGCGCGTGGCCCAACCCGTGCCCTTCTCTGGTTTGGGTGGCTAGGGTTGGCCCTGCCCCAGAGGTCTTGAGGGGGGGAGCGGGTGCGTAGCCCGGCCCGTGCCGTTCTCTGGTTTGGGTGGCTAGGGTTGGCCCTGCCCCAGAGGTCTTGAGGGGGAGCGGGCGCGTGGCCCGGCCCGTGCCTTTCTCTGGTTTGGGTGGCTAGGGTTGGCCCTGCCCCAGAGGTCTTGAGGTGGGGAGCGGGCGCGTGGCCCGGCCCATGCCCTTCTCTGGTTTGGGTGGCTAGGGTTGGCCCTGCCCCAGAGGTCTTGAGGGGGGGAGCGGGCGCGTAGCCCGGCCCGTGCCCATCTCTGGTTTGGGTGGCTAGGGTTGGCCCTGCCCCAGAGGTCTTAGGGGGGGAGCGGGCGCGTAGCCCGGCCCGTGCCCTTCTCTGGTTTGGGTGGCTAGGGTTGGCCCTGCCCCAGAGGTCTTGATGGGGGGAGCGGGCGCGTGGCCCGGCCCGTGCCCTTCTCTGGTTTGGGTGGCTAGGGTTGGCCCTGTTCCAGAGGTCTTGAGGGGGGAGCAGGCGCGTGGCCCGGCCCGTGCCCTTCTCTGGTTTGGGTTGCTAGGGTTGGCCCTGCCCCAGAGGTCTTGAGGGGGGAGCGGGCGCGTGGCCCGGCCCGTGCCCTTCTCTGGTTTGGGTGGCTAGGGTTGGCCCTGCCCCAGAGGTTTTGAGGGGGGGAACGGGCATGTAGCCTGTCCCGTGCCCTTCTCTGGTTTGGGTGGCTAGGGTTGGCCCTGCCCCAGAGGTCTTGAGGGGGGGAGCGTGTGCGTAGCCCGGCCCGTGCCCTTCTCTGGTTTGGGTGGCTAGGGTTGGCCCTGCCCCAGAGGTCTTGAGGGGGGGAGCGGGTGCGTAGCCCGGCCCGTGCCCTTCTCTGGTTTGGGTGGCTAGGGTTGGCCCTGCCCCAGAGGTCTTGAAGGGGGGATCGGGCGCGTAGCCCGGCCCGTGCCCTTCTCTGGTTTGGGTGGCTAGGGTAGGCCCTGCCCCAGAGGTCTTGAGGGGGGGAGCGGGCGCGTGGCCCGGCCCGTGCCCTTCTCTGGTTTGGGTGGCTAGGGTTGGCCCTGCCCCAGAGGTCTTGAGGGGGGAGCGGGCGCGTGGCCCGGCCCGTGCCCTTCTCTGGTTTGGGTGGCTAGGGTTGGCCCTGCCCCAGAGGTCTTGAGGGGGGAGCGGGTGCGTAGCCCGGCCCGTGCCCTTCTCTGGTTTGGGTGGCTAGGGTTGGCCCTGCCCCAGAGGTCTTGAGGGGGGGAGCGGGCGCGTAGCCTGGCCCGTGCCCTTCTCTGGTTTGGGTGGCTAGGGTTGGCCCTGCCCCAGAGGTCTTAAGGGGGGAGCGGGCGCGTAGCCCGGCCCGTGCCCTTCTCTGGTTTGGGTGGCTAGGGTTGGCCCTGCCCCAGAGGTCTTGAGGGGGGAGCGGGCGTGTAGCCTGGCCCGTGCCTTTCTCTGGTTTGGGTGGCTAGGGTTGGCCCTGCCCCAGAGGTCTTGAGGGGGGGCGCCGTAGCCCGGCCCGTGCCCTTCTCTGGTTTGGGTGGCTAGGGTTGGCCCTACCCCAGAGGTCTTGAGAGGGGGAGCGGGCGCGTGGCCCAGCCCATGCCCTTCTCTGGTTTGGGTGGCTAGGGTTGGCCCTGCCCCAGAGGTCTTGAGGGGGGAGCGGGCGCGTAGCCTGGCCCGTGCCCTTCTCTGGTTTTGTGGCTAGGGTTGGCCCTGCCCCAGAGGTCTTGAGGGGGGGAGCGGTCACGTAGCCCGGCCCGTGCCCTTCTCTGGTTTGGGTGGCTAGGGTTGGTCCTGCCCCCAGAGGTCTTGAGGGGGGGAGCGGGCGCGTGGCCCGGCCCGTGCCCTTCTCTGGTTTGGGTGGCTATGGTTGGCCCTGCCCTAGAGGTCTTGAGGGGGGGAGCGGGCGCGTGGCCCGGCCCATGCCCTTCTCTAGTTTGGGTGGCTAGGGTTTGCCCTGCCCCAGAGGTCTTAGGGGGGGATCGGGCGCGTAGCCCGGCCCGTGCCCTTCTCTGGTTTGGGTGGCTAGGGTTGGCCCTTCCCCAGAGGTCTTGAAGGGGGGAGCGGGCGCATAGCCTGGCCCATGCCCTTCTCTGGTTTGGGTGGCTAGGGTTGGCCCTGCCCCAGAGGTCTTGAGGGGGGGAGCGGGCGTGTGGCCCGGCCCGTGCCCTTCTCTGGTTTGGGTGGCTAGGGTTGGCCCTGCCCCAGAGTTCTTGAGGGGGGAGCGGGCGCGTGGCCCGGCCCGTGCCCTTCTCTGGTTTGGGTGGCTAGGGTTGGCCCTGCCCCAGAGGTCTTGAGGGGGGAGTGGGCGCGTGGCCTGGCCCGTGCCCTTCTCTGGTTTGGGTGGCTAGGGTTGGCCCTGGCCACGCGCCCGCTCCCCCGCCCTTCTCTGGTTTGGGTGGCTAGGGTTGGCCCTGCCCTAAAGGTCTTGAGGGGGGAGCGGGCGCATGGCCCAGCCCGTGCCCTTCTCTGGTTTGGGTGGCTAGGGTTGGCCCTGCCCCAGAGGTCTTGAGGGGGGGAGCGGGCGCGTGGCCCGGCCCGTGCCCTTCTCTGGTTTGGGTGGCTAGGGTTGGCCCTGCCCCAGAGGTCTTGAGGGGGGAGTGGGCGCGTGGCCCGGCCCGTGCCCTTCTCTGGTTTGGGTGGCGAGGGTTGGCCCTGGCCACGCGCCCGCTCCCCCGCCCTTCTCTGGTTTGGGTGGCTAGGGTTGGCCCTGCCCTAAAGGTCTTGAGGGGGGAGCGGGCGCGTGGCCCGGCCCGTGCCCTTCTCTGGTTTGGGTGGCTAGGGTTGGCCCTGCCCCAGAGGTCTTGAGGGGGGAGCGGGCGCGTGGCCCGGCCCGTGCCCTTCTCTGGTTTGGGTGGCTAGGGTTGGCCCTGCCCCAGAGGTCTTGAGGGGGGAGCGGGTGCGTAGCCCGGCCCGTGCCCTTCTCTGGTTTGGGTGGCTAGGGTTGGCCCTGCCCCAGAGGTCTTGAGGGGGGAGCGGGCGCCTAGCCTGGTTCGTGCCCTTCTCTGGTTTGGGTGGCTAGGGTTGGCCCTGCCCCAGAGGTCTTAAGGGGGAGCGGGCGCGTAGCCCGGCCCGTGCCCTCCTCTGGTTTAGGTGGCTAGGGTTGGCCCTGCCCCAGAGGTCTTGAGGGGGGAGCGGGCGTGTAGCCTGGCCCGTGCCTTTCTCTGGTTTGGGTGGCTAGGGTTGGCCCTGCCCCAGAGGTCTTGAGGGGGGGCGCCGTAGCCCGGCCCGTGCCCTTCTCTGGTTTGGGTGGCTAGGGTTGGCCCTACCCCAGAGGTCTTGAGAGGGGGAGCGGGCGCGTGGCCCAGCCCATGCCCTTCTCTGGTTTGGGTGGCTAAGGTTGGCCCTGCCCCAGAGGTCTTGAGGGGGGAGCGGGCGCGTAGCCTGGCCCGTGCCCTTCTCTGGTTTTGTGGCTAGGGTTGGCCCGGCCCCAGAGGTCTTGAGGGGGGGAGCGGTCATGTAGCCCGGCCCGTGCCCTTCTCTGGTTTGGGTGGCTAGGGTTGATCCTGCCCGAGAGGTCTTGAGGGGGGGAGCGGGCGCGTGGCCCGGCCCGTGCCCTTCTCTGGTTTGGGTGGCTAGGGTTGGCCCTGCCCTAGAGGTCTTGAGGGGGGGAGCGGGCGCGTGGCCCGGCCCATGCCCTTCTCTAGTTTGGGTGGCTAGGGTTTGCCCTGCCCCAGAGGTCTTAGGGGGGAAGCGGGCGCGTAGCCCGGCCCGTGCCCTTCTCTGGTTTGGGTGGCTAGGGTTGGCCCTTCCCCAGAGGTCTTGAAGGGGGGAGCGGGCGCATAGCCTGGCCCGTGCCCTTCTCTGGTTTGGGTGGCTAGGGTTGGCCCTGCCCCAGAGGTCTTGAGGGGGGGAGCGGGCGTGTGGCCCGGCCCGTGCCCTTCTCTGGTTTGGGTGGCTAGGGTTGGCCCTGCCCCAGAGTTCTTGAGGGGGGGAGCGGGCGCGTGGCCCGGCCCGTGCCCTTCTCTGGTTTGGGTGGCTAGGGTTGGCCCTGCCCCAGAGGTCTTGAGGGGGGAGTGGGCGCGTGGCCCGGCCCGTGCCCTTCTCTGGTTTGGGTGGCTAGGGTTGGCCCTGGCCACGCGCCCGCTCCCCCGCCCTTCTCTGGTTTGGGTGGCTAGGGTTGGCCCTGCCCTAAAGGTCTTGAGGGGGGAGCGGGCGCGTGGCCCGGCCCGTGCCCTTCTCTGGTTTGGGTGGCTAGGGTTGGCCCTGCCCCAGAGGTCTTGAGGGGGGAGCGGGCGCGTGGCCCGGCCCGTGCCCTTCTCTGGTTTGGGTGGCTAGGGTTGGCCCTGGCCACGCGCCCGATCCCCCGCCCTTCTCTGGTTTGGGTGGCTAGGGTTGGCCCTGCCCCAGAGGTCTTGAGGGGGGGAGCGGGCGCGTAGCCCGGCCCGTGCCCTTCTCTGGTTTGGATGGCTAGGGTTGGCCCTGCCCTAGATGTCTTGAGGGGGGGAGCGGGCGCGTAGCCCGGCCCATGCCCTTCTCTGGTTTGGGTGGCTAGGGTTGGCCCTGCCCCAGAGGTTCGGAGATTTACGCTGCAAAACTTATGTAGTAACAACAAGGTTGGGGAAAGCGGATAGATGTGTATTTCGTATGTATGAAAAAGAAAAACTCATAACTATTGGAAGAATTTTAGCAGTTGCTTTGCGTTCCAAGGGTGGGCCAGTTCGTTCCCTTCGGGGGTTGCCAAGATGTACGTGGCTGGTCTGACAATATCGACGACCTTGTAGGGCCCTTCCCATTTGGCGGCCAGCTTTCCCCGCTGGGCGGTCTCGGGGTGGAAGGTGGCATCTCTGAGGACCAAGTCGCCGATCCTGAAAGTCCGCGGCTTCACCCGGGAGTCATAGTATCGTGCCATCCTCTGGTTGTGTTTGACGAGGCTCGTCAGGGCCATGTCTCTTACCTCGTATATCAATTCAAGACCGAGGCCGAGTCCCTCCCCATTGATCTTTTCGTCGAAAAGCTTTAGTCGGAGCATCTCTTCGGCCAACGCATGCCTCTCCGCCATAGCGACCAACGCCTCATAGTCGGTCGGCGGATCCCGGAGCAGGGATTTGTGGACGTTCCGAGTCCGCAACCCCGTCTTGAAGGCCAGCATAAGCACCTCGTCACCGCATGTCACCACCGCCCGTCTCTCATCCTGAATGCGGCGAAGGTATCTGCCCTTTGTCTCCCCCTCTCCTTGGACTATCGTGCTGAGATAGTCTAAGGGCTTCTTTTTCGTCCGACCGGCCCGAAACTCTTGATAGAACTTGTGGGATAGCTCACCAAAGCTCCCAACGGATCTCGTGGGTAAGCCGAAGTACCAGTCCAACGCGGTGTCCCTCAGGCTTTGGGAGAAATGCCGGCATATGAACGCCTCATCCACATCCTGCGCCTCCATTGCCCCCCGGTACTGCTGCACATGCGTGAGGGGGTCGCCTCTTCCGTTGTACGTGGCCAGGTGGGGGGGTTTGAACCTTATGGGCCTTGGGGCGGATGTAATCCACCGTGCAAGCGACGTGGCCTCCTCTAGGTAGGTAGGTCGATCGGGCGTATCCCCTCTCCGCCACTCGGGGGTCTGGCTCCGATCGCGCCTCGGCCGCCGACGGTCCTCCGGCCCCGGGGAGTAGCCTGACGGTCGCCTGGCGGGGCTCCTTCCCCGGGTCGAGGATTCGACGGGTTGCGGGCTACGGTTCTCCCAGTGCCATTGCCTCCCGGCCGGCTCCCCTCGGGCCTCTATCCGCTCCTGACTCTCCCGCAGAAGCCTTTCGTGCTCGGCGGTGATGAAGCGTAGTTTTCGACAAACGGCCTCCTCGTGCAGGCGATCGGAGTGGGGCAGGCGAGGCGAACTGCCTCCTCATGGTGGGGACCTGGCCAACAACGGGCCCCGCCCGTCCCCGAGCCGCCAGCCCGTCGCCGTCACCTCCAGGATTTCCCGATTGCTCTCGTTCTCCCTCCTTAGCCTCTCGCGCTCCGCGATGATGAAGCGGAGCTGGTGGCGGGCGGTTTCTTCGTCCTGGTAGGCCCTCCGGGAGGTCTCGGCCGCTTCGTCCAAACGCCTTTGCGCGGCGGCCGCCTCCTCCCGGCACCTCCACAGCTGCGCGACCTCCATTTCCTCTTCCAGGAGCTTCTGCTGGGCCGCAACCTCCTTGGCGAGCCCCCCGTCTTCCCCTTCCTCCTCGAACTGAGGGTGGAGATTCCGTCTCACGTTTTGGGGCTCCGAGGGGCCGGGCTGTGGCTCCACCCCCGCCGCCGGGTAGCCTCCACCGCCTGAGTAATGGCCTCGAAGCTCTTCAGGACTGCGCGGGCCGAAGTATGGTTTGTCTCGGTGCCCATCCCTGGAGGGGGGTCGGGTGCCGAGGTGATTAGTAGAGAGAGCGGCTCCTGACCCACGGGATCCTTACCACGGTCAAGGTTCCGAGTGATTGGCATGGAGTCTAACATGGGTGTGACCCTTCGTTCCCACAGACGGCGCCAATTGTTTCGAGGTGGAACTCGCGTACAATGAATTTGTATTGAGGAGAACCAAGGGCACGGTGGTTATGTTGAGAAGAGGGTTTAGGTGGGCTATTTAACAAGTGATTAGTGGGGTGAAGAGGTTGGACTTGCCGCCGGGGTGGCCACGGAGTCAAATCTCTCTGGACGCGGCGGGGGAAGGTTGGATGGCGGGAGGCTGAAGCTGATGTCGACCAAGGGGCGAGCTTTCCTGCAGCACGAGCAACTCGTCAGAAGGGCGGGGTTGGGGTCCAACCCTTAGCCCCTCCGATGCCTAAGTCAGTGATAGGACTTAAAACGGGGGCTAGGCATGCCGGTCGGACTGAGGGTGTGTCGACCGTACGTGGCGAGCTATAAGTGGGAGAACAAAGATGTGGACGACCTTTGCTCTCGTGTGTGAATAATAGATTGAGAGAGAGAATTTGCCAACCTCTCTCATCGTAAGAAGTAAGGGGGTATTTATACCTGATGGGAGATGACTAGGTGGGGCTGACCTGGCATGCTGACTCGACGTGCTGAGTCGGCTCGGTTGTCAACGGAAGCTTCGGACGAGGATGTCAGGAACAGGAGTGCCTGACCTGCTTTTGTCAGACGGTGCAACGGCCAGGGGCACTTTTGTCAGGATGTCAGGGCCGAAAGCATTAAGTGTCAGGGGGCTCAGCTGCCAGGGGGTGCTTTGTCAGATGGTCGGGCGGCGTTAGTGTCAGTCGTGTCCTTATCCTAGGTTGTTTGTCGTTGGTGACAAACTATAGATCGGGCTATGCCATCCCTGGCGCCGCGGTTCATGGGGGCCGGCCGGGTCGAATGACTCAGTGGTTGTCCGGCCCGGCCGCGCCCTCTTTTCGGTCGTGGGTTGTGGGCCGTTGGCACGGAAGGACGCGCACATGCCTGTCAGCACCTCCAGCGGTACTATCCGGGCGCTCCCCAAGCGCCCTGCCCCTGGCGGGCCGTGCAACCGCGGTTGTGTGCCTCGGCCGGGTGGGGGGAGTGCTGCGAGGTGCGCCCGTTCCCGTGTAGCTTCGGTCTTCCGGGGAGGCGGCCCTTTCGTGAAGGGGAGAGTTAGTGGGGTATGTCAGCGGATCCAAGCGGGAATCGGATTCTTACGATCTTTAGGTCGTAACAGGAGGCAATGAGATGAAACCAAAAAAGAAGCTGACAGCAACTCTGTCATGTCTGACTCGCTTCGGTGAAGGGCAGCGCTTGGGTTGACGTGATCTCATGATGGCGTGCTAATATGGACATCATCTCTTGGGAATCGAAGAGACGATACACTGTATCTCCTATCAGGACCTAAAGAGGCCAGTTCGGGCCTTAAGGAACTGCTAGTGACATGGCGAGGTATGATTCATTGATGACAGATCATGCAGAAGCTGGGCAGTCATGGAGAATCAAACGATCACAAGTGCTTCATATCGGTTCTTGCATGGAGTAGGTTAAAGAGGGAGAGGAAGTCAGTAGTGGCATGCACTTGTGCTTTGCGTCCTAGTCTTCTTCCCTATATGTTCTTCTATGTGACGAGACCATGTCTAATTACTCCAACTACACCGACTCCTAGGCCACGTCTTCTGAGCCATGGTCGTTGTCGCCCTCGGAGAAGGTGTTGTCTCTGATTGAGACATCCTCAAGTGAATAATGTGACCATCCTTGCGATGGGATGTAAGAAGATGAAGTGTAATCTGGCCTTAGGAGGCCAGACAAGGTTGCACCTATGGCAGGGAGTCTATGGGGCCACCCCCGTGTCGTCTGGGTGATGCGATATGCTACCTGTCGACCTGTCATTGAAGCTGAGTCACACCCTTTGGTGGTTCATTTCTACTCGGACGATGAGATCGAAGACCACCGTCATGCCTTAACTAAGCTCCTGCAGAAGGGGAAGGGAAAAGTGGATGGAGGAATATTGCCAAGCCACCAAAGAAGAAGATCAAGGTGGTAGCCCCAGTGCAGGTGGCAGGTCCACCACCCCTCGAGGCGAGATAGGTACATGCCTCCCAGCCTGGTAGGGGCTCGGTGTCTGACAGCAGGGTGATCAACCAGGAGGTGCCACCCAGACGTGAGGCTTCAAGTTATGCCGAGCTTCTTGGCACAGGGACGCTCGATTACATGCAGAGGGAGATCGGGAGATCGACCGTCAGAGATCCCAAGCTGGAGATCGAAGGGTTCACCTGGCAACTTCCACACATCAATCAGATACGCTCTCTTGCAATTGTTGACCTTTGTGCTGTGGATTTGTTAACTCTTCTCCTTTTGCTTAGGGCCAAGCGGCGCTGTGTGGCTACTTTCACAGCCTCTGCCTCTGCCTCCGCAGGAATCGAACCAAATCTCTGGAGGAAGAGATTGCCTTGCTTCGGTAACTAGCCAGCCTAAAGGATGAGGCATTGCTGGAGGGGAGGACTATACTGTAGCAAGATTAGGCAGAAAAGTAGAAGTTGAAGGAGGAGGCTGCCCAATGAGTTAGACCAAGGCTCAGGGTAGGTCGCTTTTGAGGCCCAAGTGTGTCACGTGAGGAACGGCTTCCTACGGATGCACCTCTCCCATGTAGGCATGCTTTCCTTCTTGGAGGAGGGGGAGTCCTCCTCTCCTGCTACTGCCAGGACCCCTATAGAGCTCCTGGAGATGGAGCAGCCCTCGAAGGTGGAGCTACCCATGGAGATGGAGCAGAGACTACCACAGACAAGCCCACACTAGGGCATGATGTGTAGTTTTTGCTTTTTTGTTTTATACGTCATGAGTCAAAAATTTTGTAACTTCTTGTTGAAGTGAAATGAAAAATATGTTTTGCCCAACTGTTGATAAATTTTGATTGTTGGACTTGTTCTAGTTAATGTAATTGTGTTGTTTTGTCTTTTGGCATTGCTCTGGTCATGTGTGCCGGCTTGAGCTCCGGAGACTAAGAACTGATCCGCCCTCTTAGTGTGCTATGTATCAGTATTAGGCCCCTTAGTCTACTAAGCGAGGGGTCTGCAGCTCTGAACTCTTTCATTGAGTGGTAGACCTTGCATAAGACTTTGAGCACAGTTCGGATGTGCCTCTAGAGCTAGGGCTTGGTGGAAGCATGACTTTGCACCAGCTGCTGATGCAAGATTCTTCATCATATAGGGCCATGAAAAGGTCCTGCTAGGCCGAGATCATCCTCTTGAAAGAGGTTAGACAAATGTCAAATGAGAAGGCGGGAGTGTTTGTGGTGCTAGGACACTAAGGTCAGACCGACGGGGCCCCAACATGAGCTAGGGGTTAGGCTCAGCATGACCGGGGTCAGTGCTGTTAGATAATATTGAGACACTGAGGTTGGATGAGCAGTATCCCCAGCCTGAGCTAGGGGTTAGACTCAATATGACAGTGGTCGAATGTTGTTTGATAATTAGAACGTGGCATAATCGTGAAGTTAGATGCCAGAGGTTAGTGATGGAATTGTGAGTCTCGACCACAAGTTCTGGACATGGCATGACTGGTGTCGAGTGCCAGAGGTTGGTTTAGATGTGACACAACTGGAGTGAGTGCCAGAGATCAGTTTGGACATGGCACGACTGGAGTCACGTGCCATAGGTTAGTTTGAACATGACACGACTAGAGTCGAGTGCCAAAGGTCGGTATGGATGGGGCATGACAGGAGTCAAGTGCCAGAGGTCGACCTAGGGTCCTCGAGGGAGCCTTGCTAGCAAAAGTCTGTGATGGGACCCTCGAGGGAGTCTCGCCAGTATGCGCCCCAGTCAGAAATGGGGGTCTAAAGCTTTAGCATGGCCTGAGCCGAATGCTAGGGCTAAGTGCTAGAGCTGGTTGCTTACCTTGCAGGGTCGTTGACGTCGGACTAATGGGGTCGCTAGCCTGAGCTAGAGGCTTTGTTGATGGCAGCACTGTTAAGGGGAGTGTTGCTGGCTTTATGGCCCATTGGGTCATTGAGGTCAGACCAGTAGGAGCCACAACATAGGCGAGGGTCTATCATCTATGGAGTTGAATGATAGACTGATCTGTGTCGCAGAGTTGTGCCAAGAGCTCAGCTAGGTCGACCTCCGAAACTGTTCTCAGGTATCTACCGCTAAAATTTTCCTTATGGAGTGTAGCTACTAAGGTGATGACCTCGGGTGTGACTGCTATGATTGTCCTTGTAGAGCGTAGTTTGTTAAGGAGACGACCATGGATGTAATCGTTGAGGTTGTCCATGTGAAGTGTAGCTATTAAGGAGCCGACATGAATGGAGGTCATCCTTGCAAATCATAGCTGTTAGGGAGTCGATCATAGGTGTAACATGTGCGGTTGTCCTTGTAGAATGTATCTGTTTAAGGATCAAATTGTGGGTGTAGCCCCTAGGGTCTCCTCTGTGAAGCGTAGCTCATTAAGGAGCAAACATAGGGTAGTCCCCCGGAACTCATGTGACTTTTTTGGTCATGCATTTTTGAGGCACCTTAACTGATGTCATCTATTGCATGACGCCATAAAGGGGGTATTTCAAGGCTGTAATTTTTCAAAGAGACACGGGATCTTCTTATTTCTTTATCATTGAGATGAAGAAGAAGATATTGGCAGAGTTGTTGGATTGATATGTTGAAGAAGATGCTGGATCAAGAGCCTATGCGACAAATTTTGTCATAAGGCCCGTTCTCTAGCACCAACTATTGAAGCTTAGAATCTTGCAGAGCTCAAATCAGACTTACAGAGCTTGGATCAGACTGCCGGAACTAGTATTCATGCAACAGAGAGCCCAGATAGGGTTTCATCAGGGCGGCCTCCTTCTCTGGCACTTGAAAGAGTGAGGGAAAGACGTAAGAGGACTGGGGCAAATCCATTGGGTCGGGGGACGGACCTCACGACTACCCTCTGATGCCTAAGCCAGGCGATGATGGAGGGAAGGAGGTGATGGGAGTAAGATAGTCTGTGTGGGTGTTGAGGCATATAAATAAGCCCACCTGTCTTAAGTTTAGGGTTTTCGAGATGAAATATTAGAGATAGAGATGTTAGGGGTTTTCTTGTGTACCAGATGAAGGGGATGCTCCCTTGGTTTTATAGGCTTGTGGGGGCAGTTATGCCACGTCAAAAGATTCCCCACATACGTTGTATCAAACCCATCAGAGGGTTTTTCGTGACTTAGGTCATGTATGTCGTAACTGCTACTCTGATAAAGCTGGCCATGCACCCTGTCGTGTGGAAATAAAGCTCTCAAAATTTGTACCGCAAGCGCACGGTGTGGTTGTAGCTCTATACGGGTCGTCCACATGGAGGCAGTTGTTGAGTACCAGTTTCTTTCAAAGTTTATTAGCTACCCGATCATGATGTGGCTAGAAGAGTGAATAATATGAGAATTATCAATAAAGAAAAGCTCTAGGACCTAGGATCTACACCATTGGATTAAAG
The DNA here is from genome assembly GCA_030789695.1 of Scilla litardierei. Lineage (NCBI taxonomy): Eukaryota > Viridiplantae > Streptophyta > Magnoliopsida > Asparagales > Asparagaceae > Scilla > Scilla litardierei. Next base: position 43,179,359 of record CM061136.1, on the reverse strand, counting down.
CTAGGATTAAATCGGATTGATCGATTGTTGAATTCATGGGACTCGGGAGATGTCGTCTAACCTAAGGGCATTCTCATATCCCCAACTTCTGTGATGCAATGATAGGATATTCCCTTATGTCATCCCGACCCCGACTCTCGTGATGCCATGATATGACTACCTAACACATATCGATACCAACTCCCATTGTGCATCGATATGCGTTAGATGAATTAAGTCCGATGAATGTCATCAATCTTCCTCTACGCCACTTCCATGGATTAGGATTCAGATCTATGCTAGGAGGGCTCTAATCCATGCTTGACTCTCGTCAGCCGCATGGATAGTATATATCAACGTAGGAATTGAAACCCCTAAATTAGCCCCGACTCCCGCCGTCGACTATTCTATTTATCCACAAGGGGAGATCAATTTGCATTGATAATAATCATCCTAGCATACCTCTCATCACCAATTATTCAATAATTAACCAATAATTCCTCAATCCATCACAAAATCCAATGGGGTTCAACCCATGGCCCTAGACAAGAGACTACTCACGATCCATATATGAATGCGCAATCACAAAAATGAATTGAATAGCAATGGCAATAAGAACAAGATAGAAATTCGTAATCCAACAAAACCCATCATCGGCATTGGACTTGGGTAATCTGAACCCTTGAAACATCTTCTTGTTAGTTTGTTTCAGTTTGGGTTAATTTATAATTCTGTATTTATTGTTGGTTAGGGATTTGAATTGGTATAACTATCGTTTAAATTTTATAAACACTATTCAACCCCCCTTCTAGTGTTTTCCTCATAATCAGGGTCCTTACATAACAGACAGTCGCCTAGTGCACTGTGTCAGAGGGTAGATGATAATTCAAACGGTAACTTACCACATAGGACAGTCGACTGATGAAGGTTGGACAAGCGCTTGAAAACCATCAAGCGACTGAGAAACCTTCTACAGGCGACTGTGTGGCAAAGTATGAACGTTGACAGAGAATGAGAATTCTGGATAAACTTGGACATGCAACTGATGTGGTATCCACAGGCGCCTGTGTCATGGGCAGGCGACTGGGAAACCAACTTCAGTCATCTGTGTGTACAAATGTGTAACTTGCCAAAGAAAGTTCTGGGCAAGTGATGGACATGCGATTGATGTGGTATCCACAGGTGCATGTGCAATGGGCAGACGACTGGGAAACCAACTATAGTCGTCTGTGTGCACAAGTGCGTAACTTGTCAAAATGAAAGTTCTGGGCAAGTGTTGGACAGGCGACTGATGTGGTACCCACAGGTGCCTGTGCCATAGGCAGATGACTGGGAAACCAACTATAGTTGTCTGTCTGCACAAGTGCAAATTTGACAGATCATTGGATCTTTGGGCAAGAGGAGATAGACGACTGACACACAATTCATAGGCGCCTGAAACTAGACAAGTGCATGTACTTTGTAGATCAGTCACCTGTTGAAATTGAAAACAGAAAAGCCCAAAACCTAATTCAAAATATGTGCATTACAGTCGACTGCAAAACCATTCTCAGGCGCCTGTATGGAGACATGCGCATGTGTTTTGTTCTTCAGTCGCCGGTTAAAACTCCAAAATGCACAGTAAAGGGAATGAAGAGTTGGAATCCTAGGAAATGATTTCTAATGACATCTTAGACTAGATAAAGTGAAGTGTGTGAGCTCCAAGATAGTTTTACTACAAGGCAACATTCTAATCAAGAGAGATGAAAGCATAAAAAGATTTACAATGAATATATGCTTCTCTTCTTTCTCTTGAATGGCCTTGAAGTTTTTGAAGCTTCATTCTTCAACTTGATCACCCAGTCTTCAATTCATTGAGCTTTGATTAATCTTAGTAGTCATCCACTGCTATTTGATCTTCATGATTAGCCTAGACAATGAATTAACTGCATGTAGGGGATTAGTCACAAGTATTTATGTTTGCTCATCATCAAAACCAAGTAGGAAGAAGTCCAATACTCAACGGGCCGGGTCGGGCCGGCCATATTAATTAAAAAAATTAAATTTTAAAAAAATCTTTAAAACATCTAAAAAATTCTTTAAAATGTAAAAAATCTACGCTTGTTGTAAACTTAGCGGCTATGGAGACCATAGCCCTATATTTATAGTGGTAGGGTTACATAATGGGTGGATACCCACTAACGGGTAGGCCCACCAAGAAGCCCGTTTATAACACTTCCCCTTATCCATCCATTGTTGTAAGCCATGGTGAACGCTCCAGGGTTCATGAAGCTTATTTGATCATGGCGTTGGAGATACTTCTGGATCTCTAAGTTTAAGAGTGCTTGCCTCATTAAAACCTTTGCCAAGGAAAACCCAGTGGGAAAAACCAGTGGCTAAGGGAAAAGAGTACAAGTCTCTGTAACTTCCCCTGATCGATGGATAACATCAGTGGTGGATACTTCTGGATCCTGAGTTAATGTGGCTGCCTCGTTAAAACCTTTGACTGTGGAAAACCCAGTGGGAAAAACCAACAGCCAAGGAAAAAGAGTACAGCACTACGTTAACTCCCCCTGATAAGTACAAGCTTCAGGCTTGTACATCTCTCAGCTGTCTCATCCCAATTCCTAGTACAAGTTTTCTAAAGGTACTGCGAGGCAAAGCTTTAGTGAATAGGTCAGCCAGGTTGTTGCAGGACTGGATCTGCTGGATGTCGATCTGGTTGTCCACTTGCTGTTCATGCGTCCAGAAGAGCTTGGGGGAAATGTGCTTCGTCTTGTCACCTTTGATGTAGCCACCTCGTAGTTGAGCGATGCAGGCAGCATTGTCTTCGTACATGGTGGTAGGCCCAAGATCTCCCGTCTTCAGGCCGGTGGTCTTGAGGATGTGGTTGATGACTGATCGAAGCCAGAAGCATTCTCTGCTAGCTTCGTGGATCGCGATGAGCTCGGAGTGGTTGGATGAGGTCGATGTGGATGTCTGCTTCACGGATCTCCATGAGATGGCCGTCCCACCGTATGTGAATACGAAACCGGTCTGGGACTTTGCGGTATTTGGGTCGGACCTGTATCCCGCATCTGCGTAACCGACCAGGTCGGTGGATACACCTTTCTTGAAGTATAGTCCCATGTCTACAGACCCTTGGAGGTAGCGCAGAAGTTATTTCACTCCGTTCCAGTGGCGCTTTGAGGGCGTTGAACTGTATCTGGCTAGTAGATTTACTGCGAACGCTATATCGGGACGCGTGCAATTTGCCAGGTATAGGAGTGCTCCAATTGCACTTAAGTAGGGTACTTCAGGACCCAGTGTTTCCTCCCCCTCTTCCAGCGGTCGGAAGGGGTCTGTTTCAACGTCCAATGATCTGACGACCATTGGTGTGCTAAGCGGATGACATTTGTCCATAAGAAAGTTCTTCAGCACTTTCTTTGTATATGTCGATTGGTGCAACAGGATTCCTCCGCTTAAATGTTCAATTTGTAGTCCTAGGCAAAACTTCGTTTTGCCGAGGTCTTTCATCTCAAAAGTCTGTGTGAGACTTTGGATATCTCATCTATCTCTGCGGGAGATCCGATGATGTTCAAGTCGTCTACGTAGACGGCGATAATTACGAATCCTGTTCCCTTTGCTCGTATGAAGATGCAAGGGCAGACTTCATTTGTTGTGAATCCTTGTTGCACTAGGAATTCACTCAGTCTGTTGTACCACATTCTACCTGACTGTTTGAGACCATACAGTGATCTCTGGAGTTTGACGGAATAGACGTCTCGAGGTCTTTCTGTCATTTTTGTCGGTAGTTTGTATCCGTCTGGGATTTTCATATAGATGTCCTTATCTATATTTCCGTATAGGTATGCAGTCACAACGTCCATGAGCTGCATATCCAGACCTTCCTTCGTGGATAGGCCGATAATGAAACGGAAGGTGATCGCGTCCATGACCGGGGAATAGGTATCGTCATAGTCTATTCCTGGTCGTTGGGAAAAACCTTGTGCAACAAGGCGCGCTTTATAGCGCACGATCTCATTATTCTCGTTTCTTTTTCTCACGAATACCCATTTATATCCCACAGGTTTAACACCTTTTGGTGTTAGGACTACAGGTCCAAAAACTTTGCACTTCGAGAGTGAGTCCAGCTCTACTCCTATTGCCTCGTTCCACTTTGGCCAATCCTATCTGCGTTTACATTCTGCTAGAGAGCATGGATCGGTCTCATCGTCGTATTCAATGACGTGAGTGGCAATAATGAGCGCGAAGTTATCATCGATGATTGTGCTTTTTCTGTCCAGTACCTCCCCGGTACATACATAGTTTAATGAAATTTCTCCTATATTTTCCTCTTCAGGGGTTGTTGGGAGTGGAGAGGTAGCTGGGCTGAGCTCAGCATCCTGTGGTGGTATTGTTATTGTTGCTCCAGGATTTTTCCTCTTTCGAGGATTCTTATCTTTGGAGCCTGGGGGTCGTCCTCTTTTTTGTTGAGGTACGGCCGCTTCTGCTGCAGGCGGATTGCATCCATCTTTTGGTATGTCAATCCTAGCTGGCGTATTTGCAGCAGGGACGTGTGATCTGACAATCTTCTGGTTGTCAGTGAATTTATCCGGTAAAATGTGAACTGTGTTCTGAATTTGAAGGATCTTCAGGATCTCTTCTTCACATTGATTTGTGCGCGGATCAAAATGGGATAAGGTCTTTGTGTCCCATGTAATGGTCTTTGAAGCTTCTGGCTTCTGTGTGTTAATGCCTAGTTTTGGAAAAATGCTTTCATCAAACTCACAATCTGCTAGACGTGCTTTAAAGGCATCCCCTGTAAGGGGTTCGAGGTATCTAATGATCGATGGTGAGTCGAAACCAATATAGATACCAAGACACCGTTGAGGACCCATCTTGGTTCTCTGCGGTGGTGCTATGGGGACATAGACAGCACATCCGAATGTCCTCAAGTGAGAGATATCGGGCGGGTTCCCATATGCAAGTTGCATCGGAGAATAAGATTGACTACCTGACGGTCGTAATCTTATCAGCGATGCAGCGTGCAGTATGGCATGTCCCCATGCACATACCGGCAACTGGCATTGCATTAACAATGGTCTAGCGATCCATTGTAGTCTCTTTATGAGAGATTCGGCTAACCCGTTCTGGGTGTAAACATGAGCTACAGGATGTTCAACTTCTATGCCGGTTGCTTGGCAATAGTCAAGGAAGACTTGTGAGGTGAATTCCCCAGCATTGTCCAGACGCAATTTCTTGATCTGGTTGTCTGGGAAATGTGCCCGCAATTTTATAATTTATGCAAGTAGCTTTGCAAAGGCTACGTTGCGGGTGGACAAAAGGCACACATACGACCATTTTGAAGATGCGTCGATTAGTACCATGTAGTACCTAAATGGTCCACTTGCGGGGTGAATAGGCCCGCAAATGTCACCATGTATTCTCTCTAGGAAGCTTGGGGACTCATAGTCCACCTTCAGGGTGGATGGTCTCGTAATCAATTTCCCTTTGTAACAAGGGGGACAAGGATTTGCACCCTTCCGAAGTAGCGTCAGGCTTTTCGGATTAATTCCACGGGATTGGGATATGATGCGACGCATCATATTCCTTCCAGGGTGTCCTAGTCTATCGTGCCAAAGTTTGAATTCTGGTTGGTTTTGGCACTTCTGGTGCTCCAATGTGTTTGCTTCCATTGCTCTGATCCTTGTGTGGTAGAGACCCGACGGGAGTCCCTCAAAACGTTCAACGGTGTTTTTAGCACCGTTTTTATGAAACGTTACATCAAGGTATTCACTGTTTTCTTTGCTCACCGTTTCTAGGTGGTATCCGTTTAAGCGGATATCTTTAAAGCTTAACAGGTTTCTATGCGAGCTAGGGGAGAGAATGGCATCTTTTATAAGTAGTTTTGTACTATTGTGGAGCATAAAATGTGCTTCCCCTGATCCTTCAATGATACTTGATGGACCGAAAATCGTATTTACGGTGCCATCGTATTTATTAATGCTTTGAAAAAAGCAGATGTCTTGGAGGATCGTGTGCGTAGAGGCACTTTCCACTAGGCATTTAAAGTCCATCTATTTTAAAAGAAAAATGTCGCAGTATAAGGCAAAAACACAAAGGAATATACTACGAAAATTAAGTTGATGTCTGAAAAGTACTTAAACATGCCAGAGATAAGCAGATAAATTGTTTCTCAAAAGGAAAAAACTACAATGCATATAAAGTAGATAAATGTCCTCAGTCGAGCAGGTCATCGTTGGAGAAGTCCTCAGCGATGAACCTGATTGGTGCCAGGTTTTCTTGAACCGCCAGGTTTGTCTCAGCTTGCTTCTGGCTTGCTTTGTACAACTCCTGAAGGTGGCGTGGAGTACGACAATTTCTGGACCAGTGTCCAGTCATGCCACACCTGTGGCATTTATCTTCCCAGTCCTTTCTGGGGGCAGAGGTCTGGCCGTCGTCTTTTCTTTTCCACACATTTTTCTTCTTTCCCTCTTGGTTGTTTCTTGGAGGGGGTCCTCGAGCCTGCTTCTTCATGGTCTTACCCTTCTGGGGTTTGCCTTTGAAGTTGCCCCTTTTCTTCTGGAAGGAGCTGTGGTGCGCTTCAGGTGCAGGAGCAGTGCCGGTAGGGCGTGAGTTGTGGGTGGCCAGAAGGAGGTCACGATTCTGCTCTGCCATCAGAAGGCATGAGAGAAGCTCAGAGTATTTTGTGAACTTTCGTTCACGATACTGTTGCATTAGTATGACATCCTTCTCATGGAAGGATGTATACGTCTTCTCTAACATGCGTTCCTCCGTCACCTTTTCACCACACAACTTCAGACGTGAGGTGATGCTAAAAAGTGTCGAGTTGTACTCGGCAATAGACTTGAAGTCTTGGAGACGGAGGTTCTCCCATTCATATCGCGCTCGAGGTAGGATAACATCCCTTTGATGTTTATACCTGTCCTCGAGGGCGGTCCACAACTCATACGAGTCTTCCACCGTTAGGTACTCGGCCTTCAGGGTCCGATCGATATGGCGTCTGATATAGATAATTGCTTTCGCTTTATCTATATCAGAAACCTTATCGCCTAAGGCGATGGCGTGACTCAAACCCTGTGCTCGCAGATGGAATTTTATATCCAGCTGCTAGCTTAAGTAATTATTTCCTGAAGCATCCAAAACGTCGAAATCGACGCTTGCAATTTTGGCCATTTATCACTCTAGCATGTAAAAAGATAGCATTAATTAGATATTTTGCAGAAAAATAAATAATCAAGCACATCAGACATAAATATTTGCTGCGTGGATCGGCTAATCACCATAATTAATTACAGTCCATTACAGTCCCAAAAAGAAAGAAAGTACAACTCGGGAACCCCCGTGGGGCCCCTATTCTTCTGGAATAGTCCTTCATCTTCTTGAGGCGTTCGCCGGGCTTGTAATTTTACAAAATTATCCTCACTACATTTCTCTCTCAAAAAGAAAATAATGCATGAAAATAAAAAATGGTGATCACTAGCCGATCCAAAACCACAGCAAATATTAACCATTCGTCGCAGTCAGTTATAATGCATCAGGCATCATCACAGGTAGTTTATACATCACAGGCAATTTATTTATTCATCACAGGCAGTTTATAATGGAAAATGAAATCTACCGTTTAAAAATTATTGGACCACTAGGCAACGTCATGCACCGTTAGGTTAGTTGACTAACGGCAGAGCGGTCGCAGGATCTTCTTAATTTTTAAACGTTTTTTAAAGAAAATCATAAATCCAAATATAATTGTGATGAGTAAAAATCACATGCAATTTGGTCCAGATTATAACGAGAAAGAATCGTAATTAAATCTGAAAAGTTTTTGAAAATTCGAAAAAAAAAATTCTGGGTCAGAAACCCTAGTTAGGGTTTTGAGGTACGCACGCCGGGCCCGTACCCGCTACTGGCGGGCGGGCCCGTTTGCCGCAGCAGGCGGCGGGGAGGGGGGGCCCACCGCTGCAGGCGGCGGGGGTTGCCCGCCGCTGCAGGCGGCGGGGATCGCCCCCGCCTGCCTGCGGCGGCGGGGGGGGGGGTGCCGGCGGGGGCACGGCGGGGAGCCCCCGCCTCCCGCCGCCGCAGCGACGGCGGGAAGGCCCCGCCGCTGCCGGCGACGGGGGGGCGTGGGTGAACCCTATTTAGGGTTTGGGTGATTTTTGGAGAAAAACAACGGGTAAAAATCCGATTTTTAGTGGAAAACCCCAATTTTTCTCTTCCAAAAATACGTTTTTTATTGAAAAAGGGGTGATTTTTATCAATAAAAACGGTATATTTTTGATCGATTGATCCAAAAAAAATTGAATCGCCACATATGCGCATATGCAAATTTAGATTTAAGGAGAAAGTTACCTCTAGATCCTACCCGCCTGATCTAGCGACGTTCGGTGAAGGAAGCCCGTTCGCGTCGCGTCCGTCCGTCGCGTCCGTCCGTCGGCAGGGGTTCGGCTTAGCTTTGAGCGTGCTGATAACGTGTTGTAAACTTAGCGGCTATGGAGACCATAGCCCTATATTTATAGTGGTAGGGTTACATAATGGGTGGATACCCACTAACGGGTAGGCCCACCAAGAAGCCCGTTTATAACAACGCTTAATATATTTCTTTATTACTTCTATAATGGGGCTTTCCACGTACCGAAAAATGGCTTTCAAGAATGTGGAATTATTATTATGGTACTTATTTTGGTTAATATGTTATAAATATTACTATGATTGGGCTTTCCACATTCTGGTCAATATTACTATAATTGAAAAATGTGGTAATATTACTATAGTTATTATGGTAATTATTGTATAATTGGGCTTTTCCGAATGTGGAATTATTATTATGGTAATTATTATGCTAATTATGGTATAATTATTACCATAATTATACCATAATTGGGCTTTGCAAATTATTACTATAATTACCCTTCCCCTTCTTAGGATTATTACTATAATTACCCAAATTATAAATTATTACTATAAGTTCCTCCTATAAGTTGTATCTTGGCCCGGGATTATTAATTATTACTATAAATTATTACTATAATTACAACTATAATTATTACTATAAGTTCCTCCCAAATTATTACTATAAATTATTACTATAATTACTACTATAATTATTACTATGAGTTCCTCATATACATTATTACTATAATTACACAACTTGCAGGAAGCAAATTTAAAAAACAAAAAAAATTGTTCCAGGCTTGCCCGTCGGGCCGCAGGGGGGCCGGAAGCCCGGCCCTGGGCTCGAGCCGGGCCGGCGGGCCGTTTGGACACCGTGACTTGGAAGTCATTCAAGCAAGCATTTGTTGCATGGTTGACAATGGAATCCCAATTCATTACCTTAGAAAATGTATGTAATGACATCGAATGACTTAAGAATCTTCTTGAAGATCATTTCGTTTATGAAAAACCGGTACCATTAAGTCTATCTATTGTGATAGTCAAGCCGCAACTGCAAAGGTTAAAAATAAAATATTTAATAGGAAAAGTAGGTATATACACCTAAGCACTCTATTGTTAGATACATGCTAGATAATGGGATAATATCCCTTGATTACATGTTGTCAAAGATGAATTTGGTATGTCCTCTAATAAACCCACTAAATAGAAAATTAATAGAAAGTACATCGAAGGGAATGCGACTGATGCCTATAAGAGGGGGTTAATAGTGAAGGAAACTCAACAAATGTGATTGTGGATCTCATGAAGTAGGTTCATATGAGTGACAAAAAATCACTCGTTGATCCGTAGATGCACTATCATATGGTTTTTGGTTTGTCCCTTCTTATGATGTAGATAAACGGATGAGCATAAAGTTCTTAGTGGATACAATGGCCCTTTCCGAGTGGTGAGCAAGATAGTCAAGCACACTTGATGGGTCCACCTATATGAGTGTGAAAGTGGTTCTGTATCCTATGCAAACTTGGTTAAGTTTGCTAGAGCACTCATAAAAATCAAGGAAATGGCGCATGACCATAACATGCAAACTCAGTAGAATAGCTTGTTTGGTTGATAATTTAATGTGGGTTGTAAGGTAATGATCGATAAAAAAATGGTTCGTAGGTACTGTAAGTTTCATCAACTTTTTATAAAACACATTTTCATATCTTAAGTAGTGGTTTATGGACCAAAAGTCACCAATACTAGCATCTTGGATTATTATATTCCTTCTCATGCGTTCTATTATCCTTCACATGATTCTTGAAATTTTTTTGCCTTTGAATTTTGAAACCGTGTGTGATTGTTGGACATGTGGTGTATTTCAACAATTCAAAGAGATATTCTTTCATTTAGTCCCACTGTGAAAGTGAACACACCTTTAGATGCATTTATATTAGGACTCCTCCTATTGTTCTTTTGTATATGTGGGTATGGTTTTGAAATAGAGTGATGCTCTCATGCGCACGAGCCTAAGCTAGGGCCAATGCAAATATGATTCACCGATTAAAAGAGTGTGTAGGCACACAATACAGATGCTCAAGGGGGGCAAAATTTCATGTTTGAGCCTCACATGTGTGTGCAAATTGAACCTCGTTTTGTATCTCTTTACAACTTTCAAAAACATTTTTATTATTTAATTATATCCCATTCTTATGGAATACATTGTCGATAGCTTGATTAAGGATGTTGGAAAACTCTTATCCACTGATCTTTCAAACAAGATCCTCTTTGATTCTCAACAGAGTTTTGATTTTTCCAACAAAATCTTTTTAGATTCACAATGGACCTTTGGTCTTCCTAAGCTTCCTTTTGATATTCTCAAAAAAAAATATTATTTGAAACAACTATTTTTCTATCTCATTAAAGGGGACAGGGAGCCACAAAGTTTGGTATTCTGAAAGTTATCGTCCGCACATGACATGTTCTCTTTAGTTCTCTGTTTGTGAGACAGCAGAAATGCCGCTTCTCGTTGCAGTGTTGCATTTGCAAATACATGCTTACAGAACAGTGGCTGTTGCATACAAAGAGAAGTCATCAATCATGTCTTACAACAAGCTTCGTCTCCGTCTCCAAGAAGCATAAATCTACCTTTAAGGGCAGTATGTGTAGCACGTCTCGATAATGATAAATCCCTTTCTTGAACCTCTAGTTGTTTCCTTATTTTCCAACAAAACCCCAGAACTTGCTTCCAGTTGCTATATATTCCGAAGCAATGCAGTAAAATATGCAACCCCATAATATAGAACCAGCAGCTGCGGGATTAACAAAACACTGCTGAACTTGAGAATATCATTTTTGATCCTCAATTGCAAGAAGGGAGTAATACTCGATACAGCAAAAAGAGAATAGGTCCTCTAAAAGAAACAAGCTGGATATTGGCAGAAATATGTACAGGTTTCCCTGCTGCCGGGGAAGCAGAACCCAAAACAGAAGAAACAAAGGCGGCTACAGATGGGAGACCCGCATTGACACAAGGAATCGGCGAAACGAAGTGTTTCACTCATCGCATTGACATAAGGGTCCTTCGCTGTGCGGTCCTCTTGGCAGACGCCTCCCTCGCGGTCCTCTTCATATTCTTGTTCACGATCTTCTCAATCTGCTCAATGGACCTGCACAGCTTCTCTTCAATTTCAATCTGCTGCATATCAACCGGGGATTGATCAGATTGGGACGTGCTGCAAGTGGATGGTGTCTGCAGCGGGTGCTCGACTGGGGACAATGATGCAATGCATGTGTCGGTGTGATTAGGGGTGGAATCAGCATGCGGATCCTGGTCAGTAACGCCCAGTTCTTGTGGCTGGGCGCCGATGGGTGTATTCTCATGGGATGCTTCCCTGTCTCTGTTCGCCTGTGCACCCCTAGCTGCCTGCACACGAAGTCTTCTCCTCTCCAGAGCCTAAAACGTCAATCACATCGGATTCAAAAAATAGACCCATTTTTTGGGATGCTGACATAAGGAAAAATGTTTTAAAAGAACTAACAATGCCAAATTACCAGGGAAAACTACAAATAGATAATATGTTTCCATCAAACAAATGAAACAATAACAATAATTGAGGAGAATGCAAATAAAATATTCTAATTTTAGAATATATCATCATGTACAATGAATAATTAATGTCATTAAGCATGAAAGTCGTGATATCTTTTACTGGAACTGCAGAGGCCAATCATATACTATGAATCCCTTCAAATTTTTCTTCAGCCTGTGAAAATTAACATAGTTCGATAGTGCATGCTACACTTCAGTTTGTATTAATAGTGAAACAAAGAGAGATAAAGAACAAAATTAACTGTTTAAAACTAATGTGAAATCTACCATACAACTCCAGAAGAAAGATAAGAAGCTTAACATTTTTTAACTAACTAATATCTCAAGATTTAATGACTACATAAAATATCGGTTGTTACTCGGCCCTCTCTCTTCAATCAAGAAGCTAGTTTCCAGCTAATCTGATGTTTAGTGTTTGTCCATCCGTTTCTAATTTCACTGAAGACTTCAACAAATAAATAGACTTTCCAAGCTCTCAAGGGTAATTAGAGCTCAGCAAACAAAACCAAAAAAATGGACTGTAGATTCTACTTGTAATATTCCACAAAATAATTATAGTTATAATAACAACAATAACAATAAATAATACTCAAACAAACCAAAACAAAAAATATGAAAAAAAAAAAATTGGAGATAAGAGCCAGCAAGGAGAGGGATAATATACGCATGAGGGAGGGGGTGGGTGGGTGGAATTTGACAAGTGTTCAAAAGATTTTTCATTAACTTATATAAATAAAGAGGTGTATTTTTGCAAATTGTTATTTATAATATAAGAATATTGTAAAAAGGGTTTCTTGCCAAAATGGAACAACAATGATAAATAGAGAGCGTCTAACTTACCGACTTGGTATGAATTGTTACCTATATGGATGAGATTTCAATGAACCGAGAGCCATGCCCACTGGCAAACTGAAAGCGGACTATTTATACAATGTAAATTGATGTTGGGCACAAATTTAAAGTATATGCCAAGTTCCAGAACAAAGGCCCAGTCCCACAATTGAGTCTTAGCACCAACAAGTCTCAGTTTTATCATGCATGATCAACTCGGGCGTCCAACACTTGTCATTACTTATCCACACAAGCCTACACGTGTTGCATGATGAGGCTGACAACGTCGCGTAATCAACAAGGATAATGGAGAATTCATAAAGATTTCAATGATAACGGGGGGAGATTTCGGAGTAAAACCACGAGACTTTAGAATAATGCGAGTATCAGAAAAGATAACATCGAGTTCTGAGAGCGGAGGTATAAATTCTAAACATTTTACTTTTTTTATACTTGCGATTTACTCATAAATTTAATCAATTTAAGATGTAACATAAAACAATTGATGATTTTGGCCATAAAAATATTTATTTGGAAAGATTAATTGTTCATCTTTTAGCAAACTTTGCCGCTGGCGAGTTCTTCACCGACCACCGGCCGTCCCGGTGCCAACGACCAGAGCTTTGGGCCACTTCTATGGAGGGGGGGATGAGGCGGCGTGGAGGCGGGAGATCGGCGGTGGGTAGGAGGGGGATGAGGGGGAGCGTGGTGGCGGGGAGGTGGGGGAGAATGGGGAGGAGCCCCGCCATCCTAACCGCCGTCCCCACCTCCCCCACCCCCAGCACCTCCCCCTCCTCCTCGCCTCCCCCGCCCCCATTAGGGCTTAATTCTTAGTTAATTAACATTAATTGTTAATTAATCGTTAATTAATTTAACAGAATATTGGATGGGGGGGCTATTTAGGTTAACGGCTTAATATTTGAGGGATTAAACTCAAAATACAAAGAATTATGGGACATATATCAAAATATGTAAAATTTAAGGGATGACTATGCGAAACCCCCTTTTTAAAAATAAGAATTGCATATTGGACACGTCGATTAATATAATTTCAATTGTGAGTCATTTTAATACAATGGGATTTGCGGTTTTGCACAAAACCATCTAGAATTGCAAAAAAATTACAAAACAACCCAATTTCTTAGAAGATTATATGAATTCAAAAAAATTCCATAAATATTAGGGTTTAGAATTGACCAATTATAAGTGTGTTTCGGGTTGTAGGGCTTACCATGCATATATATAAATCCTAAACATCATATTATGGGATTGACTTGGACTCAAGATATATGAGCATAGTAATGTTAGGCATTACATGAATCATTCTTAATATTATACTTGCTATGATCATATTTTAGGAATTTCGTACATCGTGGGTCCAAATAACGAATAATAGCTTGTCATCACATGTAAATATAACCTTTTTCTCATCGAATAGATTGAAATAGATTGAAATATAGATTGAAATATAGCTTGTCATCACATGTAAATAGATTGAAATATAAGTTCTCATCGAATATTTTACATAACAAAAAGTTTGTTTATTGTGCAATTATTTGACTTAATTGAGGGGTGCAAAATTGTGGATAAGACATTATTTTGGATAAGACATATTATTTTGCAACTTGAGTACATGTAACCACTACATAATTGTTATGAGATATGAGAAATTGTACATAAAAGTATCATTTTAATTTAAAATAGTTTATTCCAAGACTTACGCAGAAAGAACATTGGATAATTTATGTGCATGTATTTACATGACGACATTGTATACTTTTAAGAAATTATGAATTTCATCTACTCACATAGAAATTACGAATTTATGCTTCTCAACAAATTGAAATTGTATTCGACATGAATAATGAGAAAGGAACTGATATAAGCGCAATTTATCGCACATTTTTTTAAAAAGGTGAGAAATGGCTTCTGTATTTTCAAATCCTCAAAATCTGTATGGAATGAATTGTCAAGTATGTAAGCCTGCCATATGATATTAAGTGTAACTGTATACACTGGCATTTAGGCTAGGAGAATTGCTACATACACCCCTAACTATAGGGGTGCATGTAATAATTAATTACCACAATAGGAAATTTTATCCTATCCCACAATCATGTTATTTTCCGGGTTTAAACACCTTGGGCTTGGGCTCCACTTTGGTAAGATATTGTTCGCTCTGGGGCCGCACCGGCACCCGCACGGTTTTAAACACGGGGCTTTCCCCCAAAAGGCCTCTTACTAATGGAATTCCCAAAGCCACTATTTAAACCCACCCGGATCCCCCCATGTGTCCGATGTGGGACTATTTCGAAATCCCAACAATCCTCCCCTCGAACTAGGACCACATCATGAGCCTCCCCTCGAACGATCATCCAAACCGCTGCCCTAACTGAGCTCCGACCAAGCGTACTTCATTTGGCTGCCTCCCCGTGGCTAGGAAGATCCTTCCACTTGATGGCGTCGAGCCACTTCCGCTTGCGCCGAGCTCCGCCTCCGAGCTATACATGCGAGGCCTCGCCTCCGAGCTGAGAGCTATCCTCCATCAGCCTCAGCAGGCCGTGCACGAGCTCTCCTTCAGCTCGGCACATGAGTCCGCTCCGCCCTGAGCATTGCGGACTCCCATACGTCGGCATCCCACTTTGGATCCGACTTGGACTCGCCACGGTGGGCATCACTCTGTTCGACATCTGGAGCGCTCCGTCCTTCTGTTCGGAAAAGCTGAGCGCTGCACTCCTCGGAAACACGCCGACTCCCATACGCCGGCACCAGAGGATCAAACACTTCGGCACAACTGGGTCCGGCTTTGATACCATGTTATTTTCCGGGTTTAAACACATTGGGCTTGGGCTCCACTTTGGTAAGATATTGTCCGCTCTGGGGCCGCACCGGCACCCGCACGGTTTTAAACACGGGGCTTTCCCCCAAAAGGCCTCTTACTAATGGAATTCCCAAAGCCACTATTTAAACCCACCCGGATCCCTCCATGTGTCCGATGTGGGACTATTTCGAAATCCCAACAAATCATTCATAGTCTCTCACCTTTGTTTTTACTTTTTTTGGTCACAATCATTTCATACACCCCTATAGATAAGGGTGTATATAGTCTTGCTCTAGGCTAGTGTTGAGAGATAAATGTCACATCATGCCAGTGGTGGGTGTCACCTCTAAAGTCATGCATCCATATATGTGATTTGGCCTCCAGGCAACATATGGCAAAGTTAGGTACACTGTCCCTAGATGACTTGTTTGATTGATTGATGTATTCGCGCATTCCCAGGCTACTGTGTTATAATCCGTAGCATAAGTTGGATGTATGCATATATTTGAAAATTGATAAGTGATATGTGGCCTTGTGTCTAACATTAGATACAAAAGTATTTGCTCAATTGATCTCTTATACGCGCAAATCTAATTTCAAAAAAATAATGCGTATGTCATACTTTTATACAATGTAAATGAGGATTTAGGAATACCATAATGCATGTTGCACAAACATGATTTTATTGCATGAATGATATTTTGACATGCGGTTATATACATTTCAAGAGAACACATGAGTAATTGCTTGAGTGATTTCTAGTAAGTTTAAATTTGATTTGAGAAAACATATGTTACAAGACTTATTTTTATACAATGATGAGTGTTTTGATGTGATAAGGTATTTGGCATATTTTTATTTCTTATTACAAATTGATAATTCTAATCAATATTGTCTCTTAAGTGATAGGTTTCTTCTATATGTGAAACTTATCTAATCTGTTGATGAGAGATCTTGTACTCATAGCTTACCCTATGGGTTTTTAAACCATTTCAGCTATTGCATAGCTTGCACCTCGATGCGTAGCAAGAGAATTAGAAGGTGATACTTGATGGAAAGTTTTTATTTTCAGTTCACTAGTTGATGCCTTTTGTATTAAGAACCCCGTATCATCTTATATGTTAACTAAATTCTTGGTGTAGTTCCTCTGCTTTGAAACTTCCTATTATAGCAAGCTAAGTTTATCATATAATTTGCAATATACATGAAATGACTACTGATGCTTGGCACCTGTGCAGGCTTAATCTTGTATGTGTGTTGTCGTTGTCACGCACCCTCGCCCCCTTAATTTTTACATAAGTCTTATACTGCGGGTTTGAGGACGTGGGGCGTTACAGAAAGGTGGTATCAAAGCCTAATTTTAGACCATAAAGACTTAGGAAACAAAAGGATAGGAAAACATATCTTTTAAATCTTCAATGTTAATGAAAGGTGACAAAGTCATAGGACGAGACTTCGAAGGATATTCCTATGATAGCAAACGGTGAACATACACCATGCATGCTATCAACTTTTATGTAAGTTATGGGACTTCTATAAAATCCAAACATGAGGAATCTATGAAATGCTTCGCCCTTGAGCCAAGTCACAAGAGATCGATTAGAATAGTATGTGTACATAAGATTGAGTTGATTTTCTCTTATTTGGAGGTGCTAATAGATGGTATCATGATTTTTCTTATAAATTCCTTTATTATGTCAACCGGCACAAATGTAGGTTCAAGGATGTTGTGGATAAGTATGTCTTGGGAGCAAATGATGAAGAGAATGAGGAAGAGCACATGGATGAGGAGGAGCCCGTAAAAGAGGAGAAGTAGCCCATGGATGAAGAGGAGCCTTCACGCTTAGAGGAGTTATTTGAGGGCATGGCATGGGCAGACGAGGAAGATGTCCTTAACTATAAACCCCTTGATGTTATTGATTTTGAGGACCCAAACCATTTGGATTCTATTGGTGTGCTAATGAATTCAGTAAAGGGAGAATCAGATGGGCCGACCTTGGATCATGAGGTGGCCCCTCTGATTGATTTCTCAGACGATGCGACCGTTGGTATGGAGATTTCTAGCTCTATCGTTGAGGTTCTAAACATATCTGATACTATTAATGTGATCGAAGCCAAAAGCGTTTCGATTATGGTGAAGGCATCATCGACAAGACAGGCATGGGTCCTTTGTATGAGATAATTATAGTACATGATTTTGACTCGGATGAGTCTATGGCCTCCAATGGCGATATAGATGTTTAGACCCCGGATGGCAACGGGTGCAGGAAAGGCACTGTGGACCTTTTAAGGACTTTTGTAGAGCTTTTAATACATGAAATTATTGAACAGTCATCTATAGTATATTTTTGATGTTTTGTCAAAAAATCTTTGCATGTAGAAAGAAGGTTAACAAAACGGTTCAATTAATGAAAACGAATATAAATATTTTTTGTATCGATAACAGAAATGTCTTGATAGATGAAGCTGATCTGACTATATAGTAATAAAATATTTTAGAAGATGGAATCTGAGATGATACATGTACACATCTTTATCGGAGATGAACATTATGGACATAAATATGATCAATTTTTTCTTTTTCCATATAGAATGGCTAGTGGTAATAGTGAAATTCCTCTGAACCCAGAGATTGATCTAAACCAAACTATAAATCAAACGATGAGATCTTGTGTTGGTCTGGGATCTAATTCGGGACAAAAACCAAATGGAGATGAATGTAGTTGTCCAACTGTGATAAGTCATAACCAATGTTATTCAGCGGCAACAAAATCAAATCAATCAGATCCAAACCCACCCAAGAAAATGATCAACCTATGTTAAGAAGTGGCATTGCTGAGTTTACGAGCTTTTATATGTTGAAGGGGCATGCCTATGGTGGCAGCTTCAAAAGAGGACTTTAGAAGATAAACTTTACGAGATGTCATAGGAAAATTTCAAGATCTTTTTTAAAGAAATACTATCCATGAACAAAAAGAAAAAGAGTTTCAAAAGTTGGGACAAGGCAAGATGAGTGTTGCTAAATACAAAAAATTTCAAAAGTTTGCTCCGCACCATGTTACCAATGAGGAGCAAGATTTGAAGAGGGCTCCGACCTAAACTTTAGAATGGACGTCAGCTCATTTGAGCTTCCCACATATGCAGTTGTGTTAAGAAATGCTCTAATAATTGAGAAGAATGAAATCAATACGAAGCCAAAGAAGGAAATTGGAGTGGTTCATTCAAAGCAAAAAATTTTGATTTATAAGGACATGGTGGATATAAATGGTACTGGAAGAGCTAAAAACCTCATGTAGTGCGTAAGGAGAAATCCTATCGAGTTCAAAAGAATTTAGAAGATGATAAGATGTAAAATATGTGACAAAGCAGATCAAGATCATGATAACCAATCGGGGTATTAAATTTTGTAACTAGTACATTTTCACTTTTGAATGCCATCGAGTTCTATCGAGTTCGAAATTCTTACCGAATCTTATCGAGCAAAATTCTTCCTCTTTATGTTTACGAACAATCTGTGAGAAGTATGTCTCATAAAGATATTTTTGAAATTCTCCCATCAACTCTCGTAAACTTTATCCCCAAAAATTCTCTATTGAAGATGCCACCAACCATAGACATACCCTTTACCTTATAAACCGAGTATCCCACATTCTCATCTTCTGGGCATTTCATATATGTGAATGATTTTTCCCCTCAAAAATATAGTGCTCTGCCATGCCTCTTAAACTCAGCCTCAAAATCAAGTGGAGTCACCCTCTTAAACTCAGTCATGCCACTCCTCGACTTCAGCTGATCATTTTCTTAGATAGATTGTATCTGATCAATTTGATCTTGCTGCCTCTGAATAACATTGGTTATGCCTTACAAAAGTTGTACAACTACATTCATCTCCATTTAGTTTTTGTCCTGAACTAGGTCCTAAACCAATACGAGATCCTACCGTTTGATTTATGGTTTGGTTTAGATCAATCTATTGGTTCGAAAGAATTTCATTATTACCACCGACTATTATATGTAGGAAAAAGAAAAGAAATTAATCATGCTTATGTCCATAATATTCAATCTCTAACAAAGACGTATACATGCATTATCCCATATTCCATATCTTAAAATATTTTACCATTATAATCAGATCAACTTCATCTATCAAGACATTTCTTCCATCGATACAATACGTATACATGTTTATTAATTAAAACGTTTGGTTAACCTTCTTTCTACATACAGAGATTTCTTGGCAAATTATTAAAAAATTTATTATAGATGGTGGTTCAATAATTCCATTTGAAAAAGATCTGCAAACGTCCTTAAAAGATCCACACTGCCTTCCATGTACCTGTTGTCACCCAGGGTCTAAACATCTATACAGCCATTGGAGACCACAGACTGATCCGAGTAAGAAACATGTTCTATAATTATCTCCTACAAAGGACCCACGCCTGGCGATGCTGGCTCCATCATAATCGAAGCGCTCTCCACTTCAATCACATTAATAGTATTAGATATGTTTTGAATCTCGACGACAAAACTAGAAATCTCCATACCAACGATCACATCGTTTGATAAATCAATCAGAGGGGGTCACCCCATGACCCAATGTTGGTCTATCTGATTCTCCCTCTACTGAATTCATCGGCACACCGTAGAACACAGATGAGTTGGGTCCTCAAAATTAATAACATCAAGGGGTTGATGGTTGAGGTCATCATCCTCGTCTACCCACAACATGCCTCAGATAACTCCTCTAAGCATGAAGGCTCCTCCATGGGCTCCTCCTCATCCATAGGCTACTTCTCTTCCATAGACTCCTCATCCATGGGCTTCTCCAACTCTTCCATGGGCTCCTCCTTCTCAAGCTCTTCTTCGTCATTTGCTCCCAAAGCATATGCATCCGTAACATCCTCAAACCATACCCTTGTGCAGATCGACATAATAAAAGAATCTACAAGAAAAATCATGATACCATCCATTAGCTCCAAAGGAGAATCACCTTAAGCATATGTACACATACTCTTCTAATCAATCTCTTTTGACTTTGCTCAAGGGCCAAGCATTTCGTGGATTCCTCATGTTTGTGTACGCACCCATGGTTTTATATAGTTTTATATAAGTCCCATAACTTAAATAAAACTTGATAACATGCATGGCATATGGGCACTATGTCGCTATCATAAGAATATCATTCAATGTCTTGTAATATGACATTGTCACATTATATTAACCTCGAACATTTAAAAGATATGTTCTTCTCTTCCTTTTTTCTTAAGTCCTTATGGTCTAAACATAGGCTCTGATACCACCTTTCTGAAACGCTCTTAACCCCGCAGTGAAAGACTTAAAGAGCTTAATCAATCAGGATGCGTAACAGCAACAACACACATACGAGAATAAACCCACACACGTGCCAAGCCTAGTGGTCCTTGCTTAATGTTTAGCAAAAACACATAAGCTCCAAATTGCTTCTTTAAAAAAGTTCAAGGCAAAATTAATACAACATAGATATCTAGCCAAAATATCATACAATAAGGAATTCTTAAACCAAAGGGTTTTTCTCATATTAGTCCCTTAAATTATGTGTATTTTGATATTAGTCCCTTAAATCTTTTTAATTTGAATTTAGTCCCTTAAAGGGACTATTATGGTTAAAATTTAAACATTTAAGGGACTATTTAGATGATCAAAAGGGACTATTTAGGTTAACGTTAAACATTTAAGGGACTAAATTCAAATTACAAAGATTTAAGGGACTAATATCAAAATACACATAATTTAAGGGACTAATATGATAAAAACCCTAAACCAAAACATCTCACTAGTAACTTAGTGTACTAGTCACAAAATTTAAGACTCCGCTCGGTCATCAACTTCAACTGCTCCCATTATCGCGAGACTACAGGCTAAGTGACATCTAAAATGGTTTTAAATAAAACCCACGAGGTGAGCTACACGATGCAATAAGCACAAGATTTCTCACTAGTATATCAGTCAATTTTTCAAAATTAATGAAAAATACGATTTAATGGCAATACTTCTTGAAGAATATACATTGTATAGTAAATAAATAGAATATGCAAAACCATTTAGCAATACTTTAGTATTTCGTAAAAAGCATGAGTTTGTATGTCACTTTTTGATTTACAAATCCTCTCAAATATCTAGCTTAGGCTACAGACTATGGCCTAGTAGCATGGGAATCTATGCAAGCGCATCAATTAGATGGATAGTATACCTAACCTTGACATGGGTTGCCCAAAGGCTAAATCACATATATGGATGCAAGACTCTAAAGGTGGCCCCCATTACTAACATGATGTGGCACTTAACTTTTAACATTTGTCCGATGGCCAATATATACATGTACACTCAATACCATATATAGGCTCACATATTAGACAATTCATTTCGTAGCAAATTTTTTAAGGGTTCAAAGTGACAAATCATTTCTCATCATTTTTTAAAAAAACATGCAGACAAATATGAGTGTATCAATTGCTTCTCATTTTTCATGTTAGATACAATCTCAATCATTTAATGAGCATAAATTGGCAATACATATATGAGCAGATGAAATGTTTACTTTCACAAGAATTTACATTATTATCATATTGGAAATAGCATGCTTATGATAATCAAATATTTCTTCGAAATATTCATTTTGAGTAGTTCTTGGAATAAACTATTTCAAACTAGACTAATATTTTCATGCACAATATGAAATAGCTACAACCATTCAAGTTAGAAAATAATTTCTGATTCATCATTTTGCATACCTTAATTAAGTTAAATTATATACAGAATAACTTTCACAAACTTTTTTTCTATGTAGAATAATCAATACAACCTTATATTTCAATTATAAACTTTTATATAAAAATTATTCCAATGAGAAAACTTATACTTACCCTGGATCCAAGTGAATTTATTCATTCACGACCTTATTTGATTCACGCAAATACCTAAACATTTTTATTCAGATTTGTGAATGATAGTGTTACATAATTTCAACAATTCATACATGATGATACCAATTAATCCCTTATATTAGCCTCAAGTTCCTATTATTATTATCGTTATTTTCATAAGTTTTATGAATTTTATAACATTTTTAATCATGAAAAGGGGTCCTTTTTTGCAATTTAGGTAAACGTTAGGGTCTTTTGCAAAATTACAGATTTCAGAAGATAACATTTAATTACAATTATTAACTTGGTTGCTATACTGCAATTTAATTTTGCAAAGGAACTATTTTTGGGGATTTAGTGAGATTTTGGACCAAAAAGTAGTTAAATGGAACTCCAAGGGCTATAAAATATAATTTTCTTTTTTTCTTTCCTTCTTCTCACTACTCACACGAACCCAAAAATATTTGGATTCTTTTGGGTTCAAGGACAGCCTCCTGATTGCCACCCAGGCTCGATCGTCGGGCCGAATTGGCCAATGACTGGCAGCGAGGCAACCGACAACAGACCCCCAACCTTTTTCTTTTTTTAATATAGTGTTCTTTTTCTCCTTTTTGTGAGAATTTTCTAAAAATCATGGTTTACAGCTAAATTCCCGTCTAATTTCATATAAGAACAAGGACTATCAAGATCAAGTTTTGAGTGATATCTTGATTAATGGAGATGTCGTGTTCCGCTACTCAAGTTCTTCTTTCACCCTTTTTTCCCTTTTATGCTTTGTATCTATGTTTCCCCCTTTTTTGTTGAAGAGTAGGGAGTGAGGAAGTCTTGTAGGAGATGGAGAAGAGAGAAGGACTTCTTTGATTGATTTCATCAAGAAGTATGGGTAGACATAGAGAGGAGAGGAGAAGTTGGACAAGTGTCAAAAATTTTGAACACTTGTCAAAAGAGATTCACTCTTGTGCCAACTATCCTCTCTCCTCCCATGCTGCTATCTCCATTGTTTCATATATTTTTTGTTATGTTTTGTTTCATTATTTTTTGTTATTGTTGGTGTTGTTGTTACTTGGACTCTAAATCATCTAATTTGAAAATGTATCAAAGTCTCATTTGATGAAATGTACAAGACCTCACAATTTATTTGAGAAACAGTGAGCTGCTCAAAAATACCTAGAAATAGATAAAATTGATGCAATTACTACAATAGTAGAAAGGAAACTAAGCTATTAAAATTTAAGTAAGCCAGTTGTGCTAGAGTGGAGCAGCTTGATACAGATGGTGACAACAACAACAATCCTTTCGACGGAACTTCTGATATCATATGAGATGGAATAAAGCGAAAAAAAAATGAAGTGGAAATAATCTAATATCCCTTCTCGCACGGGTCTATGGAGTTGCTATAATTGGATAACATTTCTATGAGTATTTTGATGGTGTTAGTTTAACAGAAACCATAGAGGATCAAAACAAACCCATCCAATACAAAACTTCGAGCAATTGTGGCAACCCCCATAGAGTCCTACAAACACATCCACTACAGATTCAACAAAGTGCCCAACAGGGTCACATACGAAAAATCGAAGAAGTATAAATATAACATATGGATATCTGTTTAAATTAATTGGCAGTAAAACCAAGGTCCAACAAAGTGCCCAACAAATGTAAAGCAAATTAAAGAAAATGACTGAAAAAGCAATCAAACCTACCCTTCTACTGTAAACAGAAGAAAAGATTTTTTTTAAAAAATTGAAATGAAAAATGAAAGGCAAACCTGCTAAAAATCATAAAAACCCATAACTGGCTATTCTACCAAAAATTACCTTCAAATATTCCTGATTATTAAGCCCACTAACATGACAAAGATCGGAAGACACACTAAGCAATTGTTACATCCTCATCTACCAAAATCAAAACTTTACCAAAGATTCAAGAACAAAACGATTGATAAATTGCCAAAATGGAAGTAAAAGAAGCTAAAATAAGATAGTTTCTCACATTGACGATGGCAGTAATGTCCCTCAACGGCGTCCTTGGGTACCACTCCGGCAGCGTGCTCTTCCTCCTCCGCCATGGCGATGGCGCCACATAGCCCGGCGGCGGCACGTTCTCCTTGTTATCCGTCAATCTAACCAGCCTCCGCGTTCTGGCCGCCGCCGCCGCCGCCGCCGGTGACGCAACTCGCCGGATCCAAAACCCAGAGTTCACCTCGCTTCCGCGCACCGACAGATCTGTCGCATCCGGCATCTTCAACCTCAAAAAGAATTCGAAAATGAAGTAATCAGCAAGTTTCAAGAAACGAGATGGGGATTTGATTTCCGAATAAAAATGGAGAAATAAGAACAAAGTTAAATAATGCCGCTTACTGTGATTTAACACTGCTAGTGGTAGTTTCTTCGTCTCAGAGATTGAGATCTAGCGGCGACCGCATTGAAAAGGGACGATCTCTATCGAGTCGGTGAAGAAATGTGACATTTTGGAAATTTAAAAAGAGAGAAAAAGAGGGGTTTGGGGGCGGTGACCGGATCCCGAAGTGGAGTTTTAGGTTCGATTGAGGATTGCGATCTGGTTACCGTCCGTTTATTTTTCAAATGTTCAAAATTTAGGGAAATGGCGGACTAGGCGAATTGACGAGAGTGCCCATGAGGCGGCCAAGGTTTTGAAAGTGTGCCTCAGGTTCAACGTATGCTCAGGTTTAGCTGCAGCTGATTGTATGCTGTTTTATAGGGTGGGTCGCCCCCCCCCCCAGCGGTGAGAGATATTTCGTCCGAGCCCTCAAGGAGGAGTGCAAGACCTTGACCCAAAAAAGCCCAAGAGACCCCATGGAAGGCCAGTCGCTTACCCGGTCAAAGAGACAGCTCATTTGCCCATTAAGCTCCTGAGTATCAAGTAATCAGTTAATAAGGGGCCGGTTAGTAATAGTGAATTAAATGGCCGGCCGTTATACCTTTTTTTAGGGACAATCATGTCTCTATAAAGGCACGACCGTTATTCACTAACGATACCAAGGGGGGGACCCTTACTTATAAATAGTGGGAACGGCGATAAGACAGGGGAGGAAGCTTCAGAGATACTAACCACTAAGGTACTCTGATACTCAAATCTACTATCTCCACTTCATATTTCTTCCTACATAACTCGGTGTGATGGTGATCGGACGACCTCCCAATATGTCGAACCTAGCTGTCCTGGTCTCCCTTTGAGTCGTTTACTGACTTAAGCATCCGAGGGGATTTGGGTTGGAACCCAGATACGACCCCCTCACGATTTCTTTATGCTGCAGACCTATGGAGATCGCTCGGAGTTAGGGCGGGCTTCAGCTCAACAGCTTGGACTTAGCTCGCTCAGACTCGAGTTCAGCTTTCCTCGGGTCCCACTTCCCTGCTGACGAAGTGTCACGTCATCAGAGGCATCCTTGTCAGCACCTCCTTACTATGTGACGGATTTACATGTCAACAGTTAGTGCCATCAGTGGGAAAAGAGTCAACGTCACAATCCTCCACTATGTCCACTCAGCCCACCAATCACGGGCCCCCGGGCCGCTCACTGATAAAGAGACAAATGTTATCATAATCCATGAAGACCCCAGTTCCTCTTCCTAGGGATCCGAGCCACAATTGGTCAAATTGGATCAATTTCAAGCATTCTCTCAGGGGGTCAATGCCAATATTCACTTCCGCCATAGAACGACTGACGAACCAACCCAAACCAATTACCTCTTGCAACTGGGATCTACTCATCATTGACATCAATGTGTCGTGAATAATTCCTGAAATGATAAAAACAATATTAAAAACTTAAGAATGAATCCATTTATCAATCTATTCATCACCCCCACCCCGTCTGTTCATTTCAACAAACATGTAATGAGCAATAACAATATTAGCATTTCAACAAACATGTACTATGAGATTCTGATCCTAAGAATTCCAGGATAAAATCCCGCACTCAATTTCAACAACCATTTCAAGTCAATAAGACTGTATTTTTGTGTCAACGAATAAGCTTACAGATCAGTGACATATAAAATAAGACTGTACTTTTTGTTGTAAAAGCTTATGGATCAGTGACAATATTAACGAATCAGTGACATATAAAATAAGACAGTAATTTGGAAAAATAAGTGCAAACATATGAAACAGAACTAATCAAGCACATAGTTAGGATCTTACTTCAGTACATCATCAACCCTACATAAAACCCAAAAATGGATCAAAAAATTCAAAATTTTCTTCTTTGTGGAATTTCTACAAACACTTAGCAGGAATGTGCTTCCATCTCAAAAATATAAACCCAAAATTTTCTTCTTTGTGGAATTTTCTCAAAAATTGGGGGACCATATTCAATGATTCCTTCTAATAAGAGTGACACGGACCCTAATCCCAATTAGGGCAAAATAACAGCACGAAAGCAACAACCCAAAAGGGGAAAACTGCTACAAAAACAAAATGAAACTAATAAAAAAGAATACCTTTTTGAGAGCAAGAGCAAGATGCTTGCTGTCAAGCTTCGGCATGTCCTGAGCATCGCGCGAGTGCACCGGAACGCCTTATTGATCTTCGACACGGGGAGCTCCAACTTGTGGGTGCCCTCGTCCAAGTGCTGCTTACTCGTCCAAAAGCAAAATCCAAAAGCAAAATCAAAAGCTCAACACCCAAAAGCAAAATCCCGAAATAAAACCTACTCATCTCCCAAAATCTATGGGTCTGCTTCATTCAAGAGAAAGATGAGGGTTTAGAAATTTTGAAGGTGGTGGGCTCAACGTGAGAGGAAGGCAGACTACGCTTGGGAGATTGGGAGCATTTTTTTCCTCTTCTCTTTGAGGATGCAGAAGAGAGTAGACGCACGACATTTTTTTCCTCTTCTCTTTGAGGATGTAGAAGAGAGTAGACGCACGCTCTTTGAGAATGGAGTTATGATTTCAGTTTTCCCAAACAAATTTCAAGTAAGCAGGTTTTCAAATACAAATTTAATTTTTCCAACCAAAGGTTCCCCCCAAATTTTTCCAATCAATTTCTCATCTCCCAATTTCTCAGATTCAAATTCTCATATATAAAATGTATAACCAACAAAATGTATTACTTATTACCAAAATTCTCTTATCCCTTATCCAAATTCTCTTATCCATTTTCTCTTAACCAATTTATCTTATACAACAACTCTTATCCAATAACCCATGATAACATCCCTATTTTATAATATAGATATATACATATACATACATATATATACATATACATATATATATACTAGTCATAACCCGTGCCCGCGGGCACGATTCAGTTAAGATTTTCCCCCGTGAAATTATTCTTCCCTAAAAAATTATTTCCACAGCCAAAATTTAAAATAACAACAAATTAGCGTAAAAATATTTAGCAGAACGTGCACCTTCGGCATGGGTGCCTTCAGCACATAACAACAAATACAGCGCGGACGCCTTTGGCGTGGAATAACAAATTCGATGCAAGCGCCTTTGGTGCGAAACAACGAATTCGGCGTGGTGCCTTCGGTGCGGAACAACGCGTGAGCGCCTTCGGTGCTGAACAACAAATTTTGATCGGGCGCCTTCCACGTGAAACAACAAATTCGACTTTTGTACGCGTCGAATACGCCAGCTCTGAATTTGTTGTTCAGCACCGAAGGCACTCGCGTGTTGTTCCGCACCGAAGGCGCCCGCGCCGAATTTGTTGTTTCGCGTCGAAGGTGCCTGCACCGAATTTGTTATTCCACGCCGAAGGCACCCGCGCTGTATTTGTTGTTATGTGCTGAAAGCACCCATGCCGAAGATGCCCGTTTCGCTAAATATTTTTACGCTAATTTGTTGTTCTTTTAAATTTTGGCTGTGGAAATAATTTTTTGGGGAAGAATAATTTCACTGGGGAAAATCTTAACTGAACCGTGCCCGCGGTCATGGGTTATGACTAGTATGTGTGTGTGTGTGTGTGTGTGTGGAAAAGATACATGGAGTTTAAAAAATGATATAACAACTACTCCACATACATCAAAATGACAAAACAAAGTATCACCATCCATATAAAAGTATAACCAACCATAAATGAAAATATCTATAGATACATCAAACATCTAGAATTCGACGCGGAACAACAAATTCGACGCGGACGCATTCGGCGCAAAACAAATTAGCTTAAAAATTTAGTGGAACAACAAATTCGGTGCAGAACAATGCGCGAGCGCATTCGGCATTGAACAAAAAATTCGACACGGGTGCCTTTGGCGCAGAACAACAAATTAGCGTAAAAAAATTGCGCAAGCACCGTTTGTTGGCGTGGAAAAACACGCGAGCATATTTGGTGCGAAACAACAAATTCGATGCAGGAGCATTTGGCACAGAATAACAAATTAGCGTAAAAAAATTGCGCGGGCGCCTTTGGCGCGGAATAACAAATTAGCGTAAAAAATTTAGTGGAACAACAAATTCGGCACGGAACAATGCGTGAGTGCATTCGGCACGGAACAACAAATTCGGTACGGCACCTTTGGCGCAGAACAACAAATTAGCGTAAAAACTTCTCTGTGTAGATATATTGAAGGTAAACAGTGATGAGTGATGAATGGTGACAAAAATAAGCTTGGATATCTAATGCTGAAGACTTGGATTGTGCTGAATAGCTGAGGGAACACCCAAGAAAGTTACAAATATTGATGCTAACATATACAATTGGAGCATTTGTTTTCATTAATTGGTGTTAAAAAGGCAGGGCTGAGACTAATGTGCGTATGCATTTGTTAATGTCCTCATGTTTGTAAATGCCATTAAGATACAAATGATAGCATCAGACTTTTGGGCTACTTGTTATGGTAATTTATGGACCTTACTATGGTTTTAAAAAATGAAGTATTTATTCTTTCGTGTATCTCTAATGGTATTATATACATGCATTTAGTAATCATTTTGTGACAGAGAATACTTAACCTGAAATGCATATCTTTCCGGACAGTTGATAGTTGGATAAAATGTTTTTTAATTGGATAAACAATGTTACTGGAGTTTGTTCATGTCTCGACGTATCACTTGTGTCCTGAAAGATGAATGTTTGTTTATTTACATCACATTTCGTCATGCTCCAGTTGATTTAATGGGAAAAAAGACTTTCAATTCATACAATATTGAGTTTAGGTTCCAGGACTCCCCCAATTCCTTCTCCCTCCTTCCTGGAAAAAAGAGAACAATGCATCAACTGAGTGCCGCATTGCCACTACACCTACATCATAATATCATTGATATACAGAATTATGGAACATAGCAAGTTTGTCCATCGTCAGCGATAGCAGGAGAAAATTTCAGCTGAATCATATTGAAATTAATATATCACATGTCCTGTTAGATCCTTAACCTTCATTATAATTCTAAAGCTTTGATATAACCAACAACCATATCCTTATCCATGCTATTATGTCATGGCTGCAATCTCTATAACCTTGCTTTGGTGTATTAATGTGATAGGGAAAGCCAACAACATTACAAATTCAAAAAGAAAGAAATCTATTTCCATTACAAATTCCAAAAAAAAACATATATCAATCCTTTAGCCATACCCTTTTTACACCAATTAATACAAACAAATTAGCAAGTGTTGCCCAGCTTGTTTCGGCTCATATTCTGTTGTCTTACACGACTATAAGAGCGATTCGTAAGAAAGGGATACCAAAAATTTCGTGCCAATAACGATCTAAATCTTTTTTGCATAGTTCCAACAATAGAATACACCTAAAGATCTCCAACATCTGCAGAGAGATTGGAAATTTGGAAGGCATGGCAGGTGCTGAAGCTTGGTGCGCCAGTTGTGTCCAACTCTTGGAGTAAGGTGTGGTTGGCAAACCAACTCTCTCACTCTTTTGGCAAACAAATAACTTTCATGAGCTGATGTTGTCAATGCAGAGTTCTTCGAGAGCTGACAATATGCCCTCTTCCTTTGACTATGGATCAACAACCTGCACCGAAGTTTATATCAGTACAATGCAGCAAACTATGCAAAGATGCTTCTTTGCAACAAAAAAAATTCAAAATACAAAAAAATTTCACCTGACATGTTTATATTTCCCATTACATGTTTATATTTCCCAGTTTGTGAAGCTACATATATTTCCAAAAATACATCCAACAAAAAATACAGTCGGTAAATAAACAAACAAAACAATCAGTGCTCCATGCCAAAAAATTACCATTCAGAGCTCATAGCTAGATCATGTAATGAATAAAGATCTATATGAGTTCGTAATAGATTCCCCCATTTACACAAAAAACACATATGTCTCAACAATTCTACTGAAAATTACACATGCTAAAAAATTAAAATTCACATCTCATTATAGATTCCCCTATTTACACATAAACAACACATTGGTCTCAACAATTCTATTGAAAGATCTAAAATTTCTGGATATTTCAACTAATATCACCAAAATTTTAAGTAAATTCAGGATGATATCGAGATCTAAAGGAGCAAATAAAGAGAAAGAATCGTAGATTATACCATGACGATGTTATCTCTGGTAGAGAGCACCAAAATGTTACCACCAAAATGTCTCAACAATTCGTATTGCAACTTGCTATGGTTTGAGTCCCTCAGGTCTCCTAACTTGTATGCAAGTGACTTCATGCTTGTATCAGGAGTGCAACACCATAAAGAGAATATTTTTCTTCAACAAACATGCATTACTTATGACCTAAAGCAATCCTTACTCTAATCAACTAAAAAATATTTAATAAATGTAAAATGAGTATAATCATCAAACAAATCAATTGTTGGAAACCACACCCAGAATAGGATGCAAACAAAAACCTAAAGGAAAAAATTGAATTGACGAAGGAGGCTGACTCTTTCCAAAGTGTTGTGAATGTTGGAGCTCTCTTAACATTCAATTCGACAATTGGAAGAGTGGCACAGCTAGAAATCAAGCTTTCAGTTAAGGATGTAAATGCAAATCTGAACATTCTTGCAGGAACAATGCTGAAAACTAAATAATGTGTCTGTGGATCATGCAATTTTTGTGCTAAGAATGTGTATGTATGGAGAGTGTGGAGAATGTGTATGTATGCCAGTCTATATGGAGAATGTTTCTGTGGATCATGCAATTTTCATGTGAAGAATTATTTGAGATATATATGTTAGGGTGAAGTATACGATGAACTCTGTAGTAATATGCTGACCTCAGATTGATAGAGTTTATCATGTGGTCATCTGATACGGTTCGATCACTCCATCTGTTGCTGATTCATATACTCTCCTTACTTTATATTTTATAGTTATTCCCATTTTCCCCCTGGCTGACAAGCAAAGCATCTATAATATGGCCTGGCACATCTCAGATTCAACATCATGAGAGAATGAAGTTATCAAGATTATCACAATCTGTAAAACTACTCAAACCATGAAACTTTTTTGCTTTAATTCACCATGAAGTAAAACAATAGTAGTTAGTGATAAATAACTAAGCTTAGAGATGTATCCGATGAAAATGTTTAGTGGAAACGAAAATAGATGCTAGAAAAATCTGGTTTAAGAATGATGTTCATTAAATTTTATTTCTGAACAACAGAAATGAATCACAATCAAAAAATCATTCTTAGAAACACCCTGTCATTAAACAGTTGTTCTTCTTATATTTGCTTTGCTCTCTGTCTATTCTGTAACATAGATATTCTTGTATTTGGGGCCCTTGTCTTCAATAATCCAAGCATCCGGGGATATTGCTTGCTTCCATGTAATAAATCACTAAGGAGAAAAATGAAAACATCAAGAAAATGAAATCAGGAAAATGAAACATAAAGTTCTCATCAAATCTATATAATCTTATGCAAATTTCAAATTTATTTGAAGTTCTGATTTCATTGCATGGCTTTTTTGTGGGGGAGGGGGTTCTAACTTTTGAGAGTGATTGAGAGAGAAGATGAGATGAATGTATTAGAAACCTAGAGCAGTATGGATACAAAAGTCCAAAAAATCACATAATTAATGCATAAAGCAACCAGATGGTCTTTTACCATAGCAGAGAACTTACCTCTGATCATCATTAGTCCAATTAAGATGCTAACAATAGCAAATTTTCAGTAGAAAATTTCACATTTTAAAGCAAATTTCAGTAGCAAATTTCAGTAGCAATTTTTAACCAAATTTCACATTTCAGTAGCAATTTCAGTAGAAATTTCATGTAGCAATGTTGAGCATTCCTCTTGCATTCATGTTGAGCAACTAAAATCATGTAACTAAAATCCTATTCAATAGTGATTTCAGTAGCAATTTCACATTTCAGTAGCAATTTGCTAGGTTGTGTTTCAATTTGATTATCAAATGAAATCCTCAGATATGGAGCATTAGCCTTAGATATGATTTGATAATCCTCAGATTTGATTTGATTTGATAATCCTGAGCAATTTGATTAACTGAGGATTTCATTATATTCAAATGAAATCCTCAGATTTGATTTGATAATGTCCAAATTGAATACTTTTTGATATTATAATGTTCAATTAACTGAGGATTATCAAATGAAATCCTCAGATATTATAATGTTCAAATTGAATACAATTTGATCATGCTCCACATAATAATGCAAATGCAAATGCAAATGCAAATCCTCGGATATTAGAATGCTTCAAATTTCAGTAGTAAATTTTCAGTTTTGCATATGCTAATATCAAAAATTCTAATGCCATCAAACTCACAGAAATTTGATATCAGAATGGCATATCAAGTTGTTTTTGCATATAGTTAGAAATTTTTTGCTCAGAATGCTGATATCAGAATTCTAATATTAGATATCAAAATTCTAATATTAGCACATGCAAAAATAGTTTGAGTTCTAACTATATCAATGACATTAAACTCAAATTTCTGATATCAGTACATATGCCATCTAATTCTAATGCTGATATCAGAATTCTGATATTAAAATTCTGACATCAAAAATTAGATATGCCATTATGATATTAGATATGCCATTTTAATTCTAATGTTGATATCAAAACATTAGATATGTCATCAAACTGTGAGCAAAAAAATTAATGTTCAAGCATTAGAATTCTAGTATCACAAATTTGAGTTCTAACTATATCAATGCAATTCTAACTCACATCAAAAATGCTCAAAAATTTTAATGCACGTTCAATTTGTAATTGTAACGGCCGGTACTCACTATTCGTAATACGGCTGTGCGTATAGCAATTTCGGATACCTGATTGGTTTGTTGCTTTGGGTGTGAGTCGTGTCATTGAGTCGATAGGGCCGTAGCACCTTGGTTGCATCTTTAGCAAGTCGACCCCCGAGGTGTGCCCAACTTGGAATTACTGTCGCCTTTGGACCCCATATCCTTTGTACGCTTTACGTGCACGTAGTCTTGTTCGTGCACGTATTTATTTTAGACTTTGTCTGTATCCGAACCCTATGGTGTGATATGTCGTTGTGACACTCTTGAGGAGTATTAAATTGTGGATTTATTTTGGAACGTCATTTCACGGGTCGTTCTCCCACGATTTGACCTTGTTTGATGAGACGTCGCGATTTTCACTTTTGTCGTGAGACGTTTTTATTTTTAGTTTCGTTTCTCGTCGTCGAAATTGCGATCCGTCTTCTTAGTTTCGTTTCTCTCGTCAGAGCGGTCACCCCAGTATTTATTTCACAATTTTTGGGTTCCGTTTGACCAACTTTCACTATTTTACCCAACCTATTATATTTTAACCCTAAGTTTCTCCTGGTTTTATCCCCTAATAGTTAGTTTATAATAATATACATCCTAGATTATGTTGACCCAGCCCCTTTGTTGCCATGGCCACATACACACATGTGAGGAGAGAGAGGGAGTAATAATCCTTGTTTTGATACTTGATAATATCAAATTTTTTTAAATGAATAACAAAACCTAACCTGGCCCCTACCCACTAGTTTGTAGCCCTCACCTATTTTTAAAACAACCTAGGGTTGCTCACGTGAGGACCACCTTATAAATAATAGCCTAGGGCGTTAGTTATCCCAGTAAACAACAAATAGCCGCCGCCACCTATACTATTTTTTCACGCAAAACGCCCAGCGCCCGATTTCGCCTTCGAGCTGAACCCGGCCGGCGGCCTACCCTCTTCCCCCAATCGAACCCCGGCCACCTGACCTTCACCGACGTCTCCTCAAGCGATGCAGCGCTGTTCTCAGCCGCCACAGCCGCTGCAAGACGCAGCAACGCCGCCTGGCGACGCACGACAGCGCCGCCGTATCTCCGACCCCCCCTCTTTGCAGAACCTCCCCAACGATCGCTGACCACCGCCAGCCTCCCTCTCTGACCAAGAGCTCGCCGGAGATCGCCTGTGCTCTGCCAAGAGCGTCTCTTGACCTCTGAAAACGCCATTAGCCGCTGTCACGGCACCGACAGCGACCCCCGACCACTGCAGTCGACCCCTGGACCCCATGCGCCGTTGACAGCAACCCTCAGGCTGCCATTGATCTGAAACAACAAGCCATCTCGCTGTTTTGTGTTTTAACGATGTATCGACACGTCGTATCACCTCCCGTCGTTCCCTCTCGCTGTTGGGATCTTCCGACAGCCCTCTACCTCTCCTAGGGGCATTTTTCACGATCATCCCCTATAACGCTCAACATCGTAGATGATCGCTCCGGGATGTAACCCTAAAGAACGGTTGTAGTTTTACCGCAAGTGCACGGTGTAGCAGCGAGCGGGTTATCGAACACAGGGAGGACGAATGATCGTGCTTGTTCCAATCAACCTGGCTATTTAAGAAGAGAGAAAATTTGCCTTTGGCGATCCTGTCACAATCGTCAGACAAAGTACGGAAATATCAAATCAAATAAAGGACGTCTAGGGAATGGGGAATTCCCTCTACTCACCGTATTTCGCAAAAGTGGTTCATCGGTATCAAAATCGCTAGAATAAGATTTTGGATGAACTAGTTGCAACTGAATGTAGAACCAAGCTCACGCTCTCGCGCTGTTGCCGGTCTATAGCTATCCTAGGTTCGGGTCCAATCTCTTGCAAACCCTAGCCTAGGTAAGCTAGCATTAGGATCAACATCATCGTTCAATCGCGCACCGAGCCCAATCTCTTGCAAACTCGGCCCACGACCTAGTTTGGGATAGTTCCTACCCGTCCAATCTCTTGCAAACGGGTATTGGCGCGGAATTGGAACCGGAAACCCTAGTATCGGTCCAATCTCTTGCAAACCGATACTACGGAAATTCGATTCCAACCCAATTCGGATTTCTAGGGTTTCCTATCGAATTGGGATCCAATCTCTTGCAAATCCCAATCGATGTGAATTCGTAGCCATCCGTAGTAAATTGATCCCAATCTAATCCCTAATAGCAATTCTAACACAATTTCTACCAATTCATCACAATCATGAAATAGGGCTTGTAGGGTTCATCCCCACGCCCCAAGACGTGGCGACTACTCACAATTCATAGCAAGATTACAAAAATAATCAATGAAATAAGCAATAGAATTCATCACAATATTGAGATATGCAATAAAAATAGAATTTTTAGAGAAGAGAAAAGCAAATCAATGGAGTTCTTCAATTAATCCAACAAAAATCCAATTTTGTCTCCTCTCCAATCTCAAGAATAAAACTAAAAAGCTAATCTAAAAGCTGCAAAAAATCTAAGAGAAAGGCTCTCCAAACTAGGGTAAAAACAGGGGTTAAATACCCCTCAAAATCGTCCAAAAACTGTGACCAAAATACCCCTGCGCAGCCTGTTTTCCGCAATTTTCGCTACAGGCAGCGCGTCGCACTCGGCCGAGTGACAAAAGTCGCTCGGCCGAGTGAAAACCCTGTAAATTTCCAGTAAGTCTCGATCTTCAGGGGTCTTCACTTCGGGGGCGGCTCGGCCGAGTGAGTTGTCGTCACTCGGCCGATGGCTTCATGGTACTCGGGCGGTCGATATTATCCACTCGGCCGAGTGGGTCTTCTGAAGCTCAAGCAGCCGAAAAACAGTAACATGGCGATTTTTGAAGGGCTTCGTCTGGGCGCCACTCGGGCGGACGGGGTCTCGTCACTCGGCCGATGTGGTCTCCGTCGCTCGGCCGAGTGCACATATGAATCGTGTCTGATCTGGTCGGCCGAGCGGTGTCTCGCTGGTCGGCCGAGTGACTCCTTCACTCGGCCGAGTGGGACACAAAACATGCCCAAACTGCTTGTTTTGGCCTCCTCGTCGCTCCTGCGACGTCCGTTCTTCTTCCGCTCCTCTCCAACAGCAAAATACCCCTCGGGGAGGTCGTCGGTGACCGTCTGGAGTAAGTGCATCTCGAGATCACTCCAAATCACCTGAAATGCGACAAAAACAACAAATCGTGAAAAGCATTGCAATATCGTCGATATATCGTGAAAAACATGATTTGGGCGATCTAAATGGCATGCAAACATGCGGGAAAAAGGTGTAAAATAAGGAGTGATCAAAATCCCCCAAGCTTACCTCTTACTCGTCCTCGAGGAAGATAAGTAAAAGGCGAACCCGGTGGATTCGGAAAACGAAAACGGCAAAGAAAAATGAAAATAAAAATAAAAATGAAGAACGGAGAAAAATGAAAAACGAAATAAAAATAAAGAAAAAAGAAAGAAGCGAAGAGGTAAGCTGCTAGATCATTTCCTCAGGACGTGGGTTCCGCTTACTCGTATAGCATGCACTGAATGAAAAACACATGTCAAAGAGTTTTATTTTGATATCATAGTATAATGGTGCAAATAGAAATAGAAAACCCACGAACAACAATATAAACATGAAAAACGGAATAATCTTATAATTAACATCGTCTGAATCATTTAAAGCGGTATACAAATCACAGATCACCCACTTTTCAATTGAATGCTTCCTATCCGGAGTATAAGAGTATCACACTATAGAATAGAGAGAATAGAAAAGTATGGATTTCATGAAATGAATGCTAGGCTTAGATTTCTGGATGTCGTAAAGCTAAAAATAATCTCACCGAGTATAGAATATTACTTAGCCTAGGTTGTCGTGCAACGTCAAGTAGTCACTCTCTCACACATCAATGGATCCCCTCCCCCAAGCTTATCTATAAGCGTGGTGGCATAAAAAATATTTACATCACCATTCTTATAAAGCTCCAAAAGCAATGAAAATGAACACGAAAAGAGAGAAGAAAGAAAGGAAGTGAGATGGGATCTTTTATTGAGGATTTTTCCTCTTTTCTTTTTTTTTCTTCTTTTTTTTGATGCAAAAGCATATATACACAACGATCCCAACTCAAAGAGAGATAATGATATACAGGAATATTTTCTCTTTTTTCTCTTTTTTTGAATAAGAAATTTGGAGCTAGGAATTAATAGCGGGGGAAATGCCATATAATAGAATCGCTAAGGGGAGATTCACTAGTACATATTTGGGCTTAGGTAACGCCACTTAGATAGCGCTTTTAAAAAACGCTATCTAAGTGAGCTCTTGTATAGCGCTTTTACACTTAAAGAAAATAAAAATAAACCAAAATTCAGGTAAAAATCACTTAGATAGCGCTTTTTGTTAAAGCGCTATCCAAGTAATACCTTACATATTGCTTTTTGTTAGCGCTATGATACTAAACGTTACGTAAGGACTTTTATTAAAAAAAATATATCTATTATAACCCTTAGATAGCGCTTGCGGAATTCCCAAATATTTCCGCTCTTTCGTTTCCCCCCTTTTTACTCTAAACCCTGCCCGCAGTCGCCCCTTCGTCCAAATCCAACAGCAGCGGAGAGCATCGCTGCCGCCGCCCTTCTCCTCTTTCTCCAAATCGTCGCCCCTTCGTCCAAATCAAACAGCAGCGCCAAGAAGGTCCCCGTTTATTCGTCGTCGTCGTCGTCGTCTTGTTCTTCAGCCTCCAGCTTTAGGTCACGATCTCCTCTCTATCTCTCTCTAGATCTGATCGATGATTTACTAGTGTTCTTGTTGATTGCAGGAATGGAGAGCTGAAGGAGGCATCGATCTCGATCGCCGACGAGGAGGCTTCAGCGTGGTCGGCTTCGGCGTCGTGCATCTCTGACGCGTCCTCGTTGTTGACCCAAGCAGCAGGTGATCGCATCTTCTCAACGACTGAAGCAGATGCGATCCATGGGGATCCACTGAGAGTTCTAGCATTAGCTGCTACTTCTGCTTCTCTTCGTGCTTCTATCAGACCAAAGGTAACGTTCTATCTCCTCCATCTCTTCATCGGATCGTCATCCTTCGCTCTCAATCTATTCTCTAATGATTGTGTGTTATATTGGGAGATCGACTAGCAGTGTTTGGGATCACTTTTAGTTTGCTGCTTTTGTTTGCTGGATCTGATTTGTATAGATTTGTAGTATGAGATCATCAAAGCAGTTGGTGGCTGGGTTAGAACCAATTATTCAATCTATTCTCTAAATTTGTAGATTTGTATCTATTCTCTAAATAGCAATGACATTATTCAATCTGTTCAATAGTAGATTTTTCTTATTAAAAATGTCAAACTCCACGATTTTTCTCATCAAAGCAGTTGGTGGCTGGGTTAGAACCAATTATTCAATCTATTCTCTGATTTGTAGATTTGTATCTATTCTCTAAATAGCAATGACATTATTCAATCTGTTCAATAGTAGATTTTTCTTATTAAAAATGTCAAACTCCACGATTTTTTGCATTTTATTGTGATTTTTATGAAATCTTGAGTTTTGCTCTATTTCATTAATTAGTTCATGATTTTTGCCCCTGGGTTAGAACCGGTTTATTTATAGATGGTGGCTGGCAAAGCAGTTGATGTTTCTTAACCTGATTGTAGTCCCCGATATGAAATTTCATGAAAAGCATTCTGACTTTCTTGTTGATTGCTGGATTCTCTGCCTTCATTTTTTTCCAATAACACTGAGAGAAATGTTCCAATAACCATTGTTTTAAGTTCATTTGTTGTTCCTCATTTTCTTTCTAGGGCTCATCGCCTGTTATTGTGAAGAACACCTATAATATATGCATATGTTCGAGAATTAAATGGTTGGAGAGAATTTTTGGGGTAAGCTATTTGATGGGTGGACTGAGGATGATAAGAGACTTGTTGAACATATTAAGATGAATCAGGTTTATTTTCTCAACATATATCGTAGGTTTAAAAGGTAAATGTTAAATGTTGAGATAAACAATGTTGCATTCATGATACTATTACTACCTTTTTTTGTTATGATTGAGTCATGATAGGTGTGGAATTGGATTTCTTGTTTGGATTTGAAATAAACGATGTTGCATTCATGATACTATTACTACACTTTTTTGTTATGATTGAGTCATGATAGGTGTGATATTGGATTTCTTGTATGGTTTTATTTATCGATCTTTCCTATATATCATTGATTTCTTTTGTCATATGCCAATACTTTTATTTGTTCGATCATATTAAGTTAACTTATACATGGTATGTTGATCAGTTGGCCCTGGAATGGAACAATGATAAGAACAATGTACATATGGAGTTTAGTAAACCTGTTAGCTGACTTTTAAGACCTTCATTTTAGGGCCTTGTGGTGTAGAATCTTCTATTATATTTTGAGTAAACCTAAGACTTGGTTGCTTGTCAGTCATATGCCATTGTCTTGTGCCGTAATGATGAGGTTGGAGCGACCATGGCGAAGGTAAATGGACTTTTTTGAAATAAATACACTCATGGACGTGTAGTATGTGAGTTTTCGGCCATTCTTTTTTGGTTCTGCAGCTTCCGCCATGGGTGCAATATCACATATTTTGTAACTGTATGGTATACTTGACTGTCAATGTATTACACATAACCATGTTGCAACTGGATGTTGTGTTCCAAAGCATGACTTATCTCTTACTGAGACACGATAAGGTTACTATCTATTGGGTTAGGTAGAAAGAGTCCTTAGAAATTACAGAATTATCAGACCATAACGGTATCATATGTGCACATTGAGGAACCTCACTGTTGGACTAAAATCTAATTGTTTTTTATTACTTATCTCTTATAACCATAACCTCCCTTGTTTCTGATAAGGTCATATTACATGGTATTATGGCATCATGTCATGCTGTTAGTACAACTTGCTATTTTCGCATAGGTCAAGTTTTGATATTTCAACTTCTAGTTTTGGGGTGCTTTTGCGGTCTACGTTTCCAATACATTGCTATTGACATTTTTTTTATAAACTCATTTTGAGGTTGCAATAGCTTGCGTAGAAAAAGTGCGAGTGTAAAGGAAAAACAAGTTGTACTAAGTAAATGAAAGAAATGCATTTTTCATATTTTTCATCTCCTTCGAGATGGGTAAGGTTTCTTACATGGAGCAGAATAGATAATGTCAGATGTGGTTCTTGCTCTATTTCTCATCCCAGCTCCTTGATAGCTAAACAGGGCAAATAATTGTGGTGATTTTCTACTTCTCTCTTCGGAACAGTGTGAATGGAAAATTATTACTTGCAAATATGTAAGCTTCAACTGCCTCATCTTACATGTTTGTTTGCTTTCATCATTGGATCACAGAAGTCAGCAAACTCATCCACACCCATGATACTAGTAATCAGCACGATAGATTGTGCACCGTCTGTGTCAATGGAACAGTTTCATGTGGATAATAGCATCTTCAGAATGCATGTTCAAACTTGTGCTGTCACTGGAAAAGGCATCCACGAACTGGAGAAGGCAGTTCTCGAGGTCAGAGGTCTGGAACCCGTCCTATCTGGGGGACGTAGATGGACTATATAAATCAGGTAAAATGCAAGATGAGTTTTGTTACTTTTCCTGTTTTCTTTATACATGACTTGAGTTTGCCACAAGTTACCATAATAGAAAACGATGCTAGGTTAAAACTAATGGGTAAGCTATTTAAGAGGAATTTTGAAAGTTCTGGTAGTTTAGACCTACTCCAAAAGTTTATGGTATTTTCGGAACTTTTCCCACAATTTAATGGTTGGAGAACTTTAATTTTCATACAAGTAACCACCAATTAAAAATGGCATTTTCATGGGAGGGTCAGTATGAGCATTTGGTTGTGTGTTGCAGGAACTTAGTTCATCATGGGATATTCATGCCACTCCAACTTTCTTTTTCCTGAAAAATGGACATCAGCTGGATAAACTTGGGTGCCAACAAGCCTGAGCTCGAGAAGAAGATAATCACCCATGGAGAGTCTTTAACCCACATTACCAGGCGCCAGTAATGCAGTCGGAAAGTACATTCTTGACAAATCCTTCCATCTTTGATTGATCCAGAGGTTTGTTCTGTTAATACCGCGAGTTTCTCAATTCTTTTCTTTGATTGATTCAGTGTAATACTATAATCATTGGCCACATTCATCTTACTTGAAATTCTGATCACAGTCCGAGTGTCAGCTACTCACCAACAGCACCAGGTTACTCCCCATCATCCCGTCAGTACAATTCACAAATGAGCGAAGACAAGGATGGCATAACTGGATGATGTGAAAAGTTTCCAATGAAGAAAAAATAGTTGAATATGAATTCGCGATCAGAAGTGCAAGGAATTTGGGGTTCAGCTTGTCTTTGTATATGAAGTTGTCTTGGATGTGACTAGTGTTAATTGATGCATAGAATGCTGGATTGTAAATTCATTTCGGAGAGAGCAAATTTTGGTTTCATCCTGTCTTTGTTCGTATCAATATCATAATGACTGCTGTGTATTATTTGTTGTTATCGTTGTATGAATGTAGATGCAGTTTTGTTAGGTGTGCCTTAAACAATATACCCCGAACAGCCACATCTATTAATGAGGATTGTCCCTTCATGATTTGATTTGTGAATGATTATTATTAATGCTTGATTTGTGAATGAAATGCTTGATTTGTGAATGAAATTTGTTTGATTTTCTTTTTTTTTAAAAAAAATTAAACATTAGCCACGGAATGTCCGTGGCTAATGCTCGTTAGCCACGGACAGTCCGTGGCTAATGCTCGTTAGCCACGGACCGTCCGTGGCTAAGAGTATTA
The DNA here is from genome assembly GCA_030789695.1 of Scilla litardierei. Lineage (NCBI taxonomy): Eukaryota > Viridiplantae > Streptophyta > Magnoliopsida > Asparagales > Asparagaceae > Scilla > Scilla litardierei. The sequence continues at coordinate 43,136,935 of CM061136.1, read as the reverse complement.
GCCACGGACATTCCGTGGCTAATGCGCACAGACAGTCCAAACATATCTTAGTAAACTACGTAGATAGCGCTTAAAAAGGGCTATCCAAGCTACCATAGCGGTAGCTTGGATAGCGCTTTTATAAGCGCTATCTTAGTAAAACACTACAATAGCGCTTTTAAAAGCGCTATCCAAGCTACCATAGCGGTAGCTTGGATAGCGCTTAAAAGCGCTATCCAAGTGTAAAAAAAAGCGCTATGCAAGCGTTTTTTTGTAGTAGTGATTCACCAATGATTTTAAAAGTAGAGAAATGATGTTCAAGATTTGTGGAGAAAGAAATAAATATATCACCCGGTTCACTCTATAAGACATGCACGACAACTTCAGCAGGGTAATCTAATCTACTCAGTTTCGATCACAAAAAGCTAACTAATCCAGATTTATCATAGCTAACATCATTCAATCATCCTGAAGTGAAATGTACAGTTCATGCATATAGAAGTGATATAGGAAAAGAAATCAGTACTCCAGATATAGGCATTCAATGTGTGAATCTTGGTGTGTTTTCTGTGATAGCATACATATGAATATTCAGACTCAGCTAATAATAAAATTTCATCCATTTCCATGTGGAAAAAGTGTGGGTTACTATCTCTAGATGCAAGGCAAGTCATATCATATGATATCAGAAATAAAATCTAAGACATGACAAATAAAGCATGCATATAGAATAAGCTAACTCCACGTCATCATCATCACAGAAAAGTCATCTCTAGCATGAGATGAAAAAGAAAGAAATAAAGATAAAGGGAAAATAGAACTATTTACAATGCGGCACACAAAAAAATAAGAAAAACGTGATGCATGGCAAAATAAAAGAAAAATGATGAAAAATAAGTGCAAAAGCGAAAAATGGCGTGAAAAACTAAAAATAAAGGTGGCAAATCGAAAAAGATCGTGAGAACTCACTCCCCCAAGCTAAATGGCACAGTGTCCTCAATGTGCAAAGTGTGGCACACCGAGAGACAAGTAAAGGGAGGGGAAAGTGAGGGTGCATGCATGATGATAAAATAAAAATAAAAAGAAAAATAAAGAAATGAGAATATGATGCGGACATGATGCAAGCACAGATAGGAGTGATATGGATATATAGATGTGTCACCAAAAACTCTCCCTCTCTCCCAGAAAAGATATATAAAGGTATGGTCAACATGAGAATCCCAAAAGTAAGTGAGGTGAGGGGGGTGGTCAAAAGGCAACAGGACCCAGCAGAAACGGGCAGCACAACGGCAGGAATAATCGATGGCATCAAGGGTGCCTAAGAAGGTGGTGCTGCGCCGTCTCCGTCCTGAGGCGGAAGTGGTGGTGGCGGCTGGACAGGCCGCTGAGCGGGTGTGGGTGTGGAAGTGGTAGCAGGCTGAGTGTGTGTGGAAGTGTGGGTGGGAACCTGCTGGGTGGGTGAGGGTACGCGCGGGAGACGCTCCAGGACCTGGGTAAGACAGTAGTGAATCTGCGGGAGCAGGTCGAAGCGGCCAGCCATCGCAGAGACGGTGGAGGACATGGTCCTAAGGTCGCCTCGGAGGCCACTCACCGCCCCCTCTAGAGCACGAATGCTCTGAAGTACAGTGTCAGGGGGAGGTGGTGCAGAGGGACGCACCGGTCGGGGCTGTGCAGGGTGGGGCTGGCGTACTCGGGTCACGTATGTGACGGGCTCAGCGGGGAAGGGAACAAAAGGTGCTGCGCTCGCAAATGTGGGCATGGCCTCGGTGTGAGGCCGGGGCACCGGCTGGTGAGAAGTGGAGGCAGCAGCAGCGAAAGAAGAATACAAAAGAGGCAGCGAGGCGGCCGGAGAGGTCAGTGGCACAGAAGTGTGGACAGACGCCACGACACTCTCGGAAAATACATCGGCAGTGGAAACAGAGGGCTCTCCGCACTCAACTACGGTCGGCGGGCGCTCGGGTGGTGCAGAAGAAACAGGCTCAGCAGACAGAGGGCCGGTGGTGGTAGTGACAGCCGCAGAAGCAGTGGAGGTGGGCTCAGCTAAGGTACTCCCGACACCGACAGAGGTGTCAGGAGCAGCGGAAACATCAGGTATAGGCTGAGGGGCCACGGGGTCAACAGGGGCGGCAGGCTCGGCAGGGGCGACAGGGTCTGCGGGGGCAGCGTGGGCAGCGTGGGCCTGCTCGGCCTCCTCGGCCTCGAGCACGTAAGCAGCGGGGATGAGAACATCCATCGCAGGGAGCCAGTCCACATGGGCTGGTGTAATCTGAGTCCGAGCTAGACTCAGAAGAATCATGTAATCGGCACCGTAAGGGCCGTGCAACCAGACCCAATGACGCTCACCGTGCGGACGAAGCATCTTCATCTGGGCCATAACATCGATCGACAAAGAGGTGGGGCCTGGTACTCGTCGCAGGTCGTCAGGGAAGTCCTCGCCGGTCATAAGGGCAAGCAAGGTGATCAGGCCGCCGCAGCATATCGGTGAGCGAGCGCCCACCGATACAATGATGCGGTCCAAAAACCAAGCCGCGACATCAATCACGACGACGGGGACCAGCTCATCGCCATCCCTAGATAGAGCTCTGGAACGTGTCATCGCGTAGAGCATGTAGAGCTCTGGCGTAGACATCGTGCCAGGCTCATATCTGGCCAAAAAGGTCGTCGCCATGAGGCGCTGAGCAATACGGAGGCAGGGATGGACAATGGCCGAGGCCTTGGCCCTACTAGGGTCAAAGGCAGCGTGAAGACCCGTAATCCGGGCCCAGAAGGCACCGACGTCGAAGGAAGGTGGGGGGATATGGGTGGGGCCGTAACCGCGATCGGCTCCGGGGACAGTGGGCCACGAGAAAAATGCTCTCATCATATCGAGAGTGACCTGGCACTCCCGGTCCATGAACCGAAACGAGCATCCCTCGTCGGTCCGGGCGATCGAACTAAGAATCTCAAGTGTCGGGCGGGTAAACGTGTCCGCCGACACCTGAAAGAAATCTCGCCAGCCCACGTTGTCGTACAACGTGAGCATCCCCTCTAGTACCCCCAGGCGTCCTAGGTCGGTAAGGTGTGCAAACCTGGAGGGTACGATCGAGCGCTGGGAGATACGCTCGAAGACGGCGCGGTGTGCGTCGTCTCGGAACGTAATCCCGAGCGGCCCGACCATTGGAGCCGGAGGTGGTGGCTGTGGAGCGGCAGGGAGTGGCTGTGCGGGCTGTGCGGGCTGTGTGGGCGCTGCAGGCTGTGCGGGGTGTGCGGGGCCTGCAGGCTGTGCTGGGTGGATAGGGTGTGTGGGAGAAGGCGGAGGAGAGTCCTCCAACTCGTGGGAGGGGCCGGCGTCATCCGACCGCTTCCGCTTGGCGGAAGCTCTCTTCGACCGCGGCCGTGTCCGGGGCGGCATATCGGCCCCGAGCGCGCATCGAAAAGTGTAAAAAGTGCGGCGTGTGCAAAAGAAAGGAAAGAGTGTACCCCGACACGCCGCGTGTCACGACCCGCTTCCCTAAAATGGAGGCGAGACGTGAAAAGGTCCGCACGGGAGTGGAGCTGTGAAGCCCCAAACCCGATAAGCGTCAATAATACATAAGCAGGTCCCTGTAACCACAACAGAATAACAATAATAACACAAGGAGAGACTGAAATAAAATCTCACATCTCATACATTGTCCAACAAGAAAAATAAGTTCAACATCCAGAAAAGCCACCAGGCTAAAAGAAAGAGTCAAAAGGCCCAGAACAAGGCCAACAAAGAAACGACATAACAAAGGTATGGGTGCTACGCACCGCTAACAAAACAACTGTCTAACAAAAGTAAAACACAACGAAGACACTAGGACTGGTCCCCAGTGTCCACGTACTCCCCGTCAAACACAAGCTCGGGCTCGGCGTCAGCAAACACCTCGTCCTCAACAAGGTACTCAGGCTCAGGATCTAACATGTGTCACCCAAAAGAGTAAAGGGGCACATGTCAGCAAGTCTAAAAGACTTGGGCAAGGAATCTGAAAGTAAGGCAACTAGCAACCTAGCAGCTTAGTATGCATGACATGGCAGTTATAACATGAGTGCACAATTAAAACATGGCAAGACGATTTGTACAAGAGAACAATCATCGGGACAAGACAAGACAAGACAAGACAAGACAAGACAAGAGTAGCCACGCTACTATCAATCTCAATCAATTCACTATTCACGTTGTTTTGTAGATGTTTACGCCTTACAGCTGAATGGTTTTACATTCGCTGATTGGCCGCTTAACAACTACCCCAAACCCAAGAGTTTACGCCTTAACACTGCAGTTGCTGATCGGGCAGACTCCCAGTTGATTGGTCGCTTAACTCTTACCCCCAATACCGACACGTAATGGAGCCAGGGTCCCTGAACATGAGCCCAGCAAGTGAGCCAGGGTTGCCCCGCACATGAGCTCGCATTAATAAACATTTGGCGTAGGGGTGCACCTAGCCGGAAACACGCAATTCGGGCATTGGCTATCAACCAACACATGGCCCGCTTCTGGAACACGAGCCAGGAACACAAGCATTCGTAGCAAAGCTACGCAATCACAGAAACACTTAAAGAATGCAATGACATGACAATTAATTTGCGTACCGTTAATGGAAAGTAGACATGACATGGAAATTGTGCAACATGCTATATGTGTTAGAACTAGCTTCGTTGTCAAGCTAGTTCCCCAATTTGCGCCTAGGCGAGTATCATTTCGTCGCCTAGCCTCTTTTACGCCTACTATACGAAAATGGCCTAAAACATGGCCTAAACCCTAAGTGGCAAGTTTCACTTGCCTAGCACCGGGGATGACGACCACTTCGTCACACGGATGCCAATCTACGGGGAAAATCGCTTTTATGGGGAAACAATCAACAAATAATATGAAATTTATTAGGGTTTCATAAAAATATAAATAGGTTAAGAAAACAACGGTAGATCGATTTCTTACCAAGAGGAGACGGAAGAAACACTCCGGGGAACCCTAGGATCAGATCTGGAAAAGATTGGAGAAGTTTGGGAGAATTAGGGTTTTGGGGGATTTGGGGATTTTGATGGGTTTTGGTGAGATTTTAGGGAAGACGAGAGGTAGATGGAGTGAATGGATGGTTTGGATGATGGATTTGAGGCTTGGAATGAAGAAATGAAGCTTGGAGGAAGATGGGGGCTCAAGGGGGAAGATTTTAGGGTTTTGGGTCGTGTTGGAGAAGATGAAAACGATTGGGTTGGGTTTAAATAGGATGGGCTGGCGGCTGCCCAGAAATTAGGGTTCCAACACTAGTTAGTCGGTCAAAGAGCAACCACTGACCGACTAGTTTGGCAACTAGTCGGTCGGTCGACCAACGCAGACCGACTAAGTGCAAACAATAACTCCTGAACGAAAATAGGATTCTAGAGTTAGTCGGTCCATGAACAAATACTGACCGACTAGTTTGGCATCTAGTCGGTCGATGAACGTTCTTAGACCGACTAAGAGTAAACAGTAACTGATACAAAAATAAGATGATGTGTTAGTCGGTTAAAGAAGCATTGCCGACCGACTAGTTTGCAACCTAGTCGGTCAACCAACGTTCTTAGACCGACTAACGATAAACAGTAACTCCTGGGAAATTTAGAAAGCCAACTAGTCGGTCCATGAAGGATTGCCGACCGACTGGATCGTCATCTAGTCGGTCGATGCCCCTTCTTCTACCGGCTAATGAGCACAAAAAGTTCCGATACGGAGCGCGGGGCCCCGGGATCGATTCCTAAGACTCCTAGGCTTGATCTAATAGTTAGACACGACCGTTATGAAGTCCGTCACGAGTGACATACTTCGAAATCGACAATCCTAAGGAAGAAACGAGAAAACACGACGAATCGATCGAAAATGAAAACTACGGAGACGAAAACCACACAAGAGGAGAAAATCCACCAAAACATATATTATATTATATTAAATCCAGATACAAGAAAAACAGTCGTTACACCGCGAGTGCTAAGCAATGGAAGAGTGCGAAGACAGCGCCTCCGCGAAGTCCAATTCAGTCCGTAGAAGCTCCCCTGGTCTCCCCTAAGCTCCCAAAAACAACCTGCGCATGAAATGGAGATATCAGCGGGTAATATTCAAAACTTATGGGAAATTAGGGGTATGATAGATAGATATAGAAATCAATTTGGGTTTGGGGTTCGTTTAACGCGCGGATCCTCGAAAAATACACAAAAAGAGGAGAAAAGGGCGAAATAAGCGATACCGGAGGTGGTCGGGGCAGCGGCCGGCGGCGGCGACTCGGGCGAGGCGCGGCGGTGCTCGGCCGGCGGTGGCGGGCCGAGCGGCGGCGCGGCGACCGGTGGTCGGGCGAGTGAGGGCGCGAGCGAGGCGAGCGGGCGAGGGGAGCTGAAGGGTCGGGCGAATTGGGTGTTTTGCGTTTCGAAAAACGTGCCCCCCCTCGGCCCCTTATATAATGAAAGTTACGACTCGGCCGAGTGACTAGGTCACTCGGCCGAGTGAGATCAATGGTAATATCCTCCCCGCTTACACTTCGGCCGAGTGGCTTTGCCAGCCTCGGCCGAGTGGAGTAAGTCCATTCGGCCGAGTGGCTCAAGCTACTCGGCAAGACTCGCCCTAGGAGCGTATCCGTTTTACTCGGCCGAGTGAAAATATATACTCGGCCGAGTAGCAGTTATACTGAAATCAAGAAAATAAACAGAGAGTTGGGTACAGTAGACTTCCCTCGTTCGTGAGCGGCTCGGCCGGACGAACTTGTGTACTCGGCCGAGTGACTAGTATACTCGGCCGAGTGAGCCTTTTGTTCTGCTGTTTGTCTTCGTTTGGGCTCTAAACTCTGTCTTTCTTCCTCCAGTCGATTTCATCTTACTCCTAAGCATCAAGCGTCTTCCTGGGGCGCTCCTCGTCGTCTCGTTCATCCTCCTCATGATGGATTTGCCTATCTCCTCTCATGTCAAGAAAAATATGACCCGTTATCACAAAATTTTTGGGCGAACGACTCAAAACACTAAAAATTTCTAAAACAAAAATAAAGAAAAAGTAAAAATAAAGCAATAACTGTCGGGTTGCCTCCCGACAAGCGCTCGTTTAAGGTCGTGAGCTCGACCCCCTATGATTTTCAATTAATGCGGGATGTTTGGTGCATATGAGATGCACCCATCAAACTTTCCGGGGAGAATGCTTGGATTCGGAAGTTGCAGCGGCATGTTCTCCCGCGGTGGTCTCTCGTCTCGAATAGTATTGGGGGGAGGCTCCCCCAAGCTAGCGTTTGCTCCGGTCAACGGCTTCACCGGTGACGCCAATTTCCGTATCGGCGGAGCTTTCTTTGGAGACTTTTGTTTCGAGAGCTTGCAGAGCTCTCGAATCCTTGCGACATCAGCGTCGCCTTCATCATTTTCAGCGGAGAAGTCGGGAGAATCATCTATCTTCTCATCTTGGCCTAGATCCGGGCCTTCCTCGAAATCTTCATCGAATAGAGCGCCAATCGAGTGGGGGATCGCCTCTTCAATCACCTCATCAAGGAGGTCCATGTAGTCAAGTTCCTTGTGGTAAGGCATGTGTTTCATGGCCTTAGGAATGTGAAGCTCCACCTCGATGTTGCCGACGTTCAAAGTTAGGGTACCTTCTCGCACGTCGACAATCACTCCGGCGGTGGCGAGGAACGGGCGTCCAAGTATCAATGAAGTATCGCCCTCCTCCTTAACGTCCATGATCACAAAGTCACATGGCAAGCATATTCCCCCCAGGACTTGTAGCGGGATGTCTTCGGCGATCCCCACCGGCCTTGTTATTCGCCCATCGGCCAATTGTATCCGCATGTCGGTAGGTTTCAACTTCGTCCCGGTGTTTAGCCTTAAGAACATGGAGAGAGGCATGAGGCTCACACTAGCCCCTAGATCTACCAACGCCTTTTGAAGAGGGACGCCGCCCAAGGTGTAAGGAATCCGAAAACTCCCCGGGTCTTTAAATTTGGCCGGCTCCTTCTCTCTCTTGGTGAACCAAGAGCCCTCCTCGGCTAGCATGATCTTTTCCTTCCTCTTTCTCCCCGAAATCAAATCCTTTAAGAATTTAGCATATGTGGGGATCTCCACGATGACGTCGAGGAAGGGAATGTTGAGGTTAACTCCTCTAAGATACTCGAGAAACTTTGCTAGCCTTTTCTCCATTTTCGCTCTAGCGAGCCTTTGGGGAAATGGGACCGGTGGCATGAAGCGCCTTTCCTTAATCAATTGCTCCGCTCTAGATTTCTCCTTTTCTTGTGGCTCTTTCTCCTTATCATCTTCAACTACCGGCTCAATCGGCTCCAAACTTTCCTCCACGGGCTTCTCGGTAGGAATCATGGCGGGGGTGGTATCCTTCCCGCCTCTAGTAGTAACGGCAACTACGGCATTGATGTGGCCGGTGTTGCCCCGTGGGTTTTGCTCAGGTTGCGTCGGCAATCGTTGAGTGTTCCGATTGAGCAACGCCAATTGCTCCGATATTTGAGCCACAACGGTATTGAGGGAGTCTTGCCCCGCCTTCAAGGTAGCATTGACCTTATTTTGCTCGACCATAAACGCCTCCACTCTAGCTTCGAAGTCGGATCGTTGTTGAGCTTGTGGAGGGTTTTGATTTTGATTCGTCCACCCTTGATTGTATCCGGGCGGCCTATATGGTGGAACTTGTTGCTTCGGTTGGAAATTTTGTTGTGGAGGCCCCCTCGACGGATAGTGTTGTTGTTGGGGTGGTGGTGGTCGAGCTTGTTGAGGTGGTTGTTGTGGCGGGTTCAAAGCTCCTTCATTGTTGGCGTAAGAGAATCCGGGATGATTTCTTGTGGCCGGATTGGCCCAATATCCTTGGTTCCCCGCGACATATTGTACTTGCTCCAAGGATCCTTCTCCTTGCTCTCCTCCCACATACATGGCTTGAGATTGGTCTTGCCAATCACTCATTTGGTTCGTTGGAGCGGAGGTGGAAGGGGTTCCTTGGGGCTCCGTGATAAACTTCTCCAGTCTCTCCACTACCTTGTGGAGAGAATCAAACTTGCTTGTAAGCTCCGCTACGGCCTTCGCCTCATAGATACTAGTTGGCTTCAAGGAGGACGTGGAGTGTCCTCGCTCATCGCCCCATTGTTGGTTGTTTGAGGCCATCTCCTCAATTAGGGCCGTAGCTTCCTCGGGAGTCTTTGACAAGATATCACCATTTGCCGCGGCATCAATAATTTATTTGGTCCCCGGTTGGAGACCGTTGTAGAAGCTATGAACTAGCTCCCAATCTTCTATGCTATGGTGCGAGTATTGGTGCTGCAGATCTTTAAAACGCTCCCAAGCCTCATAGAGCGTCTCTTGGGGTCCTTGCTTGAAGGACATGAGAGCGCTCCGGATCTTCACCGTCTTGGAGGGCGGATAGAACTTGTCAATGAATGCACTCGCCAACTCGTCCCAAGAGGTGAAGATTCCCTCAGCCTGCGTCCTCAACCAATAGAGTGCCTTGTCCTTTAGCGTGAAGGGGAAGAGACGCAGTCTGATGGCATCGATGGAGACCCCCGGCATTTGGAATGTGGCGCACTTCGACAAGAATAATTGGATGTGGTAGTGAGGATTTTCATGGGCATTCCCATGAAATGGATCCTGCTGCATCAGAACCACTAGTCCAGTCTTTAGCTCGAAGTTCTTGTCAGCCGCCAACTCCGGCATGGCAATGGAAGAGGTCGTAGAAGAGGTCTTAGGCCGAAGCCTATCTCGAATAGAAATTATCCTCGACATCCTTGCCGCTAATTGGTCCGCAGTTTCCGGGTTGGTCATAAACCTCCATTCCGGATTTTGTCTCCTTTCCGCTCTAAGTCTCCGCGCGGTACGTTCGATCTCGGGATCAAATAATATAGCTTCAGGGTCCGCCGTAGATCTCGTGTACATGCACAGGGAAAACAGAGTTTCAAAGAAATGATTAGTACCGTGGAAGGGTTAGGTAAAAATAAAGAAATGGAAATAATAATAATAATAATAAAAGGAATAGCTAGGGTGGTAAGATCAAACGCAATCGCCTCCCCGGCAACGGCGCCAAAAACTTGATCGCTCCGGGATGTAACCCTAAAGAACGGTTGTAGTTTTACCGCAAGTGCACGGTGTAGCAGCGAGCGGGTTATCGAACACAGGGAGGACGAATGACCGTGCTTGTTCCAATCAACCTGGCTATTTAAGAAGAGAGAAAATTTGCCTTTGGCGATCCTGTCACAATCGTCAGACAAAGTACGGAAATATCAAATCAAATAAAGGACGTCTAGGGAATGGGGAATTCTCTCTACTCACCGTATTTCGCAAAAGTGGTTCATCGGTATCAAAATCGCTAGAATAAGATTTTGGATGAACTAGTTGCAACTGAATGTAGAACCAAGCTCACGCTCTCGCGCTGTTGCCGGTCTATAGCTATCCTAGGTTCGGGTCCAATCTCTTGCAAACCCTAGCCTAGGGAAGCTAGCATTAGGATCAACATCATCGTTCAATCGCGCACCGAGCCCAATCTCTTGCAAACTCGGCCCACGACCTAGTTTGGGATAGTTCCTACCCGTCCAATCTCTTGCAAATGGGTATTGGCGCGGAATTGGAACCGGAAACCCTAGTATCGGTCCAATCTCTTGCAAACCGATACTACGGAAATTCGATTCCAACCCAATTCGGATTTCTAGGGTTTCCTATCGAATTGGGATCCAATCTCTTGCAAATCCCAATCGATGTGAATTCCTAGCCATCCGTAGTAAATTGATCCCAATCTAATCCCTAATAGCAATTCTAACACAATTTCTACCAATTCATCACAATCATGAAATAGGGCTTGTAGGGTTCATCCCCACGCCCCAAGACGTGGCGACTACTCACAATTCATAGCAAGATTACAAAAATAATCAATGAAATAAGCAATAGAATTCATCACAATATTGAGATATGCAATAAAAATAGAATTTTTAGAGAAGAGAAAAGCAAACCAATGGAGTTCTTCAATTAATCCAACAAAAATCCAATTTTGTCTCCTCTCCAATCTCAAGAATAAAACTAAAAATCTAATCTAAAAGCTGTAAAAAATCTAAGAGAAAGGCTCTCCAAACTAGGGTAAAAACATGGGTTAAATACCCCTCAAAATCGTCCAAAAACTGTGACCAAAATACCCCTGCGCAGCCTGTTTTCCGCAATTTTCGCTACAGGCAGCGCGTCGCACTCGGCCGAGTGACAAAAGTCGCTCGGCCGAGTGAAAACCCTGTAAATTTCCAGTAAGTCTCGATCTTCAGGGGTCTTCACTTCGGGGGCGGCTCGGCCGAGTGAGTTGTCGTCACTCGGCCGATGGCTTCATGGTACTCGGGCGGTCGGGATTATCCACTCGGCCGAGTGGGTCTTCTGAAGCTCAGGCAGCCGAAAAACAGTAACATGGCGATTTTTGAAGGGCTTCGTCTGGGCGCCACTCGGGCGGACGGGGTCTCGTCACTCGGCCGATGTGGTCTCCGTCGCTCGGTCGAGTGCACATATGAATCGTGTCTGATCTGGTCGGCCGAGCGGTGTCTCGCTGGTCGGCCGAGTGACTCCTTCACTCGGCCGAGTGGGACACAAAACATGCCCAAACTGCTTGTTTTGGCCTCCTCGTCGCTCCTGCGACGTCCGTTCTTCTTCCGCTCCTCTCCAACAACAAAATACCCCTCGGGGAGGTCGTCGGTGACCGTCGGGAGTAAGTGCATCTCGAGATCACTCCAAATCGCGCCAAATCACCTGAAATGCGACAAAAACAACAAATCGTGAAAAGCATCGCAATATCGTCGATATATCGTGAAAAACATGATTTGGGCGATCTAAATGGCATGCAAACATGCGGGAAAAAGGTGTAAAATAAGGAGTGATCAGTAGACTTCGTGTACGTCGAACCGTTCGTCTCGGTTCGTTGTTACGGCTTCCCGGGAGCCGTGAAAACGCTTACCGACCTATTACTCGCTGTTTGGAATCTTGCTCGCTGATCTGGTTGCTGCCCAAGAATTGGCAAGCATGAAATCTTATTTGGAATCTGGATTAGGAGCGTGTTCTATTTATTCCAACCCCTGTCGTCGCTACCCGACGCCAGTGTAGCTCTCGCATCGTGTAAGGGTAAATTTCTGAACACTTAGGACCCCCAACCCATCCATGTTAATCAAGATAAAAATCGGTATTTTAATTGGTTGATAATTCACTAATAAAGATAATTTAATTTGGGATTGTAGGCTGGTAGATCTGAGCACATAGGTAGACTGGACTGTTTGGACGGTGTATTCAGAACGATTGATTGCAGGCAAGTGAATCTTGCCAGTTCTTTGTTTAGGCCATGCTTTAGGCCATTTCTTGTTTTAGGCGTAAAAGAGACTAGGCGAAGAAATGATACTCGCCTAGACGCAATTCTAAGATCTAGCTTGACAACGAAGCTAGATTTGTCACCCTGCCATGTCATTCATGCATTGCTGCCTGTCACGTTTAATTTTCATAACTGTATGCTCTTTACTTGTGCACTGCCATTCCTGTCACGTTTAAATTCCTTATCTGTACGCACTTAAATTATAACTTGCCATGCCATGTCATCTATGCTTGAATGTTGCATTCGTAGCACACGCTACGTACTTCCTTGTTCAGGCTAGGCACCTGCATTGCAGGCACAACCCTATGCCAAATACACTTCCTGGCTCGTGATCCAGCAGCGGGCTACCTGTGTTGGTCAAAAGCCAATGCCCGATACACGTGGATGGGTTGGGATAAGCGATCACTTGAGCTTAGGAGTTAGCCCGTACAGCCACTCCAGCCAAAAGGCGTAATCTCTGAGCACGACGTGTTTACTTGACTTGTAAAATCCGTGTGAATGTTTTAGTAGCTTTGCTACCCATGCCATGTTATACTTGCTGCCATGTTATACTTGCTGCCATGTCATACTTGTTGCATTATCTTACTTGTAGCATCCATGCATTAAACTGCCATGTCATCGTACATTTTAGAACTGCTAGGTTGCTTTCCTTCTTTTAGTTTCCTTGCACAAGTCTCTTGTAGACTTGCTGACATGCGCCCTTGTCTCTTTTGGGTGTCGCATGTTAGTTGCTAAGCCAGTGCCCGTTGTTGAGGACGAGGCGTTTGTTGACATTGAGCCTGGGTCCACCGTTGACGGGGAGTTCGAGGACACCGACGATCAGTCGTAGAGACTTCTTTCTAGTACTTTCAGCTTAGTTCTTGTTAGGGTGTCAGTGTGTAGCACCTTTTCTCCTTTCTATACGTTCGTTTATTTCTGTTGGCCATGCTTGGGGTCTTTGAGACTCTTCTTTTAGCCTGGTGGCTTTTCTGTGATGTTGAGATTTTATTTGTGGACATTCTGAGATTGGAATAATATTATCTGTCTCTTTTCTTTATTATTATTTTTGTTCTGTATCGCAATTGCAATGACCTATACTTGGTTATTCCAGATGCTTTACAGACTAGAGCCTCACAGCTCCAAGTCTGAGCGGACTTCTCACGCCTCGCCTCCATTTTAGGGAAGCGGGTCGTGACAGGTTTTATTGGTGACCCATGCAGGTCCCTCTTGCAACTGCAAATTATCGGAACAATGATAATAAGAATAGAATGTCAATTAAATAAATTAAAACATCCAAATCATAAGCCCTGAGTCTAATTTTTATCGTTTCCTATGTCTTAGGTGGCTGTTAGACATGTTGCCCGAACATCCGTCTCAGCTTAGTAGGGAATCAATTAGATCAGGACTTTAGTAAGACCTAGTTAGACGTCTGTGCTTGCTAGTTAGAGGTCCCTGATTGTTAGCTAGACTCCTTGCTAGAAATTGTTATAATCGTCTTAAGAGTTACCTTAGTGGTTCTTACCTAGCTCTGACTATATTAGACTTCTAGAAATTCTTTTGTCGTTCGCTTGGGTTCATCGATTTCGGGCCAAGCTGGATGCAGTTCATTACAGTCTAGTTCCTTAGGAAATCTTAGCACTAAGTTTCCTAATCTTTAGTTGGTCGACCGTAGGAGTTCCCCGTAGAGTTTCATGAGTCATGTCCTAGGCGTATTTTGTATAAGACCACGCGATCTTATTCTTGCCCTCGTTTCACGTGATCGCTTCATGGCAATTATCGTTAATCTTTCGAATTTTCTCCATTGCAAATCTTGAATCCTTCAAGGTCAATTTCGATTTCTCGCTCAGTTTAATTGTTGTTTTTAAAACCCTCTTCTTATATATTTAATTCCTCACTATTCGATTGAGTTAAAATCTTTTCGTAGATTTTGGAGTCTATTGGTTGTAATTTTTAATTACTATCTCGTAGCTGTTTGCTAACCAATATTTCTCGCATTTTGGTTTTAAAACTTCATTACTATTTTGATAATTTGATATACCATCTTTTTCTAAACTACGAAATTCATTTTAGCCAATTACCATATATACTTTAGAATATCTTTCAAGATAAATAGAACTTCAATTATTTTTATATATATCAGTTCTAGGTTCGTGGTACTCGTACTTTAAGATTTTTGTGTAAATCAGTTCGTTTGGCAAATCTGGGTTTCTCTAAAAGTATTTTCACTATTATTTATTTGAAATTTCTCTCTAGTTTTAAGACTTGGAAAACATTTATCATGAGCTTAAATTCTATACACTATAGTTGATCTGATTTCATTCTTTGAATTTCGAAACTTTTGCCGAAATTATTAAATTACTACAGCATAATATTTTCTAACCTACGTCTTTAATGTTCGTGTGAATGTTTCTTATAATGATTTTCAATAAGCTAATAAACCATTTTTCTTATTATGTATATACGACTCAAATTTATTTCGAACAACTCATTTTATCGACCAACAATATTTTCCTATGCATAAGAGAACTCCAACTTTTGAGGTACGACCGGTTTTGTACTCTTCGTATTTTAACTTATATCTTTTACACACTATTTTCATGTATCCTATAAGAGTACCTTTACATCTTTCTTTTCCCACCTAAATATCCACAATAATACCCCTGATTCACCTAACCAAGCTATCTCCTTATCTTCGTCCTATTTGAACTCGTGCTTTTCGATCTTTCCTTCGTTACACTTTTGGTTTTGGTTTCCCTTTTTATTGTAGTTTCGTCGTTGCCTGTGTCAACCTTAGCATAGTAGCGAGCCCATTGATTTTATTGCGATGTCGTTGTGGTGCATGTATAAGTAGAGTGTGTGGACCCGTATGTGTGAACCCCTGTATATCACTCACGTATGAGTGTACTCCCCTGTAGTATATTAATGTTTGCCTATTGTGTGATATCTACATACTCAGTGTTATTCATGATGTATATGGAGTTGTATGGATGATATTAGTTATATATGTGAGGTAGCTATAACACTTTAGGAATGTCGGTATATATATTGGAAATTGTATTGGAGTATAGACTAGTAGTGTATGTAGTTTGAAGATACTTGTGAATGCTGGATATGTATATATATATTAGTAAGTCAGGTAAATGTTAGGTGTAATGATAATAGGTGTACTTATAGTTAAGTGAGTAGTCCTATTATATGACCTATATGTTTGTACGGGCGAGTGTGTGCTCGTACGTAGATATGTTTTGTGCTTAGACGTAAGTAGTTATGTATTTGCTGCATGAGTATAAATGTGATAACGTATAGTAATAGGGTTATGATTTTGCTTGGTATTGCTTGCCTTACGGGATATGATGCATGTGCGTGTATACCGTGAAGTATACACGATTATGGTATGTCTTAAACTAGGTATGGATAAGCAGATGTGTTGGTATACTAATTATAGGTAGGTGGCTATGGTATGAATATATATTACATGTATGTGACTATAAGATGAATGCATGTATTAGGGAGGGTATTATAATTATACGTGCGCTAATACTTGTGATATTATTATGGTATGTAAAGTGATTGAATTATGTGGGTGTGACCTGACTAAATATAGTGATTGATATTATGGTATGTATATGGTTATGTTGGTAGATGTGTATACACTGGAGTGGTATTGGTATAGGTCTAGATACCATGTTACGTATATAGAGTATTCTGATATGTGTTTTGAGTCTCACTTAAGCTTGAGTGGGTATACTCTAAGTATATTGTTACATATGTTGTGGTTTGTGTGTAGTACCATGAGTATAGCGATGGATGATGTAAGTATAGTGATAGGATTGTTTGTGCCTGGTTGTGTTACGCACATGATTGTGGGTCGCTATACCAGTATATAGCTATAGGTGTTGGTTGTGATATAGTTATTTACTAAGGACTGCCTGTATGAACGTATGTGTGCTAGCTAAACTAGTTGTGTGGATGTGCTGAGTATAAGGTGGTATGATTGGTATATATGAATGGAATGTTAGCATGCGTGGGTGTGCACCATGCACGTTTTAGTATGTGCTTAGCTATAGGTTGATGACTATGGTATGTGTGGCGTGTCGTGAATATAGTTATAGCACCGTATGTGATGTGAATATATGGTGAAATATTTGCATGCATTTGAATGACTATAAAATTGTGAAATTATAGTAGTGGTAAATGTATCTTAGATATAATAACATGACTTAATATTGAGTGGTGTGATTACTTGTGTTGATATGTTGGCATTGGATGTACACTAAGAGATATAGTGAGTAGTGTATCCTTATTATTTTGTTCATAGGTATTTATCTAAACGTGGAGTGTTACGATTGCATTTGCTGGTGTGAACTATTTAATTGTTTGTGAATATGTGCACCATGGTATGTAATAAGGGTTTAATAGTTATATAAGGATGTACATGACTATATGAATGATTGAAATATGTGTATGAATTTGACTGGCTATGATAGGTATAAGAGTATAATGTGCGTGAATAAATACATGTTAGTAGTGTTAATGTTTGACTACCTAGTGTTGAGTATTGGACTCCCCGGATTTGGTTTTGGATGATGAGCAAACATAAATAAATCGTGAACTAACAATTTGTGAGCGCAGTTATGAAGATCGTCGCCAAAATACCACGTACAACAAAAGCGACGTCTCAAGACTTCTCAATATGCGTGATCGTGTGCCTGGAGCTTCGTTGAAGCTCAAGGAGCAATATTGAAGTCAAGAAGAATGAAGATTGAAGCTTTGAAGACGGATCGCTAAGGTTTATTTTATAGTCTTTTAGCTTCGATCTATAGAATGTTAAGCCTTGAGTAATTCTTACATTTCTATCTTCATTTCGCTCATATCGTAGCTCTATGATCTTAGTACAAGTTCATTCTAACTTCCTCGAAGCGTCGCGCTTCGATTCGGACTTGTTTGTGCATGTTAGTTGGTACAAGAAGAAGTACTGACCGACTAGATGGTGATCTAGTCGGTCAGCAACTCTTCTTGGACCGACTAGTTTGATTCCTTAATTTCTTGGACTTTACTGTTTACAGTTAGTCGGTCTACGTTGACTCACCGACCGACTAGTTTGTGAACTAGTCGGTCAGTGATGCTTCTTTGACCGACTAGTTGTGACTTACTGTTCATTCTAAATTTCTCCTAAGCTACTGTTTATCGTTAGTCGGTCTAAGAACGTTTGGTGACCGACTAGTTGTTGATCTAGTCGGTCAACATTTGTTCTTGGACCGACTAAATCATTTGTTTTCAGACTATTTGTTTTTGACTCTTAGTCGGTCTAAGTTTACTGACCGACCGACTAGTTGTGAAACTAGTCGGTCAGAAAGTCTTCTTGGACCGACTAGTTATCTAGGTCTGAAATCTTCATCTGTTCACTGTTCACCTCTTAGTCGGTCCATGTTGTCTCACCGACCGACTAGTTGATGAACTAGTCGGTCAGTGGTTGTTCTTTGACCGACTAGTCTGCTTCAGATTTAGATCCGTTGGAGTTTTGAAAGCGACGTTTCTCTCTCCCTTTTTCCTTGATCCTTTAAATACCTGAAGGGGTTATTTCATAGGATCCAAGGCTGCTATTTCAGAGTTCTATAGATTCAAAGAGAAGCTTTCAACTCTCATCTTCAAGCTCTCCCATTCTCAAAGAATCTCTCCCTCACTCTTATTCCTCAAGAGAGATTCATTGATTGTGAGCCTTCTAAGCCAAGGGCTTGATTCTAGGTCATCCATCTCATCCCTAGGCTTCCATTGCTGGTCATCTTCTTGAAGCTAGGGTTTGGTGACTCTTCCTCCATCAAAATCCTCTTTGCCCTAATTTGGTAAGAAATCTCAAGGCATAGGTATTTTGTTGGTAAGCATTTCATTTCAGTTATATTTGAATTGTATACTCTCGGTTGTGAGAGGTTTTGCGTGATCCCGGGTTGTGGGAGTCACGGTCATCGATTGTAGGTCGATTGCGCTTGTGAGGTTTTCGCAAGTGTTCATATTGGAAATCTTGAGTTAGGGTTTCTAACTCAAGTATCCGGAAGGGATCCGGGTGGTTGGGACGTAGGATCACCGGGAACAAGTCGGGGAGACTTGGGTGGATCCGAACCCATTAATCCATTGTGTTTGCGTATGCATTATTTCTTGATTGTTGTTATTCCGCATTGTTGTTTGTTAATTGCACGATAATTAGGAATAACACTCCTTATTATTTAAAAGTACTATTCACCCCCCCTCTAGTACATGTGCAGTAGCTTCCCAGGGCACTACAATTGGTATCAGAGCCAAGTTCAAAGCTACACATAGCCTAAGTTCAAAGCTATGACGAACAACGACTACAACGTCTTCAGGAACCGCGATGGAGCTTCTTCAGTTATGGAAGGGCTATCCTCAGTCAGGCCTCCACACTTCAACGGTACCAACTATGGGTACTGGAAATGCCGGATGCAAATTTTCCTCCGGAGCGCTTCACTATAGAGAGCCACCATGACGGAGTATGTCGAGCCTTTCGAAGAAGATTTCGCGAAATGGACTCCCGCGGAGGTCGCCGCGGAAGTAGCAAATGCCAAGGCAATGAATGCCTTGAATTGTGCGTTGGAGCCCGAGGACTTCAACAAGATATGCACATGTAAGAGTGCATATCAAATATGGAACCAACTCCTCATATTGCACGAAGGATCGAGTACGGTAAAAGATTCTAAACTCGTCGTTGCTAATAAAGAATTTGAGTTGTTTCATATGGAGCAGGGCGAAACCATGAAGGAATATTACGCTCACTTCGTGGATATATCAAATGACTTGGAAGCTCTTGGGAAGGTCTATACCCAAAAGGAGAAAGTCGCAAAGATTATCGACGGTCTTCCATCATGTTGGGAAAAGCGTACCTTCGCCATCGAGGAAGGTAATGACATGAATAAATATACCGTCGTACAACTAATGGGTACCTTGTTGTCTTACGAGGTACGCAAGGATAGTAAGATCCGAATGAAGGAAAAGATGAAAGCGTACTTGAAGCAAGATGAGCCAAAGAAAAAGACGATTGTCTTCAAGGCCGCTCCATCTACCGATGATGAAGAATCGGAAGACGAATTGGACATAGAATCCATTGCCCGTATGGCAAGGAAGTTCGATCGATTCCTCCGAGAAGGTATATCTTTGAATAAATCTAAAGTTAGTTCGACTAATGCTTCTACTCCCGTGTGTTATAAATGCAACAAGCCAGGACACATCAAACCGGATTGTCCTCTCTACAAACACAAGGAGAAAGGGAAAGCATCAAAGTACGACAAGTCGAGAAAGTACAAGAAAGGACTTGTTGGAACATTCACCGACTCCGAAGAGGATTCCTCAAGTGGAGAGTCGGATGATGGAAGAGTGGAGAAAGCAAAACTTTGCTTCATGGCGAATGAGGCAAAAGATCGAAAGTCCTCCTTCGATGATAGCAAGGATGAAAGCGAGGATGGAAGCGAGGAGGAAAGCGGAGAACCTACTATTGATGAAATGAGGTTAGCAAACCAAGAAATTTGGTCTAAATTTACTAAATTAGTAGATAGATATAATAAGACCAAAGATGAACTTGTTAGCCTCCAAACCTCTCCTAAGTCTACCATCACCAACAATGACACCATTGTTGAGACACTCGCCAATGAGAAAGCAAGTTTGCTTACTCATAATGGCTTGTTGAGAAATAAGGTGAAGTCCCTCAAATCTCAACTTGAGCATGTTTGTGTTGAGGATTCGGATGAACATGTGATAGCGGATTTGACGTCTCAAAACTAAACTTTGAGTATTGAGAATAAGAATCTCAAATCACGTGTTTATGCACTCACATCGCAAGTATCCACTTTGGATGCTTCTTTGCATTCTCTCAAAGAGAAGTATGAGTGCACGTTAGGCCGTATCAATGATTTCAATAAAGGTAAGGGCCATTTGGATAATATCCTAAATGACTTACTTCCGGCCAAACACCACATTGGCTTGGGGTATAAGATGGGAGACTCATCCAAATCGCCTACCACCTTTGTTAGGCCGACATCCGATGCCTCGACGAGTGGGAGCAAACACCCCATTGGTAGTTTTCCTACCAATAGTGCTTCCACTTCGTACACACCCCCGATTAGAAAGAAACCCACTTTGGGTAGACCTCCAAAGAGGGGTCATGCATTTTTGTACTCACATACTATGCCACGTTGGAACACACATCCTACTCCACCGGTGCATGCTAATATTAATGATGACTTTTATGCTCCGCACCCACGAGCACGTGCTAACACTCATATGAGACACTCACATGCACGTAATCATGCTCATGCACATCCTAATGCATATGTTCAAACATCTCATCCACATGTGCATGCCTACTCTCATAATCATCCTCATGCATACACACCTCATGCTTATCCACGTATGTATGCTACACCACATCATGGATCTCATGCTCATCATAATGCTATTGCTAGAACTCATGCTCCTAGGCCACATGCACCACATAGAAATCAAACTTTTGTGCATGCAACCACTAGGAAGAGGATTCCCAAAATGTACACTATTTGGGGTCCCAAGAACACTAGCGATGATGCTATGAATGTTTATGTGAAATCATATATTAATGATGTTATTTTGAATAATGATTATGTTGGAAAGTCAAGTTCCTCTTGGACTTGGTTTCCGAAGGGTTAGTTTCTTTAACTCTTCAATGCTTGGTACCATGAGCTTTTGATCATGTTATGGGTACCAAGGCATATGTTTATAAAATTGATTTTGATTATATTAGCTTATGGGTTACAATATTTTTTTTTATTTTTTTCGTATTTCAAATTTGTTGTCTAACCCATTGTATCCAAAAGGATTTTTGGATACCAAAATGAAGTTTTCTAGGTTCAATCCACCGTGGGATACCAACCCTACGAACTCCTCGATTTGCGAAGACTTTCATTCAAACGGAGTTGATGGTGCTTAGGTAATGCACCAATGTAGGGGGAGCTTAATGTTGTAAGTATAATATTACATTTGGTATCCATAAGGGTTGAATGCATGCTTGGTTAGAATATATTTCTTTACATTGGTATCATTTTGTTTCTCCTAGCATGATAGAATTGTGAATGCCATAAATGCTTTGAAATTCTTATCTATTTTAGCATGATATGTTTTTAAAAAAGGTTATTATGATGATTTTCGTATTACTTTTATCACCTTGTCGCTTCTCATCGCACACTTCACTTAGCTTTGATGTGCTTTTACTTTATGTTCATTTTCGATCGATGATTGTATCATTTGATATTCTATGATGTGCACCACTCTTCTGATGGTTCATTCCTTTGTGCACATTTTATGTATGTCTCTGATATTGATTTCGTCGCTCGACGATTTATTTTGATTCAATAGCTTTAGTTGTATGAAAACATAGAATTGTTTTCCATGCACTAAAATAGCTGTAAATGTTGATATTGGAGAGTAAATTCATTTATTCAATAAGTGAATTTACATTTGATATTTTGATGATTTTAGTTTTCGATTTTCGACTATGGTCTCATTGACACGCTTTGATTTTATTCGAATTTTATTTTGGTGTCATATGAAACGTGGTCGTATTCTTAGACTCCCATGCTTAATGAATTATTTGGACATGATTTATTGTCATTGGCTTCCTCCCGCTCTTTTTGGATTATGCCAAAGGGGGAGAGACATAATAATGGCATGTGCTAAATGATAATTTACCATGAATCTAATTTGATATGTTAGATTCAGGGGGAGTTAAGATATAAATGGATTACAAATCTTAAATCTCAAATGTTGGATTTGCATTTTTTACTTTCCTCGTCTGCTTGATGTATGTGCTTATTAATTCATATGGAACTAATGTGTCATCAATGCAGGGGGAGTAAGTATATTTCATTTAGTTCATTATTTTTGATTATTATTTATGTTGGTTTGTCATCACCAAAAAGGGGGAGAATGTTGAGTATTGGACTCCCCGGATTTGGTTTTGGATGATGAGCAAACATAAATAAATCGTGAACTAACAATTTGTGAGCGCAGTTATGAAGATCGTCGCCAAAATACCACGTACAACAAAAGCGACGTCTCAAGACTTCTCAATATGCGTGATCGTGTGCCTGGAGCTTCGTTGAAGCTCAAGGAGCAATATTGAAGTCAAGAAGAATGAAGATTGAAGCTTTGAAGACGGATCGCTAAGGTTTATTTTATAGTCTTTTAGCTTCGATCTATAGAATGTTAAGCCTTGAGTAATTCTTACATTTCTATCTTCATTTCGCTCATATCGTAGCTCTAGGATCTTAGTACAAGTTCATTCTAACTTCCTCGAAGCGTCGCGCTTCGATTCGGACTTGTTTGTGCATGTTAGTTGGTACAAGAAGAAGTACTGACCGACTAGATGGTGATCTAGTCGGTCAGCAACTCTTCTTGGACCGACTAGTTTGATTCCTTAATTTCTTGGACTTTACTGTTTACAGTTAGTCGGTCTACGTTGACTCACCGACCGACTAGTTTGTGAACTAGTCGGTCAGTGATGCTTCTTTGACCGACTAGTTGTGACTTACTGTTCATTCTAAATTTCTCCTAAGCTACTGTTTATCGTTAGTCGGTCTAAGAACGTTTGGTGACCGACTAGTTGTTGATCTAGTCGGCCAACATTTGTTCTTGGACCGACTAAATCATTTGTTTTCAGACTATTTGTTTTTGACTCTTAGTCGGTCTAAGTTTACTGACCGACCGACTAGTTGTGAAACTAGTCGGTCAGAAAGTCTTCTTGGACCGACTAGTTATCTAGGTCTGAAATCTTCATCTGTTCACTGTTCACCTCTTAGTCGGTCCATGTTGTCTCACCGACCGACTAGTTGATGAACTAGTCGGTCAGTGGTTGTTCTTTGACCGACTAGTCTGCTTCAGATTTAGATCCGTTGGAGTTTTGAAAGCGACGTTTCTCTCTCCCTTTTTCCTTGATCCTTTAAATACCTGAAGGGGTTATTTCATAGGATCCAAGGCTGCTATTTCAGAGTTCTATAGATTCAAAGAGAAGCTTTCAACTCTCATCTTCAAGCTCTCCCATTCTCAAAGAATCTCTCCCTCACTCTTATTCCTCAAGAGAGATTCATTGATTGTGAGCCTTCTAAGCCAAGGGCTTGATTCTAGGTCATCCATCTCATCCCTAGGCTTCCATTGCTGGTCATCTTCTTGAAGCTAGGGTTTGGTGACTCTTCCTCCATCAAAATCCTCTTTGCCCTAATTTGGTAAGAAATCTCAAGGCATAGGTATTTTGTTGGTAAGCATTTCATTTCAGTTATATTTGAATTGTATACTCTCGGTTGTGAGAGGTTTTGCGTGATCCCGGGTTGTGGGAGTCACGGTCATCGATTGTAGGTCGATTGCGCTTGTGAGGTTTTCGCAAGTGTTCATATTGGAAATCTTGAGTTAGGGTTTCTAACTCAAGTATCCGGAAGGGATCCGGGTGGTTGGGACGTAGGATCACCGGGAACAAGTCGGGGAGACTTGGGTGGATCCGAACCCATTAATCCATTGTGTTTGCGTTTGCATTATTTCTTGATTGTTGTTATTCCGCATTGTTGTTTGTTAATTGCACGATAATTAGGAATAACACTCCTTATTATTTAAAAGTACTATTCACCCCCCCTCTAGTACATGTGCAGTAGCTTCCCAGGGCACTACACCTAGTGCATATATAAGCACTTGTAATGACTATACATGGTTTAAATTATAATGTGATATGATTGGGGTAGTTACTAGAGCGACTAGATATGTTAGAAAGTCTGAGGACGGACTTTGTTCTAAGGTGGGTAGGATGTAACGGTCGGTACTCACTATTCGTAATACGGCTGTGCGTATAGCAATTTCGGGTACCTGATTGGTTTGTTGCTTTGGATGTGAGTCGTGTCGTTGAGTCGTGTCACGCCCCGCTTCCCAAAAATGTGGAGGCGAGACGTGAGAAGGTCCGCTCAGACTTGAAGCTGCAAAGCTCCAAGCCCGATAAGCGTCAATCAACAATAAATTGGCAGGTCCTTGCAACGCAATACGAAACAACGATAAGAATAATGAAGTGAGACAATAAGCAATTTATTCAATCTCAGAATATCCATAAAATAAATTACAATATCACAGAAAAGCCACCAGGCTCAAAAGGAAAAGCTAAGGCCCAAACATGGCCAACAAGGTACAACATACAAGCAAGGGTGCCACGCACCAACAACTAACAACAAACCTAAACAAGGAAGAGAACACAAGCGACCTCTAAGACTGGTCACCAATGACCACAAACTCCTCCTCAGCAACCACTGGCTCAGCGCCATCAAACACTACGTCCTCCGCAACAGCCTTAGCTCAGGATCTAACATGTGTCACCCAAAAGAGCAAGGGGCACATGTCAGCAAGTCTAAAAAGACTTGGGCAAGGAAACTGAAAGGAAAGTAAACTAACAACCTAGCAGTTATAGTATGATGCATAGCATGACAAGTTTAGTATGTGAGTAACAACTGAGGTAAGGTGCAAGTGACAAGTAACAAGCAACAAGTATGGCATGGATGACAAGTTTTACAAGTATAAACATGGGCAAGTACAAGTCAAGTAAATCACGTCAAGTAAGCACGTCGTGCACAAGTAAGACATGGTGTAACAATCAGTGCAAGAGAACAATTATCATGGCAGGTCAAGAGTAGCCAAGCTACTAACAATCTCAATCTTTTCACTAGTCACGTTTTCAAGTTATTTGTAGATGTTTACACCTTACAACTGAACTGTTGGACATTCACGCTGATTGGCCGCTTAACACTACCCCAGAACCCAGAGTTAACGCCTTACCACTGAAGTTGCTGATCGGGCAGACTCCCAGTTGAATGGCCGCTTAACCCTTACCCCTCCCACATGTAAACAAGCCAGGGTCCCTGCACACGATGCTCAGTAAATGAGCCAGGGTTGACCCGCACAAGAGCTTGTTTTTAGGTTCACAATTTGGCGTAGGATTGTGCCCGCTAAAAGCAGGTGCCTAGCCGAAAACAAGTAGACCGGTCATTGGCTATCGACCAACACACGTGGCCCGCTTCTGGAACACGAGCCAGGAAACACAAGTATTGTAGCGTGTGCTACGAATGCGACATTCAACATGAATAGCATGGCATGGCATGTAGTAAGGCGTACAGGCAAGGAATTAAACATGGCAGTTTAATATGCATGAGCAACAAGTTAAAAGGGTTGGACCTAGCTTCGTTGTCAAGCTAGATCAATTGAGGTGACGGATCTAGTTTCGTTGTCAAACTAGATCAATTAGGCGTCTAGGCAGCTATCATTTCACTATCTAGTCTCTTTTACGCTACAACAAGCAAATGGCCTAAGGCATGGCCTAAAACCCTAAGTGGCAAGTTTCACTTGCCTAGCACCGAGGATGACGATCAACGAGGCCGTCACACAAATGCTAACTACGGAGATGAGATCGCTGCCATGGCAAAACAATATTAGAAAAACATCCAACCTAGTTTTATTAGGGTTTCACAAAAACACAAATGGGTCATGAGAATATTAAGAGATCGATTTATTACCGAATCGTTAGCGGAAGAACGATGCCGAGCAAGCATGGCGACGGAAGAAACGATCCGGGGAACCTACGGTTCAGATCTGGAATGGATGGGGAAATCTGGAGAAAATGGGATTTTAGGGGTTTTGAAGAGGAGATTGAAGCTTGGCCTATGGAGGTGAGGTGGAGCTTGGGATGGTGGAGATAGGCTTGAGATGAAGGAGGAAGGGTTTGGGGAAGATGGAGAAGGATTTGGGGAAGACAATGGCTCAGGAGAAAAGAAAGAAAGTGAAAGTGATCGGGTCTATTTATAGGAAGAATCCGGCGGCTGCCCAGAAATTAGGGTTTCGACACTGATTAGTCGGTCAAAGAGTAACCACTTACCGACTAGTTTGGGAACTAGTCGGTCGGTTGACCAACACAGACCGACTAAGTGCAAACAGTAACTCCTGACGAAAAATAGGATTTAGATTTAGTCGGTCAAAGAACAACTACTGACCGACTAGTTTCTCATCTAGTCGGTCGACGAACGTTCTTAGACCGACTAAGAATGAATAGTACTTGGTATCAAAAATGATCATAGAGCTAGTCGGTTAAAGAACGATTGCTGACCGACTAGTTTCTCATCTAGTCGGTCGATAAATGTTCTTAGACCGACTAACGATAAGCAGTAACTCCTGAATAATTGATTCAATGAACTAGTCGGTTCCAGTAGAGTTCCTGACCGACTAGATTGGAATCTAGTCGGTTGGTTCTCCTTCTTGAACCAACTAACGTGCACGGAAAGTGCCGAATTGAAGCGCAAAGCTTCGGGAAGATTCCTACGGCTTCTAAGATCAACCTACCTCTAAGATATGAGCGATATGAAGCTCATCATGAGTGACTTACTCCAAGCTCAACGATCTAAGGAAGAAGCTAGGAATCACAACGAAACGAACGAAAGTGAAAGCTGCGGAGACGGAAATTACACGCAAGGAGAAAATCCACCAAGACATATATATATATATATATATATATATATATATATATATATATATATATATATATATATATATATATATATAGAAAAACCAGTCGTTACAAGTCGATAGGGCCGTAGCACCTTGGTTGCATCTTTAGCAAGTCGACCCCCGACGTATGCCCAACTTGGAATTACTGTTGCCTTTGGACCCCGTATCCTTTGTACGCTTTACGTGCACGTAGTCTTGTTCGTGCACGTATTTATTTTAGACTTTGTCTGTATCCGAACCCTATGGTGTGATGTATCGTTGTGACCCTCTCGAAGATTATTAAATTGTGGATTTATTTTGGAACGTCATTTCACGGGTCGTTCTCCCACGATTTGACCTTGTTTGATGAGACGTCGCAATTTTCACTTTTGTCGTGAGACGTTTTTATTTTTAGTTTCGTTTCTCGTCGTCGAAATTACGATCCGTCTTCTTAGTTTCGTTTCTCTCGTCCGAGCGGTCACCCCAGTATTTATTTCACAATTTTTGGGTTCCGTTTGACCAACTTTCACTATTTTACCCAACCTATTATATTTTAACCCTAAGTTTCTCCTGGTTTTATCCCCTAATAGTTAGTTTATAATAATATACATCCTAGATTATATTGACCCAGCCCCTTTGTTTCCATGGACGCATACACACATGTGAGGAGAGAGAGGGAGTAACAATCCTTGTTTTGATACTTGATAATATCAATTTTTTTAAATGAATAACAAAACCTAACATGGCCCCTACCCACTAGTTTGCAGCCCTCACCTATTTTTAAAACAACCTAGGGTTGCTCATGTGAGGACCCCCCTTATAAATAATAGCCTAGGGCGTTAGTTCTCCCAGCAAACAACAAATAGCCGTCGCCACCTATACTATTTTTTCACGCAAAACGCCCAGAGCCCGACTTTGCCTTCGAGCTGAACCCCGCCGGCGGCCTACCCTCTTCCCCGATCGAACCCCGGCCACCTGACCTTTGCCGGCGTCTCCCTAAGCGCCGCAGCACTGTTCTCAGCCGCTGCAGCCGCTGCAAGATGCAGCAACGCCGCCTGGTGACGTACGGCAGCGCCGCCGTATCTCCGACCCCCCCTCTTCGCAGAACCTCCTCGACGATCGCTGACCGCCGCCAGCATCCCTCTCCGACCAAGAGCTCGCCAGAGATCGCCTGTGCTCTGCCAAGAGCGTCTCTTGACCTCTGAAAATGTCGTTAGCCGCTGTCACGGTGCCGGTAGCGACCCCCGACCACCGCAGTCGACCCCTGGACCCCATGCGCCGTTGACAGCAGCCCTCAGGCTGCCATTGATCTGAAACAGCGAGCCCTCTCACTGTTTTGCATTTTAACGACGTATCGACACGTCGTATCGCCGCCCGTCGTTCCCTCTCACTGTTGGGATCTTTCGACAGCCCTCTACCTCTCCTAGGGGTATTTTCTGACGTCACGATCGTCCCATACGATGCTCAACATCGTATACTTCGTGTACGTCGAACCGTTCGTCTCGGTTCGTTGTTACGACTTCCCGGGAGCCGTGAAAACGCCTACCGACCTATTACTCGCTGTTTGGAATCTTGCTCGCTGATCTGGTTGCTGCCCAAGAATTGGTGAGCATGAAATATTATTTGGAATCTGGATTAGGAGCGCGTTCTATTTATTCCAACCCCTGTCGTCGCTACCCGACGCCAGTGTAGCTCTCGCATCATGTAAGGGTAAATTTCTGAACACTTAGGACCCCCAACCCATCCATGTTAATCAAGATAAAAATAGGTATTTTAATTGGTTGATAATTCACTAATAAAGATAATTTAATTTGGGACTGTAGGATGGTGGATCTGAGCACATAGGTAGACTGGACTGTTTGGACGGTGTATTCAGAACGATTGATTGCATGCAAGTGAATCTTGCCAGTTCT
This sequence comes from Scilla litardierei, assembly GCA_030789695.1. Lineage (NCBI taxonomy): Eukaryota > Viridiplantae > Streptophyta > Magnoliopsida > Asparagales > Asparagaceae > Scilla > Scilla litardierei. Next base: position 43,108,207 of record CM061136.1, on the reverse strand, counting down.
TTATTTAAGCCGTGATTTAGGCCATTTCTTGTTTTAGGCGTAAAAGAGACTAGGCGACGAAATGATACTCGCCTAGACGCAATTCTAAGATCTAGCTTGACAACGAAGCTAGATCTGTCACCCTGCCATGTCATTCAAGCATTGCTGCCTGTCACGTTTAATTTTCATAACTGTATGCTCTTTACTTGTGCACTGCCATGCCTGTCACGTTTAAATTCCTTATCTGTACGCACTTAAATTATAACTTGACATGCCATGTCATATATGATTGAATGTTGCATTCGTAGCACACGCTACGTACTTCCTTGTTCAGGCTAGGCACCTGCATTGCAGGCACAACCCTATGCCAAATACACTTCCTGGCTCGTGATCCAGAAGCGGGCTACATGTGTTGGTCAAAAGCCAATGCCTGATACACGTGGAGGGGTCGGGATAAGCGATCACTTGAGCTTAGGAGTTGGCCCGTACAACCACTCCAGCCAAAAGGCATAATCTCTGAGCACGACGTGTTTACTTGACTTGTAAAATCCGTGTGAATGTTTTAGTAGCTTTCCTACCCATGCCATTTTATACTTGCTGCCATGTTATACTTGCTGCCATGTCATACTTGTTGCATTATCTTACTTGTAGCATCCATGCATTAAACTGCCATGTCATCGTACATTTTAGAACTGCTAGGTTGCTTTCCTTCTTTTAGTTTCCTTGCACAAGTCTCTTGTAGACTTGCTGACATGCACCCTTGTCTCTTTTGGGTGTCGCATGTTAGTTGCTGAGCCAGGGCCCGTTGCTGAGGACGAGGCGTTTGTTGACATTGAGCCTGGGTCCACCGTTGACGGGGAGTTCGAGGACACCGGCGATCAGTCGTAGAGACTTCTTTCTATTACTTTCAGCTTAGTTCTTGTTAGGTTGTCGGTGCGTAGCACCTTTTCTCCTTTCTGTACGTTCGTTTTTTTCTGTTGGCCATGCTTGGGGCCTTTGAGACTCTTCTTTTAGCCTGGTGGCTTTTCTGTGATGTTGAGATTTTATTTGTGGACATTCTGAGATTGGAATAATATTATCTGTCTCTTTTCTTTATCATTATTTTTGTTCTGTATCGCAATTGCAATGACCTATACTTGGTTATTCCAGACGCTTTACAGACTAGAGCCTCACAGCTCCAAGTCTGAGCGGACTTCTCACGCATCGTCTCCATTTTAGGGAAGCGGGTCATGACAGTAATGCACATCAAAAATGCCATTTTGATATTAGACAGGATATTAGATATGACATTTTGATATTAGACAGAATTTGACAGGATATTTGACAGGATATTAGAAATTTTTTAAATCGTTTGAATGTGCAATTTGTCAGGATATTTCAAAAGATATCAGAGAGGATATTAGATATGAAATTTGTCAGGATAAAAGAAATTTTTTGATGTATTAGATATTTCAAAATGGCATTTTCTGACATATTTGAAAAATTGAATATCTTGACAAATTAGATATCCTGAAACATTTGACAAATGGCTATTATTTTTCCCACCCACATGCGTAGCAATATCATCATTCAGAACCCCGTGTAACAATATTGGGGCATGGCAGATGGACATACTCAAATAGACCCTTATCCTGACAGAAAATAGGCAAGGCTTTCTCAATGATTAAAAAAATACTGAAGTTTGATAGAAGCAATGCTAAAGACAGTTTTATATTAACTGCAAGTGAAAAAAGTTGCACTTTCAGTTCATGCACCAGATCAATGAGATTTATCCCTCAAGTCCAAGAATCCAAACATCCCCAACCAAATATACACAGATACACGCTTCTTAGCTTATGGGTAGAAAAACCTCAATTGACCAAAAACTATTGAAAACTGATAGGTATGTTTTACTAATCTAGCCAATGAGTCTACCACACTAAATACTACATTCTGGCCCTCAACTGAAAATGTCAACATATGAAATTCTGATAGTTATTGAATTTACTACAACACCGATCATCAATTTCTGATGCTGTAAGCATTGAGGTAACTATTAACATCCTTGTATGAATAATAAAAATAATTAGATGATCAACATATTTTAGCCTGGAATATAGAGCAAAAAATTCAAATATACCTTTCAGTTGACAAAAATGCAAGAAGCAGAGCTGTGTAAGCCTGAACACTCATTATTTTAGCCTCTTGCTGCCCTTGCACCAAATCTTCATCATCCTGTTATAAGCAAGTTAGCTTGAGTTAATATATTAATGTATTTATGAATCTCATTCGGGAAGAGAGATTCAATGGCCATGAAAAAAGGGTTGACTAAGAAAAAAAGGTAGATCGCACAAAATAATGTGACATTCATGGATCATGAAACTAAAATGCAATTTTCTTAGAAAAAATAAATCTGCAAATACAATGCTTATAAAAAAATAAATCATAGATGCATCATAATAAATTTTGGGCAGTAGTTCACTCATATGCTGGCCTGAATGTCTTGGCCTTGGAAATTTCCTGTAGGAATCCCTTGTCTAACCCTCGATATAATAAATCTGGATCTGATATAATAAATCTCAATATAAGAAAAGAAAAGGTCCGAGGAAACTCTCTTAATATAATAAATCTGAATCTCCCTTTTGCACTCAATTATAAATCATTCATGATAATTCTCACTCTTTTAGCTGCCAATAGGATCATAGTATTTTATTAACTTGTAAATGGTTGATCAATGCATTGCCTGGCAGAAACCACCAATGAGTGCAGTGAAAGTATGTGTATTCCACTTCACGCCTTTCTTAGGCATATGTCGGTGAAGCTTTAGAGCGCTATCCAGGTCCACTTGCCGACAATACCCACTTATCAATGTTATGTTGATGCATTTGGATTCAGTCCTTTGTCAATCAATTCTTATACAGAGCTTCAGCTTTGCTCAATCTGCCCAACTTGCAATGCCCGTTTATTAAAGAATTGTAGTCAGAATTCCCTCCACTTTCATTTTTTTCAAACAGAATGTGGGCATCACTCAATTTCCCCTGTTTGCACAATGAATCAATTAAAATAGCATAGGTAACATCATTAGGCGAAAGATCCTTCTCTCTCATCTTTACAAAAAGTGACTCTGCCTCATCAAATTTTAAGCTTTTACACAAAGAGTTAATCAATGCATTGTAAGCAAACAAATTAAGAATCACTTAAATTAATTAATGCAAAGAAATACAGATTAGAGTACCTGAATCTGGGCTAAACAGACCCGCTAGTTTCTGTACAGCACCATTTTCATCTGGTCTAGACCATATAGGAGGCTAATTACATAAACTTTTGAGGTTTTAAGTTCCATATATAATGTTTTACATTAGCAATGGTTGCCAGAAAAAGCTTTATGCTAACATTGTCATTACAACAAACACTTGATGTGCATAAGAACTAATATCATAGATTGAATAAAAACTTGATCTATTGGAAACCAAACACCAAGATCAAAAATAAGATAAGCATGTCAATTTATGAATAAGCTCAAAAATTAACAGCAAAACTCAAGATCAATACTCAAGATAAAAACGTGAAAACATGCATTTTTTCTCCATGAGTTTCTTATACCTTAAAATTTAAGATCAATTTTTTTTTCAAAATCAAATCTCAATATAACTTTTCTTCAGTTGAGATGATTCTTCTTCTACATGAGTTTCTTCTTCTCCATGCATTTTCTGAAAATAAGTCGAAACTTAAAATCAATTTTTACAACATACCTCAAAGAATGTTGAGCTTCTTCTTTACGGGTGTGGCGGCTTTGGCTTCGGCATGGGGAGCTCCGACATGGTGCATGTGGGGTTAGCTCCGACATGATTTCTTGACCTCAGGTCCTCGTCTAAGGAACTTGGGTAGCTCTTCATTCTTCATCTAATGGCGTTGTTCCCATCTGCAATTTCAAAGAATCAATGAAATAAAGAGCAGGCGAAGAGTTGGGCGTATGAGTTCCTGGTGTGTTTTCAGCGGAGGGAATGAGGGGGGGGGGGGGGGGGGGTGAGAGAGAACATGATGAATGTGTTTCAATCATTTGGTTTCCCTCTGTTTTGTTTCCCCCCAGGTTTGTTTCCCCCCAAGTTTTATTTCGCTCCCAAAAATATTGAGTTAACATTTGAGTTTTCAAATTTTTGAGCTTTCAAATTTTGAGTTTCATGCAAAATTCCCCCCCAAACATATAAAAACTTGTCCTAGTCCGCATCTTGGGTTTGTCCCCGTCAGCATTTTTGTGGCCACGTAGGACAAATCTTTGTCCTACCGGGACAAAATTTAAAAAATGCTCTCTTTTATAAACTAGATAATCATAACCCGTGCCCTAAGGGCATGGTTCATTTAAAGTATTCCTCATTAAAATCTTAGATCCCATAATATTAAACAAACAACAATAAGTAAAGCATAATAATTGTTATTTAGTTCCTCAAAAAATTTTAGGTCCCCTTAAAATTTAACTCCCCCAAAACTTTTAGGTCAACCCCCAAAATTTAGTTCTCTCAAGATCCAAACCAAGCCCTAAGGGCACATGTCATTAAAAATATTGCCCCCTCAAAATCGTAAATACCCTAATTTTCAATTGACAACAAAAATTAAAGCGCAATTATTGTTATTTACACCATCCAAAAATTTTAATCCTCTCGAAATTTAGTTTCCCATTCTTTTAAAATATTCCACCATCAAATCCATGGATCCCCTAATTCTAAATGAACAACAATAGTTAAAGCTAAATGATTATTATTTTGTTTATCTCAAAATTTATTGTTCATCCCCAAAATTTAATTCCCTTCAGATTGAGCTCCCCCGAAAATATAGTTTTCATAGAAAATTTAGTTCAAGGCTTTCTTTATTTGTGGGTTCTCAAAAAAATTTACATTCATTGTAATGTTCATCATGCTCGTGGTCCAGTGTTCAAGATGGATCCCTCTACCAACATGATCATGGTAGTCGCTCTGCCTGCCTAATTGTGTATGGAAATGGATCAATGCACTTATGTTGGTATTTTATGTCAGGTTAGTAGACGAATGTAAGAATTCATGGAATAGATTCTCAAGAGAAGCTTCATGTTATACTCTCAGCGCTTGTATTGGCATTATTACGTCATAAAGAATGCTAGTAAAAATATCAATAAAAGAAATAATAATAATTGAATAAAACCCTCTTCTAATAGAATTCCCTACACAAAGCATGAAAACTTGGAATAGATCTAAAAATATAAAGATGGGGGAAAGTAAAAAATACAATAAAGAAAAAAAACAAAACCAAAAAGCAGATATGTTTATATTAAGCTGCCAAAATCCATGAGATGTCCATCTTCTTATTGATCTGAATACATGTTACATCCTACATACCCACTACAAAGTTGCCTCTATAAACAATTAACGGTACAAATATTACAACTACTAATTTCAAATTTAGCTCAAATACAGCTTCAGGTACTGACGTCACAATTATGAGTTCCACCATGCAAAGGAACCTGCCAGTAACTCCATTCTTGATCCCCCAGCAACATACCCCACCTCATATAGAGCAGCATAACATTTTCACATTATTCATGTTGTTTCTGTTGTTTCTCATATACAACAGCATAACACTCTCACATACAGCAGCATCACACCTCACATATCCTCAACAGCTATCCCCAGCAGTATAACAGTTTCTCATTGTTCTTATATAATTTTCATAATTTTCCATAAGCTAAATTTTGCAAGTGCTTGTTTAATTTTAGAAAATGTTTATTATATTTATGGCTGTAAAATGTGGACTCCTGTGCACCATTGATTTCACTACTACAATGCATCCATATGCAATAAACCTTGAAATTTTGTTCTGAAGCACTTATTTCAGAATTACATATTTACAAAGAAACTATTTCACAAGTAAGTAGGCATATAACTATATATAATCCTGGAAAGGTTCATTTTAGATAGACCTAAATTTTGGATATGTAATTATAAATATTATCTTATGGAATGTTAGATTCACATAACTATTATATGCGTTATTAAATTACAGAAGGTAAAATCTAATGGTGGCAATTAAAAGGGATTACTTTCATTAAAAATTTAACCTAAGTGATAGCGTTTAATGGAGTTTGATTGAAAATTTTGCTTGCATATGCAACAGACAATGTATATATCTTCCATGTGTATCCCTTCACTCTATGTATTTCATAACCTACATACTACTAAAGTTGGTAGCCTAAGACTATAGGGAAGATATGGATGTAAACAAATCCAAAAATCTGATATATATCTAATTCCAAATTGTATTATGACCTGAAAAATTAACATTCAAAATCTATCCAATTAAAGAATAATGACACATGCAAGTATGTGTGCACACGTGCACGACACACATGTTCATGCTCAGGGTTACATGCATATGCCCACCCACATACACATGCACACAAAAATAAAGTATGTGTCTGCAATGCCTAATTCCTCGTGGAAAATACAAATGTATTACAGAACATGTTAGTCGATCAATAGATTCTAAAATATACTCATATCGATAATAAAACTTGATTTACAGCATTATATTACTTCACCAAAGGTAAAGCTAAGTGTAAAGATTGTATCAATATTGGAAATGTCAAAACCTAAGGGGTTACTCTTCCACTGCTGGTCATAAGTCATAATACAGTAATATCCCTCTAGCATCAAACATCTAGAATAATGAAATTCATGATATATCAATGGATAGATAGTAACGAGCTACATCGAAAAGGAAATAAATAAATATATAAATGAACCAAAGACAACCTAGAAGAAAATTTTCTTGATTTTACATGATATTATCTCATAACTTCATTTTATGTTTTTCCAAATAAACTCATTTTTCGAGGGAAAGTTGGCATGCTAGTTTGAATATAGATGCATGAAGAAGGGTCCAAATGATCCTTAAAACCATTTTGGTAACATATTTAAAGCAATAATATTATAGAAAAACTGGTGATACAGTTTTTCATTCATTAATAGATGAGATTAGTGGATTTGGAGTAAATAATGGAAGGGATTTGCAATGCATATTTTTTTTGATTATAAATATGACTGAATCTTTCACTTGAAGTTAGGAAATTACCACTCCTTTGATGTTTAGATAATATACATACTCTGTCAGCTTGAAGTTCCAATAAAATTTTCGTGTTGAATAAGTATTCCACTCTTTACTCTGTCAGCTTGAAGTTCCAATAAAACTTTCGTGTTGAATAAGTATTCCAAAAGAGTCTGAAATTCACATGCTCATTCAAATGAAAGTTTCCGGAAATTTCTAGCTGCACCGATACCCAAAATTTAACAATCATCAGGCAAAAATCATCCTTACAGTTTAAACTCTCCCTAAATTCACCTTATATTTCATCTTCTCTAAACCAATGAAATATTCATCTAATATTACATAAACATTGTGATGCAATGCGTAACTGATGCATGCAGCATGTAGAGAAAAGATTTTCCAGAATTTTAAGTAAAACAACTTCCGACCATACACATCCTCCTCCAAAACGTGCACATCCACAGGTACAGTTTCAAACCGGGCATGTTTTTTTGCAGACGTTTTGCCTGTACATGTACATTTTACCTACTTATAGCCGTAGTAACTAAATTTTACAGCAAAATCCCGAAGAGAGAAACATGAACATTCTAAAATTGTACAGCAAAAGCCTGGAGAGAGAATCATGAACATACCCGAGATTATGAAGTGGAGAATTTAGAAGCAGTCGAACGTGTGATGTTTCATCTTTCGACCTAAGGTGCTGAAGGACCAAGAAATCCCATCTGATTCACCAAATTTTCGACATCATCATCATACCATCAGATTGCATCTGCAGCCAATTCCTCCACTTTGACTCCAATATCCATGTCATCTCCTCGCGTTCCTGTTTGTGTCAGCAGGCCTTCATCCAGTAGCTCCTCCCATATAGCTTCGCTAATTCCTCCCAAATTCTGATTGCTCGGTTCCAACATCAATTTCTCTTCCATCCTCTGGCCTCTGCTCGAACTGCTGCCACCACCGCCAATCATCTCAGAAATCATATTTTCTCTATCTAGCTCAGCTCCAAATACTTCGCTTGCATGCAGTGGCAGGTTCTCAAAGATCAGGTTTATTAGCGATCTCCTCCTCTTGCCTATTGACTCCAAGTTTAGAATGTAAATGGATAGAGAATGAGGAGTAAAACATCTGAGGTCTAAGAGAAAAAAATCAAGTTTCTTGAATTAAAAAAGTAAAGGACCACATGAAAAATTGGATCACATCTCAGAGATACAGAATCATGCATGATATATAAATCAATACAGAAACATGGATCTACTCACATTCATGCAAATAGAATAACCAAATGTTTCCTACAGATATTACAACCCATTGGTCAATATGTGGAACAAAATAACAAAAAGCTGACTTTTCAAACAAACCTTGACATTCCTCCTTGTTTTTGATACCGATCAAAGAATCCGAAATGTGATGCTTTTGGGCATCGGCTCCAGGATCCCCAAGAATAACTGGAATTCAGAGTCAATCAAAGAAAATCAAAAGCTAAAAATAAAAATAAGTACTGATGCAAGCCATATTGCTTCATTCCCAAAAACTAAAACGGTCAACGTTATTTAAAAAAATATTACATGTTCAAAGAGCATAGAGATATGAAATATTTTTGCATAGGTGAGTTGTAGAGAGAGAGAGAGAGAGAGATGAAAGCTAATAAATGTTTGAAGTTCATTACACGTTCATATGCAAAACAACATTGTGAGTTGTAGCAGTGGCAACCACGCCATCAACATCATCCTCATGGGGCCCCAGGTGCAGCCTATCTTTAAGTTCTTTGACAACGCACTCATGATGATACGGTAACTAATTTAATTTGCAGCTAAAATTAAAAAGAAAAATGCAACACTCATGTTGATACACTAACTAATTTAATTTGCAGCTAAGATTAAAAAGAAAAATGCAACATACATGTCTCCAACAACTACTTTTAAGTTTAAAAGAGAGCCTACAGAAATTCAAGGGAAATTGGGGTAAAACAATTGGGTATATAAATAAAGATATAGAAGAATTTATAAAATTCTGGAACTGTCAGTACAACACATGTTTTATATATGAGATGATCTCACCATCAAATCAAACTTACCATTAAGGTAAGGTGAAAAAGGGAAAAAGCCATTGTATGAAACTTTGATAACGATGAAAGGTTTCACTTGTCTTGATAAGCAAATTAGCCATAATTGTTTAATTCATTTGACATTATAACTCTGAAAGAATCCCATCCTAGGCTCCAGAATTATCAGCTCATTGCACCTTTTTTCATATGTTCCCTCGAACTCCAAATACTAATGAGATCATGATGTACACAAATCTTTATTTTTAGGTAGTTCACATGCCAAAGTTTTCTATCTAATTTCAGAGATAAACTTAATGGAGTGTCGTACAGAAAATAGGATTGCACCAGCACTCTGGTTGCTTCACCAATTTTTTGTGAAGGGCTACAAAAGTTGTGCTAATAATCTCATGCATGTTTTTCATAGGGAGACTAATGAACGGACTTAAAATGAAAAAAAACAAAGAATAGAAGGGACAAAGAATAAAACTTACCACTGATGACAGAACACTCGTGCTTCCTTATGCTCGGAATGCCTCCTTAACACTCGGAAGCCATTCTGGTCTTTGTCAAACACTCGAAATGCCTCCTTAAGCTCCTCTTCTGAGTCTGTGTCCATCATCTGATGATGTATTTGGGTTTATTTGGGTTGTTAGGTTGTCATGTGATGATGTATTCTTGAAACAAAAGAATTGCTTTGAGATGGGCGTTTTAGAAATGCAAGAATTTAATCCAAGAAAAATGGGGCCAATGTGCAAACATGCTCTCCGTCCTTATTTCCAGTTTCACCTTCACTAGCTACCTCATGCTAAAGAAACCAAAGTAATTCACTAAGTCAACAAAGTTCCATTTCTAGAGTATTAAGATTGGAACCTGGAAGAACCGAGCTTACCCTGTGAATCTCATCTGGCATGTAAGTTGATCTCCACTTGAACGACTCTTACAACATTTTCTTCCCCTTGTTGCGAGCTTCCGGTATTCCAGCTTTTAGATCATTGATCTGATTGTACACTGCCAGTTCATTGAGCTTCTAGTATTCCAGTATTCCCCCAACCCTAAAAATCAAGAAAAAAAGTGATATGGAGGAGATCGCCGACCTCATATCAATCAGCTCGACTGTGGAAATATAGGTGATCACTAACCAGTTATCATTGTTGGAGGCGAGATGACCTGATCCTGCTCCTGCTCGACTGTGGCTTAACCCACAAAATTTTTTTGGTGCCGACCTTTCCCCCAACCCTAAAAATTTCAGTGGGGGGATAGCTTTAAGTCCCCATCCCAAGTTCCCAATGCTCCAGGTTTACCCCAACCCCAACAATTGTTCGGGCTTTTTCATCTTTTTGAGGCTGGGAAGAGGGGCGTGAAGAGGTCAGAGCTTTTTCCCCTAAGATTTCGAGCTTCCCCCTCATTTTATAGATCTATGAGGTCCAAGCTCCCCTCCAATTTCGAGCTTCACACTCATTTTTTTGAGGTTGCAAGGATGAAGATGCTGTGAGGTCCGAACTTTTCCCCCAAAAATTTCGAGCTTCCCCCTCATTTTACTGATCTATGCGTGTGTGCAGCTGCGTTTTAAATTTTTTCTCTCATGCGCATGACTGCGGGACCCACGTGCTTACGTGGCTAAATCATAGCCCTTCCCCGAGTAAATCCAGGCTGTTCTTGGTGATTGGGACAAACAAAGATATGACTGAACTTATGACTGGGACAAAATTCAAAAAATGCTCTCTTTTATAGTGTATATATATATATATATGTATATGTATATACTATAAAATAGGGATGTTATCATGAGTTTTTGGATATGGGTTATTGGATAAGAGATTTGGGTTATGAGGAGAATGTGGGTATGTGTATTGTTGTATAAGAGAAATTGGTTAAGAGATAATGGATAAGAGATTTTGGTTATGTGTACTTGGGTGTGTTATTTATATAGATTTTGTATATGGGTATGTAATTGAAACCAGTGTAAATTTTGTATATGGGTATGTAATTGAAATCAGTGTAAAATTGAAATGAGAAATTGTTTTTTACGTTTGAAATCACGTTTGAAATCATACGCTTTGAGGGGTGGAGGGAATTAGACGAGGGAAACATTTTTGATCACATCCTGGTCACATCACCCATGTGTTAGGTTTGAAATCAAAATTTTTTACGTTTGAAATCATAATTTCTCTCATAAGCTTTGAGGGTGGAGGGAATTAGCAGAGAGAAAACTATTTGATCCCATCATTGATCACATCGCCCATGGGGGGTTTCTTTGTATATGAAGCGAAGAAGAGAATTTTACCCTCTTCTCACCAGGCAGCTCCTCAAGCAACGAAGAGCAAAAAGAGAATTTTACCCTCTTTTTTCTGGCGTACATCGAAGAGCAAGATCATCTACCTCCTCACCAGCATCTTCTACCTCCACGTTGCAGAGCTTAGAGCTCTTCCTCTTCTCCATTGTAGAGCTTAGAGCTTCATCACGTTGTGAGTTTAAGAGCTAAGAGCTTCATCACATTGCAGAGCTTAGATCAACCTTAGCACCTCAACCCTTGGTGAGCTTTAGTTATGGCTTGGCAGTTATGGCAGTTGCAAGTTTTTAGTTTTTTGTTGGTTTAAAAATTTCATTCAGGTTTCAATTTTGTATTTCAGTCAATTTTCATTCAATGTTGGTTAAAAAGAATGTTAGGTTATATAGAGAAAATTTTTAAATTTTGTGAAAAAGAATGTTGGGTTGTATAGAGCAATTTTGATATATGTCATTAGCACATGTATTGCACATGTATTTACAATCAAAATTCTCTAAATTTTCCAAGTCCAAGTATCAATTTTCAAAACTTGCCATTTTCAGTCAATATTCAGATATCAAAATTGCAAGTTGAATATTTCAGTGCATATGTTGGATTGTTGTCAACCTCTTGGTTTTTTCTATATTGCAAGTTGAATACAAGTTGCTAATGAATATTTCAGTGAGAATATTTAAATTTTTTGTTAATGTTGATATGGTATTTGATGCTATGCTCAAGATAGGTGAGAATACAATAAATTTTTTTATTGTCCATGTTGTTTTGTTTTATTCATTTTTTGAACTGAAATTTCAGAGATTGGTATTTTTTTTGATCGGTTATCAATTTTTGAAATATTAAATATCATTTTTACAGGACACTGAAATGCAATATTAAATATCATTACTGGGCACACTGAAATGCAACATGAATTGAAATTTTGATAGTATTTAGTGAATAACAGGCTATAGTTTAGTGAAATTTTAATATCTCTCAACTCGTTATAATGAATAATAATAAATGAGCATTTCAGCTATCGTTTGAAATTGGATAACATGACTATCTCTCAACTTAAGTTTGAAAACCTTGATATGATTTTAGTTATAGGATCAGATAATTAGATCAGATCTAATTATCTGATCAGATAATACATGTTTGCAATGCATGGATAATTATCTGATCTAATTATAGATGTTCCTGTTTGTGTACTCTTGCCTGGATTGTGCATGGATAAATATTTGCAATACATGGATAAATTTGCAATACATGTTTAGTATTGTCACCTATGTATAAATTTGCAATACATGGATTGTACATGGATAATACACATTCTAAGCATGTTTAGTATTCTCACTGTTAACGGGACTAGTTTGGCTGGGCCCGGAGGAGCTAAGTCAACTACGACTGGTCAACCAGACTGCTACGACCTTGGGGCCTCGGCCCAAGGATCTCACGGGCGGGCCGCGCTTCTCCACCCATGACGAAGGCCCACTTCCACAGTGGAGGAAATCGGGGCCCAAGTCAAGGAAACCTTCGCCAAATATGGCAGCCGCCCCGTGCCATCATGATCCGCCGGACATGGCAACCATCTTCATGGCCATAACTAGCCAATGATGGTCCGACTTAAATGGCCATCTAGCCATCAAGGCTCGACTTCATGGCCAGACTTAAACGGCCATCACTCCCCCCCTCATGGCCCGCCAATTATGGCAATCACTCATGGCCATGACTCCACCTTCATGGCGTCATCAAGTGGGCGCAATTAGAGGGGGTCAACACTTCCCCATTTTGCACGACCCCCTGAATGGCGGCCATGATATCACGTCATGGCGCATTATGAGCAGGGTTCGCCTATATGAGGAAGGGGCGGGCGTCACTTGACAGGGGGCTGGATCTTCACGACCTACAATGGAGGTACCTCATTCTCCCATCTTACACCTTCTTCCACCTTGAATATTTCTCCTCCAAAGCTCAGCCCGAGGACTCGAGTATCGGTCTCTCCGCGAGCCATACTCGATCCCACCGAGCACTTATCAGACCAGATCTGACTTTGGCATCGGAGGGGCTTCGGTCGGAACCAAGGTCCGACCCCCCTGACGAGCTCTCTCGTCTATTCAGGTCCAGGAGTTCCAGCGCCACCGAGGCTACCCCTCGGCGTCCTTCCAGCCGGAGCCGAGCGCTCTCGTCCCCGACCTCGTTCGTCTCCTCCGACACGAGGACGTCGCTCTGCCGAGGCTACCCCTCGCCGAGCCGACGCGAGGATCCGCGTGCCCCGCTACGAGCGACTCTGCCTTCAACCGATCCCGGAGGCTGTCATCTCGCCGAGGCTACCCCTCGGCCCGTCAAAGAACGGAGCCGCGCCTTTCCGCTCGAGCGAACGCGCCGTCGGTCGACCCCACCGGTCATCTCCGTCTCGAGCGACAGCCACGACAACTCAGGGGTCCCGCGCGTCCCCTCTTTGACCGCGTTGACCACACACCTTCCATACTATTAATGTGTTCTGCAAAAAATAGCAGAAACATTTGGCGCCGTCTGTGGGAACGAGTCAACAACCACGAATCAACCACATTGACAATGTCGATTCGCCCCACCAGTCAGTGGCCTAAAAAGCCAACTTTTGAGGAGACAAGGAGGAAACCCTCCTTTTTCATTACTCCTCTTATTGCAAACAGATTCGTGTTCAGTCTGCTTTATTTCTTTCTTAATCACCCAAAAGCTTCGGGTTGAAATGTTTTTACCTAAACTTTTTCCAAAGAAATTTGTCTCTTTTTATAGAGACATGGGAGGCTTTGCAACTCTAATAGGATTGACAGGGCATTACAACTCCGATCGAACCGAAATCGAGGCAGCCCCCAGCGCGATCCACTTCCCCGGAGGTTCACGCAATCTTTACTATGTCCACCTCGAGATCGGACAGTTAAGGGAGCTTTTCGAAAGCTCGAATAGCGAGGATGCCCCCTCAAAATCGTGTCTCCCCCAATGAAGCCCCTCGGAGTTGGTTTTCCCCCAACGAGGCCTGATTCTCATCCCAACCCCCGGTGAGAAGGAGACCTCCGACACCCCCAGATCGTCAAAGACGGCGGCTTCAACGAGAGCGCTCCTCTGACCCTCCCCGAAGGTCGTGGATCGCCTTTCGACCCTTCCCAGAGTCGACAACAACCTTTCTGATCTTCCTCAAGGTCGTGGGGCACCAACTGCTTCCTCAAATCCCGCCGACCCAGATGCAAGGCCGTCGATCTCCAGAGCTCTTCGATCAAATAGAGCTTCGGCCCCCTCAAGTTCGGAAGTGTCTCCTTCGACCCTCTCCTCGTCGATGGCGGAACGGTCCGGCCCCCTCAAGGTCGGAAGCATCTCCTTCGAGCTTTTCCTCGTCGATGGCGGCACGGTCTGGCCTCCTCAAGTTCGGTAGCTCTCCTCCGACCCTCTCTTCACTGAGCAAGAGAGCAGCAAAGCCACGACAGCTTTTCAGGCTCCTCCAGGGCTCCTAGTTGGCAACCTTGCAACCATCGGAGCAGGCCCATCCAGCGCCTCAAACCCAGCGAGGCGTCAGACTCAGCAAGAGTTCCATCATGGAGGCTCGTTGCTGCTTCTGTAGCCATCCAGCACCGCTACCAAGCTCGAAGGACTTCCAGAGTCTGCACTTTTCTCCAACTCTGGTCGGAGAAAGCCTATCCGTCGCTCCCCTGGTTGGCGCCGTCGCACCCGACATCCGCCTGATGAAGAACAGCGCTCGGTCGCTGGATCAAGACTCGACTCCGGGTAGAAGCGTCATCCGAAGTTACCCAGCCGTGGTGAGGCCCGATCATTATATCCGAGCTCCGGTCCGAATCACTGGAGTTCCGGGCAGCTCCATTGATGCATTATCTATCAGCACACCAAGCTCTAGATAGGAGGTCGAAACAATCGAAAGTCTACCCAGGCTTTCGAGCATGGATGGACAGACAGCCTACCACAATGAGCACGACAAACAAGATGGCATGTCAAACTGGAGACCGTTGGGATCTATTCTCCCGACGCTCAGGTAACATACTCATGTTCTGAACAGGCTTGTCGAGCAACCCCGGTAACTCGCCTGCAAAACCGTCAGAACCCCCGAGCGAGAGTGTTCCAACTACGCTTCATCCGAGAATGCCGGGACCCCGCCCATCAAACTGGATTTGGGTCAGATCCCATATGCAAAACGGAAAACCGTCCGCATGGCTGACAGTCGACCTCAGATCGACAAAACCACCTTCAGATCGAAGCTCCAGACTTCCATCTGGCCGAACTCGGCCACAGAGTACCTTTGAACTCGAAAGGCAAATTCACAAGGCAGATCGAGGACTCGGAAGCCCCGTGCGGACCCATTTCATATTCGTGAGCTTGCTGGGATTCACATCCATGATGACGAAGAACGAGCTTCAGACATCAGACTCGGATTTATCCGAGCATGCCAGACGAGGCCGACCAGTTCAGGCCGAGGCCGACCAGTTCAGGCCGAGGCCGAGGCTGACCAGTCCAGGCCGAGGCCGAGGCTGACCAGTTTAGGAGGAGGCCGAGGCCGACCCCAGAGGAGGCTGACCAGTCCAGTCCGAGTCCGAAGCCGACCCATCAAAAAGGCTGCTATGGTCGCGACAACGCCGGAGCACACGGCGACCGGCATTGCGGCCTCGGCCAACTTGAGGGAGAGGCGCAAGGGGTGCGTCTGGATCCGGGGACGCAGGGCTACGAGTGGCCTGGCAAGGTCGCCAAGGAGAATGAGATCTCGATCGAGTTCAGACAAGGGACAACACCGACGACCCTCGCGAGCGTCGGGCTTAGCCCCGACTCGGCCTTCATCGATGGCCCAACCACCATCTCTGGCCATTGTCTCGACGTCCGCCATACCAACACCGTGCTGCCATCGCCAAACATATGGGCTGAGCTCCCATCACTGTGCCACCCTTGCTGAGCTACCTTGGTCGTACCGCCAAACAGACAAAAGCGGGAGCCGGAGCGAGAGCAGGAGCTGGAGCAGAAGCTAAGATCCAGACAAAGCTGGAGCCGGAGCGGGAGATGCGGTCCAGACAAAAGCAATAGCTGGAGCTGGAGCTGGAGCAGGAGCTAGGATCCAGACAAAAGCTGGAGCCGGAGCCAGAGCAGGAGCAGGAGCTGGAGCTGGAGATACGATCCAGACAAAAGCTGGAGCTGAAGTTGGAAATGGAACTGGAGCTGTGTCTAGAGGAGGCCGACCACACCAGTTTAACCAACCCAGGAGGAGGCCGAACAGACGAGCTCAATCTCAGTGCTGGGGGCAACTCCTTCCGCTGAACGAATCTCCTTCGTCGGCCGTAAGCCGAGGGGCAACTCCCCTCGCCACCGAACGAATCTCCTTCGTCGGTCGTAAGCCGAGGGGCAACTCCCCTCGCCACCGAACGAATCTCCTTCGTCGGCCGTAAGCCGAGGGGCAACTCCCCTCGCCACCGAACGAATCTCCTTCGTCGGCCGTAAGCCGAGGGGCAACTCCCCTCGCCACCGAACGAATCTCCTTCGTCGGCTGTAAGCCGAGGGGCAACTCCCCTCGCCACCGAACGAATCTCCTTCGTCGGCCGTAAGCCGAGGGGCAACTCCCCTCGCCACCGAACGAATCTCCTTCGTCGGCCGTAAGCCGAGGGGCAACTCCCCTCGTCACCGAACGAATCTCCTTCGAAAAGAAAAAAGAAAGAGCATCTTCTCCCCATTATACTACATCTCCCGACCTCCACCTCAACAATGGTAGAGCTCAGAAGATGGGGGCATGTTAACGGGACTAGTTTGGCTGGGCCCGGAGGAGCTAAGTCAACTATGACTGGTCAACCAGACTGCTACGACCTTGGGGCCTCGGCCCAAGGATCTCACGGGCGGGCCGCGCTTCTCCACCCATGACGAAGGCCCACTTCCACAGTGGAGGAAATCGGGGCCCAAGTCAAGGAAACCTTCGCCAAATATGGCAGCCGCCCCGTGCCATCATGATCCGCCGGACATGGCAACCATCTTCATGGCCATAACTAGCCAATGATGGTCCGACTTAAATGGCCATCTAGCCATCAAGGCTCGACTTCATGGCCAGACTTAAACGGCCATCACTCCCCCTCCCTCATGGCCCGCCAATTATGGCAATCACTCATGGCCATGACTCCACCTTCATGGCGTCATCAAGTGGGCGCAATTAGAGGGGGTCAACACTTCCCCATTTTGCACGACCCCCTGAATGGCGGCCATGATATCACGTCATGGCGCATTATGAGCAGGGTTCGCCTATATGAGGAAGGGGCGGGCGTCACTTGACAGGGGGCTGGATCTTCACGACCTACAATGGAGGTACCTCATTCTCCCATCTTACACCTTCTTCCACCTTGAATATTTCTCCTCCAAAGCTCAGCCCGAGGACTCGAGTATCGGTCTCTCCGCGAGCCATACTCGATCCCACCGAGCACTTATCAGACCAGATCTGACTTTGGCATCGGAGGGGCTTCGGTCGGAACCAAGGTCCGACCCCCCTGACGAGCTCTCTCGTTTATTCAGGTCCAGGAGTTCCAGCGCCGCCGAGGCTACCCCTCGGCGTCCTTCCAGCCGGAGCCGAGCGCTCTCGTCCCCGACCTCGTTCGTCTCCTCCGACACGAGGACGTCGCTCTGCCGAGGCTACCCCTCGCCGAGCCGACGCGAGGATCCGCGTGCCCCGCTGCGAGCGACTTTGCCTTCAACCGATCCCGGAGGCTGTCATCTCGCCGAGGCTACCCCTCGGCCCGTCAAAGAACGGAGCCGCGCCTTTCCGCTCGAGCGAACGCGCCGTCGGTCGACCCCACCGGTCATCTCCGTCTCGAGCGACAGCCACGACAACTCGGGGGTCCCGCACGTCCCCTCTTTGACCACGTTGACCACACACCTTCCATACTATTAATGTGTTCTGCAAAAAATAGCAGAAACACTCACCTATGTATAAAATTTCTAGATGTTTTTAAATAATAGGTGAGAATATTTAAAATTTTTGTCCATGTGCTAATGAATAGAGATGTTTGCAAAAAAACATGGACAAAAATTTAGAATATCATATGCGCATATAATATTTTAAATATTCTCACCTTTTTGTGTTTTTAAATAATAGGTGAGAATATTTAAAATTTTCAATTTCAATTTCAAAAAAGGAGAATGTTGGTTAAAAAAATTTCATTCATCCCTCTTAGCCACAATCTCTTCCTCTTTTTGTGTTTTTATTCAGTCAAAAAATTTCATTCATGTTTATGGATAATAACAAATTTCATTCATGTTTTTAATTTCAGTCATGTTTTTAAATTTTCAAGAGCAGTATTGGAAGTATTAGTATTAAAAAAAATTGGCTGCATTTTCCCAAGAGCAGTATTGCCAATACATGCCAATTTTTTTAATACCAAGGTCCAAGGGGTTTGGTTTTTAAATTTCGCCCATGGGGTTTGGTTTTATCCATAAACATGTTCATAGTTTGGTATTATCTATAAACATGATTTTTTATGAGATAGTCTTGTATTCAAATATTCATTGTTTGGTATTATCCATAAACATCAAGTAAAAACCCAAGATCCAAGGGAAAATTTCATTTATGTTTTTAATTTCATTCATGTTTATGAATGAAATTTGAATACAGGTCTATCTCAGGAGAATGTTGGTTAAAAAAATATCATTCATGTTTCATTTTTCAGTCATTTTTCATTCAAGTTTCAATTCAGCATTCAAGTTTCAATTCATTTTGAATATTTCAGTCATCTTTGCTATTTCTATCACTTTTGCTCAAGGTTACTTGCTCATTGGTTGGTAGAGAGTATTATTGCTATTTCAATTTTGGAATTGAATTGAAATTGAATATCAATCTGCTATTGACAGCATGACTGAAATATTGAATTGCTAAGATAACTAAGATGACTAGCAAGTATTGAATTCAATATTGCTAAGATGACTAAAATGACTAGCAAGATGCTATTCAATATTTCATTCAATGCTAAGAATAGCAGTATTGAATAGAAGTATTGCTAAGATGCCTAAGATGACTAGCAAGATGTTATTGATAGCATGAATAAGATGACGACCAACCAAATAGCAGATTGATATTCGATTTCAATTCAATATTTCAGTCATCTTAGCAATAATACTTGCTCATTGATTGGTAGAGAGTGACTCAAGGTTTAGCAGATTGATAAAAAAAATTTATGTTACTCTGGGTTGAATTGAAACTTAAATTTAAATTTCTATTGACAACATGACTGAAATTGAAATTGAAATTGAACTTAAACTTAAGCTGTCAATCTTAAATTCAAGCTCTCTTCAAGCTATATCATTTGGTTTTTTTGTCAGCTCTCTTCAGATTTAGCATATGGTTTTTTATCTTTTCAGCTATATTCAATTTTAAAACTTTTCAGTCAAAAGCCTGAAATTTTGCATAGCTAACATGAATATTGACAGTATTTTTGGAATTGGCAGTATTTTTTCATTATTGACAGTTCAGGCTGATGGAAAAATTAATGAAATTGACAGTATAGTTTGGAAATGGATTGACAGTTCAATATTGACAGTATTTTTTGTTGGTAGCAACGATCTAGAATTCCTAGTTTGATGATGACAAACGTTGTGTTTTATTTAACGTGTGTGCTAAGTGTGTTTCAGGAAAGGCGAAACGATAATCTTCTCAATAGTTGGAGTAATTGCTAATCATATAGCAAGTTGATTGAAGAAGAGGTTGTGTGCACAAAGCTATTTGGACTTGGTCAATATTGGGGGAGATGGAGTCAAATATATCAATTGGGATAGGAACAAATCAATCAAAGAGATATGAAGATCCTATCAAATCCCATTCAAAACCCTAGCTATAGGCTATTATATAAGGGCTACATATATTTCTCAAAACCCAAGGCGGTATACAAAAAATTCCCATAAAAGAAACTTGCGTCATTTTGAGAGGCCGGCCATAATCATCTCTCCAAACAAGAGGACGGCCATAATCATCTCTCCAAACAAGAGGACGACCATAATCATCAAATAGAGGGTTGTGTCTTTAAATCTCTGGTCGTTCCTTTTGTTGTGGGGGTTGAAAAATTTGAAACTCCCCTCAGATATTCTCAAGGCTACACAAATTGTCCAAGCAGCTAGCCTTTCATCTCAGAGCCGCATATTGTTCATAAATAAAAAAGGAGGCAATCAAAAGAGGAGGAGTTTGCATTTTGTTCTCGGTTACGGGCCTCACAAAAAATCGCACAAGCATCAAGGTCCAAAAGAGGTCGGGCATTCACTGCAAATGCAACAGGGCGGCGCATTGTTTCACAAGGCATCAGGTTGTGTCTTTCATCTTTAAATATTCAAAGCTAAAGCTTTATTTTTGTTTTGGGTGATTTCGGTGTCGGGACAGCCGCACCAAATAGGACCAAGCCTGGCCAAAATTTTTATGCAACAAAAATTTCAACTCCTCACATTTTTTAAGAATCCAACGAAATTGACAGGAACCGAATTTTGCAAAAATCTACAAGCCACACTCTTTCTTTGCATGCTAAACTAATTGGATGAATGCATATTGATAATCTCTATGCACAAGCTTCAAAGGGCAAGCCATTTTTTAATCTCAAGGAGAATGTAGCATCTTTTTAATTAGCATCTGTTTCAGAGTGTTTTCTCACTACAAAGCGTTGACCGTGGAGAACCCGGTCAACGTGGTCAAGGGGCCCGCTTTGGGTCCCTTGGGGGGCTTCGAATTGGTGCAGAAGGGGCGAGGGGAAGCCTCGGCCCTGGTTGAGACGCTCGGCCTCGGATAGACGTGCTCGGCCTCGGCTGGAAGGGGGACGAGGGGTAGCCTCAGTCGCCCGGGTAGATGCACGGCCGACGGGCGGCGAGGGGGAGTCTCGGACCCGACTAAGACGCTCGGCCTCAGTAGGGCGTGCTCGGCCTCGGCAGGCTGACGGTGAGGGGAAGCCTCACTATCCGGTCGATCGAGCGGTCAGAGAGGGGCGAGGGGTAGCCTCGGCCCGTTGATCAGCTGTCCACCTGCGTAGACGAGAACGCTCGTCAGGGGGCCAGACCTTGGTTCCGGCCAAATCCCCTCCGATGCCTAAGTCAGATAGTGATCTGAGAAGGGAGGCCCGGCGGAGACGGTTCGACTCGTGAGGAGATCGTAACGGCGTCTCTCGGCGCGAGCGGGGGAGGAAGGAGATGAATTGGGGGAACGAGGTCGTTGATGGAGTACCTTAGGTTTTGTTACCTGAGATGCGGGGCCCTTTCCTCGTCGTCCTCTGAGTCCTTTTGTAGAGCTCCCTGCGTGATTGCCTCTGGCCCACGTCCCACACCCGCCCTCGATCGTGCCCCATCAATCTGCCCCCTCACCGCCGCTCTCTTCGCCATTCCAGCACCTCCCCATTACCGCCATTTAGTGGTCGCGCGTTCTGGGGAACAGTTTTCGCAGGAGTGGGTGAGTGTCCAGCGGGTTATCGGGGCCGGGTCGGATCGACATTCGAGAAGATCCCTTACAGGACCTTTGTCGAATGGGCTTGAGGTTGCAGGTGAGCCTTCGACCAGTAGTCGGGCTCCTGGGCTCGTGTCTTTTGGGGTCTCGGTCAAATAGGCGTAACAATTGCCCCCATCGGTCGAGTTGATCGGCTTCGGCCTGTTCGGCTCGGCCGATGTGACCTCTGCCGATTTTGACAAGCTCGCCAGTCGATGCCGACTCATTTATTAGTCGTCATCATGGGTGGGCCCGTTCGATATTTTTAAGGCGCGGGCTCCGAAGCGCCGTTGGTCCTCTGATGCCGCCACGTGTGGCTGCAAACTTACCCCCTCCGTTCGCGGGGCCGTCTTCAGTTGAGAAGCTGAGGGGTTCGGGCGTCGCCACCGGTGGGATCGATCGGCCTCGGCTAGCTTGGTATAACCGCTCCGCCTCCTGGGGTTCCGAGTGGCGCTTCAGCCGAGGCGTGGTCATAAATGTAGGTCATGATGAGGCGGATCGATTGGGCTTCCCCTGGCGCCGGTTTCGAAACGCCGCCAGTTCTTCGAAGCCTGCCGCGCGTTCTTGTCAGCCGCTTCGAATTCACCCCTGCGCCCGGTATATAAAATCCTCAGCCGCGTTGATCTCCACTTCTCTTTTGCTTCTCCCGGTATTCAAAGCTTTCCTCAACTCGGAGTTTCCCGTCGCCTTCGCTTCCTTGCCTTCTCCAGACCAGTCGAAAAAAGGTAATTCCTCTCTCGCTTTTCATCTCATGGCTGCCCTTAGGATAGGCGATTCTGGTCAAAGGGCAAGGGATCCTTCGGAGTCCAGGCGGGGTGAGTGATCACTCCCTATTTTACACCCTTTTCCCGCATGTTTGCATGCCATTTTGATCGCCCAAATCATGTTTTTCACGATATATCGACGATATTGCGATGCTTTTCACGATTTGTTGTTTTTGTCGCATTTCAGGTGATTTGGCGCGATTAGGAGTGATCTCGAGATGCGCATAATCTAGACGGCCACCGACGACCTCCCCGAGGGATATTTTACTGTTGGAGAGGAGCGGAAGAAGAATGGATGTCGCAGGAGCGACGAGGAGGCCAAAACAATCAGATTGGGCATTTTTTGTGTCCCACTCGGCCGAGTGGAGGAGCCACTCGGCCGATCAGCGAGACACTGCTCGGCCGACCCGTTCAGACACGTTTTCCATGTGTACTCGGTCGAGCGACGGAGACCACATCGGCCGAGTGACGATACCACGTCCGCCCGAGTGGCGCCCAGACGAAGGCCCTCAAAAAGATCGAAGTTACTGTTTTTCGGCCACCTGAGCTTCAGAAGACCCACTCGGCCGAGTGGTAAACCGCGTCCGCCCGAGTGCAGTGAAGCCATCGGCCGAGTGACGACAACTCACTCGGCCGAGCCGCCCCCGAACTGAAGACCCCTGAAGCCCACGACTTACTGGAAAATGACAGGGTTTTCACTCGGCCGAGCGACTTTTGTCACTCGGCCGAGTGCGATGCGCTGCCTGTAGCGAAATTTGCGGAAAACAGGCTGTGCAGGGGCGTTTTGGTCAGGATTTTTAGACGATTTTTGGGGCTATTTAAGCTCTGTTTTTACCCTAGTTTTGGGAGCCATCTCTCAGATTTTTTGCAGCTTTTTGAGTCTACTTTTTAGCTTTATTAATTGTGATTGGAGAAGAGAAAAACTTGGATTTTTGTTGGATTAATTGAAGATCTACATTGGTTTGCATTTCTCTTCCCCAAAAACTCTATTTTTATTGTTTATATCATTGTTGTGATGAATTCTATTGCCTATTTCATTGATTATTTTTGTGCTATTGCTATGATTTGTGAGTAGTCTCCACGTCTCGGGGCGTGGGGATGAACCCTACAAGCCCTATTTCCTATTTGTGTTGAATTGGTAGAAATTGAGCTAGGATTGTTATTAGGGATTAGATTGGGATCGAATTACTACGGAAAGCTAGGTATTCATATCAATTGGGATTTGCAAGAGATTGGATCCCAATTTGATAGGAAGCCCTAGAAATCCGAATTGGGTTGGAGTCGGATTTTCGAAATATCGGTTTGCAAGAGATTGGACCGATACTAGGACCTCCGGTTGCAATTCCGTGCCGATACCCGTTTGCAAGAGATTGGACGGGTAGGAACTATCCTAATTTAGATTGTGGACCGAGTTTGCAAGAGATTGGGCTCGGTGCGCAATTGGACGATGATGTTGATCCTAATGCTAGCTTCCCTAGGCTAGGGTTTGCAAGAGATTGGACCCAAAACCTAGGATAGCTATAGACCGGCAACAGCGAGAGAGCGTGAGCTTGGTTCCACATTTAGTTGCAACTAGTTCATCCAAATTCTCATTCTAGCGATTTCGATACCGGCGAACCACATTTATGAAATACGGTGAGTAGCGGGGATTCCCCTTTCCCTAGACGTTCTTTATTTGATTTGATATTTCGCAAATTTGTCTGACGATTGTGACAGGATCGCCCAAGGCAATTATCTCTGTTCCTAAATAGCCAGGTTGATCAGGAGCAAGCACGGTCATTCGTCCTCCCTGTGTTCGATACCCGCTCGCCACCATACCGTGCGCTTGCGGTAAAACTACAACCGTCGCCTCGGGACGTGTATCCGGGGTGCGATCAAGATTTTGGCGCCGTTGCCGGGGAGGCGATTGCGTTTGATTCTTTTTCACCCTAGCTATTCTTTTTCTTTTTATTATTATCATTATTTTTATTTCTTATTTCTTGCCTAACCCTTCCACGGTATTAATCATTTCTTTGAAACTCTGTTTCCCCTGTGCATGAACACGAGATCTACGGCGGACCCAGAAGACTTATTATTTGATCCCGAGATCGAACGTACCGCGCGGAGACTTAGAGCGGAAAAGAGACAAGATCCGGAAGGGAGGTATATGACCAACCCGGAAACTCCTGAAGAATTGGCGGCAAGGATGGCAAGGATAATCTCGATTCGAGATAGGATTCGGCCTAAGACTTCTTTTACCACCTCGTCCATTGCCATGCCGGGGTTGGCGGCCGACAAGAACTTCGAGCTAAAGACTGGATTGGTGGTGTTGATGCAACAAGACCCGTTTCATGGGAACGCAAATGAGAACCCCCACTACCACATCCAACTATTCTTGTCAAAGTGCGCCACATTCCAGATGCCGGGGGTCTCCAATGACGCTATCAGACTGCGCCTCTTCCCCTTCACGCTTAAGGACAAGGCACTCTATTGGTTGAGGACGCAGGCTGACGGAGTCTTCACTACTTGGGACGAGTTGGCGAGCGCATTTATTGACAAATTCTATCCGCCATCCAAGACGGTGAAGATCCGGAGCGCTCTCATGTCCTTCAAGCAAGGACCACAGGAGACGCTCTATGAAGCTTGGGAGAGATTTAAGGATTTGCAGCACCAATGCCCGCACCACAGTATAGAGGACTGGGAGCTAGTTCATAGCTTCTACAACGGTCTCCAACCGGGGACCAAACAAATTATTGATGCCGCGGCGAATGGTGCAATCTTGTCAAAGACTCCCGAGGAAGCTACGGCCCTAATTGAGGAGATGGCCTCAAATAACCAACAATGGGGCGATGAGCGAGGACACTCCACATCCTCCTTAAAGCCAACTAGCATCTACGAGGCGAAGGCCGTAGCAGAGCTCACGAGCAAATTTGATTCTCTCCACAAGGTGGTGGAGAGATTGGAGAAATATATCACGGAGCCCCAAGGAAGCCCATCCACCTCCGCACCGACCAACCAAATGTGTGATTGGCAAGACCAATCTCAAGTCATGTACTCGGGAGGAGACCAAGGAGAAGGATCCTTGGAGCAAATACAATATGTTGCGGGGAACCAAGGCTATTGGTCCAATCCGGCCGCAAGAAATCATCCGGGATTCTCCTACGCCAACAATGAAGGAGCCTTGAACCCGCCACCACCACCGCCTCAACAAGCTCGACCACCACCACCCCAACAACAAAACTATCCACCGAGGGGGCCTCCGCAACAAAACTTTCCACCGAAGCAACAAGTCCCACCGTATAGGCCTCCCGGATACAACCAAGGGTGGAGGAATCAAAATCAAAACCCTCCACAAGCTCCTCAACGAACCGACTTCGAATCTAGAGTGGAGGCGTTCATGGTCGAGCAAAATAAGGTGAATGCTACTTTGAAGGCGGGGCAAGAATCTCTCAATACCGTAGTGGCTCAAATATCGGAGCAATTGGCGTTGCTCAATCGGAACACTCAAAGATTGCCGGCGCAACCGGAGCAAAACCCACGGGGCAACACGGGCCATATCAATGCCGTGGTTGCCGTCACTACTAGAGGCGGGAAGGACACCACCCCCGCCATGATTCCTATTGAGGAGGCCGTGGAGGAAAGCTTGGAGCCGGTTGAGCCGGTAGTTGAGGTTGATAAGGAGAAGGAGCCACAAGACAAGGAGAAATCTAGGGCGGAGCGATTAATTGAGGAAAGGCGCTTCATGCCACCGGTCCCATTCCCCCAAAGGCTCGCTAAGGCGAAAATGGAGAAGAGGCTAGCAAAATTTCTCGAGTACCTAAGAGGAGTTAGCCTTAACATCCCCTTCCTCGACGCCATCGTCGAGATCCCCACGTATGCTAAATTCTTGAAGGACTTGATTTCGGGGAGGAAAAGGAAGGAGAAGATAATGCTAGCCGAGGAGGGCTCTTGGTTCACCAAGAGAGAGAAGGAGCCGGCAAAATTTAAAGATCAGGGGAGTTTTCGGATTCCTTGCACTTTGGGCGGCGTGCCTCTTCAAAAGGCGTTGGTCGACCTTGGGGCTAGTGTGAGCCTCATGCCCCTCTCCATGTTCTTAAAGCTTAACACCGGGACAAAGTTGAAACCCACCGACATGCGCATTCAATTAGCCGATGGACGGATAACAAGGCCGGTGGGGATTGCCGAAGACATCCCACTTCAAGTCCCGGGTGGAATATGCTTGCCATGTGACTTCGTCATCATGGACATTAAGGAGGAGGGAGACACCTCATTGATACTTGGACGCCCATTCCTCGCCACCGCCGGAGTCATCGTCGACGTGCGCGAAGGTACCTTAACCTTGAACGTCGGAAACATTGAGGTGGAGCTCCACATTCCTAAGGCTATGAAGCATATGCCTTATCACGAGGAACTCGACTACATGGACCTCCTTGATGAGGTGATAGAGGAGGCGATTCCTCACTCAATTGGTGCCCTTTTTGATGAAGAATTTGATGAAGGCCCGGATTTAGGCCAAGATGAAAAGATTGAAGACGATTCCCCCGACTTCTCCGCCGATGAAGATGAAGGCGACGCTGATGTCGCGAGGATTCGAGAGCTCTGCAAGCTCTCGAAATTAAAGTCTCCAAAGAAAGCTCCGCCGGCACGGAAATCGGCATCGCCGGTTAAGCCGTTGACCGGGGCAAATGCTAGCTTGGGGGAACCTCCCCCCAACACTATTCGAGATAGGAGACCACCGCGGGAGAACGCTACGCCGCCACGTTCGAATCCAAGCGCGCTCCCCGGCAAGTTTGACGGGTGCATCTCATATGCACCAAACATCCCGCATTGATTGAAAATTATAGGGGGTCGAGCTCACGACCTAAAACGAGCGCTTGTCGGGAGGCAACCCGACGGTTTTTGCTTCATTTTTACTTTTTCTTTATTTTCGTTTTAGAAATTTTTAGTATTTTGAGTCATCCGACCAAAAATTTCGTGATAACGGGTCCTATTTTTTTCTTGACAGGAGAGGAGATAGGTAGATCATCATGAGGAGGATGAACGAGACAATGAGGAGCGCCCCAAGAAGGCGTTCGACGCTTAGGAGGAGCATGAAATCGACTGGAGAAAGAAAGATGGAGTTCAGAGCCTAAACGAAGACAAACAGCAGAATACAAGGCTCACTCGGCCGAGTATACTAGTCACTCGGCCGAGTCCAGAAGTTCGTCCGGCCGAGCCGCTCACGAACGAGGGAAGTCTGCTGTACCCAACTCTCTGTCTATTTTCCTCATTTCATTATAAATGCTACTCGGCCGAGTATATATATTCACTCGGCCGAGTGAAACGGATACCCTCCTTGGGCGAGTCATGCCGAGTAGCTTGAGTCACTCGGCCGAATGGACTTACTCCACTCGGCCGCGGCTGGCAAAGCCACTCGGCCGATGCGATATCGGGGATAAAAATTTCTATTGCCTCGCTCGGCCGAGTGACCACGTAACTCGGCCGAGTCGTAACTTTCTATTATATAAGTGACGAAGGGGGCGCGGATTTCGAAATCGAAAATTCCCAAATCCGCCCGCGCCCCCTCGCCTACCCTCGCCCGAACTCGCTTCGTTCTCACCCCCACTCGCCTGACCAAGCCCGCGCGCGCCACCGCTCGGCCTGCCACCGCCGGCCGACTGTCGCCGGACCCCGCCCGAGTCGCCGCCGGCAGCCCCGTCTCCGATCACCTCCGGTTCGCTTATTTTCACCGTTTTCTCCTCTTTTCGTGTATTTTTTGAGGATCCATGTGCTAAACGCCCCCCTAACCCAAATCAATTTCTATATCTATCCATTATACCCCTATTGCTCCATACATTTTGATTATTACTCGCTGATATCGCTTTTTCACGTGCAGGTTGTTTATTGGAGCTTAGGGGAGGCCAGGGGAGCTCCTACGGGCTGTTTCAGACTTCGTGGAGGCGCGGACTTCGCACGCTTCCACCGCTTAGCACTCGCGGCGTGTTTTGGTACACTCTTTCCACTCTTTTTGCACACGCCGCACTTTTTCACTTTTCGGCGCGCTCGGGGCCGATATGCCGCCCCGGACACGGCCGCGGTCGAAGAGAGCTTCCGCCAAGCGGAAGCGGTCGGATGATGCCGGCCCCTCCCACGAGTTGGAGGACCCTCCTCCACCGTCCCCCACACACCCCGCACACCCAGCACAGCCTGCAAGCCCCACACACCCCGCACAGCCTGCAGCGCACACACAGCCCGCACAGCCTCTCCCTGCCGATCCACAGCCACCACCACCAGCTCCACTGGTCGGGCCGCTCGGGATTACGTTCCGAGACGATGCACACCGCGCCGTCTTCGACCGTATCTCCCAGCGCTCGATCGTACCCTCCAGGTTTGCACACCTCGCTGACCTAGGACGCATGGGGGTACTTGAGGGGATACTCACGTTGTACGACAACGTGGGTTGGCGCGACTTCCTTCAGGTGTCGGCGGATACTTTTACCCGCCCGACACTTGAGGTTTTGAGTTCGATCGCCCGGACCGATGAGGGATGCTCATTCCGGTTCATGGATCGAGAGTGCCAGGTCACTCTCGATATGATGAGAGCATTTTTCTCATGGCCCGCCGTCCCCGGTGCCGATCGCGGTTACGGCCCTACCCACATCCCCCCACCTTCTTTCGACGCCGGCGCCTTCTGGGCCCGGATTACAGGCCACCACGCCGCCTTTGACCCTAGTAGGGCCAAGGCCTCGGCCATTGTCCACCCCTGCCTACGTATTGCCCAGCGCCTTATGGCGACCTCCTTTCTGGCCAGATATGAGCCGGGCACGATGTCTACGCCAGAGCTCTACATGCTCTATGCGATGACACGTCCCAGAGCTCTATCTAGGGATGGACACGAGCTTGTCCCCGCCGTCGTGATCGACATTGCGGCTTGGTTTCTAGACCGTATCATTGTGTCGGTGGGCGCTCGCTCACCGATATGCTGCGGCGGTCTGATCACCTTGCTTACCATGATGACTGGCGAGGACCTACCCGACGACCTGCGACGCGTTCCGGGCCCCACTTCCTTGTCGATAGACGTTATGGCCCGGATGAAGATGCTGCGTCCGCATGGTGAGCGTCACTGGGTCTGGTTGCACGGCCCCATGGGGCCGATTACATGATTCTCCCGAGCCCTGCTCGGACTCTGATTGCACCAGCCCACGTTGACTGGATTCCGGCGATGGATGTCCTCATCCCCGCCGCCTACGTGCTCGAGGCCGAGGAGGCCGAGCAGGCCCACGCTGCCCACGCTGCCCAGGTTGCCCCCGCAGACCCTGCTGCACACCCTGCCGAGCCTGCTGCCGACCCTGTCGACCCTGTGGCCCCTCAGCCTGTTCCTGACGTTTCTGCTGCTCCTGACACTTCTGTCCCCACCTCTGCCAGTGTCGAGAGTACTTTTACTGAGCCCACTTCCACCACTGTCACCACTTCCGAGGCTGTCCCCACCACTCCCGCTGCCACCTCCGGCCCTCTGTCCGTCGAGCCTCTTTGCTCCGCACTCCCCGAGCGCCCGCAGACCTTCGTTGAGAGTGGAGAGCCCTCGTTCGCCGTGGTCGTGGAGACCATGGCTAGCATGATCTCCGCTGGGATTGTGCCTTTTGTGTGCCATACTTCCACCCCAGCGGTAGAGTCCTCTGTCTCCACAGCTACAGTATTCTCCGAGAGCGTCGTGGCGTCTGTCCACACTTCTGTGCCACTGACCTCTCTAGCCGCCTCGCAGCCGCTTTTGTACTCTTCTTTCGCTGCCGCCGCCTCCACTTCTCACCGCCCGCCCCGACCTCACACTGAGGCCCGGCCCACATTTCCAGGCGTGGCACCTTTCGTCCCCTTCCCTACTGAGCCCGTTACATACTCCACTCACGTACGCCAGCCTCGCCCTGCGCAGCCCCGACCGGTGCGTCCCTCTGCACCACCCCCGCCCGACACTGTACTGCAGAGCATACGTGCTCTTGAGTTGGCGGTGAGTGGTCTTAGAGGAGACCTTAGGACCCTGTCCTCCACCGTCTCTATGATGGTTGGACGCTTCGAGCTGATCCCCCAGATCCACTACTGCCTTACACAGGTTCTGGAGCGTCTCCCACGCGTACCCCCACCGACCCAGCAGGTTCCCACACACACTTCCACACACTCTAGACCTGCTTCCACTTCCACGCCCACCCCAGCTCAGCAGCCCACACCACCACCACCACCTCCGCCTCAGGACGGAGACGGCGCATCACCACCTTCCTAGGCACCCTTGATGCCATCGATTCCTTTTGCCGTTGTGCTGCCCGTTTCTGCTGGGTCCTGATGTCTTTTTGTCCACCCCCCTCCCCTCACTTATTTTGGGTTTCTCATTTTGCCGTATCTCTATATATCTTTTTTGGGAGAGAGGGAGAGCTTTTCGGTGACACATATATACTCGTATCACTCATATCTGTGCATGCATCATATCCGCATCATATTTTCACTTCTTTATTTTTCCTTTTATTATCTTTTTTCTTTCCATCATGCATGCATCCTCACTTGCACCTCTCATTACTTGTCTCTCTGTGTGCCACACTCTGCACATTGAGGACACTGTGCCGTTTAGCTTGGGGGAGTGAGTCCTCACTTTCTTTTTCGTTTAGCCACCTTTATTTTCAGTTTTTCACACCGTTTTTCACTTTTGCACTCATTTTTCATTATTTTTCCTTTATCTTGCCATGCATCACGTTTTTCTTATTTTCCTGTGTGCCGCATTGCATAGTTCTATTTTCCTTTTATCTTTACTTCTTTCCTTTTTCATCTCATGCTAGAGATGAATTTTCTGTGATGATGTCTACGTGGAGTCAGCTTATTCTATATGCATGCTACATTTGTCATGTCTTAGGTTTTATTTCTGATATCATATGCTATGACTTGCTTTGCATTTAGAAATAGTAACCCACACTTTTTCCACATGAAAATGGATGAAGTTTTATTATTAGCTGAGCCTGAATATTTATATGTATGCTATCACAGAAAACACACCAAGATTCACGCATTGAATGCCTATATCTGGAGTACTGATTTCTTTTCCTATATCACTTCTATATGCATGAATTGTACACTTCACTTCAGGATGATTGAATGATGTTAGCTATGATATATCTGGATTAGTTAGCTTTTTTGTGATCGAAACTGAGTAGATTAGATTACCCTGCTAAAGTTGTCGTGCATGTCTTATAGAGTGAACTGAGAGTTACATTTATTTCTTTCTCCACAAATCTTGAACATCATTTCTCTACTTTTAAAATCATTGGTGAATCCCCCCCTTAGTGATTCTATTTTTATGGCATTTCCCCCACTATTAATTCCTAGCTCCAAGTTTCTTATTCTAAAAAAAAAGAGAATAAAAGAGAGAAAAACATTCTTGTATATCATTACCTCTCTCTGAGTTGGGATCATTGTGTATATATTGCTTATTGCAAAGAAAAAAAAAGAGAAAAGAAATGGAGGAAAAATCCTCAATAAAATATCCCATCCCACTTTCTCTCTTCTTTCTCTTCTTTGCTTTTTGGAGCTATATGTATGAAAAATGGGGATTTAAATATTTTTTTTGTGCCACCACGCTTATAGATAAGCTTGGGGGAGGGGATCCATTGATGTGTGAGAGAGTGACTACTTGACATTGCACGACAACCTAGGCTAAGTAATATTCTATACTCGGTGAGATTGTTTCTAGCTTCACGAAATCCAGAAATCTAAGCCTAGCGTTCATTTCATGAAATCCAAACTTTTCCATTCTCTCTATTCTATGATGTGATACTCTTATACTCCAGATAGAAAGCGTTCAATTGAAAAGTGTGTGATCTGAGATTTGTATACCGCTTTAGATGATTCAGGCGATGTTAATTTTAAAATCATTCCGTTTTTCATGATTATACCGTTGTTCGTGGGTTTTCTATTTTCTACTTGCACTATTCTACTATGATATCAAAATAAGATTCTTTGACATGTATTTCTCATTCGGTGCATGCTATAAGAGTAAGTGAAACCCACGTCCTGAGAAAATGATCCAGCATCCTTCCTCTTCGCTTCTTTCTTTCTT
This sequence comes from Scilla litardierei, assembly GCA_030789695.1. NCBI lineage: Eukaryota > Viridiplantae > Streptophyta > Magnoliopsida > Asparagales > Asparagaceae > Scilla > Scilla litardierei. The sequence continues at coordinate 43,075,600 of CM061136.1, read as the reverse complement.
TATTTTCATTTCGTTTTCATTCTTCTTCGTTTTTCATCTTTTTCGTTTTTCGCCGTTTTCGTTTTCCGAATCCACCGGGTTCGCTTTTTACTTATCTTCCTCGAGGACGAGTAAGAGGCAAGCTTGGGGGATTTTGATCACTCCCTATTTTACACCCTTTTCCCGCATGTTTGCATGCCATTTTGATCGCCCAAATCATGTTTTTCACGATATATCGACGATATTGCGATGCTTTTCACGATTTGTTGTTTTTGTCGCATTTCAGGTGATTTGGCGCGATTAGGAGTGATCTCGAGATGCGCATAATCTAGACGGCCACCGACGACCTCCCCGAGGGATATTTTACTGTTGGAGAGGAGCGGAAGAAGAATGGATGTCGCAGGAGCGACGAGGAGGCCAAAACAATCAGATTGGGCATTTTTTGTGTCCCACTCGGCCGAGTGGAGGAGCCACTCGGCCGATCAGCGAGACACTGCTCGGCCGACCCGTTCAGACACGTTTTCCATGTGTACTCGGCCGAGCGACGGAGACCACATCGGCCGAGTGACGATACCACGTCCGCCCGAGTGGCGCCCAGACGAAGGCCCTCAAAAAGATCGAAGTTACTGTTTTTCGGCCACCTGAGCTTCAGAAGACCCACTCGGCCGAGTGGTAAACCGCGTCCGCCCGAGTGCAGTGAAGCCATCGGCCGAGTGACGACAACTCACTCGGCCGAGCCGCCCCCGAACTGAAGACCCCTGAAGCCCACGACTTACTGGAAAATGACAGGGTTTTCACTCGGCCGAGCTACTTTTGTCACTCGGCCGAGTGCGATGCGCTGCCTGTAGCGAAATTTGCGGAAAACAGGCTGTGCAGGGGCGTTTTGGTCAGGATTTTTAGACGATTTTTTGGGCTATTTAAGCTCTGTTTTTACCCTAGTTTTGGGAGCCATCTCTCAGATTTTTTGCAGCTTTTTGAGTCTACTTTTTAGCTTTATTAATTGTGATTGGAGAAGAGAAAAACTTGGATTTTTGTTGGATTAATTGAAGATCTACATTGGTTTGCATTTCTCTTCCCCAAAAACTCTATTTTTATTGTTTATATCATTGTTGTGATGAATTCCATTGCCTATTTCATTGATTATTTTTGTGCTATTGCTATGATTTGTGAGTAGTCTCCACGTCTCGGGGCGTGGGGATGAACCCTACAAGCCCTATTTCCTATTTGTGTTGAATTGGTAGAAATTGAGCTAGGATTGTTATTAGGGATTAGATTGGGATCGAATTACTACGGAAAGCTAGGTATTCATATCAATTGGGATTTGCAAGAGATTGGATCCCAATTTGATAGGAAGCCCTAGAAATCCGAATTGGGTTGGAGTCGGATTTTCGAAATATCGGTTTGCAAGAGATTGGACCGATACTAGGACCTCCGGTTGCAATTCCGTGCCGATACCCGTTTGCAAGAGATTGGACGGGTAGGAACTATCCTAATTTAGATTGTGGACCGAGTTTGCAAGAGATTGGGCTCGGTGCGCAATTGGACGATGATGTTGATCCTAATGCTAGCTTCCCTAGGCTAGGGTTTGCAAGAGATTGGACCCAAAACCTAGGATAGCTATAGACCGGCAACAGCGCGAGAGCGTGAGCTTGGTTCCACATTTAGTTGCAACTAGTTCATCCAAATTCTCATTCTAGCGATTTCGATACCGGCGAACCACATTTATGAAATATGGTGAGTAGTGGGGATTCCCCTTTCCCTAGACGTTCTTTATTTGATTTGATATTTCGTAAATTTGTCTGACGATTGTGACAGGATCGCCCAAGGCAATTATCTCTGTTCCTAAATAGCCAGGTTGATCAGGAGCAAGCACGGTCATTCGTCCTCCCTGTGTTCGATACCTGCTCGCCACCATACCGTGCGCTTGCGGTAAAACTACAACCGTCGCCTCGGGACGTGTATCCGGGGTGCGATCAGTGAGCCCCGGCTAGGGGGATCAGGTTCCCCCGCCGGGAGTCGTTCTCTTCAGGATAAGGGGAAGGAGAAACTTTTTCCAGACTACGCCCGTGATGACGTGGCGTCGGCTGCCGTACGGCTTAATGTGCCCCCGGTTGTCCTCCGTACGCCGTCGAGGACCCCTCCTTCGGTGGCCGCGGAGATCCGGGAGAGATATCTCTGCTTCCCATACGAGGTTCGGGTTCCATTTGTCGACGAGCGGATTTGCCTTCCGAGGAGCAATGAGGTCGGCGTCTACGTCGAGATGTTCCGCCTGGGTCTTCGCTTCCCGCTCCATCCCTTCTTCTTCCAGGTCATGGAACATTTCACAGTGTCCCTGTGTCAGTTCACCCCGTGTTTGATCGCGGTACTGACGGGCTTCGTAACGCTCTGCTGTTCCCGTGGTCTGGAGCCGACTCTCCCCCTTCTCTTCCACTTTTACCAGGTCCAGACGGTCGGTCCGGGGTCATGGCTGCTACTCCGAGCTCGTTCGAGGAGGGAATGCCTGATCGGGTTACCCCGCTGGTCAGGGGATTGGAACTCGGATTATGTTTTCGTGGTCTTCTTGGGGGAGGCCCAGATTCTAACAAGCTGGGGCAGTTCTGTCCATCCTCGCCCGTCGTTAGTTCTCTCAGACGCCGACCGGGCAGCCGCTGCGCTTCTGTTGGCTCTTCCTTTGGAAACGAAGTCCATCTGGTCTTTGTTGGACGACCTACTCCTGAAGGCCGTCTTGTGGTCTCCGGGTAGGTCGCTTTTTCATCCCCGGATCGCCCTATGACTCATCCTGATTTCGGTCTCCTTTGCAGGGATGGCTGGCCGCGAATTCGTCCGTGACGTCGATGAGCTGATCCGTCGTGGAGCCGCTCGGAGCCGAGGTAGTACCTCTGGAAGGGCGCCTCGGAGGACCGTTGAGGAGGAAGTGCGCCGAGCCGAGCCTTCCGTGGGCAAGGTGGTGGCCGCGCCTCCCGTCTCTTCTTCTGGCGATCCCCTTCCGGGGGGTGAGGATGGTGCGAGGCGGAAGCGTTCCCCTCCGGCGCCTTCGGAGCCCCACGGTGGAAAGAAGAGGAAGGAGGATGTGGATCCCTCCGGTCCGGAAGGTTCCGTGCTTCCCGTGGCGTCCGCCGGGGATCCTTCGATAGCTTTGCCGGCCACCCCCTCGCAGCGTCTTCGCCCGTATCACCAGGGGTCGGGGCCTTGTTGGCGAGCGACTCGACTTCGATCGTCGTCCCTGGGAGTTCGATGTTTGTTGACCGAGCCCTGGCCCAGTAGGTTGCCGAGGTCTCCGTCCCTCCCCGGGACCGCAGCCTCCTCAAGAAGATCCCGGCCGACAAGATGTCGGATTCCTTGGTCTGGATCCTTCAACAGGTTCGGTTATCTTGCTATCCTCTCTTTCTCTTTATTCCCTTCTTAGCCCATGTCTCGTCTTTTCAGGGTTCAGCGCTCGCTGTGGAGTTGCAGTGTCGAGCCGTCCGCTTGAGGGAGCTGGAGGAGTCCTCCATGAGGGCTCAGGATCGGGCCGGGGCGGCTGAGGTGGCTATGACGGAGGCCCAGATGGAGTCTCGGCGTCTCAACCTCCGTGTGGCCGAGTTGGAGGGACAAGTGGGTGACCTCCAGGGAAAGCTGGAGGATGCTCATCAGTCGGCTGAGGAAGCGGCGGAGTCGTTCCGCCTGGAGAGGGAGGAGCTTCAGAGGGAACTGTCGGATCGGCGCCAGGTGGTGCGGCTTGCAGAGGAGGTGGAGAAGGGCGTCGTCGAGACCCTGGGGAAGAGGATCTTCGAGGTTCTCAGGGGGGCTTTCAGTAAGTATGAAGACCTCATCGCCCCTCGGATCGTCGAAGTCGTCCAGTCTTCTTTCCGGGAATGTGCGGAGCGTGTTCGGCAAGCTCCACCGCCGGTCGATCCCCCTCGCTCCGAGCAGGACGAAGTGCCCGAGGATGTGTCCTCCCGAGCTCGATCTCCCTAAGCCGTCCCTCCCGGCCTTATCCTCAAATTTTTAAGCATTCGCTTCGCTTTGGGCCAGTCTACTTGAAATGGATCCCTGGCCCCCGCTATCTCCTTTGGCTTCGTTATCGGCTCCATGGCCACTAATTGCTGGTTGCATGGCTGCTAGCTTGGGCTACCTACTTCGGGTCTTTTGTCAACCAATTTTGCTCTGTCAGTGTCGATCTAGCTTTTGTAGGCGAAGAACTCTGTCATTCGTCGCAAGTAGATTGTTTGTAGGGTGTTTCCTTCGCCTTGCTCCCCTGTAAATAAGACGCATTTTTGTATTCTGGTTAGCTATTATAAACGAAATCGACTTACTTGGACTTCTTGTGTACTTTGCGTTGTCGCCTTGTTCTTGGCTTAGGAATGGACGAAGCTGGCGTTGGCTGAGGGGATCCTCCCCAGACTTAGGGGCGCAGGAGTCGGTCAGCGAGGGCAAAGCTCCTCGGCTTAGGACCGGTCGGCGTCCGTGTCTGCTGGGGGAATTGCCCCCAGACTTATGAGCGCTGGTGTCGGTCGGCGAGGGCTAAGCTCCTCGGCTTAGGACCGGTCTTGGGGGGATTATCCCCAGACTTAGGGGCGCAGGAGTCGGTCAGCGAGGGCAAAGCTCCTCGGCTTAGGACCGGTCGGCGTCCGTGTCTGCTGGGGGAATTGCCCCCAGACTTATGAGCGCTGGTGTCGGTCGGCGAGGGCTAAGCTCCTCGGCTTAGGACCGGTCTTGGGGGGATTCTCCCCAGACTTAGGGGCGTAGGAGTCGGTCAGCGAGGGCAAAGCTCCTCGGCTTAGGACCGGTCGGCGTCCATGTCTGCTGGGGGAATTGCCCCCAGACTTATGAGCGCTGGTGTCGGTCGGCGAGGGCTAAGCTCCTCGGCTTAGGACCGGTCGACGTCCGTGCCTGCTGGGGGAATTGCCCCCGGTCTTATGGGCGCTGGAGTCGGTCGGCGAGGGCAAAGCTCCTCTTCCTCCTCCAGTGAGGCGGCGGTCCCCAACCTCTCATGCTATTGGTGTCATGTCAACTCCATCGGGGTTTTAAATGAAGATAACAAAAAGGGATGCATTTGTACTCTCAAGAGTCCTGCCGGACCGGTACATTTGGAGGAAATGAAGCTAGACAGAGGGATGTAAACTTAGATAACTCCCTCATACTAGGCCGCTTCCGGGGGGAGAGACGTCGCCCGCTCACTCTATGATGCGGAGGGGGCCTTGGATGGTGTTGATCTTCTTCCCCTTGTCTGGCTGTGCGGAGGTCCCTTCTCCGTGGGCCGGCTCGTCGGCCTGATTCCTGGCGTGCCCTCGGCTCATCAGCTTCTCAATGTCCTTTTTCAAATGCCAGCAATCTTCTGTGTCATGACCATCGTCCTTGTGGTACTTGCAGTACTTCTCCCTGTTCTTCCCGCCTCTTTTAGCCTTCGGTGGGGGGCGATCAGCTCGCTCTTCCTTCTGTACTTGGGCGAGAATGGCGTCCGGGGTGATGTCCCTCGCGCTTTCTCCCCGCTGCCCGTTCCTCTGCCTCTTCTCGGTCCGGTACCCTTCGGGGCTAACTCGTCCGCCGTCGCCGCGCTTGGTCCCTCGGGCGGCTTTTCCTGCATCCTTGGCCAAGGCCTCCTCGGTCAACATGAAGCGTTCGGCCCTTGCCATGATCCCGGGGAGGTCCTTCGGGGGGTCATTGTGTAAGGACTTCTTGAGGCCCCTGTGGCGAAGTCCTTTCTTAAGGGCCTTCTGGACCACCAGGTCGGGTGGGTTGTTCACGTTCAGCCTTTCCGCATTGAAGCGGCGCATGAACTGTCGGAGTGGCTCGGCCGGGCCTTGCACTATGTTGAACAGATGTTCAGCACCAGGTTTGATCAGCCTCCTCGCCATGAACTGTTTGCAGAACAACTGGGCGAGTTGTTCGAAACTGTCGATGGAGCGGCCGGGCAGGCTGTGGTACCAGATCCTCGCCGCTCCCCTGAGAGTAGAATAGAAGCCCCGGCAAAGCAGGTCATCGTCAGCTCCCTGGAAGGCCATGTCCCCCTCGTAGTCCATCACGTGGTGTGCCGGGTCTCCTATTCCATCGTACTTTCCCAGCACCGGGATCCGGAATCGGGAGGGGACCCGTGCGTCGGTTATTCTCCGTAACAAGGGGCACCGGTCTCTGTGGATGCCTCCGGGGATGCGGTACTCGCCTGCCTCTGGATCGACCGGGGGTGGAGGTAACACCGGCGCCAGCGGGGCTGGCTCCGCAGCCTTCGCCACGCTGGGGGCCGAGCTGTCCCGACGTTCCTGACTCCTCCTGCGGGAGCTCCTGCTCTGCCGCGATCGGTCTCTCGAGTGGTGTCGTTTGCTTCTCCTGCGGCGGGACGACCGCGATCGACGAGACGATGCCGTCCTCGATTCGCCGTCCGTCCCTTCGGCCTCTCTTCGGCTCCTTTCACGATAAGGTGAGGAGGCACGTGACCTCGCCTAACGAGAGCCGGACAGCGTGAACCGACGCTCCGTGTTCGGCTTCCGGGTCCCGTGGTCGTCGACCACGGCGGACCGCAAGTGTGGGGGACCCCCCGCCCATCGATGGTTGTCGTCCAACGTGCCTCCGTTGGGTGGCGCAGGGCCGACGAGCTGCTGCACCGTCGCGACCAACGTCTGGAGGCTCGCGTTGGTCTCCTGAGCCAGGGCGCGGAGTTGTCCCTGCGTGGCCAGTTCTGAGCCGCCGGTTTCTTCGGTGGAGAGGGCGGGGTGGCCGCTGACGGGCGTGTCCTCGGGATTGCCGTTCGTTGTGCCATTCCCCTCCTCCGGGATGGGGGGCATGCGCTTCCTTCCATTGCTGGCTCGTGCCATTGTTGGTGTGGTTTGCTTCTTCGTGGGACGGTCTTTCGTTCCCACAGACGGCGCCAGATGTTTCAGAGTGTTTTCTCACTACAAAGCGTTGACCGTGGAGAACCCGGTCAACGTGGTCAAGGGGCCCGCTTTGGGTCCCTTGGGGGGCTTCGAATTGGTGCAGAAGGGGCGAGGGGAAGCCTCGGCCCTGGTTGAGACGCTCGGCCTCGGATAGACGTGCTCGGCCTCGGCTGGAAGGGGGACGAGGGGTAGCCTCAGTCGCCCGGGTAGATGCACGGCCGACGGGCGGCGAGGGGGAGTCTCGGACCCGACTAAGACGCTCGGCCTCGGTAGGGAGTGCTCGGCCTCGGCAGGCTGACGGTGAGGGGAAGCCTCACTATCCGGTCGATCGAGCGGTCGGAGAGGGGCGAGGGGTAGCCTCGGCCCGTTGATCAGCTGTCCACCTGCGTAGACGAGAACGCTCGTCAGGGGGCCGGACCTTGGTTCCAGCCAAATCCCCTCCGATGCGTAAGTCAGATAGTGATCTGAGAAGGGAGGCCCGGCGGAGACGGTTCGACTCGTGAGGAGATCGTAACGGCGTCTCTCGGCGCGAGCGGGGGAGGAAGGAGATGAATTGGGGGAACGAGGTCGTTGATGGAGTACCTTAGGTTTTGTTACCTGAGATGCGGGGCCCTTTCCTCGTCGTCCTCCGAGTCCTTTTGTAGAGCTCCCTGCGTGATTGCCTCTGGCCCACGTCCCACACCCGCCCTCGATCGTGCCCCATCAATCTGCCCCCTCGCCGCTGCTCTCTTCGCCATTCCAGCACCTCCCCATTACCGCCATTTAGTGGTCGCGCGTTCCAGGGAACGGTTTTCATAGGAGTGGGTGAGTGTCCAGCGGGTTATCGGGGCCGGGTCGGATCGACATTCGAGAAGATCCCTTACAGGACCTTTGTCGAATGGGCTTGAGGTTGCAGGTGGGCCTTCGACCAGTAGTCGGGCTCCTGGGCTCGTGTCTTTTGGGGTCTCGGTCAAATAGGCGTAACAGCATCTTTTTAATTCCCCAAGACAACACCTTCAGAAAATCAAAGGGAGGACTTTTTTTTGCATATCATTCAAAAGAGCCATTCTTTGTTTTTTATTCTGTGTATTTTTTTAAAGGCTGAAACCTCCAAGTGAATAGCCCATATGCTTCACCAATTAAAAAAAACTTGCATACTTTGTTTTTAAAGGGATGTTTGCTTCATTAGATCTTTTGTTGGATTTTTGCAGGCCGTAAGATTAAGAGGAGACTAGGCAAAGTTCTTTTCTTCCAATTACAAATTCCAAGGCTGCAGAATTAAGAGTTTTTGGGAAGGCGCAAGTTTCATCGAGAGTGGATCAGAACTATTGAGGAGACATCAGAGACTACTACTTGCCAGACGACGTCTGGCCCGTGCTGATTGACAAAGACGATACTGCTACACGATCTGAGCATTCTAAACTCTCTTGTTTATTATATTGTGCAGTATTTGTGTTAGTTCTTCGTAGGGGAAACGTTATTACCATCTTTGTTACTTTTTGGGGACCTGACGACTTTGGGAGTCGTCACGGAGGGAGAGCATCTGACTAGATTGAGAGTGTAGAGCACGTGGTGTGCGTACGAGCTAGGTGAGAGTGGATTTGGGATCTTGACTCATTGTAGCTGTACTTGATTACATATCTATCTAGTAGTTGCTTTCGGGGCTGGAGTAGGTCGTGGGGACGACCGAACCAGGGTATATCTGTGCGTATTCTGTGATTGCTTTTTTATTGCCTGGTCTGTGCTTATAAGTGCGTGGGATTTCTCGTGGGTTGCACGAGAATTTTTATTAGCCTATTCACCCCCCCTCTAGGCTACGATCCAGATCCAACAAGTGGTATCAGAGCAGGGTTAGAGGATCTAGTCTAGATTTTTTATGACCATGAATATATCTGATTGTGCTTTTGCTGAGGGTCAGTTTATAGCCCGTCCACCTAAGTTTAATGGTGTAGACTTTGCATATTGGAAGGCGAGGATGAAAATCTATCTAGTGTCTGTAGATTATGATGTGTGTGATATTGTTGAAAATGGTCCACTATTAAAATTGAAGACACTGTTATGAATAAGCCTAAAGACAAGTGTGATTTAGCTGATAAGAAACTTTATACTCTTAATGGTAAAGCTATGAATGCGCTTATATGCTCTCTTGATAAATCTGAGTTTAATCGTATCTCACATTGTCTAACTGTGCAGGAAATCTGGCATACTCTGGAGGTGACACACGAGGGAACATCGCAAGTGAAGGAATCCAGACTTGCGTTGCTGAGCACAGAATACGAGAGCTTCCGCATGCTACCAACAGAATCTGTGAAAGAGATGTTTGCGAGGTTCACGGACATCGTCTACAAATCCAGTTCCCTCAGTAAGCCATACTCTAGCCATGAACAGGTACGAAAGATCTTAAGGGCGCTACCAAGCTCGTTCAGGCCTAAAGTCACCGCCATTCAAGAAGCTAAGGACTTATCAATAATGAAAGTGGAGGACTTGATAGGCAACCTAATGTCACACGAGCTTGAGTTACAGAGTATAGAAGCCAGAGAGAAGCCTGAAGAGAAGACCAAAGCTTCCACACCATTAGCTCTTCAAGCTAACGACGACGATCTTGATGAGGAGCAAGCTTTAATGGTCAGAAATTTCAGGAGATACATTCAGACTGATCAAGGAAGAACCGAGATGGGAAAAAGGTTCATTCGTTCTAATAATGCTAATTTTGGTAGAAATTCCTATGATCAGAAAGCTATTAATAGAAGTGAATGTTTTAAATGCAGGAAGAAAGGGCGCCACATAAAAGATTGCCCACAACAACACACAGCTCAAGTTGCAAAAGGAAAAACGAAAGTGCTGACGTGGGACATGGATAGCGAAGCTGAGGAGGAGGATGAGGAACATGAAGCCCACTCCTGCATGGCATTAATGGCCAAACACAATGAGGTAGAATCTCTCACTAAAGCTGAACTTTTAGAAATCTGTAAAGGAACGCAACATAGAATTCATGAGCTAGAAGCTGATGTGGAATGTTATAGGAATGATAACTTTGATATGCAACAAACTGAATATGACATGTCTATAGAAATGAAAAATCTTAAACAAGAGCTTGTTGCATGCAATTCTACCATTACCATGTTAGAAAAAGAGAAAGCTAGCTTGCCTGAAAAAATTAATTGTCTTTCATGTCCCTCTTTATTAAATGATATTAGCATGTATAAGCTAGATAAGATAAAGCTTGAAGTTGAAAATGAATTGCTTTCTGAAAAGATTAACATGCTAAATCTTGAACTTAAAGAAAAAATGAGGGATTTTGAAAAGAAAGAAGAGGAAAAGAAGCAAGCTTTCATTAGTAAATGCACTTTGCTTGTGAATGAAAATGATATCTTGAAATCCAAAGTCACCACCCTAGAATTGTCATTAAAAAGATTTTCCATAGGAAAAAAAAATTTGGATATCATTCTTGGAAATCAATTGTATGGCAATAATAGACGTGGTCTTGGATTTAGTGCTAAAAATGTTGAAAAGCCTAAGTATAAAAAACTTCACAATGTGCCTTCCATTGCTAAAAATGTTTACGCAAAGTGTTTTACGTGTGATAGTGTTGGTCACACATCGTACTATTGCAAATATAGGAACTCCAATATTAAATTCAAACAAGTATTGGGTTCCTAAATCTTTGTTGACTAACACTAGTGGACCTTGTTGGATTCCAAGGTTACACACGACACCTCTTTTGTAGGTGGATGGAAATTTGACGAGGAGCAATAAATTGAATGTCTCATTATTTTTTAGCTCCTTAGTCAAACGGCGATGCGAAGGTATATCTCATTTTTTGAACTTAATGCATACCTTCATAGCATTTCTTTTTCTTAACATTTTTATGTGCTTGTTTTTGTTTTGTTTTTTTTGTCTGTGTTTTTGTTTTTGTTTTTGTTTGCTTGATTGTTTTTAGTGTGTTTCTTAGTTCATTATAAAAACAAAAAAAAATGAAAAAGACAAAAGCAAAAAAATATATGAGTTTATTGCATATCTTCCTCTTTGCATCATTCTAGTGATACAAATGAATGATGATCATATCCTTGTAGAAAGTGTAGTATTATTATCATGGCTACATGCGTATGTTTTAATTCTTAATAGTCATGCCAAGTTCGATGTATTGATAATATGATTTCTACACCTACTTTCACTTCCACGAATATTAGACTATGTCGTACTTTTGGAGATACTATTTATGAATTTTGGAAAGTGAATGTAGGATGATTATTAACTGAAAAATCTAAGGGATATGATGTGATTTGCCATGAATAAAAATTGAGCACAAAACAAAGGAAATGAATAAAAAAATATTGAAAATTGCCCCGTATGAAAAATGGATACAATTCATGGCAAATACACTACCCACGAGTATCCAACATAAGCTTTACGGGTAATCTTTAGCGTTGGTGTTTTTTACTCGTCAAGCAATGTCACCCCCACATCTAAGAGTCCTTTTAGGCTATGTTTTGGGGTGTGATACCTTGAACTCATTTTTTAATGAGGTGGGGAAAATCAATCCTAGGTGATATGAAGTTATTTGGAAAATGATGGATTGGTTCTGGTTGAATTTGTAAAAGTATCTCCCTTTGTACTTCTATGTTTAATAATTGCACTTACACGATGGTGTTGAATTCTAATTATCATTATCATTGGATTTGGAGTGCTAATTATAGAATGACGACATGCACATTCTAGTTATAATTAATAATGCTCTCTTTTTGCATGTGCTATGTTTTAATATTCATGAATACTCTTTTGATGATGCCAAAGGGGGAGAAAAGTGTTGAAAGATTTGTGGTATTTATGTTGGTTCAAAATACGGTATTATTGATTGAAGGGGGAGCAATGAAAATACATGAGAATGGGGAGCATGGAAAAAGGGGGAGCATGCTAATTATATTGTTATATTGTGCATGCTAGTATTGTTTGATATCATCTCATTGAATATAACATTTTGCATTACATCCTTCATCACACTTTACACACGCACACTTATTTGTACAAATCCTTTATGGGTTTGTCATCATCAAAAGGGGGAGATTGTTGGTAGCAACGATCTAGGATTCCTAGTTTGATGATGACAAACGTTGTGTTTTATTTAACGTGTGTGCTAAGTGTGTTTCAGGAAAGGCGAAACGATAATCTTCTCAATAGTTGGAGTAATTGCTAATCATATAGCAAGTTGATTGAAGAAGAGGTTGTGTGCACAAAGCTATTTGGACTTGGTCAATATTGGGGGAGATGGAGTCAAATATATCAATTGGGATAGGAACAAATCAATCAAAGAGATATGAAGATCCTATCAAATCCCATTCAAAACCCTAGCTATAGGCTATTATATAAGGGCTACATATATTTCTCAAAACCCAAGGCGGTATACAAAAAATTCCCATAAAAGAAACTTGCGTCATTTTGAGAGGCCGGCCATAATCATCTCTCCAAACAAGAGGACGGCCATAATCATCTCTCCAAACAAGAGGACGGCCATAATCATCAAATAGAGGGTTGTGTCTTTAAATCTCCGGTCGTTCCTTTTGTTGTGGGGGTTGAAAAATTTGAAACTCCCCTCAGATATTCTCAAGGCTACACAAATTGTCCAAGCAGCTAGCCTTTCATCTCAGAGCCGCATATTGTTCATAAATCAAAAAGGAGGCAATCAAAAGAGGAGGAGTTTGCGTTTTGTTCTTGGTTACGGGCCTCACAAAAAATCACACAAGCATCAAGGTCCAAAAGAGGCCGGGCATTCACTGCAAATGCAACAGGGCGGCGCATTGTTTCACAAGGCATCAGGTTGTGTCTTTCATCTTTAATTGTTCAAAGCTAAAGCTTTATTTTTTGTTTTGGGTGATTTCGGTGTCGGGACAGCCGCACCAAATAGGACCAAGCCTGGCCAAAATTTTTATGCAACAAAAATTTCAACTCCTCACATTTTTTAAGAATCCAACGAAATTGACAGGAACCGAATTTTGCAAAAATCTACAAGCCACACTCTTTCTTTGCATGCCAAACTAATTGGATGAATGCATATTGATAATCTCTATGCACAAGCTTCAAAGGGCAAGCCAGTTTTTAATCTCAAGGAGAATGTAGCATCTTTTTAATTAGCATCTTTTTAATTCCCCAAGACAACACCTTCAGAAAATCAAAGGGAGGACCTTTTTTTGCATATCATTCAAAAGAGCCATTCTTTGTTTTTTATTCTGTGTATTTTTTTTAAAGGCCGAAACCTCCAAGTGAAGAGCCCATATGCTTCACCAATTAAAACAAACTTGCATACTTTGTTTTTAAAGGGATGTTTGCTTCATTAGATCTTTTGTTGGATTTTTGCAGGCCGCAAGATTAAGAGGAGACTAGGCAAAGTTCTTTTCTTCCAATTACAAATTCCAAGGCTGTAGAATTAAGAGTTTTTGGGAAGGTGCAAGTTTCATCGAGAGTGGATTAGAACTATTGATGAGACATCAGAGACTACTACTTGCCAGACGACGTCTGGCCCGTGCTGATTGACGAAGACGATACTGCTACACGATCTGAGCATTCTAAACTCTCTTGTTTATTATATTGTGTAGTATTTGTGTTAGTTCTTCGTAGGGGAAACGTTATTACCATCTTTGTTACTTTTTGGGGACCTGACGACTTTGGGAGTCGTCACGGAGGGAGAGCATCTGACTAGATTGAGAGTGTAGAGCACGTGGTGTGCGTACGAGCTAGGTAAGAGTGGATTTGGGATCTTGACTCATTGTAGCTGTACTTGATTACATATCTATCTAGTAGTTGCTTTCGGGGCTGGAGTAGGTCGTGGGGACGACCGAACCAGGGTATATCTGTGCGTATTCTGTGATTGCTTTTTTATTGCCTGGTCTGTGCTTATAACTGCGTGGGATTTCTCGTGGGTTGCACGAGAATTTTTATTAGCCTATTCACCCCCCCTAGGCTACGATCCAGATCCAACATTTTTTAGTTGGGGGAGGGTTCTTTGTCCTTGAATTTTGAAATGGATTTTTGGAAAAAATAATGAAATTGACAGTATATTTTGGATTAATCATGATTGTAATCCAGAATTGGCAGTATAGTTTGGATGTAATCCAAAAAGAGATGGAAAAAATAATGAAATTGACAGCTCAATTTCAAGTATGAATTTGCTCATTGACTTGATTATTGGTATAACCTCATAGAGAGTATTTTGAGGGGGGAATGAAAATTTTTTTTTGAAATAGAAATATTGAATTGAAATAGCAATATTGAACTACTTCAATTTTGAACTGAAATAGCAATTTCATTTGGCAATTCAGAATTGAAATAACAATCTAAAATTAAATTGCAATATTGAACTGAAATTCTCCTTTGTAGTTATTATTTGTATATTCTCAGAGGTGAGATTTTGCTGGGGGAATGCAAATGTGTCATGTGTAGAGATTATTGGTATAACCTCATAGGTGAGTATTTTGAGGGGGGAATGCAAATTTTTTAGTGAAATAGCAATATTGAATTGAAATAGCAATATTGAACTGAAATAGCTATTTCAATTTTGAACTGATATTTTGAACTGAAATAGTAATGTCATTTTGCAATTCAAAATTGAAATAGCAATCTAAAATGAAATTGCAATATTGAACTGAATTTCACTCGCAATTTCAATTTTGCAGGTTTAGTTTCTCATTAAATTGCAATTTAGTTTCAATTTCAATTTCATTTTAGGTTGAATGTTTGAATTGCAATTCAATAGCAATTACATGAGTTTGGTTAAAATATTTGCAGGACAAATTAATCATGGATAGCACCCTCCACTAACTGAGAAACCTTTGCAAAAATCTGAAGAACACAACACTTTGCTTTGAAAATACATCAAGCTTACAGGCCAAGGTATTATTGAAAATACATCAAGCTTGCAGGACATGGTTTTATTGGATGAAATTGTTGTTGATTAATTTGCAGGACACTGTTTTGTATTATTGAAAATTTTCTCATCAGCCCTGCTTAGGACTGCTGAGCACTAATGCTTATTAACTAATTTTCTCATCAGTCCTGCTCAATAGTTTGAAAATTTATTGAAAATACATCAATCCTGCATGACAAATTCAATGTATTATTGAAATTACACAGTTTCCAAATAGCATATGTGGGTTAACCCTATGCATTTTTTAATCTACTGATAGGAGGACCCAATACATTTGTTTCGTCCTGTAAAAAAGGTTCTACTGATAGTATTTAAATAATGAGTTAACAATATCATAGCAACGGTCCTGTAATTTAAATGTGAAATTTACAAAACTCAAACTGAAAATATTGTCAAAGTTCACATTGTAAATTTAATGAGTTACATGTAATTTAATGAGTTAACCCAACTTGAATTTTAATGTGAGTTTGAGTTCACATTGTAAAGTTCACATTGTAAATTTCACATTTAAGTTCACCTTTTCCTTCAGTCAAAACTCACAATTCAGTCAAAACTCACATAATTCTAATAGCATGCCAGTATTCAAAAAATTAAAATGATGTCATACGTGTAACATGCCAATATTCAAATTTTTTAATTTTTTGTTCACATTAACCAATACTAAAAATAGGCATTTTTCATTTTCCTTCAGTCAATTACTCACAACTCACATAACGCAAAATTTGGTTCATTTCAAGCAACTGAACTCAAAATAAAAATAATGTGAGAACTGAAATTTGAACATAACTCAAAATTTGGTACATCTTAAGCAACTGAACTCATAATTAAAATAATGTGAGAACTGAAATTTGAAGGTGATAATTCAAAACATTCGCAAAACATGCTTGCAATTTGGTTCAAAACATTCTCAAACCAAATTGTTTTTCATTTTCCTTCAGTCAAAACTTATCAAGCTTGATGTCCTGAACTTAATATCATGATATGCAAAACTTGGAATATACTATATTATCCTGAAATTTTGATGTACATGAAAACTTCTCAAGCCTGAAAATTTTGATGTACATGAAATTTTGATGTACAGGAATATACTACAACCAGAACTTAAAATTTCCATGTACTACATATGTTTAAGGCAAATGTAAATGACACCCATTATCCTGAAACTAAAAAAATGACACATCCTGGAAAATGATGACTTAAGAAACCCAGTATCCTGGAAATGTAAGCTAATGCAAATGTAGTTCAGCTATTAGCTTGGAAAATTTCAACATATGTAATGCCTAATGTTGAATGAAGCCTAATGTTGAATGCAATTTCTCTTCTTTGTGTTTTTCTGCAAATGAAGATGGAATTTGAAGATATCATAGATGATTTGTAAATATCATAGCTGAAATGCAACTATTGAATTTTTGTTGTTTTGGATCCAACAAAGAAATTGCAGGACTGAACTGCAAAGTTCAATTTTTTTGAGTTCAATTTTTTGATCCAACAAAGAATTAAACACCAAATTTTTTTGTGTTCAATCCTGCAATTTCTTTGTTCATCTTCAATTTCTTTGCAAGATTGAATTGCAAATTGAACACATAATTTGTCTTCAAATATCATAGCTGAACTGTAAATTTCAGCAAATGTCTTCATTCAACATTTGCATCCAAAACACAAAGTTCAGCAAATGTTTAATTGCCAGGATTCAACAAAGAAAAGAAATTGCATCCAAAACAAAGAATTAAACACCAAATTATGTGTTCAATTCTTTTGTGTTCTTCATGTTTTGAAGATGGAATTTGAAGATGAACCAAATTTTGAGTTATGTGAGAACTGAAATGTGTTGAATTAGTTGGATATTGAGTTCAAAAGAATTAAACACAAAATTATGTGTTCATTTTTTGTTATACCAAATTGCCAGCTTCAAATTTGGTTCTTGGTTAAAAACTTGGATATACTTAACGCCCTTGAAAATTGGATATACTGTGTTCACATAACTCAAAATTTGGTTCTTCAAATTCCATCTTCAAAATTTTTAAGCAGCATTCTCATAAGCTAGCTCTTCTGAAATTTCATTTTTCAGAAGAGCTCTTCTGAAATTTCATTTTTCATTTGTCAATATCCATTTGAAACAATGAGTTTGCTGCAAAATTTTGAGAATGAAATTTTGAGAATGACTTGAATACCAAGAGGGTTGAATATATTGACTGAAAATTTTCTTTTGGAACCTTGATGAGATGTTGAATAATTGACTGAAGAGAAATATTTCAGTCTTTGGAAATATATTGACTGAAAAACATTTTGGATAAGAGAGTTGAATATATTGACTGAAAGAGAAACATTTCAGTCTTTGAAAATGTATCTCTTGATTTTATTTCAATTTGACTGAAAAACTTGAATATATTTCATTTTTAAATCTTGAATGAATTTCATTTCAGTCAAAAGACTGAAATTTTGAATGAATAGTTTCAATTCAAAACGTTTGTTGTCAATGCTAATATAATCTTACTTTGTTTTGTTTGTAAATGCAGACTGCAAGCACCTGGACCTCTAAATTGAAGCTAGATAGCCCAATATAATCTTACTTGAAAAAGGTAAACTAGATAGCATATGGACTATTAAAATTTAGGACTATCACATAACTCATTACATTTTATTAATCATTATAATGAGTTGAGAGGTAGTCATGTTATCCATGAGAAAATTTTGAATACTTGCTCATTTTGAATACTTGCTCATTAAATATAGGACTATTAAAACTGAAAATTTTGAATACTTGCTCATTAAATATGCCATAACCACTATAAATATTCAATATACTGAAAGTTTGAATACTTGCTTACTAAATATATTTAATTTTGAATTTTGAATTATGAAAATATGCAAAATTTTGGATATACTGCAAATTTTGGATATACTTGAAAATTACAGTCCTATTAAACCTAAATTTTTTGAATACTAGCTCATTTTGAATATTTGCTCATTTTGAAATGCGCATACATGATTTACTTTGACATACTTCACACACTTGCTCAAATTTTATATGCCTATGCATATACTTGACATACTTGACATTTCATATGCATATACTTGACATACTTGATTTCAAATGAGCAAGGTCAAATTTCAAAACTGGATATACTTGACATACTTGATTTTGAATAGTAAGATGAGCAAGTATGTCAAGTAAATCCAGTATGCTCATTTTGGATAATTGATATACTTGACACACTTGATTTTGGATACTTGATATTCAAAATGAGAAACTTGATATACTTATTCTGTTTAATGACATGATGATTCAAAATGAGATATACTTGACATGAGAAACTGGATATACTTGACATGAAATTTTCAATATTGCAGTCAACATGTAATATAGAATAGAAATTTGTACCTTGACAAGATATTTTGTACCTTGACAAGAAATTTTGGACATTTGAAATTTGATATGCTATTTTGGTGTAGGGACATACTGAAATTCAGATAGTGCTGTTAGAAATTTGATTATTGGACATATCAAAATTGAGATAGGCCTATAACAGGACTATCTCAATTTCAGGCAATTAGAAATTTCTAATAGTATAATGTTAATTGAGCATATTTCACTATAGGACATATCAAAATTGAGATAGGCCTATAACAGGACATTTCTTAATTTCATGCAATCAACATTTCAGGTCTAGAAATCAGTTTATACCATGAGTTTATACCATGAAGAAATTGAATGACTCATTTTGAACATGACTAATAGAAATTTCAAACATCTCTAGAAATCAGTATCCTATTTTGAAACATGATTCATCAGTACTCATTTTGAAACATGACTCATTTTGCATGTATACTGAAAACAGGATATTAGAAAACAGGATACAGATTTCAAGAAAAATTTCATGCAAGATTTCATGCAAGATATTAAAACACAGGATATTAGAACACATGATATCTCTTGAAATTATACATGCAAACTTGAATGAATTTCATTTTTTCAAACTATTTTGAAACAATATTGAAATTTTTAAACCAATGAGAAAAATATTCAATTTTGAAACTTGAATGATTGCTATGGCATTGATATGCACTGAGATATCAATCCTAAGTATGGGTTTTCTTTTATAAAAATAAATGACAAGTTACATTGATGAATTCTTTAAATTTTATTGGCTTAGGTCCTAAATTTCAGGGATATCAATACTGAGATATCAATACTAGGATACAATTATTATAAAATTCACTTAGGTCCTAAATTTTGTTGGCTTTTCGTCGCAAACTTGATGTAGCAAATTTAATACCAAAAGATCACGTAGTCAATAGTAATATCACAGTAGCTAAATGAGTAAGAAGACCATGTACGTACTTGGAGTAATTGTTTACTTTAATTAGTTAACATGGTTGTTGCAAGGGTTGTCTTGCTTTCATATTTGTTTACAATTATTAGTTATCATTTGGAATGTAAAATTACTTTAACACTTAGTCTAAATGATTCAGTTGTACGTTGGCATTCTTTGACCAGCCTAAAGATTTTATCATTCCCATTTGCTTCACACCAACATGCGAACGGTATGCAATTTGTTAGTATAAACTAATGTATTACATGCTTGATTTACCATCATTAATCACGCTTATACCATGCACTCAATTTAGGCATCGGTTGATAGTGACGTACCAGCCTCATAGAAAGGCCAAGAACAACATAGCACTCTTACTGAGCCTATGATTAGTTCTTCACTACCAAGTGTTCGTCGCATTTCACCCTTGCGACAATGGCAACATAAAAGGAATCATAATGAAACAATTTTTGAACAAGACGATGAATCATCTGCCAAGTTATTATCCACATGAATGTGCCAAAAATCTAATATACGCTAATGTATTTTAATTGTAATTAGTTTGGATTTAATTTGGATAGGGCTTTAGCTCAACGCATTAGGAGAGAACGAGAACGTGAACAAGAACAACGAAACATATCTTACGCTCTGACGTCTGGCTGTGTACTTGATATACCTCAAATAACACCAGTTGTGACAACTTCTCCGATTGAACATGAAGATACTGCATCGGCCTCGCGTAACAATATGATTTCAGGACAAGTACTCGGACCATCTGTCAGGTCATTATCAACTCGACTGTACATAAAATCTTTTCTCCTCCCACATATTTTATTTGTATTTATTTTTGTGTTTAAATTTGGATAGGGCTTTAGCTCAACGCAAAAGGAGAGAACGAGAATGTGAACAAGAACAACAAAACATATCTCACGCTCTGACTTCTGACGGTATACTTGAATACCTCAAATAACACCAGTTGTGACAACTTCTCCGGTTGAACAAGAAGATGCTATCTCAGCCTCGCGTAACGATATGATTTCAGGACAAGTACCTGGACCATCTGTCAGGTCATTATCAACCTGAATGTACATAAAATCTTTTCTCCTCCCATGTATTTTATTTGTATTTATTTTTGTGTTTAAATTTGGATAGGGCTTTAGCTTAACACAAAAGGAGAGAACGAGAACGTGAACAAGAACAACGAAACATATATCACGCTCTGACTTCTGACAGTGTACTTGATATACCTCAAATAACACCAGCCGTGACAATTTATCCGGTTGAACAAGAAGATGCTATCTCAGCCTCGTGTAACGATATGATTTCAGGACAAGTACCTGGACCATCTGTCAGGTCATTATCAACCCGACTATACATAAAATCTTTTCTCCCCCCATGTATTTTATTTGTATTTATTTTTGTTTTTAAATTTGGATAGGGCTTTAGCTCAACGCAAAAGGAGAGAACGAGAACATGAACAAGAACAACGAAACATATCTCACGCTCTGACTTCTAACAGTGTACTTGATATACCTCAAATATCACCAGCCGTGACAACTTCTCCGGTTGAACAAAAGTATGATGTCTCAGCCTCGCGTAACGATATGATTTCAGGACAAGTACCTAGACCATCTGTCAGGTTATTATCCATCCGACTGTACATAAAATCTATTCTCCTCCCATGTATATTATTTTTATTTATTTTTGGGTTTAAATTTGGATAAGGCTTTAGCTCAACGCAAAAGGAGAGAACGAGAACAAATACAAGGAAACACATCTCGATATATGACTCCTACCAGTATACTAGATATGCCTCAAAGCACACATGCAGTAACAACTTCTCCTGTTGAACATGAAGATGAGGTCTCAGCCTCGAACAACGATACGATATCTGCTGAAGATGCTGAACCATCTGCCAGGTTATTATCCATAAAATCTAATCTACTTTAATGTAACTTAATTTTATTTAATTATGGTTTTATTTTGGATAGTTATTTAGCTCAATGTCAAAGATTCATGCATTAACTGCATTATATTTGGAGAAAACACACCAAGATTCATGCATTGACTGCATTATATTTGGAGTACTGCGTTCTTATCTCCATATCACTTCTTATTGCATGAATTGTATATTAAATCTTCAGTTTGAATGAACCGATTGTCATTTGATATGAATAGACTAGTTTGCTTTTAGAAATCAAACTTATTAGATGACATTATCCTGCTAAAGTAGTTATGCACATACAAAGAGTGAACTGAGTGAAATGATATATTCTTTCTCCACATATCTTGAAAAACATTTCTATACATGTTATCATTGGAAATTCTTCCCTAAAGCGACTCTTATTTGTGCATCTTTCCCATTCTACCCGAAAGAAAAAAATCTCCATGATCCCAAAAGCTCAAAAGAAAAAAACATATGTGTATGCATCTTTCTTTGGGATTTTATTCATGTGTAGAGAAAAATAAAAAAAGAAAAAGAAAAAAAAGAGAACCTCATTGTATATACACGATCCCTTTCTTTCTTTCTTTTCATTTACTTTTCTTTTATGGAGCTACAATACTTTGGGAAAAGCTGTTTGCTATATTCGATGCAATTACGCTTATAGATAAGCTTTGGGGGGAAAATCCAATGATGTGTGAGAGAGTGATTACTTATATGTGCATGATTACCTAAGTTATGTAATTTCTAACACTTAGGAAGATGAATTTAAGTATAATGACATCTATGAGTTAAAAATTTGACATGAAATTTATAAAACCACATCTTTCTATTCTTATATGTATGAATTACGTGATCTCTCTTATACTCCAAATAGAAGCAGTCAATTGAAAAGTGCATTATCTATGATTATGCATATCGTTTTTTATGACTTAGAAGATGTTTAACGATAAAATGATTTCATATTTCATAAGATTCACATTGTTCTCAGTTTTTATATATCAAGTGTACCTCGTATGAAATGATATCGAGATAAAATCTATAGTGATGTTTATATTCATTGTTGGTGCATTTGAGTAAGTGCATTCGAGTTCTGAGAGAATGATCTAGCATTTCCCCTCTTCGTCTTCTTTTCAATTTATTGGATTTTCTTTATTTTCTATTTGCCAAGTTTGCTTTTTTACTTATCTTCCTCGAGGACGAGTAAGAGGTAAGCTTGGGGGATTTTGATATAATCATATTTTACACTTTATTTTTGCATTTTTCCATGCCATAACGATTGCTCATATCGCGAATTTAACGCTTAAACGACGATTTCACGATGAATTTCACTATTTCTATGTTTCGTTCGATTTTCAGGAAATATGGAGCAATCTGGAGCAATTTGGAGCTATGATCACATACGCACATACCGGAGAGTCAACGACGACGATATCGAGGAGCTCACGGTGCTTGAAGATGAGAAGAAGCGGAAGAAAGACGGCAGAAAGAGGAAAGAAGCGAGAAGAAGGAGAAAACGATAAAGAATTAGCCTACTCAGCCGAGTGACACAGCTCACTAGACCGAGTGAGACTGATACAGCTCCAATCCAGCCAAAGAGTGGAGCAAATGTACTCGACCGAGTGGAATTTCCACTCGACCGAGTGAGAAGTCCACTCGTCTTAGTGGAGAGAGGAAAAAAAAACTGACAGAACACTGTTTCTGGAGGAGTCAAATGAAGACCCCACTCGACCGAGTGAGAAGCTCACTCGACCGAGTGAGCCAACCACTCAACCGAGTGGCCCGAAGATGATAGAAGGCTGATTTTTATGATTTCTCTGCAGAATTGCCACTTGACCTAGTGACAGTTTCAATCGGCTGAGCACGCCGACGGCCCAGGTTCAGAAATTAGGGTTTGCCTCCTCCTAGGGGTATTTTTGTCAGCTTTTTCTGGACTTTTTGAGATAGTATAAATAGCTAGTTTTGAGAGCCGTCAAAAAGGAGAGACAAGACGGCTAGAGTTCTTAGGAGAAGCTTTGTTTCATCTTGTTTTTATTTAAGGATTGGAGTGCAAGAATCTTAATTCTCTTGTTATTTGAAGCCTTGAACATCATTGGTTTGTCTAAACTCTTGTTATTTCTAATTTTTATGATAAATTTCCATTTAGATCTATCTTTTGTGATGAATTCTATAGCATATCCCAATTCTATTGTTTCGATTATGATGAATTGTGAGTAGTCTCTTTACCCTAGGGCAAAGTGATGTACCCCATCGATTCAAAGCTTGAAATGTGAAATCTATTGCAAATCCATGTTGCTAAACTTGTTAAAGGGTTAGATTATGATTAATTTACTACGGATAGCTAGGAATTTATATTGGATCTTGAGAGCTCGAGAGAGGATCTTGATCTATGGGAAGTCCTAGATATTCGACTTAGATCTATAATCGAGATTCCCTAGAGTTGGTGCACGAGAGCGACCAAAGCTAGCATCTTTATTATATTTCTATAATTATATTCATTTATACGATGGTAAAACGAATACAAACCATTATGATCTAGATTCGAACTCACATTGCGCGAGAGGGAACTTGAGTTAGAGTTGAATTATATTGTTGATCTTAATGCTTGTGGTTTGAACTAGGCTTGCGCGCGCGCGAGGCTTTAGTTTAGATTACTATAGATTGCGTAGCATGAGAGCGTGCGTTGGTTCACAACATAGTTGCGACAATTTCACCCTAAACCAAGAGTAGTGATATGGAAGAATATAATTTCACATTGAAGCTTGAGATCTATAGTGGGGATTCCCTAGCCATATGCACTTTTATTAATTGAATTTACAAATGATATTTTATACGCTTGTAACACCAAACATTCCTCAATCATTATTCTATCTCCGCTGAGTAATAAATGCAATACCAACAGTTCCTCCCCGTGATTCGATACCCGCTCACCACTTAACCGTGCGCTTGCGATAAAACTACATTATTTTCTGGAGTACATCCGGAAGCGGTCAATAAGCTTTCTATTGTTCCATTAGATGTAGTAAGACAACTTTTTGGAACCCTTAAGACTTCATTGATCTCATCTCTAATCTCCAAAGCTCTCATTTTCTCTAAGCCCTAGGATCTCATTCTCTCTTGCTCTCCAATCTCGAATCAAAGTTGATATCCTCTAGGCATTTGGTGGTGACAAGAGATATGGCTTCACTCTATTCTTGGAAGAGATCAACACTCACTTCACTTTGCTCCTCCAAGTTCTACTTCAAGGCATAGGTGAATTGTAAGTGTATTTCATTATTTCATAACTTTTGTTATTTGGATTCACTCTCGGTTTGTGAGAGTGGTTTGCTTGATCCAAAGTTGTAGGATTCAAGGACATCGATTGTTTTTCGATTACACTTGTAGGGTTACTACAAGTGGGTTTAAAGGAAACCTCAAGTTAGGGTTCTAACTTGAGTATCCGGAGGTATCCGGGTGGAAGGGACGTAGGATTACCGGGAACAAGTTGGGATTGACTTGGGTAATCTGAACACTTGAAACATCTTATTGTTTGCATTGTCTATTATTGTTAATTCTTATTTCCGCATCTTTGTTGGATTAGGATTTTAATTAGGCGTAATTTCTTAGTTAAATTTTATAAACACTATTCAACCCCCTTCTAATGCTTTCTGCAAAAGCCAGTGTCCTTACCCGACCAGGCCAGGCCCGTGCCCGGGCTGGTCCGGGCCTCGGGCCAGGCTTCTGGCCCCCGGCCAGCCCCCGGCCCGGGCCTCTCAGTCAAACTGGCTGGGCTAGCCCGTGGCCTGGTCAAGGCCCAGCTAGGCTTGGGCTGACCGGCCTGATGGCCACATTGACTTCCAAGACACTACACATTCACAAAGTGTAAAAATATAACAACTGGTGAATTTTAGCTCATTGAATAAAAAATCTAGTTTGCAACAGTAAATCCCGCTAATGCTGATGGAGATATACTATAAAACAATTCATAATCAAGAGTTCCTTTTAAATATCTTATAACTATTGATACATCATTCCAATAATCATAAGTATGACTTTGAGTGTAGTGCCTCAATCTACCCATAACATATGCAATGTGAGGATGATTGCAATTCATCAAATACATCAAACTGCCAATGGTTTGTGCATATTTTGTCTGAGAAATGGAATCACCATTATCGTTAGCCAAATGCAAAGTAGCATCAAAAGGAGTGGTAATAGGGGTTTGTTCACAATATTCGAATTTTTCAAGCACTTTTTTAGTATAATATTCTTGTGAAAGCATAATACCACTAGGTCCCGTAGTTAATTTAATGCCTAGGATCACATTAAATTTGTGAAAGTTGGCTCGATTGAGGCACTGAAGAAGTATTGGGATGTGCAGCCGAACTATCTTGTGTAGAGTTAAGCTCGCTTGTGCTCGGATCCTGCCTATCTGACTCTGCACAAGTCAGATTTGGAGATGCCGAGCTAATGGACTTCAACTGTGCATGGATTCTCAGTTCGAAGGATCGGTGGCTCATAGATCAGCAACTCTACAGTCTGAGCTTTGGATAGCTCGGCTCAGCACTTCATCAACTCGGCCTTCAGCGGGAAGTTCGATAACACAGAGAGGCTCACCATAGGACGCGACGTCTTATCTGAAGAAAAGTTGTGTTTGGATTAGAATTCTGTTTGAGTCAGAGTTCGTATCAGATGGGAATCCCTCTTCTATTAGAACATCTATTGTACCATAGGGCTATATATATGGGGTTTAGGAGAGGGTTTCAAGATGGAACACATTGAGAAAACTTTGAGACACCATTTTGAGAGCCAACTTTGAGAGATTGTGTTGAGTGCTTTTGGATAAATATTGAGTGCTTCTTCTTCACTGTGAAGCGAGAAGATTTGTATTTGTTATCTCTTTTCGTAATAAAGCTCATTGGGGTTCCCTTGGTCGACCGACGGCCTAAAAGTTACAATCTTCATAGTGCTCTAGTTATTGGTGCTTATCCTCATCTCTGATCATCCGACGATCCTAATATTCTGCTCGTGCATAATAAAATCAGAGCTGCGGTTTCAGAGATCAACATATGGGGGAAGATGAGAAATGATGGCAGTGATTGTTCTTCAAAAGCGTCGACTTCCAGAGAGCATTTTCTAGCAGCCCGAACTATTATATCCAACATGAAGTTCGAAATTTAGAAGTTTAATGGAAAGATCAACTTCGGTATGTGGAGATGTGAGGTCTTGGATGTCTTGAACCAACTTGGTCAAAATATTTCATTGGACGAGAAGCCAACAAGCATGTTAAATTTGGAGTGGAAAACTCTAAATCAGAATGCATATGGTACGATCCGACTGTATTTGATGAATGAAAAGAAATACCCTTTTATGGAGGAGACAAATGCAAGAAAGTTTTGGAAGGAGCTTGGCGACAAGTACATGAAGAAGAACATCCAAAACCGACTGCATTTGAAGAAGAATCTTTTCGATATAAAGCTTGAGGAGGGTGTTTCGATTGGGGAACATCTCGACTACAACAATAAGCTTCTAATCGACCTGAGGAATGTCGATATTAAGATCGATGATGAAGATAAAGCAATGATTCACCTCAATTCTATACCCATTGATTTTGTGTACTTGTTGTCAGTTCTTACTTACGGTAAGGATTCGATCATGTTTGAAGAAGTGTCCAATACTTTTACGATTGATGAGTTCAGGAAGAACGATGAGGACCTGAGCAGCCAAGCTAACGATGCTCTTACCGTGGTAAGATGTCAGAGTAATGAGAAGGATGGCGCTCAGAAGGGGTATTTTCGATCCAAGTCCAGGGACAAGAGTAGAGGCCCTCTTCGCAAGGAATTGACAAATGACCAATGTGCTTTTTGCAAAGAAAGAGGACATTGTGTCAGAGACTGTCCGAATCGAAGAAGAACCATGATGCGACAACCAATGTTGTCAAAGGCATTGAGGTCGAAGAGTGGGTACCAATTGTTGCTTCGGAGGGTGTGACATTAGATGGTTGGGTGCTCGACTCAGAATGCTACTTCCATATGACGTCACATAGAGAGTACTTTGTGATCATGGGTGAATATTGTATATTTTCACCCCATAGTGACTCGTCACGAAATATGCAAGCAATACTTCCAAGTGTAGGAGATCGAACAAGTAATAATCCTGGTGAGTCCAGGTATCGTATCTACGAGACAACTGACCTCTAAAACCATGAATTTCAATTTATAAAGAGTTCTAATACGATACAAAACTACCACCTTTTAGAGGCAAAATAATGGAGTAAAGGTTCTAAGAACTGAAAATAATCCTATGATAACTATGGGGAAATCGTTACTAGGGTATCAATATGGAGAGGATGTGTTGGTCGTGACTTTATTAGGGTCTATGTAATCAATGATTATTAATATTTTTTCTATAACTCAACGTTTCACACCGAAAGGGTATGAAAATGTTGGAAAATATAACGATAAAAGTTCATCGAAAAGTGCTTTAACTATCGAGTAAATTATTAGTTTCATGAGGAATTTAAGCTTATGTGCCTCCAAGGGTCACGTTAATGTCCACAAGGATCACACCACGAATAAGTCTGCAAAGATCATATTCGATCCAAGTACACCAACAACGATAAAACTTGAATAATACGTGTAGAAACTAACAAAATACACGATATAACGTGCAAAATAGGGTGAAAAGACATTAAAATCGAAGATTACAAAGCCCTAACTACATCATAACCAACACATATGAAGATTAGCCATGCATGGAGAGATGAGAACTCATATTCATTAGCAAATACATGTTCAAAAGCTCAAAATACATGTTTAATACTCCAAATACAAGAGAAAAGTTAGGGAATTTACCACCAAATCTCTCCAATTGAACCCTATATCTCCTTTAGAAACTAACATCTGCCTTTGTCTCGAGGGCCTCCAAAAGTTACGGTCAAATACGCTTCCTAGAACTCAAAATACACAAAGAATACCCCAAAATCCTAGCAAATATGCTTATATAGAGGGCTGTTGGTTTTGGAAGCTTAGCGGATCCAGATCCGCTCCAATTTGGCCTTAAACCCAAACCCAATAGCTGCACCACATCGTAGATGTTCGGTCCAGGTGGGATCGAATGTGGAGCTGCCACGTGGTAAAGCGGATCTGCCCGCTTTGCTTCTTCGCTTCGCATCCGCCTCAATAGCATCCGTCAGATGAAGTAGTGAGCGGCTGAGATCGTGCCACGTGGCCCTGCCCCACTTCTCTCCGAGCGCATGTAGGATTGATTTTGGGCCGTTTAGAAATCCAATGCATCAAATACGCCACGTCGCCCCGCTGTCTGTGCCCGTCGGATGAAGCGGGAACGACTGGATGGCTGCCACGAGTCCCGCTGTGGATCGGGGTGCGTATTTCAGCCGTATTTGCATCATATTTCAGCCGCTTCATTTAATTGGTATTCTACATTCAAAAATTCATAGAAATTACAGACCTCAGAAAAATATAAATAAATAGCCGTTGGAATCGTGAAACTGAGTTATACACATAAAAAATATTATAAGACAAGAATACTCAATAGAATGATATTTTGTGCATAGAATAAGATATTCTTCTAATAATTATAAATAATCTTAATACGCTCGTATTAGAAGCCAAATACACATCATCTATGCACAAAATAACACTAAATGTGTGGTTAAATATGCAATATTTACCCTGAATCACCTAGCTATTCACATTTTGTGCATAATTGTGCTTAACATAGATCTAATCCATAAAATTTAGTTGAACCATTTTATGTTAGAGTATGATACTTATTTATATATAAAATGATGTTCCCAAGGCTTAAACATACTTTTTATATTTTTCAGGAGTTTTTGGGAGCTCAATCGATACTTCAAACATAGTGGATCCAAATATTTTGCCCTACACGGTGGTGTGTTAAATTAGGGTTAGTTTTAGGGGAAGCTGCGACTGAAGCATTGGGTTGAGGGCTGAGCACTCGCTTTAATTGGGTGAAAGAACTCTAATCTCTCTCTTGATTTTTGTAATTTGTTTTCAATTCTTGTAATGGACTTCTTCACATTATCAAGGGAATTTTATGTTTCTAAACCCATGAGTAGCTAATCTCTAGCGTGTGATATTGTGATGTCATTGGAGATTATCCCTCCATGCTATCAATCTTCTATGTGCCATTGAATGCTTATTTCATTTGATTATGGATTATTTTATACTCTCATTGCAATGCATTACCCGTAGAGGGGTTCGATGATGATGGAATGCCACGAGGCATCTCCTATGTCTAGTAGCATTATCCGTCGATGGATCCCAATAAGATGATGCACCGCAAGGTGTTATCTACGTATGCCTACATTACCCAACGAGGGATCCGAGAATGGCATGCCACGAGGCATAGCCTACATGCATAAGACTCGACGTGGGACTCTAGACGTACTTAGGGCGGTGTGCCGCGAATAACTACCTAGCAATCAGAATATAGAACTCATTAATTCAGTGAATACCAGATTAGTAATGCACTTAATCCCACAAGGGAATCTTCCGATGATGTTTGCCCAAAAGGCACATCATTGAGTTATCAGAGAGATAGAAATGCATAGATGGGCATAACACTAATGACTTTGCAACACATACACCCTTATCTTATTGCTTCACTCATACTTACCCAGTATATTTTATTTTAATTTTGTTACTCAAACCCTCTAACGATCATTTCACCTTCAAAAGATGGTTTGATTCTTATCAAATTATTTCCAAGCTTGATTATGGATTGTGACTTTATAGACAAGATTTGTCCATGTGGATATGATATCCGACTCATTGGGTTATTACTTGATGACCTCCTGCACTTGGGAGCGAAGCACATCTTTTTGAGCTCCTCAAGCTTTTTGGCACCATTGCAGGGGACAACGGTTCTGCATCTTTGTAATTTTCAATTAGCTGGAAAATCTGGTGAGACCTTTCCACTTTTTGTGTATATATCCTTTGTATATCCATTTCTTTACTTGCAATTCTGTTTTAATTTTGTATAGACATATTCGTTTATAAAAAATAGTTTAATTTTTGTAGAGGAATACTTTTGAGCTTATCATTGTCTATGTGGCTCAGGACACCTAATACACATAGACTATCTAGAAATATTGAGATGGCTGAACAAAATGCAAATTCTTTTGTCACTAATGGCGCACACGATAATGAGAGCCACTCCCAACCCTTTGGGGAAAAAACTTTGAGAGATGTGCTTAGGCCCACTAGATTTTCATCTAGCTCATGCATTGTATTACATGCAGATGCTAATTCTTTTAATCCTAACCCTGGCATGATTCAACTTTTCCTTACCTTTTATGGTTTGGAGAGGGAGAATCCGTATTTACACATAAAGGCATTTGAAGATATATGACTTGCTTTTGTTAATGAAAAAACAAGTGCTGAAATAATATATCTCAAGTTATTTCCATTTTCATTAAAAGATAAGGCAACGAACTGGTTAAATGCTTTAACTCCATGCTCAATTACTTCTTGGGTTAATTTGCAAGATGAGTTTCTTAAAAAAAATTTTATTGCGCAGGCCCCAGGGGCTGAAGTAACAAATGGTGATCTTCTTACAAAAGCATAGCGAGACATTTGATGCTGCGTGGGAGAGGTTCAAGGATCTTTTGCTAGTATGCCCCCACCATGGGTTTGATTAGTACCGTCTCATCGGCTTATTCTACGATGGACTTCATCCATCCTCGAAGCAATTCGTAGAGATGATGTGCATTGGAGAATTCTTCGACAAGAAACCATCTGAGGCATGACAATATTTGGAGTTCATTACTGAGAGTGCGCAGACATGGAAATCAACTTCTGGTTATGACAGGATGGAGCCGCCTTATTACCCATCACAAGAAGACTCACCTACCTTGATATCAGAGGAAACATTGGAAGCCAAGATGGAAACCTTCCTCAATAGGAAACTCCAAGGCCTGTGGTTAAAGGGAGTTAAGACAGTGGCAGTGGAAGAATTTTGTGCCCTTTGTAAGATGACAGTACACGGGACATCGAGATGCCCAATCATCCCAATGTTTAAGGAATTGTTAATCAAGGGCATAGCAAGGGCAAGGGCAAGGGTTCAACCTGATTGACGTGAACCACATTTTGGATGCATATCAATGGCAAGGGTTCAACCATCATGCACCCCACTCCAATTGTCACAACAATCCTACCCAAAATTTGCATCCCAAACCACAGGCTTTACCACCATTTAGGACACCACATTTTGATAGCTACCAATGTGGGGGTGCAGAGGAGGAAGGAGGAGCAGAGTATGTTGGATTTGGATCTAAGCCTAGAGGGTGGTGGGTGAATAGGCTATTAAAAATTCTCGTGCAACCCACGAGCAATCACACACAGTTATACAGCACAGATACAGATATGCAGGGTAAATAGAAACAATCACAGAGTACGCAGCAGATTTACCCTAGTTCGGTCGCACCCACGACCTATGTCCAGCCCCCAAGTAGATACTAGCATTAATATGTTCCTTTTGTACAACTACAATGAGTCCTGAGCTACCCGCCCCCACCTAGTTCGTACCACACTCTACCGATGCAGAACACTATCAACCTCGTAAATGCTCTATCTTGACTAGCTACAACTCGTCAAGACCCTCTTATGTAGCTTCCACTAGACAAGTCCCAAAACACAAATAATGGTAAATTTTTCCCTACAGAGATCTATACAACTACACAAAATAATAATAAGGAGTTTAGATAATCTCAGTTTGTGTAGCGGCAGTCGTCTCTGTCAATCAGCTCAGGTCAGATCGTATCTGACAGGATGTCGTCACCAACGTCACGTCCTCGCCTCTGAAACTTGTGGCCTAGGTGTGGATGCCCCTTGAAGACGTGCGTAATGTAATGAAGCTCCTCCTTGTAGATGTTGCGCAAGTTGTTGAAGCTTCTCCCTATGATGTTGCACAATGAAGTAGATGGGAAGTCTCTTGTTGTTGCTGCCTTGAGCTTTGCTCCCTCTTATATTGCGCACTGTAGATGGGATTGGTTATGGAGTTGTGCAAGGTAGCCTTGGCAATGAGATCTTGGAGCTTTTGCCTAGGAGATGATGAAATATATGAAGCTATTCAGAATACAACTCATGCTAAAATAAATACCACTGATTTAATACAAAGATTAAAATCAAAAAATATCACCATGTTTTAGAGCACTGAGTTGTGATCGTCCTGGCACAAACGGTTCTTCGATCCGAGATCTGTGGAAAAAGCAATGCACTTTTTAGCGTCGTCCGTCGAGCTCCTTGCAAAGTTGCGGCCATAAAGCTTTTCTCTAGGGTTGTGGCCGAATTTCTTTGGTTGGCTCTCTCTTAAAATCTCTCTCTTTGAGTATGGGTTTACATAGGAGAGGATGTGGTATGATAGAATCAATTAGAATCCCATATTTGACGGAGATTGGAAGGAATCCTAATTTGATTAGGATTTGAATAAATCTCTTAGGATATGGAGTTTGAATATGAATGACAATGGAATTCAATTTGTGTAGCTATAGGATTTGAATTAGATCTCATTTAATCACCTTTGATTTGCATGAGATTCTCCATATCTCTCTATCTGTGACCAAGTCTCCAATTTGCATGGCGTTAGGATTTGAATGTTGCACCAATTGATTTGAATCAATTCGAATATGGATCTGAATTAATTTGCTCCTTATCTTCTCATATTTGACTTAGTCCAATTGCAGTGTGTATAGCAATTCCTCCATCACTTTTGTCTATGTCTCTCTTTGAGTATTCGCGACAGTGCTATTCCTGAAAACACTTAGCACACACATTAAATCGTTCACACACGTTTGTTATCATCAAACACGAAGTCATCGATCGTTGTATCCAACAACACGTTGTGTTCAATAATCTCCCCCTTTTGATGATGACAAACCAATATAAGGTTTGAGCAATAACGATTCAAATGATTTAATCATGACATGTGTGTGTGAAGTGTGAAGATGGAGGATGTATGAATTATGCAACAAGTATGACAATGATGTGAAAGCATATACAAGCATGCAAACAATGATGTTCAAGCATTCAAACATGTATGCATGCTCCCCCTTTATTTATGCTCCCCTTTGAACCAATATTTGTATATTCAGTAAGCACATTTTCATTTTCTTTATTCATTAATGCTCCCAATTAAACCAATATTCATATATGCAACATATGAGCATTAATGCACACACCAAATCATTCAAATCTTTCACAATATTTTCTCCCCCTTTTGTTATCATCAAAAGTGTATAAACGAAGTCTAAATCATGTCACATGCAAAAATAGAGTATTATAAATTACAACTAGCACTTGCATGTCATTTTTCTTACAATAAGCATTTCAAATTCAATGACAAGTGTAACGTAGACTTCTAAACCATCGTGTAAGTGTGATGATTAAATATTTGAAGCACAAAGGGAGATACTCTTAAGAAATACAACCAAAACCAATCCACATTTTCCATTAAACATGAAATCACTTAGGATTGATTTTCCCCATCTCATTAAAATGAGTTCAAGGAACCACACCCCAAAAACATAGCCTATAAGGACTCTTAGATGTGGGGGTGGCATTGCTTGACGAGTATAACACCAACGCTAAAGATTACCCATAAAGCATATGTTGGATACTCGTGGTTAGTATACTTGCCATGAATTATATCCATTTACATACGGAGCAATTTACTTTCTTTTTCATTTTTCATAACATGAAAACCGATTATTTTTAGCTCAATTTTTATCCATGGCAAATACACATCATATCCCTTAGATTTTCAGTTATTATTCATCCTACATTCAATTTCCAATTTTTCATAAAAAAATCTAAAATTGTGCAACAATATTCAATACTAGTGGAAGTGAACGTGTAGGTGTAGAAATCATATTACTCAATTCATTAAGCATGTCATGGCTATTTAAAGGTACTAACATGCACATGTAGGTATAACAATAATACAATGATTTCTACAAGGATATGAAAGAAATTCATAGATATCACTTGAATGATACAAAGAAAAACATATACATTAAGCACCATTTTTTTTGTTTTTTGTCTGTTTCATTTTTTTGATTTTTTTATAAAGACCTAAACATGCTAGAAAGCAAACAAATTAGCACCCAAAATAAAAATCAAATCAAGCACGCAAAACAAAAAAATGCTATGAAGGAATGCATTAAGTGCAAATTAGAAAAATATACCTTTGCATCGTCGCTTGGCCAAGGAACTAAATAATAAAACATTCAATTTGTAGTTCCTAGCCAAATCTCCATCTTTCCTACACGGTAGATGTTATGTGTGACCTTGGAATCCAACAAGGTCCACTCATGTTAGTCATCAAAGATTTAAGAACCCAAATTTGTTTGAATTTGATTTTAGTGTTCCTATATTTACAATGATATGAAGCATGACCAACACTATCACAAGTAAAGCACTTTGCATGAACATTTTTGACTATAGTAGGCACATTGTGGATTTTCTTAAAAATAGGCTTTTTACCATTTTTCAAATCATATCCAAGTCCACGTCTATTATTGCCATAAAGTTGCTTTTCAAGAATAGTATCCAAAGATTGTTTTCCAATATTAAATTTCTTAATGGACAATTCTAGGTGCGTGATGTTGGATTTCAATAATGCATTTTCATTCACAAGCAAAGTGTATTTATTAATGAAAACTTTCTTGTTTTTCTCTTCTTTCTTTTCAAAATCAGTCATTTTCCTTTTAAGCTCATTATTTAGCATGCATATTTTTTCAATAAGCAATTTATTTTCAGCTTCAATCTTAATCAATTTTTCTTTATGCATGCTAATATCATTCAACAAAGTAGGACAAGAAAGACAATCAACTTTTCAGGTGAGTGACGTGTGTGTATATTTTATATATCCACGCACGTCTTCTTTGTGTTTTTCCGTTATTTTCCGCCGTCCCGTATCCATTTTCTCGTGTTTTCTAGTTTTCTTTCACTTTTCCGTGTTTTTGTGTGTTTGTAGGACTTTGCCCACGTAGGGGACACATAACGAAGATATCATAAGTCCCCGGAGCAACGGGAGGAGTCACGCATGATCCAGGGGGCCAAACGACCAAGATTGCTATCTTTCAGCCCCCACTCGATCGGTTGGATACAGCCAACCGATCGGGTGATGCACGCGTGCATGACCCAGACAGCAGATGAAGCAACATGAGCATCAACCGACCGGTTCGACGACCGGTTCAGCCCAACAAACTTCTCGGGAATTTGGAGCTGAACTCCAACCGATCGGGTGATATTCACCCGATCGGTTCATCTGCAACCGATTCCTCCAAGTGACGACCCAGAGAGCTCACCCGACGCCAGCTGACCGTGCCAAAATC
Source organism: Scilla litardierei (assembly GCA_030789695.1). Classification (NCBI taxonomy): domain Eukaryota; kingdom Viridiplantae; phylum Streptophyta; class Magnoliopsida; order Asparagales; family Asparagaceae; genus Scilla; species Scilla litardierei. Next base: position 43,040,259 of record CM061136.1, on the reverse strand, counting down.
GACGCAAGTTTCTTTCTTTTGGGCAACGTTTCCAACCGATCGGTTGATTTATCAACCGATCGGTTCACCCGATGACCGCAAGATCCAAACGACGAGCCGCTTGCGCCAACCGACCGTGTCACGTGACCGGGTGAAGTTTCTGAAGACCGCTGCCAAATAACGAAGCAGGTCACCCGATCGGTTGATACTTCAACCGATCGGGTTACGTCGTTTTCTATATATAGAAGCCCTAGGTTTTCAGAAATGAAAGCTGTGTATTTTTCTGTCTTTTTTCTCTGTTGTGACGGTTGGAATTTTTTAGTTATTTGTAAGTGTTTCGATCTTTATGAAACTTTAATATAGTGTTAATTGCATTTCTACTACTTCATTTCAATCGCCTAATTATGTTTTTAACGGTCGATTTTCATTTAGATTGCTTTTTAGCTAAAATGTGTGAGTAGTTCCCAAATCTGGGATTTTGGAGGAAACCCCTTCGTGGGTTCTCCCTAATCGTCCATAGGACTAGGAAATCGATAGGGATTAGGAATCTATTGGTTACGCGGGGTGTTTTATTGTCATCGGTGGGAAAAAGACCGCCTTTGACTGTTGGGCCAAGGGGGAATAAACTTGGCGGTTGACTCCCTAGCCATAGCTCACGCCCTTAGCGTAGACGTCGAATCCTAGCACGTGGGAACGTCAGGATGAGATGTTGGGAGTTATCGTTGCGAGCATAGTGCTCCCGGAGTCGGTCAGTGTTAATGGACATGGGAATGCCCGCTGACCGAACCCGGGTAGTCCGGCGTATCATCCTGGGCACCGACCGGAATATCGGGCCCATGGGACGCTGGTAGCACTCTTAGAGGCAACGTCTCACCATTAAATCCTAATTCCAATCGTTATCCTATCGATTGGCTGTATTAGCGAGAACCACATGATAGGGTGGAAACTGAAGTTCTAGGTTTCCTTTATTATTGTTTAACTTCGTATCTACAATTAGTGACAAACCATCCACCGATTCGGGCTAGCTCACCCATAGGGTGAACCGGTTCCTTTCTGACACAAGCACAACCCTGCCTCCCTGTGTTCGACCCCCAAGCCACACTACAACACCTTGCGCTTGCGGTTATAAATATTTAAATCTGGTATCCCCTATCATATAACACTTTGCACATGCACCACAACTTTGATGGGACGTCAAGATTTATGGCGCCGTTGCCGGGGAGGCAACGTGTTTGTTTTCATTTAGGACCCAGTGATCCCTGAGAATAGCTCATGAACGCGGTCACCAGACTGCGTTTTACCCAAAAATTATAAAAATTTCAATAAACAGATTCTTTCCGTACCACCATTATAAATTTGTGCTATTCTTTGTACCACTGACGTGCTTGTCATAGCCAAAATTTTTGTTTGTCAGGTGAATTATGTGGATGCCTGATGGATCATACATCGGAAATTTTGATGCTTACATGCCATACGGTGCTCAGATGGGGGAATATGAGAATTATCCGCAGGTCGTGGCAGTTTGCGAAGCTTGTGGGATGCAGGGACATACGGCCATCCATTGCCAATTCAGTGCCCAACCCTACACCCCACACTCATATACCCACGACCTACATCAAGAACCATCACATCCTTATCCCCAAATTTCCACCCCCCCATCCTCCACCAAGATCGAGCCTTGAATTATTCTTGGAAAACTCAATTGCAACTCAAATGCACTGGATGTCATCTCCACTTCCATTACCACTCCCCCCACCTATGTCTGACCTTGAATTATTATTAGAAGACAATCTTTTAAACCAAGGCCAGATGACTCCACCACTTCCACTCCCACCACCTACAACCGATCTTGAGTTGTTAGTGGCGAATTCCTTTGTAAAACAAGGCCCCACAATACCATCACCCTCATCTCCGTCTCAGAAGTCTTTCCTTGAGTTATTGATGGAGGATTCCACGGTAACCCAAGGCCAGGTGGATTCACCAATTCCATTTCCGCCTACCACTTCTACTTTTGGGGGTGAAGCGGTCGTGTCTCATACATCATCGACAACTTGCACCACGGAAGGTAACTCTTATGGTTTACAATTTGAAAATTTTGATATGAGTCCCCTTCCCCATGCAGGTACAATTTTTGAGACACACGATACCGAGGAGGCCATGGAGGATGTCCGTATCACGATGAGGGAGAGCATGGAGCCGTGAACATCATGACTCAGTCTATTGAGCCTCGTGCTTCCTTACCTCTACCACTACCTCCATAGCTCACCCTTACTCCACCAGAGGCATCGCATCCACCAGAGCTTACTGCTCCCACTCAGGGAGATCTTTTAGACCCTATTTTTGAATCTCATATTACATTCTACATATTTTTAGATTCAAATACTACTGACATGACATACCCTCCAAAGGATCCAGATTCATACTATACGGAGATATGTCAGGGCATGTCAGCACCTGACGAGCTCGTCGCTGAACGTGGGCAGGAGATCATCGCGTCACCACCAGGGCATAGCACCACATTCTTAGGGAGTCATCGTCAATCTTTTCCATGCTCTACATTGCACTTTGACGATACTCTCTGGGATACATTTATTGCGGGGAAGAATTTTTCATCACGGACTGATGCTCCTTTTTAAATGATTTAGGTGGACATCATCGAGAGAAGCTTGTGGGAGCATTGGTGGAGTTCGTGGCACCAGAACATTGGCAGAGCCACAGAAAGAATAGGAAGGGCATCTTCCTTCTCCGCTTCAGATCGTAGATCCACCGTTTGCTCAGGTGTATCTAAATCTAGTAGTACAAAAATTTTACCGCTCTCTAGTCTAGACTAGAATAAACTCATCTCCTCTCGACAGCGAGAGGAGCGTATTAGGATCAATCGCTTTTCTTTGAGTAAAATTTGCCGCCTTCCCACACCCCTCAGGTATCTTCCGAGAAAGACGAGCACTTGGCCTCTCCTGCATTTTGATCTCTTCCTTTTTCTTTTCCGATCTTCCCCCCAGCATATTTCTGCATTTTCATGATCATATCATATCGCTAGCATTGCCATGTCTAGCTTGGGGGAAGTCGATTTTTCTGTGTGCTGTCGTGCAATGTTTTCTTTGTGTGCTTGTTTATATATGTCATGTGGTGTGCTTTTCTATTTTTATTTTCTGTTTATATGTAGCTTGGTGTGATTTTCTTTATTTTTTTCAGTTTCGTATGTGTGTTTTTCTTGTTTTTTCGTTTCTTTTTGAGTCGGTGCGTATTTCCCCCCATTTTCATTGCCCTCCCGTATTTATTTCTATTGCATTAAGGGAAATGCAAGTTTCAGCTTGGGGGAGTCGCACTTCGTGCGTCATTTGCGCCTTTTTCTTCGTTTTTGAGTCGTTTTCATCGTATTTTTTCTTTTTTTTCTTTTCTTCTTTTCTTTCTCTTTCTCCTAGAGATGACCACATATGATGAATTGCCACGAAAACACACATACACCTAGCATGGCTTCGATAATCACATTCACTAACCCTAAGAAGCCGTGTCCTCTTGCATTTCATGCATCGTGGGTCCGCTTTGCTTTTTTGTGAGTTGTGTGTCGTGACTAGCGTATAGTGTGCTTCTACTTTGTGATTTTGATTTATATACATGTCCAGGAATGACCCCTAGATTATCATGCTTCGATTTGAATATGCGGTATTTGCTTCTCCTGTCTTCTTCTATATGCATGAATATATATATATATATATATATCGTATGCTTCATTTCGCATGTGTCGGATTCCACAATTAGGACTATGATAACCCATTTAGCCTATGCTCTGATTAGCGAAAAAACCTCCTTTGCCCAAGTGTTTAGAATCCGATTTCTTTTTATTTCACTTGATGCAAATCCCCTCGTCGTGCACCGTTCTCCCACTTGGGAGAGTGCACACGTGTATATACCCAAAAATCCAAAAATCCAAAAAAAAAGTGGAAAAGAGAAAAGAAAGAAAGAAAAAAAATACATATGTATAGCCAAAAATCCAAAAAAAATACATATATCCAAAACCCAAAAAAATGTGTGTGAATATTTTCCTATCTACCGAGAATAAAGGGAAGGCGAGAGTTTGCACCGAGTGTTCTTCTCCACATCATCTCAACCTCCATCGTTTTCGAAAACACTAGGACTAAGGACTTTCTAGCTATTATCTTGGCGATAGTGTGGTGATTTTCTAGCCCCTAGCTGTGGAGTCCCTGACACATGATACGTTTCTTTTCTCATACTCTTCTCATGCATGCTTGAGCTATATATTCACCGCTTATTTCAAATCGAATCGATACTTGGATCTTTTCTTAGATTTGTGTATATGGATCTTATAGCACAATGTAGATAGTGACACCGTCTGCTAGTACACGACCACACTCACACGCGCTTCACCGCATGGGCCCACGGCACTTGTCTGGACTCGTTTCCTTTGGAGTGTTGCGATTTGACTTTTGCTTGCTTGGTGTGGTGTTTTTTATTTTGTTGGCCCTGACGGGCGATTTAGGATTTAGAGTTCTCTTTCTCTCTCTACCTCTCTATTTTCTCCCTCCGAGCTCCTACACTCACTCGTCTTCCTCGAGGACGAGGAGGGGTTCAGCTTGGGGGATTTTGACGTGTGTGTATATTTTATATATCCACGCACGTCTTCTTTGTGTTTTTCCGTTATTTTCTGCCGTCCCGTATCCATTTTCTCGTGTTTTCTAGTTTTCTTTCACTTTTCCGTATTTTATGTGTTTGCAGGAGTTTGCCCGTGTTTGCAGGAGTTTGCCCGCGTAGGGGACACATAACGAAGATATCATAAGTCCCCGGAGCAACGGGAGGAGTCACGCATGATCCAGGGGGCAAAACGACCAAGATTGCTATCTTTCAGCCCCCACTCGATCGGTTGGATACAGCCAACCGATCGGGTGATGCACGCGTGCACGACCCGGACAACAGATGAAGCAACATGAGCATCAACCGACCGATTCGACGACCGGTTCAGCCCAACAAACTTCTGGGGAATTTGGAGCTGAACTCCAACCGATCGGGTGATATTCACCCGATCGGTTCATCTGCAACCGATTCCTCCAAGTGACGACCCAGAGAGCTCACCTGACGCCAGCTGACCGTGCCAAAATCGACGCAAGTTTCTTTCTTTTGGGCAACGTTTCCAACTGATCGGTTGATTTATCAACCGATCGGTTCACCCGATGACCGCAGACCGTGTCGCGTGACCGGGTGAAGTTTCTGAAGACCGCTGCCAAAGAACGAAGCAGGTCACCCGATCGGTTGATACTTCAACCGATCGGGTTACGTCGGTTTCTATATATAGAATCCCTAGGTTTTCAGAAATGAAAGCTGTGTATTTTTCTGTCTTTTTTCTCTATTGTGACGGCTGGAATTTTTTAGTTATTTGTAAGTGTTCCGATCTTTATGAAACTTTAATATAGTGTTAATTGCATTTCTACTACTTCATTTCAATCGCCTAATTATGTTTTTAACGGTCGATTTTTATTTAGATTGCTTTTTAGCTAAAATGTGTGAGTAGTTCCCAAATCTGGGATTTTGGTGGAAACCCCTTCGTGAGGTCTCCCTAATGCGTCCATAGGACTAGGAAATCGATAGGGATTAGGAATCTATTGGTTATGCGGGGTGTTTTATTGTCATCGGTGGGAAAAAGACCGCCTTTGACCGTTGGGCCAAGGGAGAATAAACTTGGCGGTTGACTCCCTAGCCATAGCTCACGCCCTTAGCGTAGACGTCGAATCCTAGCACGTGGGAACGACAGGATGAGATGTTGGGAGTTATCGTTGCGAGCTTAGTGCTCCCAGAGTCGGTCAGTGTTAATGGACATGGGAATGCCCACTGACCAAACCCGGGTAGTCCGGCGTATCATCCTGGGCACCGATCGGAATATTGGGCCCATGGGACTATGGTATCACTCTTAGAAGCAACGTCTCACCATTAAACTCTAATTCCGATCGTTATCCTATCCGTCGGCCGTATTAGCGAGAACCACACTATAGGGTGGAAACCAAAGTCCTAGGTTTCCTTTATTATTGTTTAACTTCGTATCTACAATTAGTGACAAACCATCCACCGATTCGGGTTAGCTCACCCATAGGGTGAACCGGTTCCTTTCTGACACAAGCACAACCACGCCTCCCTGTGTTCGACCCCCAAGCCACACTACAACACCGTGCGATTACGGTTATAAATATTTAAATCTCGCGTCCACAATCATATTGCACACCGTGCACATTGCATGCCATAAAATCTAGGGGACGTCAGTGAGCTAGATTTTTCTTTTTTCAACATGGTGATGGTAGATTTGCAAGTAATAAGTTCTTCTTTCAGATTTTTAGTTTCTTCCAACATGTTACAATTTTCTTTTTGCAATTCAAAACAAGAATTTCTATAACATTCTACAGTAGATTCTAAATCAACAATTTTTTCAGACATGTCACAGTTTTCTTGTTGTAATTCAAAGTTACCATTCCTATAGTCATCTACGGTAGATTCTAGCTCATCTATTTTATCTTGCATTCCTTTACAAATATTCACAAGTTCAATTTTAGTGCAAGATTTTACCTCGTTGTGCTTTCCCCAAAGGGAGGAGTGGTATTTTGATGACTTCATTTTTTTTTCATAAATTCCTTTCATCAATGCGTGAATTTAAAATTGGTATTTTGATGACTTCATTTTTTTTTCATTTTTCGTTTTTCGACTAAGGTCTCCTTAGCACACCTTTAATATGTTTTGGTATTTTACTTTGGTGTCATTGGACCGAGGTCGTATTCTTCGACTCCCGTGATTCATGTATTATTTGGCCATGATTTGTTATCATTGACTCCCTCCCGCACTTTTTGGATTATGCCAAAGGGGGAGAGATATAATAATGGCATGTGCTCTATGATAGTTTAGCCTGAATCTAATTTGATATGTTAGATTCAGGGGGAGTTAAGAAAATATAAATGTATTTCAAATTCGATAACTGGATTTGTATTTTTAATTTTCTCGCCTGACTGATGCATATGTTTATTATTTCATATGGAACTAATGTGTCATCAATGCAGGGGGAGTAAGTAAATTTCATTTAGTACATTATTATTGATTATTATTTATGTTGGTTTGTCATCACCAAAAAGGGGGAGAATGTTGAGTATTGATTCCCCGGATTTGGTTTTGATGATGAGCAAACATAAATATCGTGTACTAACTATTTGTGAGCGCAGTTATGGAGATCGTCGCCAAAATAATACGTTCATCTCAGGCGACGTCTCAAGACTTCTCAATACGCGTGATCGTGTGCCTGAAGCTTCGTTTAAGCTCAAGGACCTTTATTGAAGTCAAGAATGAAGATTGAAGCCTATGAAGACGGATCGTCAAGGTTTATTTATAGTCTTCTAGCTTCTTTACTTAGAATGTTAAGTCTTGAGTAGGACTTACATTATAATCGTATTTCGCTTATATCTTAGAGCTAGGATTATCTTAGAAGCCCATAGGAACTTTCCCGAAGCTTCGCGCTTCTTCCCTCGGCTTCCGGTGCATCTTAGTTGGTTCAAGTAGGAGAACCAACCGACTAGATGACGATCTAGTCGGTCAGCAATCCTTCATGAACCGACTAGATGCCCTTGCTCAATATTGGCTATCTACTGTTTACAGTTAGTCGGTCCAAGAAGGCTCACCGACCAACTAGATGACGATCTAGTCGGTTAGGAATCCTTCTCAGACCGACTAGTTTTCATCTCCCAATTTCAGCCTGAGCCTCTATTTACACTTAGTCGGTCAAAGCACATCTGTCGACCGACTAGTTGAGAAACTAGTCGGTTAGACATTGTTCTTAGACCGACTAGTTAAACTTGTTTCCAGCCTTTGAGTTTCATCTCTTAGTCGGTCAAAGAACACTGACCGACCGACTAGTTGTCCAACTAGTCGGTCGGCAAGTCTTCTTAGACCGACTAGTTCATATTGACCGTGAACTTTTCTATCTTGGCTGTCAACTCGTTAGTCGGTCCATGCTCACTGACCGACCGACTAGATTGTGATCTAGTCGGTCGGGCATCCTTCTTTGACCGACTAACCAGCTTCAGAAAAGAGCTGTTGGGATCTTTTTGAACTCATTTTTCCTTGCCCCTATAAATAGAATCCTGATTCATTTCTTGAAGGGGTTAAGCAATATATTAGAGATATTTTCAGATCAAAAGAGAAGAGTAATCAACTCTATTTCCAAGCTCTCTCTTCTCACAAGAATCTCTCCCTCAAGTTCTTGAGCCCTAAATCCTCAAGAGAGATTCTCTCCATTGTGAGCCATTCAAGCTAGAAGCTTGATTCTAGGTCACCATCTCCACCCTAGGCTTCCATTGCTGGTCATCCTCTTGAAGCTAGGGTTTGGTGCCATCTTCCTCCATCAAAATCCCCCTTGCCCTAATTTGGTAAGAATACTCAAGGCATAGGTATTTTATTGGTAAGCATTTCATTTCATTTACATTCGTTATTTGAATTGTATACTCTCGGTTGTGAGAGTTTGCGTGATCCCGGGTTGTGGGATTCACAGACATCGCTTGTAGTTAGTTTGCACTTGCGAGGTTTTCGCAAGTGGGCATATTGGAAATCTTGGGTTAGAGGTTTTCTAACTCAAGTATCCGGAGGGGATCCGGGTGGTTGGGACATAGGATCACCGGGAACAAGTCGGGGAGACTTGGGTGGATCCGAACCCATTAAACCATTTGTTTGCGTTTGCATTTATTCTTATTGATCGTTGTTATTCCGTATTGTTGTTTGTTAATTGCACGATAATTAGGAATAACTCTCCCTATTATTTAAAAGTACTATTCACCCCCCATCTAGTACATGTGCAGTAGCTATACAGGGCACTACAATTGGTATCAGAGCCAAGTTCAAAGCTACACATAGCCAAAGTTGAGAGCTATGACGAACAACGACTACAACGTCTTCAAGAACCACGATGGAGCTTCTTCAGTTATGGAAGGACTATCCTGTAATGCCCTACAAGCTACTGCACAAGTACTAGAGGGGGGGGGGGGGGTGAATAGTACTTTAAAAATAACAAGGAGTATAATTCCTAATTATAGTGCAAACAACTACCAAATCAATTTGCGGAAGCTTAAATTGAATGACAACAACAAAAATAACAATGCTAACAAAAGATGTTACTGGGTTCGGATCCACCCAAGTCTCCCCGACTTGTTTCCGGTGATCCTACGTCCCAACCACCCGGATCCCCTCCGGATACTTAGGTTAGAAACACTAACCCAAGATTTCCACTATGATATCTTGTGAAAAACCTTCACAAGATCAAATCATACATGCAATGGCAATAGTGAATTCCACAACCCGGGATCACAACCTTCTCTCACAACCGAGAGAATCAATAAGCAATATAAACAAGTTTATAATGAAATAAACAATCTTACCACAAAATCCTACACCTTAAGTTTTCTTACCAAATAGGTGCAAGGAGGGATTTGAGGAAGATGAAGTCACCAAGACCTAGCACCAAAGAAATGACCAGCAATGGGTGCCTAGGAGTGATTTGGAGACTTGAATCAAGCTAGAGCTTGAAGGGCTCACCAAGAACAAACTTCTCTCAAGATGGATTCTAGATCTAGAAAGTGAGAGAATGGATTTCTTGTGAGGAAGAGAGCTTTGGAAATGAGTGAGAATGGCTATCTCTTTCAATCTCAATGAATCTCTTAATGGCAGCTCTAACCTAGAGAGAAATGACCTAGGCTCGTATTTATAGGGTCCCATAAAAACAAGTTAGGTCAAGTCCCAACGGATAGAAATCTGAGGCAACTAGTCGGTCAAAGAACAACCACTGACCGACTAGTTCATCAACTAGTCGGTCAGTCAAACAACATGGACCGACTAAGTGAAGAACTGAGAAGAGATAGAAATTCAGACCTAGAAATCTAGTTGGTCCAAGAAGACTTTCTGACCGACTAGTTTCACAACTAGTCGGTCAGTCAGTGAACGTAGACCGACTAAGAGGCAAAAACAAATAGTCTGAATACAAATTGACTTAGTCGGTCCAAGAACAAATGTTGACCGACTAGATTATCAACTAGTCGGTCACCAAACGTTCTTAGACCGACTAACGATAAACAATAGCTTAGGAGAAATTTGGCATGTACAGTAAATCACAACTAGTCAGTCAAAGAAGCATCACTGACCGACTAGTTCACAAACTAGTCGGTCGGTGAGTCAACGTATACCGACTAACTGTAAACAGTACTGAACAGGAAAAGATTAACTCAAACTAGTCGGTCCAAGAAGCTCTGCTGACTGACTAGATCATGATCTAGTCGGTCAGTACTTCTTCTTGTACCAACTAACATGCACAAACAAGTCCGAATCGAAGCGCGATGCTTCGAGGAAGTTAGAGTGGACTTGTACTAAGATCCTAGAGCTACGATATGAGCGTTATGAAGATAGAATCGTAAGATATACTCAAGGCTTAACATTCTATAGATCGAAGCTAAAAGACTATAAATAAAACCTTAATGAACAGTCTTCGAGAGCTTCGATCAATTCTTCATGACTTCCAAAACGGTCCAAAGGCTTCAACGAAGCTTTAAGCAATGAATACGAGCTTTGAGAAGTCTTGAGATGTCGCTTTGATTGTTCTCGTGAAATTGGCGACGATCTCCAATACTGCGCTCACAAATTGTTAGTTCATGAATTATTTATGTTTGCTCATCATCCAAAACCAAATTCGGGGAGTCCAATATTCAACATTCTCCCCCTTTTTGGTGATGACAAACCAACATAAATAATAATAAAAAATAATGATTCAAATGTAAAATACCTACTCCCCCTGCATTGATGACACGTTAATTCCAAAATGAATATATATAAATTGCATCAATGAGACGAGTAAGATATATAACGAGAATCGATTTTTGAAATATCGGATTTTGAAAATCCTTATATATATCTTAACTCCCCCTGAATCTAACACATTAAATTAGATTCTTGGAAATTGAGTTAAATTTTCATTTGCCCTATTTATTATCATTATCTCTCCCCCTTTGGCATTATCCCAAAAATGGGGGGCATACAACGACAACAACTAGGAAAAAGGAAAATCCAACATCGGGAGTCGTAGATATTGACGATGGACCTAATTGACACCAAGGAAAAAATTGATGAAATCAAAATAAAGGTGTGCCAAATTGTCCATTATCAAAAAAAAAAAAAAAATAAAAATCATCAAAAAATACCAAATGTTAATTCATGTATTGAATAAAGGAACAAACTCTCCAATATTCAATATTCTGGGTTAAATTTGTGCATGGAAAACAATTCTATACAATCATAGAAATATAATCTATTTAACCAACTTTTCAAGCGTCGAGCGACGAATTCACATAACATAGACATTGAATGAATATTAAATGTGCACGACGAGGTAAAACAAAAAGAGCATCGATGTATATATATATATGAATACCATGAGTACATCCAAAAAATCACATCGATTACATCATATCAAGTGCAACATCAACATCAACATCAAAAAGGTACAACATAATCATCGACATACCAACATCAACATCCAAAATACATCAAATACATCACATACACCGGCATCCAACATATCAAAACACATCAAAACAACACCCGAACTCCATCCTAACCCAAAATACTCTCAATAAGATGCATCATCCAAAGATCATAGGAGAGGCCTCGAAACAGACGATCACGAGGAAGTGGCTGGATCTGCAGTCTCCGTGGGTCCAGTCGAAGGAGTGGACTCAGGCTCTGCAGGGAGGAGAGGCGTGTCAACAGACGGGATCGTCGGGGCAGGGGTGGAGACATCGACGACTGGCTCAATGGCTGGGGTCTCAACAGGAACATCAGCAGACAAAACAGGAGGAGGGTCGTCAACAGGAGGAGCAGTAGCATCAGAAGTCTGATCCACTGGTGCAGAAGTCTCTGGAGCACCGGAAGTGGTGCCAGCTCCAGGAGCAGATGTGGTAGCAGCAGCAGCAGCAGTGGCCTCAGCGCCACGAGAAAGAGAGGTGACCAGCTCATCAAAATCCTCATCGTCCATCTCCTCATCCTCAGTAACAGGAGGAGGAAGCTGGACGCCCATCAAACTAGCCATACGGCAAACTACCTCCTCGGTACGAGCCAACCGAGACTCGTGCCGACGAAGTAACCGGACAACATCATCGAGTGTGGTGGGAGGTCGAGAAGCAGCAGCTGCAGAAGTAGTGCCCTGAGACGCAGAAGGAGTCGTCCGCTGCACGTGACGGAGTGCCGCAAGAGATTTCTTTACGGCCGTCGCGTTCAGTGGAGGACCAAGAGGACGCTCATCGTCAGGAGGCAGAGGGACACGAAAATGACGGAAAACCAAGGTCAACAGACATGGATACGGGATATGCGCAGATTTAGTGGTCTTGTGAATACACTCGAAAGAGTCCATCTTATCGAGTATAATGCGAGCCCAATTAATCTCGCTACCCATGAACAGAGCGTATATCAATTTTAGAAACGGCTGAGACGGAAGAGAAGAAGATCCATACTTGGGAAGAAGGCAGGATTTCAAGATCAGGTTAATCACCCAAGCATTTGGCTTGAATGATTTCGAAGGGACTCCTATGAAGGCAGGGGGGATAACCTGGAAGATTTTGGCTAGGGTCCACTGATTGAGGGAGGAGATATCATCGACAGAGATGTCAGACGGGAGGAGGCCACACGACGAGCAACCTATCAACTCCCCCAAGATTTCTGTCGTGAGGACTATAGGAGTCCCCAAAACAGAAGTCTCGATGGAGTGAGACTCACCGTACTGGCCCCAGACACGATTGGCATAGAATAATTTGACCAGGCGAGGATAGGGTCTAGGGTTCGCCTTAGAGTCAAATCGAAGGTAGTCCAATAGGCCACTATAGGAGAGCAGATCAGCAAGGCCAAGAAAATCAGAAAACTGAACGTAATGCTCCAACAGCAGTGGGCAGTGCTCTATACGGTTGTACGCCGCTAGACACTGAGGGTCGTCGCGACACAACGATATATCAACACCGCCGACTGGCATTGGACCTTTACCCTTAGCCTTACAGGTCTTAGGAGGAGGTGGAGGAGGAGGTGGAGTAGGTGCCTTCTCGGGATGTTCAGGAGTGTATTCTTCATCAGAATCATCCTCGGAATCACTATCTGAACGCTCACCGGGAGGAGTGGGTGCACGGAACTTCTTGGGTTTAGGTTTAGGCTTGGAAGATTGGCCGGTAGGTTTAGGCTTGGACGTCCTCTTCCTCTTCAACGGAGTTGAAGACGAAGAGGGGGGTCGAGTGGTCTTGGCCCTACGCTTAGGAGGGGTCGAAGCGGTCGCGGCCTCTACGGTCATGGGGGATGCCCCAGAAGAGGTAATCAGGAGTCTCGTTCTTGCCATGATCACGGCACAACGAGTACAAACAAGCGACGAAGATCAAACACTCCTAAGCTTAAACCCTAGAACCTAACACACAAGCCCTAAGAGAGAATCCGAAACCCTAGAACCCTAGAGGTGAAAACAAAGTCTAGAACAAACCCTAGGGATGCAAAATGAGATCTAGGAAGGAGGGAGATACCTAGGGGAGTGGTCGACGGCGACGGGTGGCGGAGATGGCCGGAAAGATGGCCGGAGATCGACGGGAAGACGAAGGGTCTCGATCGGGTTTAGGGGGTTTTTCGAGCTGGGGAACGAAAACAACCGACTAGACTTTGAAAAAATCGGTTAGAATGGGTATTAGTCGGTCGAGAATGCGAAAAGACGCGATTGCCCTAAAGCACTTAGTCGGTCATAGTTCAAGCACTGACCGACTAGATTACGATCTAGTCGATCGGTCGATGAGCTTAAACCGACTAAGTCGAAACAGAGGCAAAATGAAAATTCTAGGGCTAGAGTTAGTCGGTCACAGTATAATCACTGACCGACTAGTTTTTAATCTAGTCGGTCGGTAAGAGTACTGTGACCGACTAAAAGAAGTCAATGACAAGGGAAAGTTAAAGCTTGAACTAGTCGGTCTGAGTTCACTAGTTGACCGACTAGATGAGCATCTAGTCGGTTGGCTGATGAACTGAAACCGACTAGAAGAGTCCAAAAGTTGATAAATGAGTTCTCTTCATAAAAACACTTGGATGAAACATCTTAACCCTCTCATAAGTCATCTAAACTACCCCATAAAACATCGAAATCTTAAATACGACATTGAAATAAGAATTCGAGCAAAAATTCAAACAAATCACAAAAAATCCCCAAAAATTCAATAAATCTAGCATGAACGAAATATCGCGAAATATAATAGCATGGAAGATAATTGAATGAGATATGAATCCTATATCTCGGATTCACCCATAATCCCCAATTCTTGACGCAACCGCACAAAGGAGTCCTCCTTTAGGGGTTTCGTGAAAATATCGGCGATTTGCTTTTGGGTTTCAACGTACACTAATATGATGTCCTTTTTAGCAACATGATCATCTAAAAAATGGTGTCAGACATCTATGTGTTTAGATCGGGAATGGTGCACCGGATTCTTTGAAAGACAAATAGCACTTTGGTTATCCACCATGATAGGGCTAGTATCACAATGAATACCAAAATCCTTCAGTGTATGTCTCATCCAAAGAACTTGGGCACAAGCGGCACCGGCGGCAATGTATTCCGCCTCGGTGGTTGAAAGTGATACCGAATTTTGCTTCTTGGAAAACCAAGAGACAAGGGAATTTCCTAGAAAATGGCAAGTGCCACTAGTACTCTTCCTGTCGGATTTGCATCCCGCATAATCAGCCTCACTATATGAGACTAACTCATATGTGCTAGACTTCGGATAAAGTAATCCAAAATCTAAAGTGTAACTTAGATAGCGAAAAATACGTTTGACCGCTACTAAGTGAGAATCCTTAGGTTGAGACTGATAACGAGCACAAATACAAACGGCAAACATAATATTGGGCCTACTTGCGGTAAGATAAAGTAAACTACCTATCATACCTCGATATAGACGAATGTCTACATCTTTTCCGCCCGTATCTTTATCAAGATGCGTTGTAGTGCTCATAGGAGTCTTTTTCCCGGATGCATTCTCCATTCCAAATCGCTTTAGCAACTCCACCGTGTACTTCGTTTGGTGGATGAAGATTGCATCGTTCAATTGACGAATT
Source organism: Scilla litardierei (assembly GCA_030789695.1). Classification (NCBI taxonomy): domain Eukaryota; kingdom Viridiplantae; phylum Streptophyta; class Magnoliopsida; order Asparagales; family Asparagaceae; genus Scilla; species Scilla litardierei. The sequence continues at coordinate 43,025,127 of CM061136.1, read as the reverse complement.
TGGAGACCTAAGAAATATTTGAGTTCGCCCATGTGGCTCATCTCAAATTGTTCCTTCATAACATTAGAAAACTCTTCGCAAAGAGTGAAGTTAGTAGCACCGAAAATGATATCATCAACATAAATTTGAACTAATAAAATATCATTATTCGCATGCTTAACAAAAAGTGTAGAATCGGCTTCGCCCATTTTAAAATTCAAATCCAAAAGAAAATTCTTTAGGCAATCATACCAAGCTTGAGGAGCTTGTCTCAAACCATAAAGAGCTTTCTTTAGTTTAAAAACATGATTTGGAAATTTTTCATTTATGAAGCCCGGAGGTTGAGAAACGTAAACTTCCTCAACGACATCTCCGTTCAAAAATGCACTTTTAACATCCATTTGAAATAATTTAAAATTTTTATGGCATGCATAAGACAATAATAGTCTAATTGATTCTAATCTAGCTACAGGAGCGAAGGATTCTTCGAAATCGATACCTTCCTCTTGGCGATAGCCTTGAGCTACTAACTGAGCTTTGTTCCGGACGACGACTTGGTTTTCGTCGGTTTTGTTCTTGAAGATCCACTTTGTCCCTATGACGGTGTGGTTCTTTGATGGCAAAGGAACAAGCTCCCATACCGCATTCCTCTCGAATTGAATGAGTTCCTCCTCCATGGCAAGTATCCAAGCACTATCTTCGCACGCTTCAACTATATTCTTTGGCTCTATCGATGAGGCAAAGGCACAATTGGCGAAGTGGTGGACTTGCGATCTCGTCTTGACTCTATCATGAATATTGCCAATGACTTGCTCATGGGGATGGTCGCGAACGGTATGAAGCCGCTTGGGAATACCTTGATCACTAGGCACATTCTCAACAACTTCATTAGTCGGGTTAGTATCAATAGAATCAATTGAATCAATAGACTTAGAATTTTCAAACGAATCACATAAAACATCCATAGAGTCATCATCATTTGAAAGTCTAGGAGTAGTAAAATTCTCATTAAAAGAGACATGAAGTGATTCCTCGATCGTAGAGGATCTTTTGTTGTATATTCGGTAGGCTTTGCTACGTGAGGAATACCCAACAAATATCCCCTCATCCGATCTCGGATCAAACTTGTCCAAATTATCATATGTGTTTTTAATAAAACATTTTGCGCCGAAAATACGAAAATGTTTAACTTGAGGCAATCTACCAAACAACAATTCATAACAAGTTTGTTTGGTGCCGGGCCTCAAAAGTATTCTATTAAACACATAACAAGCGGTGTGTACCGCTTCCGCCCAAAATTGATAACCAAGTTGACTATCTTCGAGCATAGTGCAAGCACACTCCACAAGCGTTCTATTCTTCCTCTCAACAACACCATTTTGAGGAGGTGCGCGAGGGAAAGAAAACGTGTGAGTAATTTCAAGATCATCACAAAAATTTGAGAAAGACTCATTCTCAAATTCACCCCTATGATCACTACGAATAGTGACAATGGTGGTTCCGATGAGATTTTGTACTTTCTTCACAAATATTGTGAAGTTTTCAAAAGCTTCATTTTTATTACATAAGAAAAATACCCATGTAAATCTAGAATAATCATCGACGATGACAAGTCCATATCTTGCATTTCCTAAGGAAGCAACTCTAGTTGGCCCAAATAAATCTAGATGTAATAGCTCTAGTGGCCGTTTAGTAGAAATGCTTTTCTTAGGTTTAAATGAAGATTTAGGAAGCTTGCCACGTTGACAAGAATCACAAAAACTTTTCTTTTCAAAAACAAGCTTCGGAAAACCTTTAATGGAATTTAATTTTGAAAGCTTATAAAGTGTTCCAAAGTTCACATGTCCAAAGCGTCGATGCCATAAGTGTTGTTCACTTGTGTTGGCAACGAGACATTGTTCATATGACTTAGGAAGATCCAAAATATAAATATCTTTATGGCGTGTGTCGAAAAATAATAACTTATTATTATCATTTGAAATATGACACAATCCTTTCGCAAATCTAACTTTGTAACCTTTGTCACAAAGTTGGCTTATTGAAATAAGATTATGATTTAAACCATTAACTAGATAAACATCACTAATTAAGGGTTTAGACGGGTTACCCACTTTACCAACACCGACGATGGTTCTGCTCTCGTTGCCTCCAAATACGACGCGGTTTCCATTTGCAATGGGAACTACTCCGGAGAGCAATTGAGCGTCACCCGTCATGTGTTTTGAACACCCGCTATCGAGTATCCAATTCCCTTTGGAGCTAAATTTAAATTTGTTGCTCCTTTCCTTTTTCTTTTCCTTGAGTACCTAAAGATAGAAAATTTCATATCATGGTACCCAAGGTCATTGGGTCCTCAAAGGTTAGACCTTTGGAAGCCAAGTCCAATTGGACTTAGACTTCCCCACATAATTTCTACTATGCACAACATCCGAAAAATAAGCATTCATATATACTTGTTTTTCATCCATGCTTGTGTCCTTTGGGCTCCAAATAGTGAAAATCTTGGGAGCCCTCATCCTATTGGGTGCATGCATGCGACGTTGATTTCTACGTGATGCATGTTGTGGATAGGCATACGGAACATGATGGAATGGTGCATGACGAGAATTATTCATATGATGAGGTGGGTGAACATATGCATGTGTGGGAACACGTGCGTGAGGGTGTCTCACATGGTGTGCACGTGCCCGAGAATGTGTTGCATAAAAATCATCATATGTGTGAGACGGTGGAGTAGGACGTGTGTTCCTACGTGGCATGGCATTGGTGTACATATAAGCATGCCCCTTCTTTGAAGGTCCACCCAAAGTGGGTTTCTTTCCGAAAGAGGGTGTGGACGAGGTGGAAGCACCATTGGTAGAAGAACTACCAATAGAGTGTTTGCTACCACTCGTAGAGTGACCGGAAGTTGGCCTAACAAAAGTAGTGGCCGCTTTGGATGGACATCCCATCGTATACCCCAAACCAATGTGGTGATTGGCCGGAAGTAAGTCACTTAGGATTTTATCCAAATGGTCCTTACCCTTATTGAATTTATTAATTCGGCCTAATGTGTTCTCATATTTCTCTTTGAGAGAACGCATAGAAGTATCCAAGTTTGATACTTGCGATGTGAGCACATAAACACGAGATTTAAGATTCTCATTCTCAATACTCAAAGTCGAGTTTTGAGAAGTCAAATCCGCTATCCTATGTTCTTCCGGATCTTCAATGCTAACATGTTCAAGTTTAGATTTGAGATTGACAATCTCATTTCTTAACTCTTCAACAACGGTGTCGTTGTTGGTGATGATAGTCTTAGGCGAGGTTTGAATGCTAGCTAGGTCATCTTTTACTTTAGTATATCTATTTACTAATTTAGTGTATTTGGACCATAGTTGAGAGTTAGCATTCCTAAGATCATCCATAGTTACCTCATCGCCTTCGTTGTCGATATCATCGGAGGAGGAAGATCCTTGATCATGCTCCTCTCTTGCCATGAAGCACATGTGCGCTTGCTCCACTTTCTCATCGTCCGACTCTCCGCTTGAGGAATCCTCGGAGTCGGTGAATGTTGCTCCGACAAGTCCCTTTTTATACCCCTTTTTGTACTTTTTGGACTTGTCGAACTTCGGCGCCTTCCACTTCTCCTTTTGCTTGTTTTGAGGACAATCCGCTTTGATGTGTCCTGGCTTATTGCATTTAAAGCACAAAGGTGGAGAGGCGTTAGTAGAAGTAAATTTAGATTTTTGTTTGAAGTTACCCTTTCGGAAGAAGCGATTGAACTTCTTTGCCATGAGTGCAATGGATTCCATGTCCATTTCTTCTTACGAGTCCTCATCATCGGTAGAGGTGGATGAAGCCGCCTTGAATGCAATCGCCTTGTTCTTAGGCACGTCTTGGTTCAAATAGGACTTCATCTTTTCTTGTAACTTCACCTTGCTATCTTTGCATACCTCGTATGACATCAAAGTACCCATCAATTGAACTACTGTATACTTATTCATGTCATTACCTTCCTCGATGGCGAAGGTACGTTTCTCCCAAGAAGAAGGAAGTCCTTCGATAAGCTTCGAACACTTCTCCTTTTGGGTATAGGTTTTGCCGAGAGCTTCCAACTCGTTCATTATGTCGACGAAGCGAGCATAATACTCCTTCATCTTTTCTCCCTGTTCCATATGAAACAATTCGTAATCTCTATTGACTACCACGAGTTTAGAATCTCTTACCCGACTCGTTCCTTCATGCAAAATGAGGAGCGAATTCCAAATTTGATATGCACTCTTACATGTGCATATCTTATTAAAATCTTCGAGTTCCAATGCACATTGTAAAGCATTCATTGCTTTGGCATTTGCAATCTCCGCGGCGACCTCCGCGGTAGTCCACTTGTCAAAATCTTCTTCGGTAGGCACATTGTACTCCGACATGGTAATTCTCCACAAGGAGGCGCTTCGGAGGAACGTTTCCATCCGGCATTTCCAATATCCATAATTGACGCCGTTGAAGAATGGAGGCCTAGTCGAGGAATGTCCTTCCATGACCGAAGACGCTCCTTCACGGTTCCTGAAGGATCCATAATCCGCAGGTGGACGAACGGTCTTGTTGTCGTTGGCAGACATAGCTAAGTATCTGGCTCTGATACCAAATGTAATGCCCTACAAGCTACTGCACAAGTACTAGAGGGGGGGGTGAATAGTACTTTAAAAATAACAAGGAGTATAATTCCTAATTATAGTGCAAACAACTACCAAATCAATTTGCGGAAGCTTAAATTGAATGACAACAACAAAAATAACAATGCTAACAAAAGATGTTACTGGGTTCGGATCCACCCAAGTCTCCCCGACTTGTTCCCGGTGATCCTACGTCCCAACCACCCGGATCCCCTCCGGATACTTAGGTTAGAAACACTAACACAAGATTTCCACTATGATATCTTGTGAAAAACCTTCACAAGATCAAATCATACATGCAACGGCAATAGTGAATCCCACAACCCGGGATCACAACCTTCTCTCACAACCGAGAGAATCAATAAGCAATATAAACAAGTTTATAATGAAATAAACAATCTTACCACAAAATCCTATACCTTGAGTTTTCTTACCAAATAGGTGCAAGGAGGGATTTGAGGAAGATGAAGTCACCAAGACCTAGCACCAAAGAAATGACCAGCAATGGGTGCCTAGGAGTGATTTGGAGACTTGAATCAAGCTAGAGCTTGAAGGGCTCACCAAGAACAAACTTCTCTCAAGATGGATTCTAGATCTAGAAAGTGAGAGAATGGATTTCTTGTGAGGAAGAGAGCTTTGGAAATGAGTGAGAATGGCTATCTCTTTCAATCTCAATGAATCTCTTGATGGCAGCTCTAACCTAGAGAGAAATGACCTAGGCTCGTATTTATAGGGTCCCATAAAAACAAGTTAGGTCAAGTCCTAACGGATAGAAATCTGAGGCAACTAGTCGGTCAAAGAACAACCACTGACCGACTAGTTCATCAACTAGTCGGTCAGTCAAACAACATGGACCGACTAAGTGAAGAACTGAGAAGAGATAGAAATTCAGACCTAGAAATCTAGTCGGTCCAAGAAGACTTTCTGACCGACTAGTTTCACAACTAGTCGGTCAGTCAGTGAACGTAGATCGACTAAGAGGCAAAAACAAATAGTCTGAATACAAATTGACTTAGTCGGTCCAAGAACAAATGTTGACCGACTAGATTATCAACTAGTCGGTCACCAAACGTTCTTAGACCGACTAACGATAAACAATAGCTTAGGAGAAATTTGGCATGTACAGTAAATCACAACTAGTCGGTCAAAGAAGCATCACTGACCGACTAGTTCACAAACTAGTCGGTCGGTGAGTCAACATATACCGACTAACTGTAAACAGTACTGAACCGGAAAAGATTAACTCAAACTAGTCGGTCCAAGAAGCTCTGCTGACCGACTAGATCATGATCTAGTCGGTCAGTACTTCTTCTTGTACCAACTAACATGCACAAACAAGTCCGAATCGAAGCGCGATGCTTAGAGGAAGTTAGAGTGGACTTGTACTAAGATCCTAGAGCTACGATATGAGCGTTATGAAGATAGAATCGTAAGATATACTCAAGGCTTAACATTCTATAGATCGAAGCTAAAAGACTATAAATAAAACCTTAATGAACGGTCTTCGAGAGCTTCGATCAATTCTTCATGACTTCCAAAACGGTCCAAAGGCTTCAACGAAGCTTTAGGCAATGAATATGAGCTTTGAGAAGTCTTGAGATGTCGCTTTGATTGTTCTCGTGAAATTGGCGACGATCTCCAATACTGCGCTCACAAATTGTTAGTTCATGAATTATTTATGTTTGCTCATCATCCAAAACCAAATTCGGGGAGTCCAATATTCAACATATCCTCCGTCAGGCCTCCACACTTCAACGGTACCAACTACGGGTACTGGAAATGACGGATGGAAATTTTCCTCCGGAGCGCTTCACTATGGAGAGCCACCATGACAGAGTATGTCGAGCCTTCCGAAGAAGATTTTGCAAAGTGGACTCCCGTGGAGGTCGCCGCGGAAGTAGCCAATGCCAATGCAATGAATGCATTGAATTGTACGTTGGAGCTTGAGGACTTCAACAAGATATGCACATGTAAGAGTGCATATCAAATATGGAACCAACTCCTCATTTTGCACGAAGGATCGAGTACGGTAAAAGACTCTAAACTCGTCGTTGCTAACAAATAATTTGAGTTGTTTCATATGGAGCAGGGTGAAACCATGAAGGAGTACTATGCTTGCTTCGTGGATATATCCAACGACTTGGAAGCTCTTGGGAAAACCTACACCCAAAAGGAGAAATGCTCAAAGATTATCGACGGTCTTCCATCATGTTGGAAAAAGCGTACCTTCGCCATCGAGGAAGGTAATGACATGAATAAATATACCGTCGTACAACTAATGGGTACCTTGTTGTCTTATGAGGTACGCAAGGATAGTAAGATCCGGATGAGGGAAAAGATGAAGGCATAATTGAAGCAAGACGAGCCAAAGAAAAAGGCGATTGCATTCAAGGCCGCTCCATCTACCGATGATGAAGAATCGGAAGACAAATTGGACATGGAATCCATTGCCCGTATGGCAAGGAAGTTCGATCGATTCTTCTGAAAAGGTAAATTTTTGACTAAATCTAAAGTTATTTCGACTAATGCTTCTACTCCCGTGTGTTATAAATGCAACAAGCCAGGACACATCAAACCGGATTGTCCTCTCTACAAACACAAGGAGAAGGGGAAGGCATCTAAGTACGATAAGTCGAGAAAGCACAAGAAAGGGCTTGTTGGCACATTCACCGACTCCGAAGAGGATTCCTCAACTGGAGAGTCGGATGATGGAAGAATGGAGAAAGCAAAAATTTGCTTCATGGCTAATGATGAGGCAAAAGGTCAAAAGTCCTCATTCGATGATAGCGAGGATGAAAGCGAGGATGGTAGCGAGGATGAAGGCGGAGAACCTACTATAGAAGAAATGAGGTTAGCTAACCAAGAAATTTGGTCTAAATTTACTAAACTAGTAGATAGATATAATAAGACCAAAGATGAACTTGTTAGCCTCCAAACCTCTCCTAAGTCTACCATCACCAACAATGACACCATTGTTGAGACACTCGCCAATGAGAAAGCAAGTTTGCTTACTCATAATGGCTTGTTGAGAAATGAGGTGAAGAACCTCAAATCTCATCTTGAGCATGTTCATTTTGAGAAATCGGATGAACACAAGATGGCGGATTTGACTTCTCAAAACTCAACTTTGAGTATTGAGAATAAGAATCTCAAATCTCGTGTTTATGCACTCACATCGCAAGTATCCACTTTGGATGCTTCGATGCATTCTCTCAAAGAGAAGTATGAGTGCATGTTAGGCCGTATCAATGATTTCAATAAAGGTAAGGGCCATTTGGATAATATCCTAAATGACTTACTTTCGGCCAAACACCACATTGGCTTGGGGAATAAGATGGGAGACTCATCCAAATCGTCTACAACCTTTGTTAGGCCTACTTACGATGCCTCAACGAGTGGGAGCAAACACCCCATTGGTAGTTCTCCTACCAATAGTGCTTCCACTTCATACACACCCCCGATTGGAAAGAAACCCACTTTGGGTGGACCTCCAAAGAGGGGTCATGCATTTTTGTACTCACATGCTATGCCACGTAGGAACACACATCCTACTCCACCGGTTCATATTAATGATGATTTTTATGCTCTGCACCCACGAGCACGTGCAAACACTCATATGAGACACCCACATGCATGTAATCATGCTCATGCACATCCTAATGCTTATGTTCAAACATCTCATCTACATGTGCATGCCTACTCTCATAATCATCCTCATGCATACACACATCATCATACTATTGCTAGATCCCATGCTCCTAGGCCACATGCACCACATAGAAATCAAACTTTTGTGCATGCAACCACTAGGAAGAGGATTCCCAAAATGTGCACTATTTGGGGTCCCAAGAACACTAGCGATGATGCTATGAATGTTTATGTGAAATCATATATTAATGATGTTATTTTGAATGATGATTATGTTGGGAAGTCAAGTTCCTCTTGGACTTGGTTTCCGAAGGTTTAGTTCCTTTAACCCTTCAATGCTTGGTACCATGAGTTTATGATCATGTTATGGGTACCAAGGCATGTATTTATAAAATTGATTTTGATTATATTAATTTATGGGTTACTATAATTTTTATTTCGTATTTCAAATTTGTTGTCTAACCCATTGGATCCAAAAGGATTTTTGGATACCAAAATGAAGTTTTCTAGGTTCAATCTGCTTTGGGATACCAACCCTACCAACTCCTCGATTTGCAAAGACTTTCATTCAAACGGAGTTGATGGTGCTTGATCGATGCACCAATGTAGGGGGAGCTTAATGTTGTAAGTATGATATTACATTTGGTATCCATGTGTGATTGTATGCATGCATAGATAGAATTTTTACATTGGTATCATTTTGTTTCCACTAGTATGCTAGGATTGTGTAGGCCTAGTTTTATGGTGTTTTATTTTTATTGCATAACACTTTTCCGTTTTACTTTTGATATCAATTCGATACATTTGGTATTGGTATTCTCATTGCATTTTGGTCTCTGATATTGAGTATCGTCACTCGACGATTATCTTGATTTAATAGCTTTAGTTGTATGAAAACATAGAATTGTTTTCCATGCACTAATATAGCTACAAATGTTGATATTGGAGAATAAATTCCTTTCATTAATGCGTGAATTTAAAATTGGTATTTTGATGACTTCATTTTTTTTTTCATTTTTCGTTTTTCGACTAAGGTCTCCTTGGCACACCTTTAATATGTTTTGGTATTTTACTTTGGTGTCATTGGACCGAGGTCGTATTCTTCGACTCCCGTGATTCATGTATTATTTGGCCATGATTTGTTATCATTGACTCCCTCCTGCACTTTTTGGATTATGCCAAAGGGGGAGAGATATAATAATGGCATGTGCTAAATGATAGTTTAGCATGAATCTAATTTGATATGTTAGATTCAGGGGGAGTTAAGAAAATATAAATGTATTTCAAATTCGATAACTGGATTTGTATTTTTAATTTTCTCACCTGATTAATGCATATGTTTATTATTTCATATGGAACTAATGTGTCATCAATGCAGGGGGAGTAAGTAAATTTCATTTAGTACATTATTATTGATTATTATTTATGTTGGTTTGTCATCACCAAAAAGGGGGAGAATGTTGAGTAATGATTCCACGGATTTGGTTTTGATGATGAGCAAACATAAATATCGTGTACTAACTATTTGTGAGCGCAGTTATGGAGATCGTCGCCAAAAGAATACGTTCATCTCAGGCGACGTCTCAAGACTTCTCAATACGTGTGATCGTGTGCCTGAAGCTTCGTTTAAGCTCAAGGACCTTTATTGAAGTCAAGAATGAAGATTGAAGCCTATGAAGATGGATCGTCAAGGTTTATTTATAGTCTTCTAGCTTCTTTACTTAGAATGTTAAGCCTTGAGTAGGACTTACATTATAATCTTCATTTCGCTCATATCTTAGAGCTAGGATTATCTTAGAAGCCCATAGGAACTTTCCCGAAGCTTCGCGCTTCTTCCCTCAGCTTCCGGTGCATCTTAGTTGGTTCAAGTAGGAGAACCAACCAACTAGATGACGATCTAGTCGGTCGGTAATCCTTTATGAACCGACTAGATGCCCTTGCTCAATATTGGCTATCTACTGTTTACAGTTAGTCGGTCCAAGAAGGCTCACCGACCGACTAGATGACGATCTAGTCGGTTAGGAATCCTTCTCAGACCGACTAGTTTTCATCTCCCAATTTCAGCCTGAGCCTCTGTTTACTTAGTCGGTCAAAGCACATCTGTCGACCGACTAGTTGAGAAACTAGTCGGTTAGACATTGTTCTTAGACCGACTAGTTAAACTTGTTTCCAGCCTTTGAGTTTCATCTCTTAGTCGGTCAAAGAACACTGACCGACCGACTAGTTGTCCAACTAGTCGGTCGGCAAGTCTTCTTAGACCGACTAGTTCATATTGACCGTGAACTTTTCTATCTTGGCTGTCAACTCGTTAGTCGGTCCATGCTCACTGACCGACCGACTAGATTGTGATCTAGTCGGTCGGGCATCCTTCTTTGACCGACTAACCAGCTTCAGAAAAGAGCCGTTGGGATCTTTTTGAACTCATTTTTCCTTGCCCCTATAAATAGAATCCTGATTCATTTCTTGAAGGGGTTAAGCAATATATTAGAGATATTTTCAGATCAAAAGAGAAGAGCAATCAACTCTATTTCCAAGCTCTCTCTTCTCACAAGAATCTCTCCCTCAAGTTCTTGAGCCCTAAATCCTTAAGAGAGATTCTCTCCATTGTGAGCCATTCAAGCTAGAAGCTTGATTCTAGGTCACCATCTCCACCCTAGGCTTCCATTGCTGGTCATCCTCTTGAAGCTAGGGTTTGGTGCCATCTTCCTCCATCAAAATCCCCCTTGCCCTAATTTGGTAAGAATACTCAAGGCATAGGTATTTTGTTGGTAAGCATTTCATTTCATTTACATTCGTTATTTGAATTGTATACTCTTGGTTGTGAGAGTTTGCGTGATCCCGGGTTGTTGGATTCACAAACATCGCTTGTAGTTAGTTTGCACTTGCGAGGTTTTCGCAAGTGGGCATATTGGAAATCTTGGGTTAGAGGTTTTCTAACTCAAGTATCCGGAGGGGATCCGGGTGGTTGGGACGTAGGATCACCGGGAACAAGTCGGGGAGACTTGGGTGGATCCAAACCCATTAAACCATTTGTTTGCGTTTGCATTTATTCTTGTTGATCGTTGTTATTCCGTATTGTTGTTTGTTAATTGCATGATAATTAGGAATAACTCTCCCTATTATTTAAAAGTACTATTCACCCCCCCTCTAGTACATGTGCAGTAGCTATACAGGGCAGTACAGTCCTTGCCTCTAAAACTTGCGGCCTAGGTGACTTGGGCTCCTCAAAAGTTGCGGCCTAGGTGTGGATGCCCCTTGAAGACTTGCGCAATGTGATGAAGCTCCTCCTTGTAGATGTTGCGCAAGTTGTTCAAGCTTCTCCCTATGATGTTGCGCAATGAAGTCGATGGGAAGTCCCTTGTTGTTATGGCCTTGAGCTTTGCTCGCTCCTATATTGTGCAATGTAGATGGGATTAGTTATGGAGTTGTGCAAGGTAGCTTTGACAATGAGATCTTGGAGCTTTGGCCTAGGAGATGATGAAATATATGAAGCTATTCAGAATACAACTCATGCTAAAATAAATACCACTAATTTAATACAGAGATTAAAATCAAAAAAAATATCACCATGTTTTAGAGCACTGAGTTGTGATCGTCCTGGTATAAACAGTTCGTCGATACGAGCTCTGTGTAGAAAGTTATGCACTTTTTAGCGTCGTCCACCGAGCTCCTTGCACAGTTGCGGCCATGAAGCTTTTCTCTAGGGTTGTGGCCGAATTTATTTGGTTGCCTCTCAATTAAAATCTCTCTCTTTGAGTATGTGTTTATATAGGAGAGGATGTGGTATGATAGAATCTATTAGAATCCCATATTTGATGGAGATTGGAAGGAATCCTAATTTGATTAGGATTTGAATAAATCTCCTAGGATATGGAGTTTGAATATGAATGGCTATGGAATTCAATTTGTGTAGCTATAGGAATATGAATTAGATCTCATTTAATCACCTTTGATTTGCATGAGATTCTCCATATCTCTCCATCTTTGACCAAGTCTCCAATTTTTATGGCATTAGGATTTGAATGTTGCACCAATTGATTTGAATCAATTCAAATATGGATTTGAATTGATTTGCTCCTTATCTTCTCATCTTTGACTTAGTCCAATTAAAGTGTGTATATCAATTCCTCCATCACTTTTGACTATGTCTCTCTTTGAGTTTTCGCGAGAGTGCCATTCCTGAAAACACTTAGCACACACATTAAATCGTTTACATACGTTTGTTATCATCAAATACGAAGTCATCGATCGTTGTATCCAACAACACATATCCAACAGAGTATGGAGCTACAACTTCAGACACTAACAGCTACGCGCCAGCAATTAATGCAAGTTCAACATGAACAGAATGAGCAGTTCCATCAACAACAACAAGTCCAACTCCAACAGATTCAGCAGCTGCAGTAAGCTCAACAAGCACAAAATCAATTGATGAATGAGAGGTTAGCTAAGATGGCAGCCATATTGGAGAAAGGTAAATTTCCTGCTCAGCCACTTTCCAACCCCAATACGAGCTCCTCTTCAGTAGGGATCAACATCAGGCCTTGCCAAGCGGAGACCATATTAAGGATTGATAAGCAGATTGAGAAACCTAAGCCACCCAAAGAACCAATTGAGATTTTAGTGGAGGAAGAAGACCTTGCATCACCACGAGCAGTACAAGAGGAGATTTCTGGCAAGGACCGGCATACAACAGAGATCAGATTCAAAGAGTCCATACCTTACTCACATCTAGTACCGTACCCCCAATGGCTTCTTCAATCCAAGAAGGACAAGTGCCAAGAACAGATAAGTCTAATTTTTCAACGCTGTCAAATTGACATTCCTCTTCTTGATGCCATAAAACAAATTCCTGCTTATGCTAAATTTTTGAAAGAGCTTTGCACTATTAAAAGAAAATTAAGTGTTAAGAAATTTTTTTACTGAGTAGGTTACCGCAATTGTCCTTCATAATATACTACCTAAATGTAAGGACCCTGGAGACCTTACCATACCCTGCATCATAGGTACCACAAAGATAGGACATGCTCTTCTTGGTTTAGAATCTAGTGTGAATATCTTGCCATACCCAGTTTTCATTAGGTTGGGGTTATCAGAATTAAAGAAAACTCCTATCATTCTCTAATTAGTGGATAGATCTGTGAAGATCCCTAGGGGTTGCATAAAGGATTTGCATGTCCAAGTGGACAAATTCTTTTACCTCGTGGACTTCATAGTTCAAGATATTGAAGGGGGGTGGCCCTTGTTCATATAGCTAAGCATCCTGCAATGGTGCTCGTAGGTCATCCTCGATTGTATATCTGCCTCGGCCCTGGGGGTTGGACCTCGTTCGTATAGCTGAGCAGCTCGTGAGGGTGATCGTAGGTCATCCTCGATCATATAGCTGGCTCGGCCCACGAGGGGGAGCGTTTAGACACCGTTCTTATAACCGAGCAGCCCACGAAGGTGCTCGTAGGTCATCCTCGATCATATAGCTGGCTTGGCCCTTAGGGGAGCCAAGCAGCCCGTGAGGGTGCTCGTATGTCATCCTCGATCGTATAGCTGGATCGGTCCTTCGGGGGGTGCCCCCATTCATACAGCTGAGCAGTCTGTGAGGGTGCTCGTAGGGTGTCCTCGATCGTATAGCTGCTCGGCCTGGGGGTTGGTCCTCATTTGTATAGTCGAGCACCCGTAAGGGTGATCATAGGTCGTCCTTGATCATATATTTGGCTTGGCCCTCAGGGGGTGGCCCCCGTTCGTATAGCCAAGTAACTCGCGAGGGTGCTCGTAGGTCGTCCTTGATCATATAGCTGGCTTGGCCCTCAGGTGGGGTGGCTCCCGTTCATATAGCCAAGCAACCCGTGAGGGTGCTCATAAGCCATCCTCGATCGTATAGCTGGTTCAGCCCGTGGGGGGTTGACCCTCATTCCTATAGCCGAGCAGTATGCGAGGGTGCTCGTAGGTCATCCTCGATCGTATAGCTGGCTCGGACCTCGTGAGGGGTGGGGGGCGGGGGGCGTTTGTATAGCTGAGCAGCCCGTGAGGGTGCTCATAGGTCATCCTCGATCATATAGCTAGCTCGGCCAGTGGGGGGATGGCCATCGTTCATATAACTAGGCAGCCTGCAAGGGTGCTCGTAGGTCATCCTCGATCATATAGTTGGCTTGGCCCCGCGGTGGTGGCCCTAGTTTGTATAGCCGAGCAGCCTGTGAGGGTGCTTGTAGGTCATAAGAAGACATGTGAAAAGTCTAAAAGGTGGTAAAAGAGATCGATCAATGGCCCTTCTCAGGGAACATGTGTCATGAAGGCATTAGTTCGACATATCATGTTCAAAAACAGAAACTTATTTATTCATTCATCAGAAAAGAAAACATAAACAAAGAGAACAACATAAGGAATTTGTTCAAGGTACTTGAGATGTCCACTGATGCATCTCCTAGCCCATCACGAGCTTTAACAAGACCACCACCACTGATCATTCCATGCTGGGGAACAGGGGAGCTCGTCATGACTCCTTTACCTCGATCTTTACCCTTCGAGGTACCCTCATCTGACCTTGATTTTGGGGCATCGTAGAACTTCTTCAAGTGACCAGTTTAACCATGGCCTCAATGTCCTTTTTCAATTATCCACAGTCTTCAGTGTCATGACCACTATCTTGATGGTACTTGAAAAATTTAAGGTCATCCATCTTCTCGTATTTGATCTTCATCTTGGGTGGCGGTCGGTCGAAGTATCCCTCACCCTTAGCATCTGCCAGTACTTTGGATTTTGAGGCGTTCAACTTGATGAAGGTCTCGTTGGCTGTTCGTGAACGACTTCTGGTGCTCCTCTCTTGTCGTCATCGGTCTTGGGATTGACGAGATCCGTCTCGAGGCCGATCTTCCCTTTTCTCATCAACGGGGGATTGGAAGTGCTATTATTTCGGGTTTCTAGTGTTTCTTCTGCCAACATATATCATTCTGCTCAAGAAATGAGGTGATAGAGGCTACATGGGGGTTGGTGGATACACCGATCGATGACGTCGTGTTTGATGATAACAAACGTGTGTGAACGATTTGATGTGTGTGCTAAGTGTTTTCAGGAATGGGAAGCTCACAAATACGCAAAGGGAAACTAAGTCAAAGTGATGGAGAATTTGCCATGCATTAGCAAAATGGACTTGGTCAAAAATGGAGATAATGGCTACAAATATTGGACTAAGTCAAAGATGGGGAGATAAGGAGGAAATCAATTCAAATCCATATGTGAATTGATTCAAACCAATTGGTGCATGAATCAATTCCTAAAGCCAAACAAATTGAAGACTTGGTCAAAGATGGAGAGATATGGAGAATCTCATGCAAATCAATATAAGAGATTAAATGAGATCTTAATTGAAATCCTATAGCTATTCAAATTCAAATCACATAGCCATTCATATTCAAACTCCATATCCATGGTGATTCATTCAAATCCTATTCAAATTAGGATTCCTTCTTATCTCCATCAATTATGGGATTCTAATTGATTCTAATTGATTCTAATTGATCACATCCTCTCCTATAGAAACACATATTCAAATAGAGGAATTTTGAGAGAGGGAACTAAGAGATAATTCGGCCAACACATAATAAAACTCCCCATTGCGAAATTGCAAAGTTTCATCTCCTTCGGGTGCGCAACATCTCATTATCTCATCTTCCCTTGCGCAACCTACATCAAATCTCCATTGCCCAAAGCTTAAAAGCCATCTTCCAATCTCCAAAACCCTAGCATCTCCTTGCGCAAGCTTCCGCAAGAGCTATTCATTACCGCAACTATCACATGCGAAAGCTCCATGGCCAAACTCCATTGCAAGCATCCAAGAGAAGTGCTCCCACATTGCGTAACATCCAAGGGGGTTCTCCAAACATAGGCTGCAAGTTCCATCAAGGAGTCCTCCATCTCTTCATAGCACAACTCATCAGGGAAGACTCATCCATTGTCACAACAAAGCAAGGAGCTTTCTGATTGATCTGAAATTAACTCCGAAACGATGTCGTCTAACCGCAAGCGCACGGTATAGTGGCAAACGGGTATCGAACACGGGAAAACGGTGATATACTATCTATCTACTCCTAGGTTGAGTTAGACTTGCGGATTTATTGATGGATGTGGATTGTGGAGGGTCGTAACGGTGATGGATGCGAAAGTCGTGTCACTCGATGTCGCAAACAAGGGGTTCCACACAAAGAAAGAAAGAAATAAAATATAAAAGACTAGGGCTTTAGGACTCACCACTAGGACCGTCAGATGTCGACTCTAGGCTATGACTCTTACGTTGCATTGGTTTTATTAGGGATGGTCTCTCAGCTCGTACCACCCTCGTGGGTTAGAGCTTCGAGGTACTTCAGTGGCTCTCATTGACGCAATGACGATAGCCGTCAATGTAGTGATATAGTTTGTCGGTCGATCCCCTCAAGGCACGAGCCGGGCATGGTCACGAGCCTTGGTTGGATCTACTGACTCCATAATTAAATCCTAAGGATACTCCTTATGTTAATAAATTCCACAAATCGTGGGCATGATCCCAGTACAAGTTCTCCCAGTGATTTGGCTGGATCAACCAAAATAGAACCCTTTTATACCCATCACATCATAAAAATCCTATCTTTGCATCTAGATTCTAAAATCCTCGGGCTAATCCATTAGCCCTAGAAAAGATTATTCAAGCATAGCAATAGATAATAGAACGCACGAAAAACTTCATTGCATGCATCAAAGAGAGAGGTAAACAATAAACAATCACTAGGAATTAACAATAGAATTAAAGGGGACGAAAGTACTTATCTTGATACAAGGGAGGGGCCTAAGGCATAGCCTAACTCCCCAAAAGATCGTCTCCCAAAACTTGATAGATCTCCCTAAAAAAACTCTCCAATAGTACCCCAAAAAGTACCCCCTAAAAATGACAGCTATCCTTCTAATATCTCTCCCAAAGTCGTGCCCTAGAGAAGATCCGGACGCAACTTACGTTCTGGGCCCACGGTGACTCGGTCCGAGTAAGTAGCTGCTTGGTCGAGTCGTCTCAAAATAGTCCAAAACGTCGCTCTGTTCGCTCGGACCGAGTAGGGTCTGCTCGGACCGAGTAGGCAGCTGCTCGGTCGAGTAAGTGGCTGCTCGATCGAGTCGTTAGAAGTCAGAATCCATCGCCCAAAACATCGCATTGCCTGCTCGGACCGAGTATGGTCCTGCTTGGTCGAGTAGGTGGTTGTTCGGTCGAGTAGGATGTCAAAAACAGATTTCAGCATGATTTTTCACTCTGCTCTGTCGAGTAGGTGGTCGAAAACAGATTTCAGCACTGCAGCATCAGATTGCAGAGATTTCCCAGAGCTCATCCGACCTCCGATTGGCACGTTCTTGGTGGCATTGGAACCGTCTTGAAGTCTACTATCTGGGAAAAATATCAGAAAAATACTAAAAAATCTTAGCTGATAGAAAATTTGGAAAGAGTGCACAGCTGTCCTGTTTCCAACACTTTGGATCGCTCGATTCCTTCGCCGTATCATGGCTCGATCGAGTGACCTGCAATTCATGAGTCATGGTATTATAGAACCATGCTTTCTTCATTCTTCTCTTCTTCGTCCCTTCTCTCTGCCCCGTCCTTGCTCCCCAGCAGTTTTGAGTCATCGAACGCGGTGCCTCAGGAGCTCCAGTGTCGAAGCTCGCACTCTCTCCTCCAATATACTCCAAATCGCTCGATATTCCCGGAAATGCAACCAAACGCTCTTAAAGTACGATAGTTCCAATTATGAGTGTAAAAGCGTATGAAATGTGTAATTGAGCAATCATTTTGACGTGTAATCATATAAATAAAATGTGGAATATAATGACACATCAAAATCCCTCAAGCTTACCGCTTACTCGTCCCAGAGG